>CP141133.1:45508496-46708496 GCA_035236585.1 Warburgia ugandensis
CCAATAGGTCATTCAAACGGTGCAATTGCAATCCTCCATTCTTATTTTGTTTGGATCTATCATCTAGGTCATCCAATTTTATCTATTTTTATAGTTTCTTTGGTCTTTTGGGTCCATAAACATGATGGATGCTCTAATCTTCCATATGAGTCCTCTTGATGGTGGGTTTTCCCACTGCTAGTTGGATCCATCCTCCAATGGGTTGCTAATAAAAAAAACTAGTTTGGTTTGACTGTGGAGAATAAGGAGAAGAGAAAAAGTAGAAGGTGTCTTACCTGGGTGGTCGGAGAGGAGAGAGGTCCGCGGTAAACATTGGTGGCAAGAACTATGGGGAGGTGTAGCCCGAATTTCTTTGTGGCCTCAAGTCGGGTGAGTCGACTGGGGTTACCAAGGTTGAGAGAGAGAGAGAACCACTACTAAAGGTGGCTAGCTGGTGGCAGACAAGGGTGCCTGAGAGGGAAACGGAGGGGGAAGTCAAAGGAAGGAGGTGAGAGGGGAGGGCGTCGGTAAGCATGTGGCATTGGGTTCGATGCAACCAAGGGAGAGAGCAATTATGGTGGAGGGGGGGGGGGAGTGAATGTGATAAAACTACATTTAAAGATGGTAAAAATAATATGTGTGTGTGTGTGTGTGTGTATTTCATTAATCACTACATGTCGTAAATGTTGGTAATTATCACCCTTCATTTTGACTAAACTCAGTTTTACATTTATGGCTGACATAACTACTCATGATTGCATCATGTGGGTCCCTCTTACAATTAATTCCATCATTTTAATTATTAAATAATTTAATTAAAATAATTTAAAAAATTTTGTTTGAACTTTTATTTTGACATACTTAGTTTTGTTGGACTCGTTTTGGAGAGTAGATTACTAATATTGATATTTCAATGCTTAATTTTATGTATTCCATTAGTTATCCTTTAAAATTTTAAATCTTGTAAGTTGAATTCTGCATTTCTCCTTTTTCAATTTATTCTATTTACATAAAGTGAATTAAAATTTTAGGAGGGTTACAACCATGGAAGCTATTTCCTACTTAGAAAATTGATAGAGAAATGTATAGAGAGGAGGAAGGACCTCCACATGGTCTTTATTAACTTGAAAAAATCTTATAATAGGGTCCTTAAAGAGTTAATATGATGGGTGTTGGGTAAGAAAGGGGTTTCACAAGGTTATATAGATATAATTAAAGAAATGCATGAGGGAGTTGTAACAAATGTTAGGACCACTAGCAATGAGACTAGTGATTTTTCTATCATTATAGGATTACGCCAAGGATCAGCATTAAGACCGTACCTTTTCACATTGGTTATAGATGAGTTAATAAGACATCTACATGAAGAGATTTTGTTGTGCATATGCATGCATATGATATAGTTTTAATTGATGAGATAAGGGAGGTGCAAACATAAAGCTAGAGTTATGGAGAGAAGCATTAGAATCTAAAGGATTTAAAATTAGCTGATATGAAAAGCAATTTTAGCAAGGAGAGGAGCGAGAATGGAGTACCAGTAAAGATTGATAACCAAGAAGTCCTCCTAAAAGACTACTTTAGGTACTTAGGATCAATTATTCACAAGAGTAGAGAGATTGAGAGGGTGGTTGCTCAGAGAATGCAAACGGGTTGAAACAATGGAGTTGCACTGTTAGAGTTTTGTGTGATCGGTGGGTGCCAATGTCACGACCCGGGTTTTTATATGATGCAATGTTGATAAAAAGGCGAGATCTCTTGTTTTATAAATATGAAATGCATGAAAATCTTTTTCATTTTGAAAACAACCTTTCATAAAAACCCCGAGTGTGAAAACTCATTCTCAATCTATTTAGTCATGGCAAAGTTTTAAATCAATAATGTTCCCAAGAAAGTGTTAGTCACAAATTTTATTAGAGAGTAACTACAATCAAGTAACATTGAAAGATAAGATAGGGGTGTACTTACTTGTGCTTGGCCTTATGTCTCCTAGTACAAATGTCCCTTGCCCTTAGGTATTTACTTTGTATCTGAAAAATGTTGAGGATCGGGTGAGTATATAATATACTCAGTAGGGCTTATCACTACTAGTTTATAAATGCATGAGTTGTTTTAAAATCATGTGCTCATTTATTCAAAACATGCGTATGTTTGAATACTCGAGTTCAATATTAGTATAAGAATCCATAATCAATTTCAAAATATGCATATGTTTGAATACTCGAGTTCGATATCAGTATAAGAATCCATGCAGTCGTTTGCAACACATGTATGTGCATAATGTATATGCAGTCATTCCAAAACATGGCTATTTACAAAGCATTTATCATGCATGATGAATTTATTCATACAAATCACATGCAAATCAAATCATATATCTAAAACATATGTTCTCAAATAACAATAGTTCTTTTAAAAGAATCTAATAGTGATAGAGCACCTACCTGACTAGGTCGCGTTCACCCTCGTGGTCCTCGTACACTCCTGAACATGGTTTGGGGACTTAAGGTTAGTTTAACCTATCTTTAATGGGTTTAGAGCATTTGGGTCTCATTACTTAGGCATTAGGGGTCCATCCCTATGCCTATGGGTGTCCTAAGGTCCCACTAGGCCTTGGTATTCTCGCTTTCCGTGAGTCCCAGCGGTCACGCGCCACCATCCTATTCTAAGGGTCATGCCCTACTTTTATTGGGATTTTATTAGGGATTTTATAGTTTGGATGTGTCCGCGTCGTCGATACGGACACAAAGCCTTTTGCGGCGCCTCAATCGGAGCTCTAGATCTCAAGTTATAAGCGTTTTTAACATTGCATGTACATATAGTATTAAAGACAACAAAGAGGAATGCTAGGGCGCCGCGCCCTCGCGACGTGCGCCCGGCATTCTTAAGAACCAAAAACGACGCCTGCTAGTGCGCTGCGCGTCTGCGGTGCGCGCCGCCAGCGGGAGCGTCTCGCAGACGCGCGAGACGACGCCGCCCGTCATTCTTAGCGGGCGCGTCCGAGACGCGCCCGTTTGGTTTTTTCAAACGGCGTCGATCGGCGTCGACGTGGGACGGTCCCGTTGGATCGTCCCGCTTACAGGACTGGGTCGTCCTCAGTCACCTCGGTTCGACCCCGTCGAACCAGTGCGGCCTGGGACGTCCCAGTGGCTCCTTTGTGGCTCCCCCGGGAGGCCTGCTCTCGCATGGTTTTTCATGGAAAAACCTAGGGAAATCGTTCCTGAACTATGGTGGAGATGGGTTTGGGGTTTTTTCTGCGTGTACCTGCTTCGTGGGTGGTTTTCTCTCCACGTTTTCCCCTTGCTCACTGCTTCACCACTGGTTTTCTCCAAGGCTTTTGGGCTGCCATTAGAGGGGCACCCAAGAGCTCTATTTATAGAGCTTTTTACAGAGGGTTCGGAGGGTTTCCTAACCGCCTTTGAATGGCTAGAACCCTCCGGGAATGGCTGGTTTCTTTCTTGAAACACCGTCTTGCTCCAGAAACCTCTAGGAGGTTGAAGACGACGGGGTGCCCAGATTCAAAACGGGCACCTGTGTTTTTCAGTTAAATCGTTTTTGGGAAATTTACGCTTTGCCCCCCGAACTTCAAAAGGGCCATATCTTGCTCATTTTAACTCCGTTTTGGGTGATTTTGGTCTCGTTGGATTCCTTTTTTCGAGACGTATCTAATGGAACCACTTTTGGTACCAAATTCCTGGGTTTAGTTATGGTGACTAGTGAAATGACCAAAATGCCCTTTTCTTTAAAATTGAACTTTTCATTGCTAAACTTGGAATTTCAATATTACAAAATTGGAGTCATTACAGCCAATCAAACTAAAAGAAATTTCTATAGAATGGCTATAAGGCCATGTTCAATGAATTAGAGTGTTAGGCAGTTAAGGAACATCATATACATAGGATGAACATAGTTGAAATGAGGATGTTGATATGGATGAGTAGGAAGACAGGAAAAGATAGAATTAGGAGTGAAAATGTTAGAGAAAACTTAGGAGTAGCACTAATAGGTAACAGGATGAGGGAGACTAGACTTAGATGCTTTGGACAGGTATATTGAAGATAAAAAATAGCTCCGGTTAGAAGGAGTGCAACAATGCAAGTCAAAGGTTCTAAAAGGGCAAGGAGAAGACCCAAAAGAACATGGATAGAAGTGATGAGAAAAGATTTAAAAACTTTAGGATTAAATGAAATCATGATACTTAATAGAGAGGAATGGAGGAATAAGATTCATGTGGCAGACCCCTAATAGAGATAAGGTTTTAATGATGACAACGATGATGATGTTTTGTATAATGCATGAGTACACTATAAAGAGAGATTGTTGTCATGAGGTCGCAGTTTCACCTTTGCTAAACCCGTGTGGCACTTGTGCACAACTCCCTTTCTTAGCACAAGTCAGCCTTTAATCCCCCAAACTCTCACTTGCTAGGGCTACACTCACTCATCCTTAGAAGCAATGAGAGGAACTCAGAAGGAAACTCTCTCACTTTATTGAGATTAACCAAAGCTGAGATTGTCTGAGCTGAACTAACCTGAGCTGAGCTCTGAGCTGATTACAATTGAGGAGCTTACACCTATTTATACTTGTTCTCCCCCATCCACCTCCTCAATGGTTGGTCCAGATTATTACAAATGTCTACAATCCAACGGTTAAGGACTAATCTAGAACTTTCTCTAGAAAACTCTACACTACTCTACACAAGTCTCTAACCATCTACCTTTCTAGATATTTATAATGAACCTACTAGAAACTGGGCCTTCTAGATTTAGGCCAAGTTCCATGGACCTTCCCACGTAGGCCTGAGTCCCTAAGGTCAGGTCCATGTCCCAAAAGAGCCTTCCTTAAAGGTCGTAAGTGTAACGACCCGGGTTTTCTCATGCATTTTAAAATGCAATATCTAATTTCCTAAGGAGGGATGCATCCCTATTTGAAAACCATTTTCTAAAAACCATGCAATGCAGCGGAAAACCTTTTAGTTTTAAACTCATTTTGAAAACCCCGAGTGTCATTTGCTTTCACAATAACCAAGGTAGTTTTTGAAAAGCTTTAGAAATCATAAGTGTTTTTCCCCAGATCTATCCAGTCACAGCACACAACCCAACTGTAATTAAATACAAATACATGTCCAAAGGGTTGAGAGTTTACTTACATGGATAACTGTCTCCTTTTTAATTCACTTGCTCATAGCACTAATATCTCCTGAGGCGTCGTCTATTTGTGAGTGGAACTATCTTGAAAAATGTTAAGGATAGGGTGAGTATATACTATACTCAGTAGGAGTCTATCACTACTAGTTTTGCAATGTATGCTATATTTAAAATCATATGCTCTTAAAAATATGTGCATGTTCGTTCAATCATGTTCAATATCGATATTAAAAACCACCGTCAAATTGAAATACTGACGACTTAAAGAATAGCATAATCTAAGTCGAAAGTATCATTTATCATAAACATAATGATATGCATACGATGCTCCACTAAATCCAACTCATGGATATCTGGTATGGTCGACCAACCTCATGTCATGCCATATGCAATGCACATAAATCCTCAAACCATAGGGTCCAACTATGCCCACGACCTCACCGCCGTGTGGTCCCCGGGTACCTAGGGACATAGGATCATATACCTCCACGGGGCATATGACACTTCGACCCAGTGCCGTGACACTAGTGGTAGCCCCCCGTACCACATGCAGTCGAAGCAGGGACATGCCCTTTTTGGGTGTGGTACCCATCCACCTAATAGTGGTAGAGGCTAGGAGGCCACCCCAAACCTCTCGGCATAGCGCCCACAAGCTTATCAACCCAAATCATAATCAGATCAAACAAGCAAAAACCTCTCTTTTTTTTTCAAACCCTGTCCTCTTCGGGTCCCTCACAACTGCCTGGCCCTCGGCACTCCAGCGTCTTTTGGTAACCCTTAAGGACATGCAATTTTTGCAAGAACTTAATGCTCACAAATCATGCAATGTATGCAATTGTTTGCAAAACATATATATGCATAATGTATATGCAATTATTTACAAAACAGGTCTATGCATAAAGCATTTATCACATGTATGCTGAATTAAGTCATGCTAAACAAGTCATATACCTAAAACATATATTCTCAAAAAAATCATGGTTCTTTTAAAAGAATCTAGTAGCAATAGAGCACCTACCTCAAAGTCTCCTGGAGTCACGTCCTTTATCGCTTAACCCGTCCCCGCGTCTCATTTATAAACTCCTGGGTATAAAGGGATACAAGGAGTCCTCATTAATTTCAGTCTATTTAGACATTAGACCGCTAGCCCTGCCTATTGGGTCCCTGGTTCTGGCCTAATTCATTGTCAGGTTGGATCCTATGATGTGGACCTACTATTCCATAGCTAACTCTGTAAGTTGTCCTTTAATCTTAGCTTTAAAGTCTTGTTGGGTCAACGTGTCCTAGTTCCCTCACGTGCGTGCGCGCCTAAAGGCCGTGTCAGGAACCGCGTTTTTGCACATGCACATGCATGCTCAGGTGACGCACATCATCGCACGGGCACACCTTGAATCATGACGCGTCTCAACTCCCAGGGCACCCCGTGCACCCTGGTTCGAGCCAGGACCTGTGCCCTATGTTGCGCGCGCACCCGAGGGCCGCTCCTGGGACAGTGTACGCACTGTCGTACGCCCGGAGCCCATCCCTAGGACCCTGTCCCAGGCATACATGGAGCAAGGCGTCCTTGGGATGCCTGGCTTGTGCAAGGTCGTCTAGACCTGGCTTGGGTGTTGTGTTCGTGCAGGGCCGTTTGAACGGCTTGGGAACGTCCTCCAGCCCAGAAATCTGGCTGGAAAAAAGGTCAGATCCAGCATGGATCTTGGCTTAGGGGAAGTGAAATGGAGGAAAGGGAAGGAGGGGCTTACCTAGGTAGCCTGGGGAGGCCCTTTTCCAGGTGGGGCAGCTCCTCCTTTCCTCCTGAAAACCCTTGGTTGCTGGAAACTCAAAGAAGGGGAAAACCCCATTGCCAAGACCAGAAAGAAGAGAGGGGAATGGGGAGACGGGAATGGCCGGCCTGACTTGGGCCTGGCCATTGCCGGAAAACTCAGAGAGATGGGTTTGAGACAGGTTTCTGGTTTTGCAGGAAACCCTAGTCTCAAACGACTGGAAAAAACCCATTTTGAAGAGAGGGGAAGATCGGGTTTTTATAGAGGAGTGAAAGGCGGTGCCCCTCAATGGTGGTGCCGCCGTTTTCTCTGGTGTATTCTAGAGAAATCCTAAAAAAACGGGTTTCTGGGAGGGTCTAGAGGTTGAAGACGACAGGGGGTGCCGTTATCAAAACGGCCCCCTGCGTTTTTCGTCCTTTTTCGTTTTTCTGTTTTATTTCCAGAAATACCCCTATCTTTAAACGGCTGTAACTTCCTCATACGAACTCCGTTTTGGGTGATTTTTGAGGCATTGGATTCCATTTTTCGAGTAGAATCTAATGATACTAAGTTTCCTCACAAATTCCTTCATTTACTATTTTAAATAAAATCAAACATTCAACACAGTCCATTTCCCATAGAATGTCCAATTTTTGTTAAAAATAGTGTAAATTGCTTGGGCATTACATTATTACCCCCTTAAAAGAATTTTGTCCTCGAAATTCCATAAATTATCATCTTCCTAGTATTTGTCTCTTAGATAACTTCTTGGTGAATGCATTCTCCCCCTTGGGAATCAAATTTAGGCTCATCCTCAATTTATCATACCTAGTGTTCCTCCTACAAGGCCTCACCTATAAGGACCGCTTTCGCCGTGTACTCTGATGCATACTCTCATATGTGCCAGTTTAACAATACCGATTTCTAGCGGTTCTTCATCTATCTCAAAATCCTTAGATTCCTATACTTATCTCATCATGTATAGGATAGTCTCCTCGTAAGATCATGCTTCTTCATACTTCTTTGAGATCATATTATCTTATTTCTCCTATTTTGAATAATCATAGGATAATCCTTTTCATCTTAGTGATCTCTTTCATTATCCACAAGTCCAAAAAGTTACCTTCTTTCCATTGTGTCTAACTTTGCTTCTTATCTTTTACCTTTGTCCCCAAGATACTCAATAACTGATATGGTATCATGTGCTCTACAGCCAAACTCTTACTTAACTTTGAATTTCAACTGTCTATCATTTTCCATATGTGACTTTATTCCTTGACCAAAGTTATGTTCAAAATAAAATCATGAAAGCCAATTAGTAGCATTTCCCATTGAAGACCTTATATACTAAAAGTAAAATGTCCTAACTCTATATCTAGTTTCATAATTATTGAATTCATTAAACGCTTTCGGATCTTATCCAAACTCATGTCAAATGTTAATGGTAAATTCATCATCATGAGTCATAAGTTCTTGTCCAGAGGCCTATCTCACTTATTCACATCCATTTGTTATTAGGATTTTCAATAATGTTCCCATTCATGTAAGGCAAAAAGTCTCTTATACCCGAGTACCCTTACTAGGTCATGGTTGAATCCTTTGTCATCATCCTCTTTGCCCTTTCTTTGCTTGATGGTTTTCTTCATAACCTTTCAGTCCAAAAGTTCTATACTCAATCCGGTAGGGTTAGTCCTTAGGAAATTCCTTCAATTGATTTTTAGTACTTGGTATATGCTCATAACAACTAACTATTTGTCTAAAGGCAATGTAACATCAAATCTCACCTTATAGCGTGCTAGCCATCTCACCTTTTCTCCTTCCATTCCCTATGTCAATATATTGTTCAATCTTTTACCAAGGCTTTATTGTCATCCATGCAGTCTGTATTGTCAGGAGGTATCCTCATAAGTAGTGATTTTCTCAATTCCTCAAAATTTATTTTTCAAGTGCCTCCTTATTTTATCTTTCAAGTACCTTCTCATACTTAGCTTATAATAGCAAAATTCTCCTTCAATAGCGATTATATCAAATTGTACTGAAGTTGTCAACTCAACAAGTTTAACAATACTTAGGTAAGCATAAACACTTTCTCAGACATAGAAAGACTTTATTCGATTACGTATTGATCTCTTTCCAGATATATCTATGTCATAAGCTCAAGGGCCTCTAACGTGATCAATACTTATTTGCCTTCTTTTTCAATCCAAGTCAACAGTATTTTTCAGACTCAAAGTAATTTCTTTACCTTGTCATGGTAGCCATTAAGGTTTGAAAAAAATATTTCACTTTGGTTTAGATCACTTCTTATTTTTGCTTATGTCTCAATTGTTATTGTATTTATTGTACTTGTAGCTCCTCCATGATGTGGCCTAATCAACTGACCTCATACCCTCAAATGTCTTAGTTTAACAAGTACTTATTTCAAGAAAACTCAAGTCTAAAAACTTATAACATCCTTCTGAGTATATAACTTCGACTACTAACTCATAGACACTAACATACTTGATTAATTAGGGTGGGATACCTTTATTTAGTCAACAGTACTCAATAATGGTCTTAAAATATTTGGTCTTCCAATTGATGATAGCAAGACCTTCATTTGATCCTTGATGGTACCCTTCTTGCTGAAGATAGATAGATGGACAAGTCACTGTCCTGGCCTAATTCCTTTTTCAATATAACTTTATTTACTCATGTAGTGGCAAGGTGAGATATCACCAAATTTTCCTTTTTATTACATCCATTGGTGTTCCCCATAAGCTAATGGATCCGATAAGAATCTAATTATAATAATTGATATCAAACCATTTGTAGAATTTTAATTTCTAATTGGTCACCATTCCTTTTCGAAAATTTCTTGTCGCATAATCTCCTAAAATTCGATACTTTTACTCAAAATCTTAAACCCCATATGCTTTCTCTCTTTTATACTCTTGTACACTAAGATCACCAACTCATCTAGTATTATTGCTTCACATTCTTTGGTTTACCTTCCTATGAAAGATTTGTATGTATCTTCATAGAGTCATGATCTTTTTCTTTTGACTATTCAATATTCATTGAATACTTATAGTTACATCTCTATCTCTTTCTCTCTTTTCTTCCAAATCCTCATTGGTCTACCTGGATCAATGTCTCTATATGCTTTGTTGCATATAATTGATACTTCATCATAAACTGAATGCTTCTCATAAATTCTAAACTGTCTTAAGATCATCGAAATCCTCAATTGCTTATAGCCTCAATAAAATTCATACAGTGTCTTACTGATGGCATTGATGTTTTGGTCATGCTACTTCTCTTACAAGTTCATGCTAGGATCAATCTATTATCATCCTTAGTATTATCATCAAAATCTTTTGATAACTCGGTCGAAGTCATTTCCCTATCATATTCATGTTATGTTTCTCCTAATCACATAACATGTCAATTGCACACATCTTCTGATTTGCTACATAATACTCAGGTAATTATTATTCAATAGCACTTTACTCTTTATAAGACTCTAATTAAGGTATCCAAAATTGAGCTAAGTCCTTCGGGATCCATACCTTTGTGATCTAGTATGAGTCAGAATTATTTCCTAATATTATCTTGCATTCTCATCCCTCTTAGATTATCATCAAAATTCTTCTCAAAGTCTGTCTTTTACATCTCCTATCATACTCATATCATATCCCTTGTGATAGTGTACTCATGTTCTAATATTCTTTATGATGGTAAGATAGCCATCTAGGTTCTTCGATGTTCTCATCTTTGGTGAGATTGATCTATTACAGGTCAGAACCATCTACTAACAAATTCACTAACATCTTCCTTCATCATTCTCATCACAATATGAGTTTTCATATTTGCACTACACAACAATCCTTAATCCTTAAGTTGTCTTAGACTAGATTTTGGATAAGGCTTGCACTATTCTCTGCTTAATTATTTGTTCAACCAAGCTGTGTTTCACCTCTTTATTTATGGTGAACTGTCTTGAGCATTAATATTGTAATCCTCAAATAAAAGTAGGTCATCTCTACTACTTCTTCTTGATTTTCTCTATTGTCTATGACCCTTGGACATGCTGGACTGGCTTTGAAAGGATAAAACCTGGGCTCTGATACCAACTGTAACGACCCGGGTTTTCTCATGCATTTTTAAATGCAATATCTAATTTCCTAAGGCGGGATGCATCCCTATTTGAAAACCATTTTCTAAAAACCATGCAATGTAGCGGAAAACCTTGTAGTTTTAAACTCATTTTGAAAACCCCGAGTGTCATTTGCTTTCACAATAACCAAGGTAGTTTTTGAAAAGCTTTAGAAATCATAAGTGTTTTTCCCCAGATCTATCCAAATACAAAGACACAACCCAACTGTAATTAAATACAAATACATGTCCAAAGGGTTGAGAGTTTACTTACATGGATAACTGTCTCCTTTTTAATTCACTTGCTCATAGCACTAATATCTCCTGAGGCGTCGTCTATTTGTGAGTGGAACTATCTTGAAAAATGTTAAGGATAGGGTGAGTATATACTATACTCAGTAGGAGTCTATCACTACTAGTTTTGCAATGTATGCTATATTTAAAATCATATGCTCTTAAAAATATGTGCATGTTTGATCAATCATGTTCAATATCAATATTAAAAACCACCGTCAAACTGAAATACTGACGACTTAAAGAATAGCATAATCTAAGTCAAAAGTATCATTTATCATAAACATAATGATATGCATATGATGCTCCACTGAATCCAACTTATGGATATCTGGTATGGTCGACCAACCTCATGTCATGCCATATGCAATGCATATAAATCCTCAAACCATAGGGTCCAACTATGCCCACGACTTCACCGCCGTGTGGTCCCTGGGTACCTAGGGACACAGGATCATATACCTCCACGGGGCATATGACACTTCGACCCAGTGCCGTGACACTAGTGGTAGCCCCCTGTACCACATACAGTCGAAGCAGGGACATGCCCTTTTTGGGCATGGTACCCATCCACCTAATAGTGGTAGAGGTTGGGAGGCCACCCCAAACCTCTCAGCATAGCGCCCACAAGCTTATCAGCCCAAATCATAATCAGATCAAACAAGCGAAACCTCTCTCTTTTTTTTTTTTCAAAACCTATCCTCTTCGGGTCCCTCACAATTGCCTGGCCCTCAGCACTCCAGCGTCTTTTGGTAACCCTTAAGGACATGTAATTTTTGCAAAAACTTAATGCTCACAAATCATGCAATGTATGCAATTGTTTGCAAAACATATCTATGCATAATGTATATGCAATTATTTACAAAACGGGTCTATGCATAAAGCATTTATCACATGTATGCTGAATTAATTCATGCTAAACAAGTCATATACCTAAAACATATATTCTCAAAACAATCATGGTTCTTTTAAAAGAATCTAGTAGCGATAGAGCACCTACCTCAAAGTCTCCTGGAGTCACATCCTTTATCGCTTAACCCGTCCCCAGGTCTCATTTATAAACTCCTGGGTATAAAGGGATACAAGGAGTCCTAATTAATTTCAGTCTATTTAGACATTAGACCGCTAGCCCTGCCTATTGGATCCTTGGTTCTTGCCTAATTCATTGTCAGGTTGGATCCTATGATGTGGACCTACTATTCTATAGCTAACTCTGTAAATTGTCATTTAATCTTAGCTTTAAAGTCTTGTTGGGTCCACGTGTCCTAGTTCCCTCACGTGCGTACGCGCCTAAAGGCCGTGTCAGGGACCGCGTTTTTGCACGCGCACATGCATGCTCAGGTGACGAGCATCATCGCATGGGCGCACCTTGTATCATGGCGCGTCTCAGCTCCCAGGGCACCCCGTGCACCCTGGTCGAGCCAGGACCCGTGCCCTATGTTGCGCGCGCACCCGAGGGCCGCTCCTGGGACAGTGTACGCACTGTCGTATGCCCAGAGCCCATTTGTAGGACCCTGTCCCAGGCGCACATGGAGCAAGGCGTCCCTGGGATGCCTGGCTCGTGCAAGGTCGTCTGGACCTGGCTTGGGCGTTGTGTTCGTGCAGGGCCATTTGAATGGCTTGGGAACGTCCTCTAGCCCAGAAATCTGGCTGGAAAAAAGGTTAGATCCAGCATGGATCTTGGCCTAGGGGAAGTGAAATGGAGGAAAGGGAAGGAGGGGCTTACTTGGGTAGCCTGGGGAAGCCCTTTTCCGAGTGGTGCGGCTCCTCCTTTCCGCCTAAAAACCCTTGGTTGCTGGAAACTCGAAGAAGGGGAAAACCCCATTGCCAAGACCGGAAAGAAGAGAGGGAAATGGGGAGACGGGAATGGCTGGCCTGAGTTGGGCCTGGCCATTGCTGGAAAACTCAGAGAGATGGGTTCAAGACGGGTTTCTGGTTTTGCTGGAAACCCCAGTCTCAAACGATTGGAAAGAACCCATTTTGAAGAGGGGGGAAGATGGGGTTTTTATAGAGGAGTGAAAGGCGGTGCCCCTCAATGGCAGTGCCGCCATTTTCTCTAGTGTATTCTAGAGAAATCGTGAAAAAATGGGTTTTTGGGAGGGTCTAGAGGTTGAAGACGACAGGGGGTGCCGTTATCAAAATGGCCCCTTGTGTTTTTCATCCTTTTTCGACCTTTTTCGTTTTTCTGTTTTATTTCCAGAAATACCCCTATCTTTAAACGGCTGTAACTTCCTCATACGAACTCCGTTTTGGGTGATTTTTGAGGCGTTGGATTCCATTCTTTGGGTAGAATATAATGGTACTAAGTTTCCTCACAAATTCCTTCATTTACTATTTTAAATAAAATCAAACATTCAACACAGTCCATTTCCCATAGAATGTCCAATTTTTGTTAAAAATAGTGTAAATTGCTTGGACATTACAGTAAGCCCTAGTCATGGCTCTTGCAGTGCAAGCCTTTGACAGACTCCCCCACCTGATAATGTCGATGCCCTCGTCAACACACCTGTGTTGGTGTCGCACCCTTTGCTCGTGGGCAAGTCTCATGTTGCCTTGTCCTCTGCATGAGATGCCCTGCTGTGTCCCACCCTTTGCAGCTTGCCCTTTAGCTCCTCTTGTGCACTACTGGGACATCCTTTGGCTCCTCTATCTTGTATGTGTCCTTGCACAATTGAGCCCCTTTAAAGTTGTTGCCCTTCTGGCGCTCCCATTTGGCCGCTCTCCATTGATGTGCCTCCTGCACATGGGCGTAGCAGCTACCAGCTCCTGTGATCCTAGAACGTCTTGTCTTGGTCTTGTCCCTCTTGAAGTTTCCTAATTGAGACACACCCTTGTCCTCAACTGGCCTCTCCTTGGACCCTCCAGACCTCAGCACCCCAATGGCACCTAGACGTTGTGGCGCTTCCACACTCATTGTGGATCCCTCTATTAGCTGCAAGGCAGATAGCAACTTCCCTTGCCCCCTTCCATTCTTCAACACTAGGATTGCACAAGGGTTCTCCTCATCAAAGAAGCTCAATATTCTAAGATGTGGCATGGGGACTGCTCTAGCCCGAGTGAGAAAATCCATTCCTAGGATATCCTCATAATCCTCCAAAGGTATTGCAGTCAAAGTGATGGTGCCTTGCCACTCCCTCACCTTGACTGGTACATCACTGGCAAAAATTTTCAAAATCGAGAGAGAGAGAGAGAGAGAGAGAGAGAGAGAGAGAGAGAGAGAAGGATGCTTTAATTCGTTCCTTTGTTGAAAATGCAGAACCAAGTCTTCTTTCCCGCACCACTTTGAATCTCCTATTTTTCCTTGCCGTGTCTCTTACCTGTTCACCCCCGACAGCTGTTCTTCTTCTTTTCCTTTCTCTCTATCGCCTCACCCCTTTCTTAGGCTAGCAAGTTTTTATTGAAATAGCATTGCAAGCAGGACACCGGCTAGCAACACACAAAGTCTGTGTACCAGTCCAGGCCCCCTTCATCCCATCACCAGTTTTTGTTTCACCTGCACCCCTCTCTCTCTCTCTCTCTCTCGTACGCACCACCCCTTATCTCTTCCCTCTATTCTATTTTCTTCCCATTCACTGTTGCATCCCAATAGTAAACCCCTGGTCTCCCTCTTCCTCTCCTACATCACGTACCTATTCTTTCCCGACTCCCCTTCTCTGTCACTCTCCTTTGCTTCATAGTTCAACCCACCTTCCGTCACACCTCCACATCATCTCCTCCATTCTCCGATGTTCCTACTCTGTTCACCACACCAGGACCAGTTAGTCGATTTGCACTGGCCCACTCGTTTTCTCCGTCAAAACCACCATCTCCAACCAAGACCCATCACTTGATCCATTGTCGGCTGGCCCAGAGGAAGAAAACCCATATTTGGTTTTCTCCCATCTCTTCTCCTCTTCCTTTCTTCTCTTCTTCTTCTCCCTCTTCTCCCTTCTTCCTTCTTCCCTCTTCTCCCTCCTCCGGCTTCCCTCTTCTTCGTGGGGTTTTGTCTAGTTTTTGTTAAAAACCAGATTTTTAATAAAATTCCATTTTTGCCTACTTTTTTGTTTGTTTTCGTTAAATACATCTACGTCCTCATTTTAATTATGTCTGCATCCCCATTTTAGTTCCATCTGAGTCCCTATTTTATTTATAGATGTGTCCCTAAATATTCTGGTTTACCTTATCCTTATTCTACGTATCCAGGGACAGTGAGATCCAAGGCTGCTTGTTTAGTTTTATTTTATGTTCTCTTGGATTTAAACATTCTATAAATTGCAGCAATTAAATAAATTAGGAAATTTTATTTTATTGTTAGTTTATTTTTGTTATATTCTTTATTTTTATTTTTATTCATTGAATTTTATGTAAAAACTCCAAAATTCTAAAGCAAGTCTTTGTGGGATCGACCCGTATTTGCATAGATATACTACAATAGTCTATGCACTTGTGAAAAACATCAACAAGTTTTTGGCATCGTTGCCGGGGACTCGCAATGGAGTTTTTATAGAATTTAATTTAAATAAAAAATCCAAAAAATAAAAATAAAAATCTAAAAAAATAATAAATATTAAGAATTGCATTTTAGACATTTTTAGGTGCATATTTAATTTTTTTTATGCATAACCACTTTATTTCCTGAATTTGGTGCTAATTATTATTTATATTTTTTAGGAAATTATCAAGTGGAGCATTACCAATTAAATAGATTTTTCTTGCTTTCTTAGATTAGGATTTTTTCTTTTTTAGTGAATCTTGTAGTGAGGCCCCTTTGTAATTTGCTCTTTTAATTTCAATTTTTAAAGGGTTGTAATAATACAGGGCAAGTGTGGGATAAGGTGGCCCACACTTGATCTTCATCAGAAACCCCACTATAAGTCTCCTCACTCATTTAAATTCCTAGATTAGGGTTTGCATTTAGACTAAATGTGCATTGTTTGGTAGTATAAATCATATAGAAAACATCCTCCTATAATTGTTGCATTTTTAGGTTTTTGCATTAGTTTATTGCTTTTCATTGCATCTTAGGACACGGTTAATGCTTTAAGGTGATATATATGCTGATCGAACTGCCATGGAGTGTGGAATTAATTAGTAAGGGCACCCTACCCTCATAAGATCAAGGGTGGATTTCATCACCACTCTTTGGCCCACCTAGGATAATCACCTCAAGTGTGCTACCCTAACCTTCAAATCAAATTAAAATCAATCAGAAGAGACCTATAAGGCTATCACATGCTCATAGGACCCTCTTACTAAGACTCGATTTATTGTCACTCTAGTGGCTTTTGAGCACTGTGGTTATTGAGGGCTGTCTAATAGAGCCTCGCTCTTCCCTCACCTCGTGTTGATGTTTGTGAGGTCTAAATGCCTCCTTACATGAGGGCTTTATTAACCACCTTGCGAAGAACCTAACTGGTAAGCAATAATCAAGTCTAAAGGAGAGGAGGAGCGCTAGATTAGGTTAATTAAAAGCATTGTCCCCACATATATTCAAGAAAATCAATATATTGCTTATTAGCCTAAGGTGTTTGACTGTGCCTTTTTGCTTGCATCACATAGAGTTAGAGTTAGCATTTATAGTAGGACATTTTAGATTAGGAATAGTTCCTGCAAGGGCTTCGATCTCAGAACCTTGAGCTACTACCATTAAACCCAGAGATTCAACACATCTAAAACCAAGGGGAAAGAAACATAGTTCTTATCCCTATGGCTGAACCACTATCAGAGATTGAGCGCAAGACTATTAGAGATTTTTATGCACCGCTCCAACTTAATACCCCCGCCTGCATAACATTACCTCCAAGTAATGTTGACTAATTTGAGTTAAAGCAGGGAGTATTTTAGTTACTCCCTACTTTTTATGGTCAAGACCGAGAAGACCCATACTTACATATCAAGGAATTCCTTGACATTTGGGCCACATTTTGGTTCCAAAATATTTCAGATGATTCAATTGGGCTAAGGTTATTCCCGTTCTCACTTAAGGATAAAGCCAAGTCATGACTTAATTCCTTGGAGGTAGATTCTATACATACATGGGACCAATTGTCTAAGAAGTTCCTGAACAAGTTCTTCCCCTTTCACAAAACAAATGCCCTGAGTTGTGAAATTATAAATTTTCAGCAAAGGGATGATGAACAATATTATGAATGTTGGGAAGGGTGGATTGAACTATTGCAAAAATGCCCTCATCATGGATTTGAGAAATGGCAGTAAGTTCAATACTTCTATGAGGCATAGATGCCTCAAAATAGACAAATGATAGATGCAGTGAGTGGAGGGACCTTGATGTTAAAAGATGAAAGTGAAGCTTGGGAATTCTTTCAAACTGTAGCTGATAATTCTTAGCAATGGGATTATTCAAATAGGAGAGAAAGAACTAACCAGCCCACTAAGAAAGGAGGTATCTATGAGATAGGAGCACATACTGATCTATTCGATAAGCTCGACTTTGTCTCTAAAAAATTAGATGGAAGAATGGACAAGCTTGAAACTATGTTTCAACCTTTCATGGATGTTACATTATCTCCAAAACCTCCATAAGATGTATGCGCTACTTGTTCTAGTCTAGCCCATTTAACCTCAGCGTGTCCATCTAATAAAGTATTCCCTAAATATCTTGTAGACCAAGCAAATACACTGAATGCATATTGCCAACCTAGTGACAACCCATATTCTGAGACCTACAACCCTTGGATGGGCTAGGAATCCCAATTTATCTTGGTCAAAGAATAACCACAAAGGGTGACCATCTGTAAATCCCCCTATCCAAAACTTTCCTCTTAGAACTACAGTTCCCCATCAGTCACCTAGCTTTCAACAACCTCTACAACAAAAGAAAACATATTCAGAGGAAAACATCCACGCCATGATGGAACAATTTGCAAAAGATAATGATTACACTAAAAAGGCCTTACACAATTGCAAAATGATAGTAGATATTCAACTAATGTCAACTCTCAAGCCATAGCTAAGCTAGAGGTGCAAATAAGCCAATTGTGTGCTGAATTACATAATAGAGGAAAGGGTCAGTTTCCTAATCAACCCATCCTTAACCCTAAGGGTCAATTTGAGATAGGGTCAAGTTCTCAAAACCATAACCCTCATGAGCATGTCAAGTCCATAATCACCCTTAGAAATGATCATTACATCGATAACGAAGAAGGGCAGGCTAAGGAAACTATAGAGGAAAAAGAGGCAACAAAAATACAGGAAAAAGAGAAAAGACAGAACAATCCTGTAGAACCTATATTGGGGGCACTCTACGTGTTTAAAGCCCCTTTTCCCCAATTATTGAATAAAGCTAGGAAGGGATCAAACTTCAATAAATTAATGGAAGTGTTTAAACATGTACAAATCAATATACCATTGGTCAATGCAATTAAAGACATCCCTGCCTATGCTAAATTCTTAAAAGTGCTCTGCACAACAAAGCGAAAGCTTAATGTGCAAAAGAAAGCCTTCCTCACCGAACAAGTAAGCTCTTTGATTCAACACAAGACCCCATCAAAGTTTAAAGACCTAGGATGTCCTACAATCGCTTGCGTCATTGGAGATCATGTCATAGATAAGGCACTTCTTGACTTAGGGGCTAGTGTTAACTTATTGCCATACTCTATTTATGAGCAACTAAAGTCAGTGAGTTGAAACCAACCACTACCACGCTGCAATTAGTTGATAGATCTATCAAGATACCTCATGGTTTGGTTGAAGATGTCTTGATATATGTGGATAAGTTTTATTACCCTGTTGATTTCATTGTGCTAGACACCTAACCTGTATCCGACCCCGGTAATCAAATCCTAGTCATCCTTGGACGTCCATTCTTGGCAACGTCCAATGCCATTATTAATTGTAGGAATGGTGTAATGAAACTCTCATTCGGTAACATGAAGGATAAGCTTAATGTTTTTAATGCCGATCAACAACATTTAGACCTCGATGATACCTGTGATGTTAACTTGATATAGAGTCTAATTAATGAGATTCATTTGTCATTGTCCATCTCGGACCCACTAGAGGCTTGTCTGATGCATTTTAATGGAGAATTTGACATAGACAAGTCTATTCAGGAGGTAAACAATCTTTTAGATGTTGCACTACTCATGGATACCTCTAAGTGGGGTCCTTATGTGGAACCACTCCCTCTGTCTAAATCTGTCCCCATACCTTCAATAGAGCAACCACCTTCTCTAGACCTAAAACCCTTGCCTGATAACTTGAAATATTCATATCTAGGCCTAGATGAAACCTTACATGTAATAATAGCATCAGACTTAGATAAAGAACAGGAGGGTAAGCTTTTAGATGTTCTTAAGGAACATAAAACTACTATAGGGTGGACAATAGTAGACATAAAAGGGATAAGTCTAGCCTTATGCATGCATAGGATACAAAGACCGAATGAAGGTTGTACATGATTGACATATTTTAAGAAAATCCTTCACACCAGGTCAAAAGGTCTTATTGTATAATTCTAGATTGCATCTATTCCCAGGAAAACTTAGATCTAGATGGACCGGACCTTATATAGTATGCACAATCTATCCTCATGGGACGATGGTCAAAGGTTAAAACCTTTCTTAGAACTACTTGACCTTGAAATTGATGAGACACTTTTAAAGGCACCCGAGTATCATGATCCACCTTAGATTACCGCTCCAGGAGCCTTATAGCATATCATCATTGCACTCATCATTATGTTTGGCTGAAGATGTTAAACTTAGCGCTTATTGGAAGGCAACCCAAGGGTCTAGAGTCTACATCACTCAACTTCCATATAGAATCCTATGTTTTCAAACATTGGGGACAATGTTTCATTCAAGTTGGGGGGTGTAGATGCACTAGAGATTTTGAATTTTCTTGATTTAAAAAAAAAATTGAAAATTTTTGAAAAAGAAAGAAGGAAAGAAAAGTTTTTAAAGTAGAGTTCCCTTACTGTGATGAGAACTGGATGTTCAGAATTTGGTAAATATGCTATTTTTACCTCTCAATGGGAATGCATATGATTAGTTTTGCATGTCATTCATGAGTTGAAGCATTTTATGAAAGTTACTTCTTAGAAACCATTTACACACAACACATAATCAAGAGTAATATAGAGGTATGACTTAGAGACCCTGAGAAAAATCAGTGGAGACCTATAACCTAGTGAGAGTTTAAGACTATCTTCTTTTAGAGAGTTATAAGTAATTCTACACTTTCTTCAACGCACATACGTTAGGGTGATCCTATTATCCTTTTTTTGGTTAAACATCAAGAATAAATAGGAGTAAAACTTTAATTCCAAAAATTTATTGAATCTGATAGGCTTTAGGAAACCTAAGAAATGATATAGGCCATCCTTGCTCATCCCAGAGACATAAAGCCTACCCAATATAGTATACCACTAGTTAGCCTTTTGAGCCTATTATTAAGCCTTTCCTTTCTTAACTCCATTTACCTTAACCCAGAATAAACCAAAATAACTAACCACTACCCATCTTCGAAATGAGTAGAGTAGAAAAAAAATTCAAAAATAGGACAAAAAATCAAAGAAGTGAAAAAAAATTAGTTGTCTTTCTTCCAAAGAAGAAAAAGAAAAGTTAAAAAAAAAAAGAAAAAAGAAAAAAGAGAAAGACGAAAGTCTGAAAGAGAAATTCACTTCAAGTACAAACCCAAAAGAAAAGTTGTCTTAGCAGATATTCAATAAAGACATCTACTCAATTTTGAACCTTTGAAGTCTTTATACCTTTCTTTTCTCAAACTATCCCAAGCCTACATTTTGTCCTAAGTTAAAGAGCTATTGATCTTAGGTGGACATAGCCTTACAAAGGAGATAAAAAGAAAGAATTAAGGTAAAGACTCCTAATATTCTTGGTGTTAACATCCACTCTTAGGGATCACTTTCCTTTGTCTCATGAGTGTTTAAAAGAATTATGTGAACTATCAGTTTGTTGGATTTGGTCACATAATGAGAGAAATATGTTTAACCCCTTATCTGAGAGTTTTATTTCTGAGCGTATGCCTGTGAGGATTTGAGGTCAAAGCATATTTCCAATGGAATGTAAGAATATCCAATTGGAAGTTAAGATTTATGTGGCTGTACACACACATATACACTCTGAGAAATAGCTCAAATAAAATGTCTTTAATATGTGTATGGTGTGTAAAATTGTCAAATCCTCTTCATTAAGTTGTGAAAAACTAGTCAATTTGCTAATGAATGAGACTTCTCTAAGATAAAATAGGGGACTTGACTTTATTGAATTTTGTGGGTATATTCACTGCAAACCCTCACGAGGCCTAACTCGTCCACTAGGGGTAACCTAGGGGTTCAAGGGCTTATTGCATGTGTTAAATGCAATCGTGAGTACCTACGAAAGTGGCACTTTGTATCAGTTTTGTGAAAAATAGTTGTCTACATGCTTTGCTCGGGACTAGCAAAATGCTGGTTGGGGTGTGTGTTCAGTGTCTAATTTTGACTAAAAGACCCTTGGTTTAGCATTCAATTAGATCATCTAACCATTCAAAATTGCAAAATTTAGTTTGATTTTAAACTTAGTTCAAATTGACCATCCAAACCTTAATTTTTCAAAATCAATGGTCAGATGATCATTAGAGTTTATTAGATGATTAATGTGTAGTTTAGATTATTTTAATTTAGTCTTTTATTTTGCAGATCAACTACAAGAGGCATGGACGGCTATGGATCAATGTTTCAGATCATCCTCAAGGATCAATGGTGCAGATTAGTGAAGAGCAAGAAGGTTTCCTAATGGAAGAGGATTCTTAATTGGAAGAGTCCTAATTGAAAGAGATGGGAAGAAGAGGAGTTTGTTAGAGTAAAATAAGGAAGGAAAAACTATTATAAAAAGGAGAACCGTGGAGGTGGAGGGGAGTGTTTTTTTTTTTTTTTGAGATTTGAAGTTTTGGGAGTTTAGTTTTGGGTTGTCTTCTTTGTAGTCCATTTTATTCATCGTTTTTCTTTGCTTGCCCAGTCTTTTGTTTTCAGTGGTTACGTATTTCTCTCCTCCATCGCGCACCAAGTCTTCTTTCCCAGACCACGTTGAATCTCTTAGTTTTTCCCTGCTGTGTCTCTTATCTGTTCATCCCTGACGACAGTTCTTCTCCTTTTCCTTTCTCTCTATCACCTCACCCCTTTCTTAGGACAGTAAGTTTTCATTGAAATAGCATCGCAAGCAGGACACTGGCTAGCAATGCACAAAGTCTACGCACCAGTCCAGGCCCCCTTCATCCCATCATTGGTTTTTGTTTCACTTGCACCCATCTCTCTCTCTCTCTCTCTCTCTCTCTCTCTCTCTCTCTCTCTCTCTCTCTCTCTCTCTCTCTCGCACGCACCACCCCTTTTCTCTTCCCTCTATTCTAGTTTCTTCCCATTCACTGTTGCATCCCCACAGTAAACCCCTGGTCTCCCTCTCCTCTCCTGCATCACGCACCTATTCTTTCCCATCACCCCTTCTCTGTCACTCTCCTTTGCTTCATAGTTCAACCCACCTTCCATCGCACCTTCACATCATCTCCTTCATTCTCTAGCATTCCTCCTCTGTTCACTACACCAGGACCGGTCGGTTGATCTACACTGGCCCACTCGTTTTCTCCGTCAAAACCACGATCTCCAACTAGGACCCATCACCTGATCCATCGTCGGCTAGCCCAGAGAAAGAAAACCCAGATCGGGTTTTCTCCCATCTCTTCTCCTCTTCCTCTTCCTCTTCCTCTTCCTCTTCCTCTCTTCTCTTCTTCTTCTTCCTTCTTCCCTCTTCTCCCTCCTTCGGCTTCCCTCTTCTTCGTGGGATTTCATTTGGTTTTTGTTAAAAACGAGATTTTTAATAAAATTCCATTTTTGCCCTTCCTCTTTAAATGCAATTACATTTATGTTCTTTTTTGTTAATTACATCTGCATCCTCATTTTAATTACATATGTATCCCCATTTTAATTCCATCTGAGTCCCTATTTTATTTATAGATGTGTCCCTGAATATTCAGGTTTACCTTATCCCTATTCTGCCTATCCAAGGACAGTCATATCCAAGGCTGCTTGTTTAGTTTTATTTTATGTTTTCTTGGATTTAAAAATTCTGTAAATTGCAGCAATTAAATAAATTGAGAATTTTTATTTTATTCTTAGTTTATTTCTGTTATATTCTTTATTTTTATTTTTATTAATTGAATTTTATGTAAAAACTCCAAAATTCTAAAGTGAGTCCTTGTGGGATCGACCCATATTTGCATATCTATACTACAATAGCTCGTGCACTTGCGGGAAACATCAACACTTTTCTTGAAGAATCATGGGAGTGGGTAATTATCAATTTTTTTTCCCTCTTTCTGAAAAGGATGAAGGAGATTCCTTCCTTAAGGATGGAGGAAATTTCTTTTCTCTTTGTGAGAATCAACTGTGGAGGAAATTCTTCCTGTTTGAAAATTAAGGATTGAGAATTTTCTTCTTTCTAAAAGACAAAAGAGTTGAGGGGTTTCCTTCCTCTTTGGAAAATGAAGGATTGAGGAAATTATTTCCTCTTTGGAAAATGAAGGATGGAGGAAATCTTTTTCTCTTTGAAAAATCAAGAATGGAGGAAATTCTTCCTCTTTAGAAATCAAGGAGGTAGGAACAATTTTTTCTCTTTAAAAATTGAGGGGGAGGAAAATCTTTGGAAAGTCAAGGATGGAGGAAAAATACTTCTCGTTTGGAAAATCAAGGATAAAGGAAATTTCTTTCCTCTTTGAAAAGTCAAGGATGGAGGAAAATTCTTTCCTCTTTCGACAATAGGGAAGGGAGGAAAACTCATTTCTCTTTCTTCCTTGGAAGTGGATTTTATTTTATTTTATTTTGAAGTAGAGAGTTAAGGAAGGAAAAAAAAATTCTTTATAAGTTTTCTTGAAAATTTCCCTTTTTGTTAAAGGATTGAGAAAACACCCCTCCCTCCCTCCCTCTTTGTTGGAAATGCAAAATCAAGAAGGGAGGAGAATCTTCTTTTGTCTTTCTTTTTTTCTTATAGATTGAAAGTCGAGGAGGGAGGAAAATTTGTTTCCTTCTTTCTTTTCTCGAAAAATCTTAGGAGTAGGAAATTCTCGTTTCTTTTTTTTTTTTTTTCCTTTTTTTGTAAAAAGGATGAAAGAGATTCCTTCCTCAAGGATAGAGGAAATTTTATTTTTTCTCTATGTGAGAATCAAATGTGGTGGAAATTCTTCCTATTTGAAAATCAAGGATTGAGAAAATTCCTCTTTCTAAAAGATGAAAGAGTTGAGGGGTTTCCTTGCTCTTTGGAAAATGAAGGATTGAGGAAATTATTTCCTCTTTGGAAAATGAAGAATGGAGGAAATCTTTATCTTTGAAAAATCAAGAATTGAGGAAATTCATCCTCTTTGTGAAATGAAGGAGGGAGAAAAAAAAAATTTTCTTTTTAAAATTTGAGGGGGAGGAAAATTCTTTCCTCTTTGGAAAATCAAGCATAAAGGAACTTTCTTTCCTCTTTGGAAAGTCAAGGTTGGAGGAAAATTCTTTCCTCTTTGGACAATAGGGGAGGGAGGAAAACTCTTTCCTCTCTCCCTTTGAAGTGGATTTTATTCTAATTTCTTTTAACTAGAGAATTAAGGAAGGAAATAAATTCCTTCATAATTTTTTTGGAAATTTCCCTTCTTATTAAAGGATTACAAACCCACACCCCCCCTGGGGAAGGAAGAAAGGATGATGAGAGTGACATATTGGATTTATGATGTAGGATCTTAACATTAGAGGAGCACATGCTAAAAGCTACGGTACGTGTCCTAACCTTAGTAGGACATTCTAAGGTAGTCTATGGTGGATTATATATGCATGATCTTCACATGAAAAACCAAGGATTTATATGATAAAAGATTGACATTAAAACAATGATGAATGCTAGAAACTAAAAAAAAAGAATGTTAGAAATAAATACTAGGAATGGGATTAATGCATACTTGGAGTGGTATAGAATAAGATACTTAAGAAAATTAGAGGGAGAAAGAATTGGTTGGTTCTTAAGAGTAAACCCTTCTCATCAAGATCAATGGGAGATAATTCTTCCATCCTTGAACTTTTTAAAAGGAGAAGATACAAAGAAAAAGATTAAAAATTCAATTGTCTTCTAAAATTGGGGGGTTATTACATACATTCTTTTAGAGTGCTTCTTTCAAAAATAAAATCATATAAATGGATCTTTCTTTGGTGCTCCCCTTTTTGACCACCATGGATTCAAGTAAAATGAGAAATGATACAAAAAAAGATTAAAAAATCAAATTTCTTCTAAAATTAGAGAGTTATTACATACATTATACTAGGTGTCCCTTTAGAAGTTCTTTACTTTTAGAGTACCTCTTTCAAAGAGAAGATCATATAAATTGATCTTTCTTTGTGCTCCACCTTTGAAAACCATGGATTTAAGTAAAATGGAAAATTTGTAGGAAATTCTAGAGAATCTATCTAACAAATTCAAGGGCCTTCATCTTTAGGTTTTACTTTTTATAAAACAAACCCTATGGCATGAATCCTAGAATCTCCCATTTCTCTCATAGGATCCTTGGACCCTTCATTATTGGATCTTAACTTTCATAGAGCTAGAGAAAGGGAAAAACAAGATAATTGAAATTGAAGAAAGTAATATAATGAGAATAGGAAAAGAAAACCTTCAAACACCATTGCGGTCATGGTTTAGTCTCCACAAACACCATCAATGGATTTGTTGTTTTTCATCGATTACTGGCCATAGAACTAGGAAAAGAAAAGCTCTAATATAGAAATGCAAAAAATATAAATCATGCATAGAACACCACCTTCTACCTTAGAAATATCTTGAATCCACATGATGAACAACCTTAAATCCATAAGACAAAATAAACCTTGAATCCATAAAGAAAAGAAAACACTTATAAAAAAAGATGTATAATAATCTCTTATAATGCTATTCATGCTAATATTATTAGACCTACCATTTTTCAATTAGAGAAAATAAGAGACTAAGATGCTTTGGCAAAACAAGCTAGGAAATAATTGCTATAGAAGCAAATCTTTGTTGCTAATGCTAATATGAGAAACTAGAGCCACTAGGAAACTAAACAATAAAAAACACAAAGTAAAAGAAAGCAACCTTCATACTTATCACCCTAAATCAGATTATTTGACCTAATTCAGATTAGATTGTTTAGATATCAGAATTCTCATTTTGGATGGATTTTGGGTATGCAATTTGGGTGTTTTAAATCATGACCATTGATTCGCAGACAATGGGAGACAATGGGAATGAACTTTTGCAAGTAGCCTAAATAGGATAGGCTGAGAAAGATGAATGTGTTGGATCATGCCACCATTTTTTAAAATGAAAAAAAGTGTGTTAGATCATTTAAGGAGGCATGTAGCTAGGTTGAGCCTTGAAACAAGTCTCGAAATGAGTCTTGCTAGCATTTTCCTTGATAGTTCTTCTAACTGGATGTTGGAAAAGAACACAACCTAGATAGGCTTCAAATTTGGATGATACGAGCTATTCATTAGGTTTGGCCTGCCTTAATCTATGTATCAAAAATCATGCCCACAAAAGGCTTCTAGCTACTAGCTTTTTTAGTTAAAAATTTAATGAACATGATTGAATAATAAAAAATAGCATGGCCGAAATCATCCAATAATTATGATGTTTGGTAGTTAGTCTAAGGCAGTCAAATATGATAAATGGATCCGATCATCCAAAAGAGGGTGCAGCTACATAGCATCAGTTTTCGCATCAGAGACTATTTTCCTTTACTTAATTAAACCTGGTACAAGGGTGACCTGGTCTCTCCTAGTGCATTATATTTTCAGCGGTCAAATAAATCGTATCCTTAGGAAATTTTGTAACCATCCATCTCTGATGACTAAAGTACTATAAGTCGTTTGTATAATCAGTATGATCTTTCGGCCTTAGGAATCAACCAATGGTGGAGCCTCACTGAACCATTTCTCGCTGTAAGATGATTCATATTCAAAGAACCAAATAGAAATGCGGGATGGTCGTGATACTTTGGTCTATTAGAGATCTATCATACAGCTTTTAAAAGACGGTTCAGATCACATCAGCACGGAACATTGCCCTAAACACTCGAGTGATCCAGTTTGTTCGTAACTGGTCTGCCCTTTCTTACACGTGTCCCAATTGGTGCCCGCCATTCGAAAATTGCCATAAGAAGTAAGAATCTCCTTGGTCACTGTTCAAACGTTATTACTTGCCATTATCCCGCTCCCTCACATTCAAATTCCCTTCCCTTCTCTCTCTCTCTCTCTCTCTCTCTCTCTCTCTCTCTCTCTCTCTCTCGATTTCTATAAAGCCCTTCATCATCAGGGAAGAAGAAGATCGGAGTGGCGACGAACATAGGGATGATGGATTCTGCATACTTCGTTGGAAGAACGGAAATCCTTGCTTGGATCAACTCCACCCTCCAACTCAATCTCTCCAGAGTTGAAGAGGTGAAACACCAGGCGCCAATTTCTTTTACAAAAAATCAAAACCTGAAAGAAGAAATGAAATTCTTTCTTTCTTGTGTTTTCCGTTGGATTTAGGCTGCACCAGGTGCGATCCACTGTCAACTGATGGATGCCGTACATCCTGGAATCGTTCCTATGCATAAGGTTAATTTTGATGCGAAGAATGAGTACGAAATGATCCAGAATTACAAGGTTCTTCAAGATGTTTTCAATAAACTCAAGATCTCCAAGGTTTTCTGTCTTTCCCTTTCTACATTTTGTCATTTATGGGTTCTTTTTCGTCTTTTCCTTTGATTTCTTCATAGTCTTCTAGTGCTAGCGTTTTGCTTGTATCTGGGTCTTGATTTAGTGTTCCAGTTTTTGTTTGCTTTCTGTTGTTTCAGCATATTGAGGTGAGCAAGCTTGTAAAAGGAAGGCCTCTGGATAATCTGGAGTTCATGCAGTGGATGAAGAGATACTGTGATTTTGTCTATGGTGGTAGCCTATTGAAACAGTAATTTTCGTTCAACCTTTTTGTTACTTTCTGTGTATTGTGTGCTAGAGTTTAATTTTTTTCTTTTAGATCTACTTTTTGTTTTGATTTTGTATTTAGTGAAATGGTGACATCTAGGGTTTGTTTCTACACAAGGGAGAAAATGGAGGAGTTTGTTGAAACTATTGATCTGTACATAATTGGAATGAAGAAGGAAGTAGAAGGGCGTCTTGAAACTATCATTCGCCCATGGGGATATGCATAAACTCTTTTCTTCTTGCTTATACTCGAATTATAACATAGGGCCAAAAGGATCACCTTATTATGATTAGTCTTTTGAATGTTAAGAACGGTATATTATTTGGTTAGGAACTTTATCCATGTTCAAAATTGAGGTACTGCTAGCGGAATTGCGTTAGTTAACCTTTTATGCAATTTCTCATTTTCTGCAGCATTGATGCAAACAATGTCTATTTAGCTTGTGCTTGTCAAGGTACAGCAGTGGAATGTTGTTTATTTTAATGCACTTTTCTGTTTAAATAGTGCTTTCTCATTGCTTACACACTATAAATTTGTTTACATGATATCCTTTAAATGGAGTATTAGTTTTGGAGTGTGTAAATGAAAGACAGTCATGGACTTCTGTATTTGATTATATATAACAGGACCTTCATTCTTTTCATTTCCTCTCTGGTGCCCTGATGTTGGGTTAGTTTGGGACTAAGCCAGAATTAAATACGGATAGTCATTCGTGATTTCTGAACTTGCCATTTATTTACCACTTGGAGAGCACTACATTGCAAATGTCCTGACAAGATAAGTTTAAAATATCATCTTCTTTCTTTCCCCTTTCTCATTTTCTATAAATTTACTGATAACTATCATTCAAAGTGAAAAAAAAAGAGAAGAGAATAAAATTCACCTATGTAAACAACAATAATGGGGGAAGCAACAAAAACACACGTATTTTGCAGTAAATGTCTGCAAAATTCAGTTGGTTTGCATATATATTGACTGTTTATGAATTTGATTCAGCTACAATCCATTGGAAAGAAGGGAAACTTGTAAAGGTGGAAAGGAAACAAGCAAGAAAGCTGCAGTCACACAAGCTTCAGCCAAATCTTTAAACAATGCCCCAAAAACTCAGTCATCTCAGAACACTCTTAGGAATGATGCAAGTTCTGGAAATCAGCCAAACCCACCACTTAAGAATTCCAGACCTTTTTCTGGAGATGGAAGCGCTTATGATGAACAGGTAACTTGAATCAGTGCAGAACTAGGAAGCTTTCCTCTGAGAAGATGGGAAATCTAACCCTTGAATTTGTTTGCAGATCACTGAGCTGAAGCTTTCAGTTGATAGCCTAGAGAAGGAGAGAGACTTCTACTTTGCAAAATTAAGAGATATTGAGATCTTGTGTCAATGCCCTGAGATAGAGCACTTGCCTGTAAGAGGAGACTATCTCTTTCTTTCCGTGAAACAATTAAAAGATCTCATTGATTAATATTCTTTCCTTTCTTTCTTCATAGATTGTTGGTGCTATGCAGAGGATCCTGTATTCGATGGATGACAGCCCCTCTGTAGAGGCCGATGTCCAGGCTATGATCTCCCAGCTACAAAAGCAAGATGACTTGAGTCCAAGTCCTGAGACAGGACAAACCAAAGCTTGAAAATCAGAAGAGAAAAAATATCTCGACTTTCGAGGTTGATATGACCACCACTAATGCATTGTCTCGAAGGCAAAGGCTGTCAGATGTTTCGGATGTTCATCACAATGGATCACTCTTAACTACTTGCTGAGAATAATCAGGACATTTAACAGTGTCAGGTGCAAATTTTGCATTCCTATTCATTTTCCATCTCATTATTTACCTTTTAATTATTGATGCAGCTGGGTAGGCTATTTGGATTTAATGTTATTGCTCAAGACGTGATGATAATTGTCCATAGTCTGCAAGGGCATTGTGGGCATGGATGCGGGGCTGTCGATGCATACAAGTGCTGGGAGGGGGACTGACTTTTGGACGTGCAGTTTGTGTGCTATATATCTGGAAATACGTTGATGACAATATGTTGATCTGCTCTTTTCTGTCAGGATAACCATCTCGGGGGAGTTGTGGAATCCCGCGGCTGTTGATGATAGTAGGGGAGCTTCGTAGTGGAGCCATTACGTGGAAGATTTGCCCCTAATTTTGAAGGCTTTTTATAATTCAAAATTGGTATATGTTTAAATAGGAACTCACATCAATTGTATTTGCTGGATCCTAAAGGCTGTGATTCTCTGGACATCATCTCGTCGATCACAAGAATTCGCCAGCTGCTAAATTTTAGAAGATTCATATGGAATTATGATTTTCTTTTTACTTGGCGGCATCTTTTCGTTGCATTTACTATCTTTTATGACTTCGATATTGGAAAGATTTTGCAGTGGTGGCTTTATAACTTGAGCCTTTTAGTCGTGGAGTATATACTCTTAAATTTTGCAACCATATGTCAAATGTAAGAGATTGCTCTTCCTCTTGATTTTATTCGTAAAACTAGCTATAATCTCGTATGCATGACATTAAGCAATTACTCATCATTTTCTTGCTTCTTTTTTTTTTCAGAAAAAATCTCGTTTGCATGACATTAAGCAATCACTCATCATTGTCTTGCTTTTTTTAGAAAATGTTTTCGTACACTTCGTCCACTTTAGTTTTTCATCAAGGTGACCCCATCAACATAAGATGACTCTTGTTTTATCGTAACTATCGGATAGTCAATAAAAAAGGCCTCGTCAGTCAACTTTTTGTTTAAATTAACTAATGGAATTGCTGCTCGAGTCCGCATAATTGATTTTTGAATGATTTCTTTGGTTTGCTACTTTTGGGTGTTTTTAAAAAATAAAGAAATTGGGTAAAAGAGAGGAATAAGAATGAAGACCCGTATTTCTTGAGTTAAAACTGAAAATTATGGTTCATTGTTAAAATGTTTTCCAGCAATTGCTGCAATCATCTATCGATTGACATACAATGATTGTTAAAATTTTAGGGGATCAATTTGTGGTGGAAAGAGGAAGCATTTTGGGGACTTTTATCCAGGGATGAGTGGGCTGGATTAAACTTGTGCCCTACACTTGTTTGGGTGGATTGGCGTAGTACATTGGTGATCTGCACCCATGATAGGGCATATGTTTGGAATTGAGGTGTGCCATGGGTTGGGGTTTGTTGATGAGGAAATTCCATGTGTTGATCTGCATTATTCAAAAAAATTTAATACTAAAATTGTTGATGGTTTATTATTGTACTATAGTTATAAAAGGACATTTTTATAAAATCAGATATAAAAAATTTTAATTGCAGGTTTTCTTCTATTAAGTTTCTTTAATTTAAAAGTTCCTTCTCTTAACTACAAAACCAACAGTAATTATCCTTGCATATTTCAAAAAAATAAAAGGAAAATGAAAAGGAGCAATAAAAAGGCCAAAACAAAAGAAACATCTCAATTCTTATATAGAAATAATGATATTTACCCACCTCACCTGGCCTACAACAGTTGATGTGGCTGAATGGGTCAAGGTGGGTTTTTCATTATTTGCCTCGCCCCATAGTGGGTTGTAAATCTTAGTAACTTGTGGTGGGGCAAGTGAAAACAAAACCACCCCAATATTTGTTGTATTTGCTAGATCCTAAAGGTTGCGATTCTCTGGACATCATCTCTTCAATCATAAGAATGAGCTAGGAGCTAAATGTTAGAAAATTCATATGGATTTATGATTTTCTTTTTACTTTTACATTTTAATATTGGAAGGATTTGGTAGTAGTGGATTTATAACTCAAGGTTTTTAGCCATAAAGTATATACTCAACTTTTGCAGCCATATCTCAAATGTGAGAGGTTGCCCTTCCTCTTGAATTTATTCATGAAACTAGATATAATCTTGTATGCATGACATTAAGTAATCACTCATCATTTTCTTGCTTTCTTTTAGAAAGATCTTCGTACACCTCCTCCTGTAATGCCCTGAGCAATTTACGCTATTGAATTGGACATTCTATACGAAATGAACTGTGTTAAATGTTTTACTTTATTTTAAATAGTAAACAAAGGAATTTGTAAGAAAACTTGGTACCATTAGATTCTACTCGAAAAATGGAATCCAATGCCTCAAAGAACGCCGAAAATGGAGTTCGTATGAAGAAGTTACGACCGTTTAAAGATTAAGGGCATTTCTGTAATTTAAATTAAAAACGAAAAAGACAGAAAATGCAGGGGGCCGTTTTGATAACAGCACCCCGTCTTCTTCTTCCTCTAGAATTCTCCAGAAACCCTAGTTTCCAGAGATTTCTGCCATCGCCGCCATTGGCAGTACCGCCATAGCAAGACTGTAAAAAGCCCTATCTCCCACCTCTTCAAATCACGATTTTTTCGGCTATTTTCGGGCTGGGGTTTCTGGCAAAAATTGAAAACTCGTCTCTAGCTTTCCCTGCACATTCCGGCCAGGCCCGAGTCAGGCCGGCCATTTCCATCTCTCCACCTCCCCTCTTCTTCCTCTGGCCTCATCGGAAGTTGGGGTTTTCCCCCTTCTTCATGGGTTCCAGCGACATAGGGTTTTCAGACAGAAAAGAGGGAGCCGCACCACCTGAATGAGGGCGTCCCCGGCTACCCAGGTAAGCCCCTCTTTCCCTTTCTCTCTGTTTTACTTCCCCCAGGCCAGATCCATGCCGGATCTGGTTTTTCCCAGCCGATTTTTCTAGCCGGAGAACGACCACTGGCTCTGTGCGAGCAAGGCATCCTAGGGATGCCATGCTTCATGTGCGCCTGGGACAGGGTCCCTGGGACGGGTTCCAGGCATGCGACAGTGGGCACACGGTCCCTGGTGCGGCCTTCGGGTGTGCACACGATGTGGGGCACGAGTCCTGGCTCGACCGGGATGCACGGGGTACCTTGGGAGCTGAGACGCGCCATGCTGCGCCAAAGATGCGTCTGCGTGACGCCATCCAGTACGCGCATCATAGTGCATCGCTTAGGCATGCATGTGCACGTGCAAATGTGGTCCCTGGTATGGCCTTTGGGCGCGCACGATGTGCAGGCATGGGTCCTGATTCGACTAGGGCGTACACACGTCTTGGAAACCATGATGCGCGAACATAATGAGACTATAAAATTAGGATCATAGGACCACTTATAGAGTCTAACCATTGAATAGTAGATCCATATTATAGGATCTAGCTTGACAATGAATTAGGCAAGGACCCATGGACCCTAAAAGGCAGATTTAGCAATCTAATTTCTAAATAGATGGAAATTGATAAGGACTCCTTGTTATCCATTCATATCCAGGAGTTTATAAATGAGACCCAGGGTCGGGTTGAGTGATGAAGGACGCGACTCCAGGAGACTTCGAGGTAGGTGCTCTATCGTTACTAGACTTTTAAAAAGGGCCCATGATTGTTTTGAGAATGCATGTTTTAAGTATAAATTATATGACTTGTTTAGCATGACTTAATTTTATATATGACTTAATTTTATAAATGAATTCAGCATGCATATGATAAATACATTGTGCATAGACATGTTTTGCAAACGATCGCATATATTGCCAAGACATGTGCTACATGCATAGATTGCATGATAAGTGTAGCCTTGGCTGATGAGGGCGGGCCAGAGAGAGCTGATAGGCTTCTAGGCAGGGTTATGACTTTGAATGGGATACTAACATGAGCAGATTTTATGCATTGCATGCATGTTTTGCAACCGATTTCATAAATTGCATGTTTTACGACGAATAAGTGTCATATGCCCCGTGGAGGCTATGACCCTGTGTCCCCAGGTACTTGGGGACCACACGGCGAGGAGGTCGTGGGCATAGTGGGCCCTATGTTTTTGAGGATTTACTTGCATTGCATACGGCATGACATGAGGTTGGTCGACCATACCATATATCCATGAGTTGGATTCAGTTGAGCATCTTATGCATGTTATTATGTTTATGATATATATATATATATATGATACTTTCGACATGGATTATGCGATTCTTTAAGTCGTCAGTATTCCAATTCGATAATGGTTTTTAATATCGATATTGAACATGAGTGTTCAAACATGCACATGTTTTAAAGAGCATATGATTTTAAACATAGCATGCATTGTAAAACTAGTAGTGATAGACTCCTACTGAGTATAGTATATACTCACCCAATCCTTAACATTTTTCAGACACAAGTAAGCACTTAAGGACAGGATACGCGTGTGACAGAAGACACCTAAATATATCATTTTTCAGGACAGCTCCACTCACGAGTAGAAGACGCCTCAGGAAATGTTAGTGCTACAAGCAAGTGAATCAAAAGGAGACAATTATACATGTAAGTAAACACTCTACCCTTTGGACATGTATTTGTATTTATTTACAGATGGGTTGTGAGCTGTGACTGGATAGACTTGGGAAAAACATTTATGATTTCTAAAACTTTTCAAAAACTACTTTGGTTGTTGAGAAAGAAAATGACACTCGGGGTTTTCAAAATGAGTTTAAAACTAAAAGATTTTCCGTTGCATTGCATTGTTTTTTATAAATGGTTTTCAAATAGGGATGCATCCCGCCTTAGAAATTAGATATTGCATTTAAAAATGCATGGAAAACCCGGGTCGTCACACCTCCGCTTAAGTTTGTCATCAAGTTAACCCTCTCCGCATAGAAAATGACTCTTGTGGTACCGTAACTACCAAAACATCATAAAAAAGACATCTTTCATCAACTTTTTGTCTGAATAACTAATAGAATTACTTTGGGAGCCCACATAATTGCATTCTTAATGATTCTATTGGTTCGTTATTTTGGGTGATTTTTAAAATTAGGAAATTGGGTAAAAAAGGAGAAGAAAGAATCAGAACTTGTATTTCATCACTCTAAATTCAAAATTAGTGTTCACCATTAATTGTTTTCTAGCACTTGCTACTATTAGTTATCCATCGACACACAATGATTGTTAAAATATTAGGGGTTGAGTTTGCGATGCCAAGAGGAAGCATTTTGGGGACTTTTGTCTAGGGATGATAGCAGGGCAGGTTAAACTCATGCATGCACCTATTTGAGGTGGGTTGGGGTAGTAAATGTGATGACCTGAGTTTTTGGGACAATTTTTCACAATTCTTTTCGAAAGGTGGGGCCCCATTTTTGAAACATATTTTCAAAAACAAAATAGTAGAAACCATTTTCAATGAATTTCATTTTAAAACCTCAAGGGTCAACCATCAACTCATTACTTATTTATGATTTAATTCAATATTTAAATTTTGGAGACTCAAATAAATTTGTCATTTTTCCAAATAAACCTTGTTTTAAAAATAAGTTTACTTCTTTAGGACCCATCCAATCAACAGCCACAGTCCCTGCATCATTACAAATCAAGTCCAAATACCACATATGTAAATCTACAGTCCAAGTAAAATTAGAACATACCCTTAGGTGAAGATGTAGTGATTAGTTAATCCTCTGACTCCTCATTTATCCTATTTGTCTCTTAATATTTGAGGCATTACAAGAATAACACAATACCTCAACAAGTTATGCTTGGTAGGGGAATAAAATGCATGTGCAAACCAAAATAAAACATTCCTTTTTTACAACATAATATTCATTTCAATACATCAAAACATTTTGCATCAATAATTTGCATAGTTAAATTTAAGATAATCTAAAACTTTAGAATATCAAAATTTAAAGTATTTCATGTAAATATCATGATTAAATCACAATTCGAATCTCAAGTAAACTTCATGAATAGATGTAAACATTATAAATAGATCTAATGATATGCAAATCATAAGCAAAATATCGAATAAAGCATCTGAATAGCAATGAAAGTTAAATAATGCTAAACTCATGAAATAATAGTATATAATCATAATCATGCAGCTATCGCTAGTCCATATACTCCCAACCACTACTAGGACTACATATTCATCCAGTCAATAGTGGGTATATATAATGGTCATGAGCTCATACCAGGCATATCATTGTGCTACATATCATCACAATTCGCACACATAGTGCAAAATATGTAAAGGACTACTATACTACTGCACACATCTCGTGCACTAGGACCACTACCATGCTCTATTGACACCAAGGTTGAAAAATACATCATCATGTCTATATGGGGAGATAGATTGTCATAGTGGGGCGTTCCCATAATTGCCACTGCCAGATGTTTTGCCTCACTATGGGCATGGTGTCCATATCATAAGTTTCGAAGAGCGGGTGGCCAAATCCTCATAACTCTCCTAGTATAGCATCCCCAAGCTTGTCCATTGAAAATAAAAATCCACCAAGCCTATCGTATGCATAGTTGGTACCCTGCACCTATATTAAGCCTATCTAGCTTTTAAAACAAATCATGTGGATGAAAAATATGTAGTACATTCTTAGATCATGCATTTTAAATGACTGACATGCACTTTCAGTCCATGGAATCATAATATAACAATTTTCATATATATATATATATATATGAATATATTTTTTATTCCATAAATCATGTTATAAACATTGCGCAATAATCACCTTTTATGAATAAACCATGTAATTCAAATCTCATGCAGTTATCAAAATCATATTGTGATACATTAAAAGATCATGCTATTTTAGAAAATTAGCATCTTAGATTCCACCTACCTCGAATGCAGGCTATCCCAATCCTCAGAACGATCCTCGGTCTCAATTGTGTATCAATTAGCGTATCTGTCAAGTCATACGTACATTTTAAGTTAATTAATTACTCACAATTTCTCATCTATTACTCATTTAGTCTTTGATCATTATTAAATATGATGATCTTGCCCTTACTGATCTTCAATCTTGTGTTTATCTCTTTATTTTTGTAATATCCTCAAATCTTGACCATTGATTAAAGATCAATGGCTTAGATCATCCATCTGTTCTCAACTTCTATGAATCTCAGCTTAGCATGTCATCTAATTCATATTTCAATGTTTGATCTATTGATTCGATGGTCAGATTAAATTTTGATCAGTCATATCACTAGTTCCAAATCCTCCCAATATTCAATTTCCCAAGCTACAGAAATTAGAATAATCCATCATTAGGTTAGTTCAATTATCCATTTTGAAGTTTGATCTAACTTGATCGCATGTATTTTCTAGGTTTCCCATAGTTCAAGAGCCTCTCACTAGCTCCTGTCTAGATTTCATAATCAAATCCTACTCTTATCGGTCTGATCTATGTTTCTTGTCTCATCCTACAATCCATATTTATAATTTTGGTTTACTAAGACAATCTAACCATTATATCATTTCATCTATCATATTAGATCATTAATTTAGTCATTTATTAGGGTTTGGATACTTATGATTGGCAGATCTAGTCTCTACAAGGTCTAATCTTATTTAATCCAAAGTTTTTAGGATAATCCTACCATTAGATCACTCGCATGTCTGCCTTGGATGTCTTAATCATTTTTATATCTAGGTCTCATACATCTTGACCTACATATCTTTAGTATTTTCTATCATCTAATTGTATATCTAAAGGTAATTTGTTGATTTGATGGTCAGATCTAATTTTGATAGATTAATGATTCTTAACTTTCTTGTTGTAAAATGTTATTATTTTAAATTATTTGGATGATTTGACCATAAATCAGTATCTATATAATGTTAGATCACTCAATTATTTAAATATTTAAAGTTTGATTGCTTCCAATTTGATAGATCTAAGCCATTTGAAGTCTATGCTCAAAACTAGAGTTCAAGATTTGTCCAAATCCCAAAATTTATTGTTTTAATAGATTCATTTGATTGAGAAAATTTCAGAGGAATTTTTAGTATTATCTAAATTTGGAGTTATATCGCTTCCAAAATTGGAAATCTAAGTTCTAGATAGATTTCAATGGTTTAGATTGAGTTTGGATCAAAACTGGCTAGAAAATGACGTCACCAGGAAATGTATGCATCCTGCTCATTCGATGACTAATGAGCATGCACTCACATGCATGGTAATGCACCAGGAACATGTGTTCCCATTACAAATTTTGAAAGTGTGTTTATATCATAGATCTGATGGAAGTCATTCGGACAGCATAATCTCGACCAACTGTCCATTTTTTGTCCTAATCTCCAACTTAGATGAATAAATTTTCTTTGTAACTTGGGTTTCCTAGATTTTGAGGTGTTGTGATTCCATCTAAAAGTTCAGGTTTCCCATTTGAGTTGTTTTTGACATGGTTCTAGCCTTATCGGTTTGGATCTTTTCACATTTTGAAAGTTGAAAAAAAAATGATGAGGGTTTGTCATTTTTCCTGGAAATCTATATATGCTACTGTTGGAATGCAAATGGGTTGATAAAACATCATTAAATTAGAGATCGTGCCATCCATCTAGTGCATAAGGAACCTAAGAACAAACCCTTTAAGTTTGAGGAAAATCTGACGGTGGACGATGTTGGAAATAGCGAAGAACAGTACATAGGAAAATTTTAGGAACATGAGAAAAATTGAGTAAAAACCTTAGTTTTTGTCAAAATCAAGCTAAAGGAGTGCTGAAAATGAAAATACATGAAATTTCGAGCTAAATGGTGCAAAAATAGTGAAATTTGAACACTTGTGGGGGTCATCAGCGAAAACTGGAATCTAGTCGTCTTCCCTGGCGCCGGTGTAACTAGGTGTAAACTGGGCCCGCTAGTGTAAATTGGTGCAAACGCACCGCCCAACCCCCTATAAATTAATAATATTAATTTATGAAGTATTTTTTACAAAAAACTTGATTTTGAGAGCTACAGAGGTCCAAATCACAATTGAAAACATTCATTGTGATTGTCTTGACGAGCAGACCTAGATTTAGATTGAAAACCTACATTTGACCACTTTTAAAATAGTTAAATTATAAAATATTAATTAACAACTTATAATCGACTGATCAAAGGGTGATCATGCCTTAAGACTTAGACAACAAGATAAAGTATGATAATAAATATGGGTTCTAAGGGGCATATTAGTGTGACTACCCTAAAATTTGATCTAGACTATTGTTCTGAACTAGATCTTGGGAAATTATTGATCTGATGATGATTTGACAGTCAGATTAATGTATAAATGTTAGATCCATAGAAAAATGAACATATAAACATGCGATGAGACCAAATTAAGAACCAAATCATAATTAGAAATCTTGGAGGATGATCCAACGGTTGGATCACCATAAATTCTCTTATGATGAAATAAATAACATCAAATAGTATTGTGGTATTGACAGGTACATCAGAACGTACTAGAGAAGGGGATTATACACTTGAGTTGAGTGATCTCACATATAGGTAGGCGACGACATTTAATGTTATGTCTTGATTTTAAAACTTTGCATCATTATAGCATCATGATTGACTGTGATTTAAATTGCATAGTTAAAATTAGTCAAAAAATTGTGAGACTCTGACTTTTATGTATTATGATTGATATTTGATTTTGACAATGTTTTGAATGGATTATGATTGAAGATTTCATGAGATTGATATTTCATATTTATGCATGATTAGAAAATTTCTCTTTTATTGCACCACTGAAACTGATGGGTTTTCATAAGAAAAGTGGAGGCTTAGTGGGTAGTCCTTTTAGAGGCTAACCCCGGGATGAGGGCCATGCCTTGGGGATTGTGAGCCACAAGTGCTCATAGTTTTCGAGATACGTGTTTTTATTTATTTATTTATTTTTTCGTGTTTTGGGTTTTATGACTGGTGCTCTCACTTGGTGGATGTCATGCTAGGAGGGAGTAGGGCTGGCCACCCACCCTCCGCAATATGTGATGTGATTGTGATATGATAGATACCTGCCCACAGATGGCTTTCGGTAGGGGTTTGGTAACATAGATAGTCCACACTACTGGTCTAAGCCTTTCCATGGGGACAGACACTAAGTCTCCTGTTATGATGTCGACAGGGAGCGGCAGTGGTTGAGACCCTGGAGGGTTGCCACTGCAGCATGATGATCCATACTCTTGTTCTGTATGCTTGCATGATGAGCATGGAGATATTGTTGTATACCTGGGTGTGATGACACTCAGAGGAGTGATATGAGTACTCATGATCTGTTTATATGAGAGTATGGGACACTCATGGGACCTATGTACCTTAGGGTGCCCTGTTATTATTGTATGCTCATTTACATTAGTTTTATATCATGCTTTAAACCCATAAGATGCATGTTTTATAGTACATGATGTTTTGAGATTATGTTGGCATTGCTTAAAGGAATTATATTTTCTTAGATGATAGATCTTTCATTATATCAACACTGTTATTTAATTTGTTTCACCTTTACTACATTAAATGTCCATGTATGTACACAAGCAATAGCTTGCTGAGGCATTTCTTTATTTTACAATGCCTTAGATCTCCAGCGCTACAATAAGAAGAGCAAGACAGTTGAGAGATCATGATAACAGTGGGAGAATTCTCCACTTAGATTGATAGACAGTGACGTGAGTTAATAAACAAACTACCATTTGACTTTCTTTATGGATTGTATACTTTTATTTTATGGGATTAATTATGATAGTTATATATATGATGGACATTGAGGTGGGATGTTATGATGGATAGACCTTGGGCCACATTATTATTATGTTTTGGACAATTATTGTTTCAAAAATAAAGGCGCCAATGATTTTGACATTGAAATTTAAATGTGTTTTGCTTATTGTGTATATAAAATTATAATTTCAATCATGGTCGTGATGTTTCAGAAAAAGAAAATAACCCCTGGAGGTTTTCAATAAATGTTTTAATAAATAATTAATAGAATCTTTTTAATTGGGATCCCGACTACAACTATTATTATAAAAAAAAAGGTTATAAAAATCCAGGGTGTCACACTTGGTATCAGAGCCTAGTCTATTCCATCATAATCCTTACAAATGTCCCCTTATATGTAAGTAACAGTCCATAAATTGTAGTTGAAGAGGAACTAGGAGAGAGGAACTTATACTTAGTGGTATCTAAAATTTTTGACAGATGGCTCCTTGAAGAAGAACGAGGTCTACCCTTGCTATGCCAGTTGCCCCACCTACTGAGTCCTCTGATCAAGGGAATCGCAATGCTGAGTTGGTGAATAGGGTAGTGCTAGGGCTAATACCCCTCATACAACAGCAGGTTAAGAATGCGATTCAGGCCGTGAACCCTATCCTTATCACACCACCTCCAGTGGCACCTATGGATTCGTCTGTTCATTCCACCCACCCCGTACAGGACCCATCAGCACTTAAAACCACTAAGGGTGATACTACTAGTGATCCTAAGAAGACAGATAAACTATTAGAATGATTTCAAAAGATGGTGCCACCCTTCTATGGCGATGGTGATACTCAGGAGGCTGAGCGATGGCTATTTGAGGTAGAAAGGACATTTGATGTTATGAAGATTGCACAAGTGGATGAAGTCTGGGTAACTACCTACTTACTGAAGGGTGAGGCAGGCTTTTGGTGGAAGACCTTTACACTTACACAATTAGATCCTACAAAGACAATGACATGGGCAGCCTTTAAATAGGATTTTGATACTCTGTATTTTCTACCTCATGCATTGCAATCATTGAAGAATGAGTTTGCCACCCTTGAGTAGAAAGACATGACGGTTCAGTAGTACTTGAACCGATTTACCCGATTGAGGAGGTTTTCTCCTGACGCACTTGCTTTAGACAAGGAGGCAATGGATAGATTTGTGGATAGACTGACACCCTGGCTAAGAGATCATGTGATTACTTCCCAACTCACTACTATGAGAGATGCAGCTGACATGGCTTCCATGTTGGAGAAGAACTCTCTTAGGACTAGAGGGAGCGTGTACTAGCCCACTAAGGGCAAGAGACCCTTTGGTGCTATGCAAGCACATAGATCACCAGGTTACTAGACGCCGACCAAGCTTAAGAGAGACACAGAGAAGAAGAGATGCGACAGGTGCAAGGGTTGGCACCCTGGGCAAGGGTGCAATAGATTCGATAGGCCATAGCATTAGAGGCAGCCCCAACCACAGTGACAACACCAGCCACCTTTCTAGAGACAACCACAGATGTGTTTTAACTGTGGAGAAGTGGGCCATTTCATTAAAGATTGTCCTAAGAGGCAGAGAGAGAGGCAGACCGAGATGGGTGCAGAGATAGCAACCACGCCACGTAGTTAGGGATGAGTATTTGCCATCACATCAGGACAGGCGCAAGCATCACACCAGGTTGTTGAAGGCACTCTTTTAGTCTCATACCGACATGCTAGGGCCCTCTTTGATACAAGGTCCACTCATTCTTTTATATCATGCATTTTTGCATCTTGCCTTAATGTATGCGTGCAAAAATTAGCATTTGGGGTAGATATTATGACACCTGTGGGAGAGACAGTAGAGACTGTTGAATATCTTCGGGAGATACTTGTAGAGATATTAGGCGTGAGGATGGACTTTGACTTTATTTTATTAGACATGGTCGACTATGATGTTATATTTGGGATGGATTAGTTAGCTAATTATTGGGCTATCGTAGACTGCTGAAAGAAGCGTGTCATTTTTCATATACTTGGGCAACCAGAAATATTGTTCCAGGGCAGAAAGGGATAGGTGAGTACATGCATCATCTCTACTATGAAGACGGCACGATTTTATTTTCGAGAGTGCAGAGCGTTCCTCGCGTATGTGATGGTTGAGGACGAGAGGCAACCACAACTTGATGATATTGATGTTGTCCGTGAGTTTGCAAATGTTTTCCCTGAGGAGTTATTAGAATTTCTGCCGAGCAGGGAGATTGACTTTACCATTGACTTGGTGTTAGGTACATTGCCTATCTCTAAAGCACCATACCGTATGGCCCCAGCAGAGTTGAGAGAGCTTAAAGTACAGTTGCAAGAGTTATTAGATAAGGGTTTCATCAGGACGAGAGGATCACCATGGGGAGCACCAGTCCTTTTTGTGAAGAAAAAGGACGGATCACTGAGACTATGCATTGACTATTGGTTGCTGAATAGTGTTATTGTAAAGAACCGATACCCTTTGCCATGCATAGATGACTTATTTGATTAGCTCCAATCAACACGAGTATTCTCCAAGATAGACATGAGGTCAAGATATCATCAGTTGAGGATAAGAGAAGAGGACATCTTGAAGACTGCTTTTAGGAGTTGTTATGACCACTATGAGTTCTTAGTGATGCCATTTAGATTGACAAACATACCTGTAGTGTTCATGGATTTGATGAACCTTATTTTTCGAGCTTACTTGGATAAGTTCATGATTGTCTTGATTGATGACAACTTGATTTACTCGCCTAGTCATGAGGCACACAAGGAGCATCTTCACACAGTATTGGACATACTTTGTCGACATTAGTTGTATGCCAAGTTCAGTAAGTATGATTTTTGGTTAGATTAGATGTAGTTCTTAGGCCACATCGTATCTAAAGATGGAGTGGCCATGGATTTGATGAAGGTTGAGGCAGTACTGCATTGGGAGATACCCAAGACGGTGACAGAGATAAGAAGTTTTCTTAGTTTGGCAGGATATTATCGTCGGTTCATAGAGGGATTCTCAAAGATTGCATTACCATTGACCACCCTGACTAGGAAAGACACTCAGTTTGTTTGGACCGATGCTTGTGAGGAGAGCTTCCAGGAGCTCAAGAGGAGACTTACTACTACCCCCAGTATTGACCTTACCATCAAGCCAGGAGGTTATGTGGTTTATTGTGATGCCTCAGGCAAAGGATTAGGAGTAGTGTTGATGCAACATGGGAAGGTAATTGCCTATGCATTGAGATAGTTGAAGACACATGAGGTAAATTACCCAACACATGATCTGGAGTTAGCAGCAGTGGTCTTTGCCCTGAAGTCTTGGAGACATTATCTATATGGTGAGAAGTTTGAGGTATTCACTAATTATAAGAACCTTAAGTACTTCTTTACTCAGAGTGATTTGAACATAAGTCAACGTAGATGGATGGAGTATCTCAAGGACTTCGACTTCACCATACAGTACCATTTTGGGAAGGCTAACGTTGTCGTAGATGCCTTGAGTAGGAAGTTTGAAGTAATAATTGCCAATTTATCAACTCGATCTAAGTTCTTTGATAGGATTCTGGAGGCACAAGCCAAAGATAAAGAGACACATGAGTTGGCAGATAAGGTAGATTTTGCGAGAGGACCGGATGGAGGAGTCAGATTCAAGGGTAGGTTGGTAGTACCGGCAGATGATGATTTGAAGCATGAGTTACTTCAGGAGGCACACCAGTCCTAGTATACTATCCATCTTGGAGGTACAAAGATGTATTAGGATCTCAGGAGATATTTCTAGTGGAATGGGATGAAGAAGGATGTTGGAGAATGCGTAGCACAGTGTCTGACTTGTCAACAGGTCAAGGCTAAGCATCAGCGTCCATCAGGACTACTTCAGACATTGGACCTTCCTGAGTGGAAGTGGGATCATATTACGATGGACTTCATTGTGGGTCTTCCGAGGACTGCTAGCGGCCATGACATGATGTGGGTCATTGTGGATAGGTTGACCAAGTCCACTCATTTCCTTCCTATCAAATAGAATCAAACGATGGACAGCCTAGCAAAATTGTATGTCAAGGAGATTGTGAGTCTACATGGAGTTCCCTTGACGATTATATCGGATCAAAATACTGGGTTTACCTCAAATTACTGGAAGAGCGTGCAAGAGGCTCTAGGATCGAGGCTGAAATTTAGCATAGCATTTCACCCTCAGACAGACGGTCAAAGTGAGAGGACCATCCAGACGATTGAGGATATGATACGAGCTTGTGTTATGGATTGGAAGGGTAGCTGGGAAGATCACTTACCACTGGTAGAGTTTGCCTATAATAACATTTATCACACGAGTATTAGCATGGCTCCATATGAGACACTTTATGGCAGACCTTGTCGGTCACCCTTATGTTGGAGTGATGTAGGAGAGAGACACATAGTGAAGTCCAAGTTCGTGGAAGAATGTGTAGAGAAAGTCCTACTTATTCGAAAGAGATTGTTGACAACTCATAGCCTACAGAAGAGTTATGCTAACAAGAGGTGGAAAGACCTAGAGTTCTCCGAAGGTGAGCATGCATTCTTGAAGGTTTCCCCCATAAAAGGAGTGATGAGGTTTGGGAATAAAGGGAAGCTTAGCCCTAGGTACATTGGACCTTTTGAGATATTACGCAGAGTTGGGTCAGTAGTGTATCAGCTAGCCTTACTACCACAGTTGGAAAATGTACATGACGTTTTCCATGTATCCATGCTGAGGAAATACGTGCCAGATCCCTCACACGTGTTGGAGTAGATTCCAGGAGAGTTACAGCCTAATATGACATTTGAGGAGAGACCTATGCGCATACTGGATGCGAAAGTCAAATAGTTGAGGACTAAAACTATTACACTAGTCAAAGTCCTTTGGCAGCATCATTCACCACAGGAGGCCACATGGGAGACAAAAGAGGAGATGCGGAGGATCCACCCAGAGTTATTTACATAGAGGTATGTATCAAAATTTCGAGGATGAAATTTTAATACAATGGGAAGGATGTAATATCCTCATTTTTTAATCTTAAATTATGATAAAAGAGATAAATTAAATTGAACATTCTAATTATAGAATTTGATTATGAAAACTAAAAAATTAGAAAGTATACATCGATAAAATCCCAACGACATAAAGAACGTAGAAAATAGAGCTCAAACGAAAAAGTTATGAGCCATTGAAGTTGTAAGGGTAGTTTGGTAATTTGGAGGGGCCCAAAATACAGGGGCTTGTTTTGATCATGACACCCCCTTTCACCTTCTACACAACTTTTTCAGCTCTAGTAACTTCGCCAGAGAAATCATCGCGGGTAGGGTTTAAGGTAAAAGCTTCCCTTCCTCCTCCCCAACACGATCTCTCTCTCCCTCAGTTTGCTCCTCTCATCATCTTCTCCATCGCGCCCTTTCCTTAAACCCTAACCTCTACAAAATGGCATTTTTTTAGGAAACTAGGGATTTGATAGCGTCAACAACCTTCCAGATGATTGCGGTAAGCCCCAACCCTCTAATCCCCCTTTACATGTGTGGTATATACATCAATGGCGTCCATGAGAGTCAAAAAAAATGAGGAGGGTTAGTCGTTTTTCATAGATATCTGTATATGCTACTGTTGAAATGAAAATAGGTTCATAAAATATTATTAAAATAGAGATCGGACCATCCATCTAGTGCATAAGGAACTTAAGAACAAACTTGTTAAGTTTGAGAAAAATTCGACGGTGGACGATGGCGAAGATAACAAAGAATAGTATGTAGGAAAATTTTAAGAACATGAGAAAAATCAAGTAAAAACCTTAGTTTATGGAAAAATCAAGCCAAAGGAGTGTTGAAAATGGAAAATACATGAAATTTCCAGAAAAATGGTGCAAAAATTGTGAAATTTGGACACCTATGGGGTCACCGACAACGATCGGACTCCGATCGTCTTCTCCAGCATCGGTTTCCATGTCATGCCAATGTAACCCGGTGTAAACCGGGGCTGTCGGTGTAAACTGGTGCAAACGCATTGCCCAACCCCTATAAATTAATAATATTAATTTATGAAGTATTTTTACAAAAAACTTGATTTTGAGAGCTACAGAGGTCCAAATCATGATTGGAAACATCCATTGCGATCGTCTTGACGACACAAACCTAGATTTAGATTGAAAACCTACATTTGACCACTTTTAAATTAGTTAAATTATAAAATATTAATTAATAACTTAGAATCGACTGATCAAAGGGTGATCATGCCTCAAGACTTGGACACTAAGATAAAGTATGACAATAAATAAGGGTTTTAAGGGGCATATTAGTGTGACTACTCTAGAAATTGATCTAGACTAGATCTTGGGAAATTATTGATCTGAGGATGATCTGACTGTCAGATTAATGTATAAACGTTAGACATGCACAAAAGCGAACAGATAAACATGAGATGAGACCAAATTAAGAACCAAATCATAATTAGAAATCTTGGAGGATGATCCAACGGTTGGATCACCATAAATTCCCTTATGATGAAATAAACAACATCAAATAGTATTGTGGTATTGACAAGTACATCAGAACATACAAGAGAAGGGGATTATACACTCGAGTTGAGTGATCTCACATCGAGATAGGTGACGACCTTTAATGTTATATCTTGATTTTAAAACCTTACATCATCATAGCATCATGATTGACCATTATGGTGTCGATGAGGAGCGGCGGTGGTTGAGACCCTAGAGGGTTGCCACTGTGGCATGATGATCTGTACTCTTGTTCTGTATGCTTGCATGATGAGCATGGAGATATTGTTGTATACCTAGGTGTGACGACACTCAGAGGAGTGATATGAGTACTCATGATCTGTTTATACGAGTGTATGGGACACTTATGGGACCCATGTACCTTAAGGTGCCTTGTTATTATTGTACGCTTATTTACATTAGTTCATATCATGCTTTAAACCCATAAGATGCATGTTTTATAGTACATGATGTTTTGAGATTATGTTGGCATTGCTTAAAGGAATTATATTTTCTTAGATGATAGATCTTTTCATTATATCAGCACTGTTATTCAATTTGTTTCACCTTTACTACATTAAATGTCTATGTACCTACACAAGCAATAGCTTCCTGAGGCATTGCTTTGTTTTGCAATGCCTTAGATCTCAAGCTCGATAGCAAGAAGGGCAAGACCGTTGAGAGACCGTGATAGCAGTGGGAGAATTCTCCACTTAAACTGATAGCCAGTGATGTGAGTTAATAAACATACTACCATTTGACTTTCTTTATGGACTGTATACTTTTATTTTATGGGATTGATTATGATAGTTATATATATGATGGACATTGAGGTGGGATGTTATGATGGATAGACCCTGGGCCACATTATTATTATGTTTTGGACAATTATTGTTTTGAAAATAAAGGCGTCAATGATTTTAACATTGAAATTTAAATTTAAATGTGTTTTGTTTACTATGTATATAAAATTATAATTTCAATCATGGTCGTGATGTTTCAAAAAAAGAAAATAACCCCTGCAGGTTTTTAATAAATGTTTTAATAAATAATTAATAAAATCTTTTTAATTGAGATCTCGACTACAATTATATATATATATATTTTAAAAAGTAGCGGTGTCACAATAGTATGCAACCTTACTTGACATTTTGTAAGATGCTGTTTCCACACCTTGAACCCATGCCCCTAAGGTCACGCGATAACAAGTCTACCTGTGCGCTAAGGCTCCCCTTGAGTCGAATCACATTATTCAAAAATTTTATATACTAAAATTGTTGATGGTTTATTATTACACTGTAGTTATAAAAGAAGGACATTTTTGTAAAATTAGATATAATATTCTTTTTTTAACTTGTAGGTCTTTTATTAACTTTCTTTAATTTAGAAGTTTCTTCTCTTAACTACAGTAGCAACTAAGATTCTCCTTGCACATTTTAATAAATAAAGAAAAATAAAAAGGAGAAAAACAAAAGAAGCATCTCAATTCTCACATTGAAATGACGATATTTAATAGCCCCACCCCACCCATAATAGTTGAAGTGGTAGGACAGGTCAAGGAGGGTTTTTCACTATCTAAGTCACCTTATGGTGGGTTGCAAATCTTATTGACATATGATGGGCAAGGTAAGGGTTGGGAAGTGAAAACAAACCCCCACCCACAAATATTTCCATCCTTATATTGTTTACATGCAAGTTGCTACTGAGTAGGTATGTGATTTTAGTAATGTGAAATTAAGGATGTTCTTATTGTGTAGGATATTTATATATACATTAATGTATTTGTTTATTTTGGACGGGAAGTTGTAGATCATTTTGATATTGGATTAATATTTAGGGTTATATGATTGTAGTAGGGAATGTTCTATTTGTTAAGATTCTAGGGTTCATTTTTTAGATTTAGTGGCTTCATTTTCTAGACTTTTGATTTTGTTGATTTGTTTATACCCATTACATTAAAATGCAAGATTTCAATAATGTCTTTCTAGAAATGTGGAATGTATAAATAAACTCCTACTTTCTTCTATGTGCTTTATCAGCTATTCATGTTCTAAGTACTAATTTTTACTTGAAATTTATGCCTCTTATGCTTATGTTGTCGGTCCATTTCAAATTGTAGTTCATTGTGGGTCATTTGTAGTGATGGACGCAATTAAGGTGACACTCTACATTGAAGAGACCCTTAAAAGGAGTCGGACCATAATGTACAATGGTAGTCTCATTGCTTTTGAGAATGCACATGATCTAGCAAAATTTTATCATTAATATTGTCACTTGTGTAGCAACATGGGTATAGAAATGTGAAGGCCTTGTATTATAGGTATAAGGAGTTGAAAATGTTGATGGGCTATGAACTTGGGATTCTAAGCAAGATATATAGTCAATTTGGCAAAGAACTTGTGTGATGATAACGAGAAAGTAGAAATCTTTATGGAGTACATCATAAATGTAGTTGAATTGTTATTTCTAGATGCTATAAGTGCTCCCCTTGCAGTACTTTCTTCACAAGAAGTTGAAGGGGACCAAAATGTGGATGATCCAAATGATGCAATAGAGGATCTAGTAAATGTAACAAAGGATCTAGTAGATGTAATAAAGGATTCAATATATATAATAGAGGGTCTAGTAGATGACAATCAAAATGTTGAAGGAGACAGTGAAGATGACATTGACTATGTACTTGAAACACTAGAACTATAATTCAAACTCTAAAAAGATTTCAAACATATATAAGGACTTTAGTTTAGTAGCATCATGAAATTCATTACATTGAGGCTACTAGTAGCTACTTTTAAGTGCTTCATTGGATATCTAGCATGAAATATATTCAAACTCAAATCCCTAACTAGAAGTTTCAGAGCATTTTTTAGATTAGAAAGACATTCCTCAATCTTCATAATTTCTTCAGCAACAAAATAAAAGGCCCATTGCAACTGCAAATCCCTTCATTTCATTAAAGTTAAAATTACATTACATAATGATCATTAAAACTACAAATCCACTCCAAACTTCCATCAATAGCCTCTTATTTAACATCAAATTCAACATAGCCATGAATCACATAATAAAAAGACCTTTGGTGGCATAAAAACTATTTGCACCGACGAATCAATCATTCATTCTCCTTCACCAACAGCTCCTACTTTTCCACCATTACCAATGCCTCTACCATTGTGACCAGCAACTTCACCACCTCGATTACATCTTGTACCAACCCTAGCTTGGTTTTCAATGGGAATATACACATTCATCCAATAAATTTCCTATAGGCAATCTTCTTTGACACTCCACTTTAAAAATCTCAAGATGCCCTCCATTAATTGATCCCAGATATTGATTCACCACAAAAGTTAGGCATCTTTTATTTTGGTTCCAGGATGTCTTCTTTGGCTAATCTGAACTTTTCAATCTCTCATGGCTTGAGATGTCTATTTCCTCATGGTCAATCATGTTCACAAAACTTTGATATAAAAGAATTAAATGGTAATCTTGACCATCTATAGCTAGATCACCCTTAATTTTGATTCACTCACTATTAATTTTAAAATTTTGAGACACACTTGTGTCATTCTCCCTGATTGAAAAGAACTCATATTCGAGTTGTTTGCATCATCCTCTCCTTTGTATCATGGGAGGTTCACTACATTGAAGGTGTTTAAAACCTCATATTTTGCTGGTAGGTTGATCTTATAAGTGTCGTCATCAATGCTCTTCAAAACCATAAAAGGACGTGTTGCTCTTCGCTTGAAGTATTGTCCTTGAGGAAAATTATCCTTCCTTAGATGTACCCACACAAACTCTCCTTCTTAAAAAAAGGTAGGCTTTCTCTGCTTGTCAGCTTATGCTTGTACTTCTAATTTTTCCATGCAATCTTTGGTCAAATTTTCTCATGCATCTTCTTGATTTGCTTGTCTCTTTCTTTGGCATCTTTGCTGAAGTTAACAATTAGTGGAAGCGGTACCAAATTCATGTGGCTTAAAGGATTCTTACCATATATTTCCCTAAAAGGACGACATTTGGTAGATTGACAATAGGAACTGTTGAAAGAAAATTTGGCTCGTGTTGGCAATAAATCCCATTGACAAATATTATTTCCCACAAAACTCTATAGCAAACTTCCTAGACTTCTATTAACAACTTCAATCTACTCGTCAGTCTAAGGATGAAATCAAGAACTAAACTACAGTCGAGTTCCCAGTTTCCTGCATCATGTTTGCTAAAGTGGACTCATGAACTTAGGATCTAGATTTGATGTAATAGTATTGGGAATACCATGAAGTCTAACAACTTTCGTGAAATACAAATCTACCGTATGCGATGCCCCAATCAAATTAATATAGGCTATGAACTGTGCTATCTCTGAAAAATGGTCAATGACTACTATACTATAATCTTTGTTTGACTGCTTTTGTGGTGGTCCAACAACAAAGTCTATGCTTACTTCTTCCTACAGAGAGTCAAGAATAGGAAGCACCATATACAAACTAGTGTTTTGTAGTTGATTTTTGTGAGATGACAATTTCTATACCTCTTGTAATATAACTCAAAATATTTGTAACTATTTTTACCATTAATGAAAAATAGGATTTTTGCTCAAATTGTTAAAATTTAATTTTTGATAGCACAATAGTTGAATAATGAGACTGCCATAGATGGATAGAGCTAGGGGAGAGTTTTTCAATGATATAAAGAATTCACAAATTAGACATTAAGGGCTTGTACTATGGATTTGTCAAGCTATAAGAGTTGATAATGGCACACTCTCTTAATTTGGTTGTGTTTTCTAATAAGAGGGGTCCCATAGCTACACGTCTTTTAAGAACTCATAATAAACTAAACTTCATAGTTTTATGTCCAAGTAACACAAGAAAACACTTCATTCTCTCCACATGAGAGACTATGACGTGTTTAGAAGGAGTTTAGGGTAGTGGAATGAAGTGGAAAGATGTTGGATTTTAGGAAATAATGTAGGCTGCCTTGGCAGCAAGGACTCTAAGTAGAAACTATATAAGAAACAAAGAGAGAGAGAGAGAGAGAGAGAGAGAGAGAGAGAGAGAGAGAGAGAGAGAGAGAGAGAGAGAGAGAGAGAGAGAGAGAGAGAGAGAGAGAGAGAGACCCTACTATGTGTAGAAAAACAAATTAGAAGAGAATGAAAATGTAAGAAGGAGAAGGGAAAAAGCTAAAAAAATGCAGAGAAACATTGTGAAGTTATCAAAAAGGTAGGTGGATCTAGAACTACTAAGTTTTATAAAGTTTTGAGCATTGAAATGCAACATTTTGTTTTGATGATTGGTCTTCACTATGATGATGTCCATCTATATGATTTTTTTTTTTAGCATATTATGCCATGTTATCTACATTATTACACACATTTTGTGCTTTGTTAAGGATGTTTTATAGTGTGTTTTCATGCTCTATTATGGATGTTTTCTAGCATAATTCTAAACATATTATTTACTTCTGGTTACGGCAAGATCATGAAGCCCTGTTATTTTCAATTTTTAGTGAGATGGTTAAGCATGCCTATATGATAGTTTTGTTAGCATGAATACTATGCTTTTATGGAACACTTTTTAGTAAGAGATCATGCCCTTAAATTAAGTAATTTTTTACTCAAAAAGTACACTAAAAAAGATGGAGTTCTTGAGTATTACAAAGGTACCTATAAAGTAAGATTTTAGGAGTGCTATTTCACTCATGTATATAACACTCTATTTTAGATTTCAATGGAGATTGGAACATACTATTTTAGCAAATTGATGCGCTTCTTTCATGTTTAATTTTTTTTCCAAATAGATGCTTGATATTTATGTTTTGAATTCCAAATAGATGCTTATGAAACTAATGTATTTTCTTTGAGTTTTAAGTGACGCATGGTGCCTACTATTTAGTGTGCTAGCATATTTGTTTTAAAATTTATTTTTTACTTAAAAAGAGGCCTTGAAAATCAACATTTTTGAGCTTAATGCATGCATGTAAATTGATGCATTTTTAGCATACTACTTTTGAATCAATTGAATGCCCTTTTGAGAATGTTTTTTTATTTGTAATCTATACATAGTAAATCACGATTTTGAATTCTTAAAATGAGGCTCAATAGATTAATTTTTAGAATGTTATTAAAACATTGTAAATCATAATTTTTGAAAACCCAAAATAAGTTGGATTTTAGCATGTGGTTGTACTTGTAAAATGATGAGTTTTAGAATCTAAATTAATGCAAACCGTGCTTGGTTTTGACATAAAATAGTGTCTTAAATTTGATGTTTTTGGTTGAGTTTTCAAAATAGTCATCAATTATTGGTTTTAGTGTGAAAGTGATCTATTGTGTAATTCATGTTTTAATGTTTATATAGCTTGTAAAAGAGCTACTATGAGATTTATGTTGTGATTTGCATGATTAGTTTTGCTTGAGATTTTGCAAAATGTATAGGGTATAATAGTACCAAGATATCATGTCTTAGATGGGTGAATTGATGATGGAGCCTAGTGTGAGCTTTGCTAAGAGGTTGTATAAGGGGCCTCCTAGCTACCAATCATAAGAGGTTGTAGTTATCCATTGCCCAAAGAGTGGTATTTAGAGTGAGGTGATCATGGAACCCAATAAGTGTTTAATTTTGCATAAAAACCATCCAATTAGTTACCCATGTGTTATAACTTATAGGGATCAAATAAGAATTTTCACCAAATTTCATAATACATGCATTTTTGACCTAATAAAGAAAAATTTTGTTATTTTGTAGGTCCAGAAGCTAATCCAAGGTAAGTATGTGACTAATTATTTTTTAGCATTTAAGTAGGATTTTTTACTTTTTGTAAGAAGTAAGATGCGTTGATGTTTTCCGCAAGTGCACGGGCTATTGTAGTATAGCTATGCAAATATGGGTCGATCCCACAAGGGCTCGCTTTAAAAGATGGAGTTTTACATAAAATTCAATTAATAAAATTTAAAATAAAGAATATAATAGAAATACACTAACAATAAAATAAAAATTCTCAATTTATTTAACTGCTGCAATTTACAGAATATCTAAATCCAAGAAAACAGAAAATAAAACTAAACAAGCAGTCTTGGATATCACTGTCCCTGGATAGGCAGAATAGGGTTAACGTAAAACCAGAATATTCAGGGACACATCTGTAAATAAAATAGGGACTTAGACGGGATTAAAACTGGGATACAAACGTAATTAAAATGAGGACAGAGATGTAATTAACGAAAAAGAATAGAAATGTAATTGCATTTAAAGAGGAAGGGCAAAAATGAAATTTTATTAAAAATCTATTTTTTAACAAAAACCAGATAAAACCCCATGAGAAGAATGCTGGAGAAGGAAGGAGATGGAGCTGGAGGAGAAAGGGGGAAAGGAAGAGGAGAAGAGAGGAAAACCCGTTTCGGGTTTTTGTCTCTGGACCGTCTGGGTTGTAGCGAAGAAGCAGAGCAAGTAAGGTTCAGTCTGGGAAGACCGGTGATGGGTTGGTGGGTTATGCAGGAGTGAAAGAAATTGGACGATGTTGTGTGGATCGTGGAGGAAGAACTGGGTGGTGAAGGTGAACTGGAGGATGACTGGTGCGGGAAGGTGGTTGGCGAACGTGGTAAAATAGCTGGGTCTTCTAGCTTGTGAACATGAAAGAGAGGGTGAAACGTGAAAGGACTTATGTAGTGGTGCGATGGATGCAGGGTTGAAGTGAAAGGAACGGTGGCTTGTGCGATGGAAACAAAGGCTGGGTTTGGTGCTTTGAAAACAAACAATGAATGAAAGGCAAAGAGAGGGCAAACAAATGTAAACAAAGGAAAGGAAACAAGCAAAGTGAAAGAAAATAGTAAAATCCCCCCCAAAAAAAAAACTCTCCCTCTCTCCCATATGGTTTCCCTCTTTATAGCCTTTGCACTTCCTTATTTGTCTCAAACTCTTTCCTTGAAGAGGTAACTTCCTATGAGGAAACTTTATCCTCTCCCAAATTAGGACTCTTCTCATTAGGAATCCTTTTCCAATTAGGACTCTTCTCATTAGGAATCCTCTTCCAATTAGGACTCTTGCCTTCTTGATCTGCACTTGATCTGCATAGTTGATCCTTGATAGATGATCTGTACATTGATCCTTAGCCATCGATGCTTCTTTTAGCTGATTTGTAAAATAAAAGACTAAATTAAAATCATCTAAATCACATATTAATCATCTAATAAGCCCTAATGATCATCTGACCGTTGATTTTGAAAAATTAAAGTTTGGATGGTCAATTTGAGCTAAGTTTAAAATCAAACTGAATTTTGCAAATTTGAATAGCTAGATGATCTAATTGAATACTAAACTAGAGGTCTTTTAGTCAAAATTAAACACTTAACAAGATGGTAATCCGATGGTCAAGATCAATCGAGATGAACATTGAAGATTAAGATTAAAAGATCAAGTCAAAGACATAAAATCATCAATTCAACATAAGAACAAAGGTTAAGATCATCTTGTAGACCAACAATGGGTGCAAGTAAAGAAGCTAAAGGTGGTCAAAGTGGCCCATGAAGTAAGCCATACACTTCCACTAGCTTTGCATGAGTTGCATGCAAGGCACCTTAGCCATATAAGCCACAGAAGAAGGTGACAAGCTAAGGAATCTAAGCCAAACCATTCAAGCCACTTAAGACAAGGGATGGAGCCAGGAAGCCTAGTCAATGAAGCCTTAAAATTTAGCCATCAAAGCCATTAAGCTAAGCTAAATAGAAGGCTAGGATTGGAGGAAAATCAAGAGGATTATTCATGAGATTCTAAGCAATATTTTGAAGATAATTAAGGAAAATCTAATTAGGATAAGATGGCATGTGGACCAATAGGATGATACCCTTCTATTTTTTGTGTCAATCCATGTTTTTCCCACTTTTTCCTCACTTTTCACCTCATCACCAAATAACCCCACGAATTTGACTTTTCATTCAAGATTCTTACCATTCTAAGACTCCTCTACCTTCCTAAACTCCATCTCAACCTTCCTCACTCAATACCCTGTCCCTAGGGTCACTTTCCTTGTTTTTCACCTCTTCCTACATTAGGAAACCACTCATATATATATATAGCCCTACATTCCATAGGAATTTTCCATTGAGAGGTGGTTGACACAACTTGAAATCAAGCTTTCCTTTGGTGTTATTTGCTGTGGGACTTTGGAATTTCTTAGATGCTTTTCTTCCTTTGATTTTTTATTTATTGTCTTGATTATTTGCGCTCCAATTTAGGTTAGTAGTTTGCTTGCTTTGTTTAGTTTTCATTGTTTTGCTTTCTAGTTTTGCACCTTTCCATGTAGCTATCTCCTTTCTTCTTTACCTCAATTCTACTTGTTAGTCTTTGTTATTCAATTAAGATTCAAGTTAGTTATTGAGTGGCAGTGACATCCTAGAGGATAGCTATCTTAAATCCTTGATTTTCTCACTTGAATTTTGTGTTTTCTACTCTCTTTTTTCCTTAGTTTTAGGCTATTTTCCCTTAGTTACTTTGCTCACTTAGCTATTTTTGTTATTTAGATAGGATTTCAAGCTTTAGAAAAGTGCACAAATTCCATATTTTGTAGACAGTTTTGTGCACACAAATTTGATGCAAATTGGATATGATTCAATAAAGTTACTTGGGATTTCTTGTTATGGAATGTTTCTTTTATCAAAGTACTTGAGATCTGGGTTGTTTCTTTGCATAAAATTTATGGTTTGAGTAGCTTTTTATTGCTAGATTGTTGACTGTTCCTAAGTACCAAAATCTAAAAGTTGGTTTTTCCTTAACTTTGTGCTTTGATTTCAACAATCAAAACATCTTATTTTCCTAAAAATCCTTAGGTATCCATTTAGATGTTTATGTTGTTTATTAGATCCCTTAGTCAGTTTTCGTAGTAATTCACTGTAGGTACATTAAATTTCACCATCTTTAAGGCTCCAAAATCATGGACACTATCCAAAAACTATCCACATAGTTATAAATCTCATATCTTTTATATTTTTTCTTAGTTTAGTTTAGTTGCTTAATTGTTGTTAATTCATGATTTACATCTTAGTTTAGGTTTAGAAAGTTTCCTTTTTGAATTTTGGGAATTTCCATCTTTAGAAAGTTTTATGATTTAAAAAGTGTTAAATTTAAAAAGTCTTTTTAGTTGTAGTTTCCATTCACATGCATGTTTCTAATTTCTTGTTAAAATTAGTTAGATCTCATTGATTACTTATTTTTGCATGAAAATTTAGTGTTAAAAATTTACCTAATTTAGTTTTAGAAAGTTCTACTTTTAGAAATTTTCTAGTACTAGCTTAGGAAAGTGTTAATTTATGAAAGTTTCCATTTTAGTAGTTTCCTTAGTTTATGTTTCCTAGATTATTTTATGATTGTTTCACATTTGTTTCCTTTAGTTAAATGCATGTTAGTTAGGTAAGTTTCCATTCTAATTTCTTAGCTTTAGTTTTTAGAAAGTTTCTTTTTATTATAGTTTCTAATTCCATGCACATTTTCATTTTATGTTACTTTAAATTCCTAATTTAATCACATCTCTATCTCCTAGGTAAAGTTAATCAATTTGAATAAAATTCAATCTATTGCAAATTTGTGAGATTCCTCATGGGATCGACCTCACTTGCATGAAAATACTATATTGATTGGTGTGCATGCAAATTTTTATTAAAACAACAATAAGTTTTTGGCGTTGTTGCCGAAGATTCACAATGGATTTGTGGTTGGATCCTTATTTAGATTGTTTACCTTTAGTCTTAATTCTAGGTTGCATTAGGTTAGGATTTTTCATCATAGTTGCTTATTTTGTTAATTCCTCCAAAATTAATCCATCTTACATTTTTATGCAAGGGAAATTTGGTGAAGGAGTGGCTTTATCAACTTAGGATTTACTTGCTTTCTTAGATTAGGGTTTTTCTTTTCTTTGAGTGAAACTTGTATTAGTGAGGCCCACTATAACTTGCAATTTCAATTTCAATTTTAAATGGGTTGCACTAAAACTGGGCAAGTGTGTGGTAAGGAGGCCCATACTTGATCTTCATTTGAAAACCCCCTAGAAGTATCCTTCACTTTGTTTTTAATTTTGTTTGCATTTAGTGTGGTTTGCATTTGGCTAGTAGTGTAATTCATATAGATTAGGATCATTTATCTTAATTGTTGCATCTTTATATAGGGTTGTTGTATTCGAGAGCACTTATCTAACCTTAGTTAGATAGCACATAGGTTGCATTAGTTGTTTCATTTGTTTTGTTTTGCATTGAATATTTAAATGATTTATGGTGGAATGGAATTAATGCTAGTAAGGACCCCACAAGAACCCTTGTAAGATAAGGACTAGATTTGATCACTAGCTCCTTGGCCTACCTAGGGTCAATCAACATCCTTGTATATTGTGATCCCAACCTTTGAACTTTAATGTCAAGATCAAGTAGAAAGAGACTTGGGGTATTGAGCTCATAGGACCCTTTTAGAAGGACATGATCCATTATCACTTTAATGGCTTTTGAGCACTGTGGTTATAGTGGGTGTCTTAAAATCCAAGTGATTATCTCACACCTTTTGTTGACATTAGTTGATGTCTAAATGCCTTCTAACATGAGGATTGTATAAACTACTTTCAAGTAGAACCTAACTAATAAGAAGCTGCCACCTATGCATTAAGGAAAGATAATCATGCCACTACTCAATTAGTGATTACTAGGATTTAATTGCGCATCACATAAAGTTAGAGTCAACATATAGATTAGGACATTTAGACTAGGATAGTTTATGCGAGGGCATCAATCTTAGAACTTAGAGTTAGCACCTTTCGACCTAGAGATTCAATGCAACCTTAGACAAGGGGGAAAGAAACCAAGTTCCTATCGCCATGGCTGAGCCACCGGTAGAAGTTGAGCACAAGGCCATTAGAGATTTTTATGAACCTCTATAACTAATAGCGCATCCTACATAGCTTTACCTCCTACAAATGCAGACCATTTTGAGTTAAATTCGGGAGTCACAAATTACTCCTTACTTTTTATGGTCGAGATGGAGAAGACCCTTACTTACATATCAAGGAGTTCCTTAATATTTGTGCTACATTTAGGTTTCAAAACTTTTTGGATGATTCTATTAGGCTTAGGCTATTTTAGTTCCCACTCAAGGATAAAGCCCATCATGCCTTAATTCCTTGGAGGTAGGTTCCATAAACTCATGGGACCAATTGTCGAAGAAGTTCCTGAATAAATTCTTCCTCATTCACAAAATAAATGCCCTTCATCATGAAATTATCAATTTCCAACAAAGGGATAATGAATAATATTATGAATGTTGGGAAATGTGGAATGAATTGGTGCAGAAATGGCCACATCGTGGATTTGAGAAATGGTAGTAGGTTCAATACTTCTAGAGGAATTAACGCCTCAAAATAAATAAATGGTAGATGATGCAAGTGGAGTGGCCCTCATGTTAAAAAACGAGAGAGAGGCCTAGGAGTTCTTTTAAACATATGCAAATAATCTCCTACAATGGGATTATTCAAATAGGAGAGAGAGAAACAACTAGGCTCCAAAGAAAGGGGCTCTACATGAGATAGGAACACACAGAGTTCTATCCTATAAACTTGACTCTGTAGTTGAAAAATTAAACAAACTAGAGCCTTTAGGTGGAAGAATGAAAAAACTTGAAACTATGTTTGAAACTTTCATGGCTGTTACTTTATCCCATAAACCTTGACTAGAGGTATGTGCTACTTGTTCTAGTCCAACCCATTTGATCACAGCTTGTCTATCAATTATAGTGTTGAATGACTATCTTATTGATCAAGTGAATGCATATTACGAACCTAGCAACAACCTATATTTTGAGACCTATAACCCTGGATGGGCTAGGCATCTTGTAATAACCCCAATTTTTGTAAATTGATTGAGAAAATTAATTTAGTTTGAATTATTAGAAATTTTGGGTTGGAATATTAGGTTATTGGAAATTTTATTTTTATCGAGATTAAAACATGATTTAAAACTTATAAACTATGAATGTACTCAAAAAATTGATGACACTAAGTGCGTTCAATTCTGAGTTAAAATAAAAAATCCTAATTTTCTCTATTTTTATGAAAAATGGTCATTTTACCCATAACAGATATCTAAGACTTCAATATTTAGAGTGTACTAAAAAATACTATTCCAACCCTACTAAGTACGCTCAATTCTAAGTTCGAGAGAATAAAATAGATTTTTCTCCATAAAAGGGCAAAATGGTCCTTTCACACCTCCGTGGGGCCCACAAATGGATCCAATGGCTAGAAAACATGTAATGAGTGGTCAAACCACTACTAGATGATAGTGGATAAGGAGGTGGTAGTGGAGGATCCAATGCTAATTTAATATTCAAAAGAATTAAAATATAATTATTACAAGTAATTATGAAAAATTCAAAAACATCTATAAATACACCCCCAAAAGTCCTCCAAAAATGTTCATAAACATGAAATTATCTTGCTTCCCATGCAAAACCAAATCTAGATTCATTCCCAAATTTCCAAAACTCCCAAAAATCTCTCTTCTTTCACTTTCTCTCTCCTCTCTCTAAATTGGAAAAAGAGACTTAAATTCAATTAGGCACTCTATTCTAAATCAAATCTTACAAATCTCACCATTCAAATTGTCCTAGATACCTTATGAACAAAACGCCAAAACAAATTTCAAGATCCAATGTTTTAATCAATGGGAAATCACAAAATAAGAGGTTCTTGGGCGATCTTATCATCAAGTGGATATTCTTTTAAATTGGGTTGTAAAACCTAAGTTTTTCTCCAATCAGGTTGGTGGAAACTCTTTACACACTCATTTCATGTTAATTTATATAATTTATATTTTTTTAAAATTAGTTTTAGGTTAAAAATAATAAAAATCAAGTAAGGATAAGAACCTTAAATTTTGGATTATGGAGGGCTCAGATGGAAAATCTGAGCCAACCAATCGATCCAAAAGGGTCTAAAACCCCTAGGGTAGAAATTTCATGAAATTTAATCAAGTTTTGAACCTTTTATTGATAAGGAATTGATTAGAAGGTCCAAAAGGATTGTTCAATCTTCCTAATAGGATCGGATCTAGGGATGCCATTGCGGGATGCTACATAGAAATGCGCCATGCAGGAGTGTCTCCGCGTGTGACGCCATCTCGACGGAACTACCGTGCGACAGTGCCGGTCCCGGGCAGAGTGTTATCACATGTGTCCCGGTGATAGGAGTGTGGCAACCATTCTGCCCAACCGGACTTGCTTCGCTCGACTAATCACAACCTTCCATTCTGCTGGGCCCACATCAAATGTGGACCCTCGAAGCAACTATGAACTTCAGTCCTTAATTGTGGAGTCAACTGAACTCTAAATTAAGATTGAAAAGAAGCTATGGAAAGCTTGTAACGTCTATTTTCTTCTGAAATCATAAAATTGATAAAACTCTTCAAGAAACTTTTTGCTTTGACTAATTAAGATTCTAATTTTCATGAGCTTCAAGATCTCAGATGATCATATCTTGGGGATCTAATGCAATAATGATATAATGTTGAAATCAAGTAATATCTATGATTTATTTTATAGATCTAACATAAAATGAGGAATCTACCCTTTATGGTAGAAAAACTACAAAAATATAAAGGGACCCACTTGGTCAATAAGATCAAGCATGATCAGACCCTTGGGATGGATTAAGTGAATGAGATTATGATGGAATCCATTGAGATCATGGATTAAATGTGACAAAAATAAATGGATCTGATCTTTGGACCTTAATGGAGTAAAAGCCCTAAAATTAATTAAAACCCTTGATTAAAAGGAAAAGATCTAAGATCTAATAGTTGGATCATAAGTAAAAGTTTCTAATAATCTTAATCTAATTAGTTTAGTTGTCTTTTATTTGATAATAGACTTGTAAATGTGATGTATGTTATAAATTAGGAAGCATGATAGTATAATTCTTAAATGTTATTATATTGTTATTAGGTTGGATTATCTTAAGCCCATGTTAGTGTAAATTTGAAATTTTAGCATGATTCTATTAAATTAGTAGGAAAATTTCATGTATTTCATAACTTAGGATCATAGTAGTTTGAGTATAGTTTCATTTCATTAGGTTAAGTTACATTCATAGGAAGCATGTTAGTATAAGTAGTTGTTAAATTTATATTGGATTTATGCTTTAAAGTTTATGATTTATTTATTGTCAAATTTTATTAGTAGATTCAAATGTTAAGTAGTTGTTAAGATATATTGAGCATAAATCACCAAAAATGTAAACTAATGGAATATAGAGATTCATGGATAATTAAAATGAGTGAATGACCTTGACTTAATATTAGAAAGGGTTATAGTTAGTAGGACAATGTAAGAATTATCAAATCCTTGGCCCAAACCAGGAGAATAATAAACCCCATGAATGACATTTTAAATGTTTATGGATTTAATTAAAATCAATTAGAAAGAGTACTTAGGGTTAAAATGCTCATAGGAAGCTTATGAAAGGTTGAGCGAAGGTCACTTTAGTGAATGCTGAATATGGTGGTTAAGGGGGTTCTCTAATAGAGCTTCGCTCTTCCCCTACCTTTCTTTGACCTTTGTGAGGTCTAAATGCCTCCGTACATGAGGATTGAAGTAACCACTTTATGTTCAACCATTCAACTAGTAAGCCTTAGTCAATTGGAAGTAAGAGGAGCAATCTAGACTTAGGATAAAATAAGTTATCTTCAACCAGTAAAGCATTAACTGGTTGAATAATAATAATAATAATAAGAGCACAAAAGGTTAGTAAATTATCTAACCCTAATAAAAATTATAAGTAAGATAAGAATTTTATCTTGTACAAAAATTTTACTTATGTTATGCATGAAGTGATGACTTGGGTTTTTCAAAATAAGTTCCAAAGAAAAGAATTTCTGCTGCTTTGTTTTGCATATTTTGTTTTACTACTAAGGGCCCTGCCTTTGAAAAATGTATTACAAAATGTGTTACAAAAACCTGGGTCATCACAGTTGGTATCAGAGCCATTCATCCAGTCACAGTACAATACCCTTATGTCCAATATGAATATGATAATCCAAGTAGAGGATGAGAAATAGTGAGTGAATAAGAAATAAGATAGTATTTGATGAGAATGAGTTATGTGATTAACTCATTAGTTAAGAATAAGTATAGGAAGAGTTATGTGATTGACTCCTTAGGTGAGGAGTTAATGTAATTAACTCATGGAGTACTAGTGGAGTATAAGTAGATGGTGCTTAGTGAAATAACTAGGAGTACTACTTAGTAAGTTAATGATATCAATAAAGGGAATAGTAAGTTCAAAAATAAGTAAGGAAAACATTACAATAGAGGAAGATGTAATGTATGATATTCAGGTATAACCTGAAATCTTAAGTCAAGATACTTGTAGAAATAAAATACATTAATATAACTATTATTAGGTGAAATAATGGAGATTAAGAGAAAGGGATGATAAATTGGAAAAATATGATGGAAAGAAGGAAGAAGGGTAAAATCCAACCTTTATAGGAAAGGTGAAATAGAAATATATGAGATATAGATATTAAAGATAAAACCTTAGAATTATTACAAAATTCGAAATCAATAATAATAAAAAATAAAAAATATAAATGTAAGAGTTACAATTGCTACATATGTATAGTATTATGACAATTAGTTAAAGGATTTAATCATCAAAATAGAGATGATCTTACTTGAGAAGAATGTAAGGAGGTACGTAAATATTTTCAAAATTGGTGAATGAAAAGAATTTTAATAAAGATAAATAAGGAGATAAATTTTAGAGGAACATTGATTCAACTATATGATAGAATAGAAATATGGAAATAATTATGGACTATAGTAAAGAGAAGTATATTTTGCATTGATGATAAATGGAAAGTGAAGACTTATAAATGAATATGGATATTAATATGATGAATTTAGGGAATATTTAGGAAAAATACATTTTGTAGGAATGGTGAAATAATCATGAGGAATGAAGAACTATAAACAAATATAGGGAGCTAAACTTAAGTTTCAAGTTTGGAAAAATGAGATGATTATGAATGAGGTATGAATCCATATTTTTGGGAGAAATATGTGATTAGAAATTTTAAGATATTTTGAAGATTTTCAATCTAACATGAGATTGAAGGAGGAAATATCCATAGTAGTTGAGAAAATGACATCAACTTCTTTGGATAAGTGGAAAGAACAAATTTTAAGGATTAGTAGACAAAGGAGTGATTATAGTAATAAGTTTACATTGGGTATTAACAATTTTCTTGAGAAAAGAAAAAGGAAGGTCAATGTGAGGATGCCTTAAACATAAATGATATTATTGAGGAAATTAAGTACCCTTTTACTCTATAAGGATGAGCAATTGCCAAATTTATTATCATCAATTGGGAATATGAAATGAAACATAATAGTATGAAATCAAGACAAATTTTGAGTTATACAAGTTGGATAAATGATATTCATGAATTTGAGGAGAATGAAATATATTAGATGAATTGGTAATGATATATGGAATGGATTTAAGAAAATCAAGAGCATTTATAGAATATGTGATAGACACTTACAAAACTTGTCAACTATCTTGTAAGTGTACATGTTGATTGAAGAAAGCAAAGTTTAGGGTCATATAAATTCTAAGAATGATATGGAAGTTGAACCAACAAAGATTGGAGATGAAACTGAATTGTGAGATAACTTTGACAGTTAGAGAAATTTATCTTTTATTGATTGTATAGCATACTATAAGGACATTCTTTTAGTATAATCTTGCCATTGATTACATAAACCATAAAGAGTTTAAGGTAGGTTATTGAGACTTGAAAAATATATGGTAAATTATGGAGTTTTTAAAGGCTTGAGAGTGGATGACTACAAAGTCAATATAGACTCTTTTAATAGGAATTATTAAGAATACTTCAAATAAAGGGTTAGTATGATATGGAAAAGTTATGAGGTATGCTTGAAAGAAGCATGAGGAAATACATAATCTTAATGAGGAGGAATAAGAAAATCAAGTGCTATGAATAAAGAGGAAATCATAGTACAAGAATAGTAATGAAAATTGAGGAAGAAGTTATTACAAGAAAACTATCAGTTAGTATTAGGGTTTGAAAAGAAATTTTTAGTAGAAAAAAATAGTAAAGGAGTATGATTATCTAGAACAGAAATGAGATAAGTACTTCCAGATAATGGAAGAACCAAGAAGAGATAATTACTCCCAAATATTGGAAGATTGTTATAAAGAATAATAGTTGAAATTATAGAATCCAATCAATATGTCATTTTGGTAGATAGTCTAAGGACTATACATATTAGAAAAGATATGTCAAAACTTGTATAAGTTGAAGAGGAATGAGGATGAGAAATAGAAGTTAGAATGGAAAAATATGAAGTATTGAAAGATTGGTGAAAATAAGGAGTAGAAATTTAGTATACTAGTCAAGAGAAATAGGAAGTTGTGAGCAAAAAGATAACTCAGTTTAAGAGTTATTAATCCTTTTGGAAGTCTAGCAAAGAATTAGGATAAGTGATTAATGCATTAGCATTATTAGTGAGATGTGTGCTTATGACCTTAAAATATGCTTCTTACCTTTGAGGAGAAGATAACATGAACTATGAATGAAAGGAAATAATTTAATATACAAAAGAATTAAAACATAATTATTACAAGTAATTATGAAAAATTCAAAAACATCTATAAATACATCCCCAAAAATCCTCCAAAAGTGTTCATAAACACGAAATTATCTTGCTTCCCCTGTAAAACCAAATCTAGATTCATTCCCAAATTTCCAAAACTCCCAAAAATCTATCTTCTTTCACTTTCTTTCTCCTCTCTCTACATTGGAACAAGAGACCTAAATTCAATTAAGCTCTTTGTTCCAAATCAAATCTCACAAATCCCACCATTAGATTGTCTTAGACTACCTTATAAAAACAAACCCCAAAATAAATTTCAAGATCCAACAATTCAATCAATAGGAAATCACAAAACAAGAGGTTCTTGGGTGATCTTATCATCAAGTGGATATTCTTTTAAATTGGGCTGCAAAACCTATGCTTTTCTCCAATCAAGTAGGAGGAAACTCTTTCCACACTTATTTCATGTTAATTTATATAATTTTTATTTTTTTGAAATTAGTTTTAGGTTAAAAATAATAAAAATCAAGTAAGGATAAGAACCCTTAAATTCTAGATGATGGAGGGCTTAGATGGAAAATCTGGACCATCCAATTGATCCGGAAGGGTCCAAAACCCCTAGGGTAGAAATTTCATGAAATTTAATCAAGTTTTGAGCCTTTATTGATGAGGAATTGATTGGATGGCCTAAAAGGATTGTCCGATCTTCCTAATAAGATCGGATCCGAGGACATCACTACAGGATGCCGCACAGAAATGAGCCCTACAGGAGCGTCTCCACATGCGATGCCATCCCAACGGAATGACCGAGCGACAGCGCCAGTCTCAAGCAACGAGGTATCGCTCGCGTCCCTATGAGGGGATCTTGAACTACTAAGTTTTTAATAGTTTTATAAAGTTTTGAGGATTAAAACATAGCATTTTATTTTGATGATTGGTTTTGACTATGTTGATGTGCATCTATACAAGCACTTTTAAGCATATTTTATGCCACATTATGGATGTTATTTAGCATATTTTATGATCCATTAAGGACTTTTTCTATGGTGTTTTTATTCTCTATTAATGAACATTTTTAGCATGATTCCATACATATTATTTATGTTTGATTATGGAAAGACCATGAAGCCTTGTCATTTTCAATTCTTATCGAAATGGTGCAGCATGCATATGATTAGTTTTGTTAGCATGAATACTACACTCTTATGGTATAGTTTTTGAGACTTAAAAATGTGCTAGAGCATATGATTTTAGGTGTGTTATATTGCTTAGGTATATAACATCTTATTTTGTATTTCAATGGAGATTTGGAATGTAATGTTTTAACAAATTGATATGCTTCTTTCATATTTGATTTTTATCCAAATAAATGCATAATGGTTTATGTTTTGAATTTCAAAATATGCATGAAGAATACATTTTCTAAGTTGTAAAAAGAGGATATATTGGCATGCTTAAGTAGCAAGTATAATGCTTCACTTAAAACATAAGGAATATATTTTAATATTACAAGCAATATACTTACTAAAACTATTCAATTAGAAAATGAATCCATGTAAATTGATGGTTTTTAGCATGCAAATTTTGAATCAATTGGACACCATTTAAAGGATGGTTTTTTCATTGTAATCTATACTTGGTAAGTCATGGTTTTGAAATCTCAAAGTAACTCTTGACAGCTTGGTTTTAGCTTGTTGTTAAACAATTGTAAACCATAGCTTTTGAAAACCCAAAATAAGTTGATTTTTAACATGTGGTTATACTTGAAAAAATGGTGATGTTTATACTTTGAATTGAGGCTAAGCATGTCCAATTTTGGGCAAGAAATTATGCCTTGAATTTGATGTTTTTGGTTGAGTTTTCAAAATAGTGAATCAATGCTTAGTTTTAGCATGAAAATGAGTGTAATTCATGTTTTGATGTTTATCTAAGCTTGAAAATGAGCTACTACGTAATTTAAGTTTTAGTTTGCATGATGAGTTTTGCTTGAGATTCTACAAAATGTATGTGTATAGTGGTAACCAAATTTCATGTTTTAGATAGGTGAATTGATGATGAAGCTTGGTTGGACCTATGCTAGGAGATTGTACTAGTTAGCCTCCCAGACTCCAACCATAAGAGGTGGTAGTACCTAATGCCTAAAGAGTAGCATTCTGAGTGTGATGATCATGGCAACCTCTCAATGTTAGTCATAGGCTTTGTGATGGATGCGGTGGTGTCCTACCTAGGTATCGACAGACACACATTCCACCAGGCTGTTCATGAGTAAAGCGTGATCCCATGCAATTTGTTTTGTTGCTCCTCAAGAGTAGGATGTTGGTTGAAAAGATAAACCTATGATTTGGTTAGATGAGTACTCATGACCATTTTAGAAAATGTTGCTAATGAGTGTTGAAAATTTTTGTTGGCATGAGAGAGTGTTTGAATCATGATTTTAATGTTTCACTATTTTTATGATATTTGATGCATCTTGTTTCCACTTGAATTGTCAAGATATGATATTCTCACTATGTAGATAGAGATATATTCAAAGGTATATTGTGTGTATGCAATCGAATAGTTATGATGCATTGTATGTGATGATTGATGATATGTTAGTCATGTTATTTCGTAATATTATGCATATGTTTTCATACCATATGAGTGTGTCCATATGTGAAGTATGTAGTAAGGCTGTAGATTTCAAGTTTGTAGTTTTAGTTCTATCTACTGGGTATAGTAATATAAACGTTGCAATTATCTTAGAAGGACTAGAAAGAAGGAGGGAGAGACTCCATAAACCATTAGTGAAGCAGAAAAGTGAGACACCACACAATTTGGAGTTTGCTTTTCTTCTAGTTATTTTGTTGATTGTGAATGTACTTAGGCAAAGTGCTGGATTATACTTTGTTGAACCTTACATTATAAATTGGGTTGTGGCTAATAAACCTTGGGATTGTATTTTGAAATAAAATGAAACTTAATGGACTCAAATATGTCTAGTAATTCAATATGTAGAGTCTTGAGTGGTTAATACTTAGGTATTTTGGAAACAATTTTAATGAAAAAGATTCTTCCACATGATTCGTTTTACAAAATAAATTTCCAAGTAGGGATCCTGCTTTTCTATATAAATTCAGATTAGCAAATTTTTATTGGCTAGACAGAGTGCTTGAATCATGATTTTAATGTTTCACTATTTTTATGATATTTGATGCATCATGTTTCTACTTGAATTGTAAAGCTATGATATTCTTACTATGTAGATAGAAATATGTTCAAATGTATGTTGTATGTATGCTATTGAATAGTTATGATGCATTGTATGTAATGATTGATAAGAAGTTAGTCATGTTATTTCCTAATATTATACATATGTTTTCATACCATATGAGTGTGTACATATGTTAAGTATGTAGTAAGGTTGTAGATTTCAAGTTTGTAGTTTTAGTTCTATCTACTGGGTATAGTAATATAGACATTGCAGATCATCTTAAAAGGACTAGAAGCAAGGAGTGAGAGACTCGATAAACCATTAGTGAAGCAGAAAAGTGGGACATCATAAAATTTGGAGTTTGCTTTTCTTCTTGTTATTTTGATGACTGTGAAGGTACTCAGGCACAGTGCTGGATTATTCTTTGTTGAACCTTACATTATAAACTGGGTTGATAAAGTTGGGGATTGTATTTTGAAATAAAATGGAACTTAATGGACTCAAACTTGTCTAGTATTTCAATATGTAGAGTCTTGAGTGGTTAATATGCAAGTATTTGGAAATAATTTTAATGAAAAAGATTCTTCCACATGATTTGTTTTACAAAAGAAATTTTCAAATAGGGATCCTGTTTCTATATAAATTTGGAATAGCAAATTTTTATTTGCATGAGAGAGTGCTTGAATCATGATTTTAATATTTCACTATTTTTATGATATTTGATGCATCATGTTTCTAATTGAATTGTCAAGATATGATATTCTTACTATGTAGATAGAGATATGTTCAAATGTATGCTGTATGTATGCTATCAAATATTTATGGTGCATTGTATGTAGTGATTGATAAGAATTTAGTCATGTTATTTCCTAATATTATACATATGTTTTCATACCATGTGAGTGTGTACGTATGCAAAGTATGTAGTAAGGCTACATATTTCAAATCTGTAGTTTTAGTTCTATCTATTGGGTATTGTAATATAAACATTGTAGATCTTCTTAGAAGGATTAGAAGCAAGGAGTGAGAGACTCAACCATTAGTGAAGCAGAAAAGTGAGACATCATACAATTTGGAGTTTGCTTTTCTTCTAGTTATTTTCTTAACTATGAATGTACTTAGGCACAATGCTGGATTATACTTTGTTGAACCTTACATTATAAATTGCATTGTGGCTGATAAATCTTAGGATTGTTTTTTGAAATAAAATGAAACTTAATGGACTCAAATGTGTCTAGTATTTCAATATGTAGAGTCTTGAGTGGTTAATACTTAGGTATTTTGGAAACAATTTTAATGAAAATGATTCGTCCGCATGATTTGTTTTACAAAAGAAATTTTCAAATAGGGATCCTGCTTTTCTATATAAATTTTGAATAGCAAATTTTTATTTGCATGAGAGAGTGCTTGAATCATGATTTTAATATTTCACTATTTTTATGATATTTGATGCATCATGTTTCTACTTGAATTATCAAGATATGATATTCTTACTGTGTAGATAGAGATATGTTCAAATGTATGCTGTATGTATGCTATCAAATAGTTATGATGCATTGTATGTAATGATTGATAAGAAGTTAGTCATGTTATTTCCTAATATCATACATATGTTTTCATACCATATGAGTCTGTACGTATGTGAAGTATGCAATAAGGCTGCAAATTTCAAGTTTGTAGTTTTAGTTCTATCTACTAGGTATAGTAATATAAACATTGTAGATCATCTTAGAAGGACTAGAAGCAAGGAGTGAGAGACTCCACCATTAGTGAAGCAGAAAAGTGAGACACCATACAATTTGGAGTTTGCTTTTCTTTTAGTTATTTTGTTGACTGTGAATGTACTTAGGCACAGTGCTGGATTATACTTTGTTGAACCTTACATTATAAATTGGGTTGTGGCTGATAAACCTTGGGATTGTTTTTTGAAATAAAATGGAACTTAATGGACTCAAATGTGTCCAGTATTTCAATATGTAGTCTTGAGTGGTTAATACTCTAGTATTTTGGAAACAATTTTAATGAAAAAGATTCTTCCGCATGATTTATTTTACAAAAGAAATTTTCAAATAGGGATCCTGCTTTTCTATATAAATTTGGAATAGCAAATTGCATTTTGAAAATCTGGGTCATTACATCTCTCCACATGCTTGGAAATGTCTTTAGCTATCTTAGACCAAAAGAGTCAATCTTTCACTAAGGCAAGAGTCTTATCACTTCCAAAGTTTCAAGTAGTGTCTCCATCATGTGCTTGATATATAATTATTTCTCTGAGGGAGCATTGGGGAATACATAGAAGGTTACCTTTAAAAAGAAAAACACATTGCTTAAGAAAACTATGAAAAGAACCACGCTTACAATTCTACAAAACATTCCCAAAGTTGGGATCACATACATATAACTATTTTGAAACCTACAACTTTGGTGTTTAAATTAGTTAATAAAGATTGTGTCCTGCTTAAGGCATTGACAACTACATTTGGTGTAATCGATTTGCGCTTGATCATGAAACTTAATGATTTGATAAATTTGACCTATACAACATGTCTCCTACTAAGTTTTTGAAGAATCCACAAAGCTTCATGATTGGAAAATAGTAGGAAAGAATATGGTAGTAAGTACTAGCTCCAGTGTTCTAACATTGGTACAATAGCATAGAACTCTTTTGTCATAAGTAGAGTAGACCCGATGCAAATCATTAAGCTTCTTGCTAAAGAAGACAATTGGCTTTCCATCTTGGCTCAAAATTGCACCAAGCACTGCACTCAACTTCAAATAGACAATAAAAAAGGATAGAGACGCTCATTACCTTTTTTCTTGATAAGCTTAAAACTTCCTCGTGCTTCTTTTGTCCGTTTAAAAGTTTCACCTTTCAAGGATTCTGTGATTGTAGCTATTATTGTGCTGAAATTTCTAATGAACCTTCAATGGAATGAATCTAATCCATGAAAGCTTCTAATATTAAATAATGTCTTAGGAATAGGCTAGCTAATAATAGCATCCACTTTGCTTGGGTCCATCTTTACTCCATCAATTGAAAAGACTTAGCCTAAGAAAATTAGGTTATCAATCAGAAAGTTGCACCTCTTCAAGTTGCCATACAACAGTTGTAGAACTTAAGTGCTCCTCCTAGCTTTTCTTGTACACAATTATATCATCAATGTATAAAACAACAAACCCCCTAAAAGGTTTAAAGACGTGTTGTTGGAAAAACCTAAGGGCATCACCAATGATTCATGCAATCCATCTCTAGTTTTAAAGGTAGTTTTCCATTCATCACTTGCTCTCAAGCAAAACTAATGGTACCCACTACAATGGTCAATCATTGAAAAAGTTGTTGCACCATGGAGTTGGTCTAGCAAATTGTTAAGATAGGAAGTTGGGAAGCAATAGTTAATTGTGATCTTATATACCACCATGTTATCAATACACGTTCTCCACAATCCATCCTCCTCTGGCACAAGAAGGGCAGGTTTGCACACAAACTTTTACTTTTGCTCACTAAGCCTTTAGCCATCAACTCTTCAACTTGACATTGCAATTCCTCATACTCTTTCATGTTTATATGATGTGCAGGTTTATTTAGTATTACAGATTCAAGAATAAAATTCAATGCAATGTTGTATATCTCTTAAGGGAGGTGAGCCATTAGGAATTTTCTCATGGAAAACATCTTCAAATGTATCAAATAATAGTTGTACAATGGATGAGTGTACGTTGATTTTAGTTTCATAATCTTCTGCCTCTTTTAAGGAACATAGGGAATACATCTTCAAATGCATCAAATAAGAGTTGTACAATCGATGGTTGTGCATTGATTTTAGTCTCATAATCTTCTACCTCATTTAAGAAACAAGCAACATTTAGATCTTTTAAAAATGAATCATCTTTATGTTTGAAGCTTAAATGAATCACTTATAAAGATTTAGAAGGTATCCCAAGTTTTAAGGGTTCTAAATAATCTTTTCACTACTAAAAATAAACAAGTAAGTATTTTTAAAGTCATCATGTTAGGCTTTACGAATTACCTTGATTTGATGTCCCTTTTCCAGCCACTTGAGTGTGTATGGATGAGAATGAGGTTCCATCTTTAATTTTTGCTTATTTACTAACCTAAAGTGCTTCTCATGTGAAATATTACTTAGTGTAGCCAATCATCATCATCATCTTTATGAACAACACCCAAGCTCCTTTGCACCACCAACATTTTACCTTGATTGAAAGGAATGACATCTTCATCTTCTTCACAACCTAATTGAGATTCTTCCTCCTCATACTCGAATTCTTCTATCAAATCAACTACTTTACAGTTTAGATAGTTAAAGGCAATATGTCCAAGACCTTGACACTTAAAACATCTCATGGCATTAGAACTAGAGGATCTAGATTGCTTATCATCATTCTTTGCTTGATTGAGTTTTAGGTCTAGACAGCCACTTTGAAGAGGAAACACTCCTCATATTGAAAGTATTCTACTTACCATATGCTTTAAAAATAACCTTTTTAGAAACTTCCTTCTATTGCTTCATAACTATCATAGCAAAATTTGTAATGTCATTGAACAATAGTACTGTTGCAAACATATTGTGTCACAACATCAATCTTTGAAATTAAATGTTCAACTCCATAACTTATTCTTCAACACTCAAGTTCTCTTGTTTTAAGGAACATATCCAACCTATAGTTTTCATGTAGAAAACATTTCTTCAATTCCTTTTTCATATTGTCCCAAGTCTTCATCTTATTCTTTCCTTCTCAGCTCTTTATTTCTTTATATCTTCCCATTGTAAAGAAGAATACTTTATTAATTTAAGAGGATGGGTTTTACCTTAGCATCTTCTAGGAATTCTTTGTATTAAAAAACGTGCTCTATAGTGTGCAGCAATTTAGGAATTCATCTGGCTGCATCTTACCTTCAAATTCTAGGACAATAATGTTCACTCTAGACAAATTGAAATCACTTTGCCTTATAGGAGTGTTGTTTGATGACAATATTTGTGTTTAAGGGCTTGACATATTATAGAAAAAGAATGAGAATCCCTGAGATATTAGTTGGTAATTCAATGTTAGATTTCTCACCTCTTTCACCTTGGTTGCTAAGTTGTTCTAGACAATTTTCAAGTGTCTCTATTTCTCTCCTCGAGTTGTCTATCTCCAAATTTGAGTGTCCTTATTACAAATAGTTATGCACCTTGTTCAAAATGCCATCAAAACCTTTAGTCACTAATACCAAGTTGATACTTGATGATGAGGTAAAATTATTTTGTTATAATTAAAGATATCAAACATCCATTTTAGAATCTCAAGATGCCCTCCATTAATTGATCCAAGACATCCATTTACTACAAAAGTTAAGGGTCTTTCGTTTTAGTTCCAAGATGTCTTCTTTGGCTGATCTAAATTGTTCAATCTCTCATTGCTTCAGATGTCTATTCCTTCATGGTTGGTCATGCTGAGAAAACTTTGATCTAAAATATTTAAATGTTAATTTTGACCAATCATAGCTAGATTTCCCTTGATCTCCATTGGTCCACGATTAATTTTGAAAATTATGCGACACTCCCATGTCATTCTTCCACTTTGGACATCTGTATCTTTGCTTATGAAGATGTACATGACCACCTCACCATGGTAGTGCAATAGTACCTCGTTGGTAGTCCATAGCTACCAATAGATGGCATCGATGACAAGCTTTAGATAGATGGTTTGGAAGAAGAAAGAAAGAACCCAACTCAAATGAGGAAGAAGGACAAGGGGGAAAGACCACAGCTATGGATCTCTCTATAACGATCTTTCTTTTCTATTTGAGTTTACCCAATTTCTTATTTTTAAAAATCACTCGGAAATAGTGAACCAATAGAATTGTTTCAAACAAAATTGTGTGGGACCCAACAGTGATTTAATTAATCATGTAGATGGAAAGTTGATGGAAGGGGTCATTGAAATGACTTTTGGTAGTAACGGCACCGCAAGAGTCATTTCCTATGTCGAAGGGGCCAACTTGATGAAAAACCAATGTGGAGGGAGTGTATTGACATCTCTCTCTCTCTCTCTCTCTCTCTCTCTCTCTCTCTCTCACACACACACACACACACACATCAATTTTAGCATGGAAGAGAGCAACTACTTCTTTCTTGTGAATCAACTTTTGGCGGTAATTGGTCTGTTAGTTGAATCTATCATTTACTTGGACAAATTAAGGTTGGTTTCAATCTTCAATATTTTCTCTACATTAAGGTTTATCGTAGTGCTAACATTTACTGGGCTATTGTTACATTTCATTAGTTAGTCTGTAATCTAATTGCAGATATAGTAGTGATCTCTCAAAAACTAATTTTGTATTTTTTAATTTAATATGCATATTAGTTATGTCAGGATTTCACAACCATCATTTTGTAGGTCTAGATATTCTTCATAGTTATGTTTATAAAGCCTGACCGGGCAATCAATCATTGCAACTTGTTGTTATAACTGTTAGAAGACATAAAAAATCTGACAATATAGCTACTCTTGTAGAAGAAGGTAAATGTAGGTGGAAAGTGTAAGTGGACAGTGCAGGTCAATTTCGGCTTTCTTGAATCTGCCTTCATTTGCTCTTGAGGTCTTTTGGCCTTTCAAAACATTCCCAGAAATCCAATACAAATCCAGGTCGACAATTCCTTTTTTTTTTTTGTTTGACTTGTCTCTTATTTTTGTTTCTCTCTAACTATTCCGGCATGGGTGCTTATTGGATTCATTTTCGGTTCCTTAAATAGTTGGAACATAAGAGCTAGTTATGGTACATCAAGCAATAATGCAACAGTCGGCATAAATGAATCTTAACCATTGGATCCTGGCTTTTGTGGTTCTGAGTGGATGACGGGGGCATAAATGAATGGTTCAAAATTATTGGAGTAATCCCTAACTGTATATGAAGCCTGATCTCCTTGGTCGAGCTCCTCATATTACTGCCTGCTAATAGAAGTCAGGGCAATTGCCTTTCAAGAAGAAGAACTATCCTCTTGGCCGCAGTTTTGAGAAGGCTTGATCTAATTATTTAGAGATCATATGATCCTTGCTATGTTGTTGGTTAAGCGCCGTTCATGAGTATGTGGCGCAATGGCTTTGCCAGAGTCGCGCAGGTCTCTAACTTTAGGCGAGCGGGGTTTGAGGCTGTGCATGAGCACGTGTTTAACTTAAAACGAGAAAAATAAATAAAAAGAGAGAGGGATTCACTGGCCTTGTTGCTCCTCGAGGACCCATGTTATGAAGATTCACTGGCCTTGTTGCGCCTGGAGTAAAAAGTGAGGATTTCATTGTTAAAAGATGAAAACAAATTCTTGCTAAAGGAGAATTGTTTGAACAATCCATTTTGACTACTGAAGTATAGATTACGGGAATTTCTGGAAAAGAGTAGTTCTCCGTGGCTTCATGCTTTAGAAAGTTTATAGGTAATCGAGACTCTCTCCCAGTAGCAAGTGTTTGGGAGTGGAAAGTGCCACCAAGAATTCTAGTCTTCTGCTGGTTAGCTGGGTGGGGGAGACCTTTAATATGGACATGCATCAGGAGAAAAGCACGGACAGTTCCCAGTCGATGTTGCGTTTGCAGCCTTCTGAAGATATTGATCGCTTGATTTTACATTGTAATTTTGCAGGGTCTATATGGAATTTAGTGTGTAGTCGGTTCAGTGCTGTTTGGTTGGCGTCAGGTAAAGTCATTGATATGATCAGTGCTTGGAAAATTAACTTAATGTATGCTGAAGGGTGGATGTTATGGTACTGGTGTCCCAGCAACTGTGGTTGTTGTGGAAAGAGAGAAATACAAGGGTATTTAGAGGAAATTATTCAAATGAAGTGAATGTAGTGGTAGAAGTAAGAGGCATGTTTGTCAATGGGCAGTAGCAGCAGATCCTCTGTTTTGCAGGAAATTCAAAGATGTTGGCAAGCTATCGTTCAACTTCAAAAGAGTAGACCTCAAAAGAAATATATCATGGACAAAACCAGAACAGGGGTGGATAAAATTGAACTTCCAATGATCTAGCATGGGGATACAGGACAAACCGGCTCTTGGCTTTGTTGGAGTAATTAGAAATGAGATAGGTCAGATTCTGCTGGAATATTCTGGTCCCTTTGGGAGAAGCCTTGCCATTGGTGCAGAGGTCCAAGCAGCGGAAGTAGGAATTCTGTTGGCTGAAAACTTCCCCGACAAATACTATGGATTGAGGGTTATTCTCAGTTTCTTATCGGATGGTCAAACGAACTGTTGGAGGTGGCAAGGAGGTTTACCTATGCCCTTGATGAAGTCTTTCAATCTCTTGCCTAGAGAAGGTTTAAAGCAACTTATATTCATCAGTCAGCGCACTCTGTTTCTGGCAGGTTAAGCTAGAGAAGGTGTTCATGCTTCTGGTGAGAATTGCCATCCCGAATAACACGTCGTAATTTTATTTTATTTTTTTCCACCTTTGTACTCTATTTTTCCACCTTCTGGTCCTTTTAATAAAATCCTGTTTTGTCTCTCATATAAAAAAAGGCATATGAGAATTTCTGCCTATGAATTTACTTTGCAACTAATGATGTAAAATTATGAAATTGGAAACTTAGAATTATAAATTATCTATATTTAAAAAATTAAAAAAATTGGTACCATTTGGCTAGGGGCTCATAAAAAAAACAAAGGGTGCATATATCACTACAAATTTTTTAACAATGATATTGCCTATAAATTATTTCTAGTCTATAGTCTGCTAGAAGGAATTTAAGTTGTATTACTTTCATACTAGAAGGTTTTGGTTTCCATAAGTGTTAACTAGGAATTTTAGGTGGGGAAATGATAAATTAAGCCTCTTTATCCAGACCTCGAAGTGAGGCTTTCTCTTAGCACTTCACATTGTCTAATTTAACCTTAGACTCTAGTTAACTACCTTTTGATTGAAAATGTACTAACTTAGTTAAGTTAAATGGGATAGATGTTGCCTTGAAAAGAGTCCCTCTTTGAGGTTTGGTTAAAGAGCCATGGTATATCAGTTCCCTTTTAGGTGAGAGAGCTTCTCTCCTTTATTACAAAAACAACAACAATAACAACATTAATTGTGATTCTTTTTATAAGAATTGTTGTTATTATTTATCGTATTATTATTATTATTATTGTTGTTGTTGTTGTTGTTGTTGTTGTTGTTGTTGTTGTTGTTGTTGTTGTTATTGTGGAAGACATTGTGCTTCTTTTAAGTTCCTTTAAAGGGTACTTCTCTCCCAAGTCCTGTTATTCGTAGATGCTAAAAGATGTGTTTATTGGGAGGTGCCCTTTAAGTGTGACACGTGGTCAAAGAAGTAAAAAATTCTTTTAAAAATGTTAACTAGATTTGAGTTAATGTACAACGTGTCATGCTTAAACTACACCTCCCAGTAAAAGTAGTTTAAGTGTCTACAAATATAAAGACTCTTCTCTAATGCATGTTCCCTAAAATAGTATTATATTTTACTATCTTTCAAAAGCAATGCTAACCAAATGGTAAGTTGCCTCTCGCAACCCCTTTTACATGGTGGGCATCATGTTTGGTTAATCCAATCCTTTCATTTGAGCTTTCTAACTTATTTCCATCCAATAGTGCAACAATCACAACAATTGGAGGATTATAACATTTAAAGCTATGTTTTTGGTGGTTAAAAGTGGATCACTGTGTTTATAGTTTCTAACAATCCTTTTCCTATGATCAAAGTTTAAATGCTAGAAACAGTTAATCCACACCAACTCAGAATATCCAAGGTGGGATAGATGAGATGAAGGGTTGGGTCAACAAAAGGTGGCCCCATTAGGGTTTTTGTAGTGAAAGTATACATAGGGACACCTTTTTTAATGATTTGAAGTTTTATTATGACTACTTTGTCATAGATCCATGTCACAAAATCAATTACTCTAGATAATTATGTTAAAGCCAATTTGTTACTCTCCATTTTAGAATGGAAAATAGCTCAAAGAAAATAATAATAGGATCACATGAGTATGTAGCTAAGGGAACAAGCCAATACCCGAGGCAAGATGTTAAGATGATTGGTTTATATTGTGGGTGTTCATTCTAAGATGACCCTTAAAAGGGTCTCAAACACCATGGCCCTTTCCAACTAGCTTTAGTCTTGAGCAACAAACCCACCAGGTCCATAAACTAGTCTCTACTAAATGAGTTGTCACATTATCTTGGGTTTGAAGAGATAAGAAGGTTGACCTAGTTTCTCCTGCTTTTTAGTTTACAATGAATGCATAAACCATTTTGTGAGGTAAAATTAAGATAACATGCTTAGAAGATGTGAAGAAAGTACCTAGCTAGAATATATATTGCCTTGCAAGTGACTTCCTTGCTATGTAAATCAAGCAAGCCTTCTTAAATAGCCATTTCTACTTAATTATGGGTGAGAACCTTTAGGCTTTATATCAAGAAACTCCCTCCTTCTATGGAGTAGGAATAACTCCATAGCAAGTTTAGAGGATCCTAGGGGAAGGAGAGAGCATGTCTCCAATTCTTCCTCTCTCCTCTAGGGGAAACTCTACTCTATTACATTATACATTATGGAAACTATTCTACTATGAAGCAAGATACTTATAATACCCCTAATTTTTAGAATTCATTTAAGTAATTACTATTTATGCTCTGAATGAAATTTGGAATCAAAATTTCTAAAAATATAGTTTTGTATAATTAAACCTATGGAAAACTTAGAATTAGTATATGAAACTTCAATATTTGTAATCTACATGAAAAAATGATTCCAACAACACTAAGTATACTGAAATCAGAGTTCAAACCAATAATTCACACTCATTTTAATTAAGGTACTTAATATTAAAATTTAATAAAGGGCAAAAGGGTAAACTCACTTTAAGTAGGCCCTACCTGACAGAATATCATGTTTAAGATTTTAAAACGTATCAATTAAGAGCCATAATTAAGGTGTAATGCTTTTTAAAACTATTTCCAATTAATAATAATTAAATATGTAATTGATAAATATAAAAAATATATATTTTCCCTCCAACCTCTTTTTCTGTACAAACAACCATGTTGTCCGAGACTGCATCAAGTCCCCAGGCCATGCATGTTGATTAAATCATCCCAGTCTCGGTGCCAACCATCTTCCAACTCTAGCCATTATCTTTTGATGGCGGTCATTGTCCTACCACTTTAGTTACCATCTTCTCACTCTCAGTCACTATCTTTCCACTTTGGTTGTGCATTGCACTGTCCTGATGCTTTGGCCAATTAACAAATAACCTGATGCAAACAGAGAGAAGAGAAGAGAATAAGGAGAAAAAGAAAGAAAAATAGAGAAGAAGAAAAGGAGAAGAGAAAAAGGAGATATGGGCTGCTAGAAGAAAAGATATATAAGCTGGTAGTAATGATGCATGAGGATCACTATGCATGAAGGTGATCATCGTTCGAGACAGAGTTAGGCAAAAAGAGCGACGGCTCAGATTGATGATCCAAGCTGAGCATCTTCTCCACCTTGACAAAATGACAAGGAGTGCTCAACCTAATCTAAAATTCAATCATTCATTGCTGAAAAGTCAATAGATTGTAGCTTGTCAAAGATTTTGGGTATGCTGGGGAAAATAACTACTTAGATTGATGATTTGAACTAATCATATTTGTAGCTTTAATAATACTCACAGGTGCATGAATCAATGCAGTATTGCAAGTAAGAGAAGTAGATCCCACAAGGAATGTCACAAATTTATATTTTGATGGATCTTATTCAAAGTGCTTAACCTCAACTAAAGAGAGATTGACCTATATTTGAATTTAAATTAGAAAAGCAAATGATAAAAGAAATGAAATATGCATGAAATTAGAAACTACGCCCAAAGGAAATTTTCTAAAAATAAAATTATGCTATGGAATTAGAAACTTATGTAATTAGCATAGATTCAATAAAATAAACTAATGCAAAACTAGCATGAACTGAACTAAGCAACAATCTTAAGAAAACTTACTAAAAAGAAAACTTTCCTAAATTAACATTTTCCTAATTCTAAAACTTTCCAAAAATGAAACTTCCTAAAAATAAAAAAGGAAACTTTCTAAAATAAAGTATGATGTAAATAACTAAGCAAGTAATGCTAAACTAATATAAAATAAAAGAACAATAATCCACTTAAAGGAAATTTACCCAATTACCATATACATGACTCATGGAGTTGTGCACATGGTTCACTAGTGAGAGATGGCAGAAATTATGAATTAAAAGCTAATAAGACACAAACTTATCAAAGCACTAATTAAAAAGCTAAATAGGTTCCTAAGATCTTCAGCAAGCAATGTGTATAGACTATTGGACATTGTACATGAAACATAAGATGAAAAATTCCAGCAACATGGTCTATATGAAACTCAACTCAAGTAAGGCATTGCAAGAAACTTAACAAGCACTTTTTCATGGAATATAATACTCAAAATTAAAATTAATTCCCTACTGGAATTAAATAAGACCATGCTCTTGAAACAAATTCATTCACTGCTTGAAATTACGTCCAATAATGGTGCACATGTACATAGATAACAAGGCTGAAAATTGTGCACTTTTCTAAGGCCTAGAACTTGATTCAAAACAAGAACTAAATACACTCCAATGATCACAATCTAAATTTAGATATCATGCATGTGAATTCAAGATATAAAATCAAATCAAAAGATAGAGAAAAGAAGAAAGGAACATGGCAAAAAAACAAGGAAAAAACAATGTGATCAAAGCAAGGAACAAGAGAATTATGAGAGGAAAACAAGAGAGATTCAAGCTACTGTTTCTTTTCACCTATCACTACTAGAGAAAAAGTAACTTGGATCTTGAAGAATTAAGAAGAAAAAATAGGAGTGAAAGCAAGATTCAAGGAAAGATAAGCTAGTTCTATGTCTTGAAAGTAAATCAAGAAGACAAAGAAATTCAGCAAGGAAACAAAGCAAAAAAGCAAGGAATTAAAGGAAGCAACTAAACTAGAATTATGTGAAAGAAACAAGGAAAGGAAGCTTGAAAATTTTCATGAAACACCTCCAAAGAATAGTTGTAAAAGAATCCTAGATCTCCCTTGAATGAAACTTCACTTTGCAAGGGGTTGGAAACCAAACCCCCTACTTGGAAAAAAGAAAAAAACGTGGAATCCGTGGAGTATTTATAGATGGCTGGGTTTCCAATTGAATGAAGCTTAATCTAAGAGAGGAAAGTAGATTCAGATCTAGGATCCCAATAAGGAAAGTTAGGTGGAGAGATGAGGTGGATGAATTAGGTAAGTTATGATGTCATCATGGCTGGTTGTCATCTTTAGAATGGGTGGAGGCATCACCTTCTTAGGAAGGTGGCATGGAGTTCCTCGCCTTCTAATTAAGTGGTGATTGGATGATGAAAAAGAGAGATAAATGAGAAATAAGAATAGTAGGAATGATGGGAAAAAGATCTAGGTTTTTTATGTGCTTTGATTTGAAGTAGATCTAGGGGTTTCCAACTTAGGAAACCACCTAAATTGACAACTAAGCAAGGGGGAGGAGCCACTTTTTTAGGAAGGTGCCTCCCTCCTTAAGATGAGCACATGGAACCCTAGGTTAGGTGGAGGAAATGGATTTGGAAAGTGAGAATTCTCTCTTGATTGGTGCATTTATGCACGATCATCTTACTTTTACAAATATCTCTCAAAAGCATCCAATTATCCCTTGAAAATCACACTTTTTAACATAGGATAATTGCTTGAAATAGTCCTCCAATAGTATCACTCCATGTGGCATGGCTCCATGTGGCTTGATGGCTCATTCATTGGTGGCTTGAAAGGCTATGTCCTTTGGCTTTAAAGCTTAAATGACTTGGCTTCCTTAGGTTTCCTAATTGGACTAGGAAATATTATGCATGGCTCTAGTTCTTATGCAAAGTGGTGGTTTTGTATGGCTTTTTAGCATGGAACATTTTAATCACCTTTGATGCTTCACATTGCCTTCTTTTGCTTACCCCAAGATGGTCTTGAACCTTGATCACACTTTGCATTGATGCCATTTAGGCTTTGGTTTAATCATTTGATCTTGATTTAATTCTCATCTCAATCAATCTTGGCCTTTGGATTACCGTCTCAGTATATACAAAAGATAAAAAAAATCCTAATTAAATTCTAAAAAATTATGACAATTTACATACTTATTCTGAATTAGCTCCTGAACCTACAAAATATTAAAATTTTGAATTATTAGGAAAATGTATGTGTTATGAAATTTCAAAAAAAAAAAAAAACTTTGTAATTTATAACACATGAGCTATTAATTGAGTGCTTTTAATACAAAACTAAACACTTATCATATATGCCAACCAGCATTTTGCTACTCCCCAATAAAACATGTGAAAAAACATGAAAACAAAATGGTTGCCATTTTTAAGTACTCATGATTACATTTAGCAATTGCAAAAAGCCTTTAAACCCCTATGTTACCCCTAGTGGACAAGTTAGGCCTCATGAGGGTTTGCAGTAAATATACTTACAAAATTCCCTAAGGTTAATCCCTTTTTGTTATCTTAGATAATTATCGTCAATTATCACTCTACTAACTTTAACAATTTAATAAAGATGAATGAAAAATTCTACAAATTATCTATATTTCAAAGCCATTTTATAAGTAAAATCCTGAAATACAATGTGTGTATAAGCTACATAAGTTTGGACTTCTACACAGTAGTGCTTATTGCTCTGTTGGAAAGATGTCTTGACCTCAAATTCTCACTGGTATACACTTAAAAATAAAGCTCTTAGAGAAATAGGGTCAAACAAAATTCACTCACTATATTACCAGATCCTACAAGACTGTTGGTTCACATAAAATAATAAGTGCTACTGAGACAAAGAATATGATCCCTTAGATTGGATGTCATTATTAAGACCAATAAGGGTAGTTCACCTTAATTCCTTCCTATTTATATCCTCATTAAGGTTATGTTCCACCTTAAGATCAACAGGTCTTTTGATAGGTCAAAATGTACGCTTAGGAGAAGTGTTGGAAGAAAGGCCAAAAGGATTCAAAGTTCAAATCTAAGTAAAGGTCTTCAATTGATGTAGGACAATTTTTCTATTTTGACTATATTGAAGTGAATATCTCTTATGTATTTTCCTTTCTCTTTTCTCAACTTTTCTTTTCTTTCCTTTTCTTTTTCTGATACTTCTTTTTTACTTTCTTTGTCTTTAAGGAAATTCTATTTCTTTATAAATACTTGATATTTTTCCCTTTTTCCCTTTTGTCTCTTTTCACTTTTTTTACTGTCTCTACTCATTTTAGAAAGATGGGTAATGGATATGCTTTTTATTGGGTTTATAGGTTAAGGTAAATGGGTTTTAAAAAGAAAAGTCTTACCAGGAGACTCGAAAGGTCTAACTAGTGGTACACATTAATGGGTAGGCTTATTTCTCTAAGCTAAAATGAGGATGGCCTATATCATTTCTTAGGTTTCTTAAAACCTATCAGATTCAATAAATGTTTAGGAAGCAAAGTTAATAATCATATTGTTTCTTAGCAATTGACCAAACAAAGATATTGGGATCATTTAAATTAATATATGCTGAATAAAGTATTGAATTATATATATAACCCTCAGAAACATGTTAGTCTCTAAAGCTCACTTAGGTATATAGGTCTCATTGATTTCCTCTAGGTCTCTAATTTATAACCATTGTGCGTAAGTGTGTTTTGTATTTAACTTTTATAAAAATCTTCAAGACATGAATAAAATACTGAATTAATCATATACATTTCTATTGAGAAATTAAAATAAGAGAAATATTAACCTTTGAAAAATCCAATTCTCATGATAGTAAAGGAACTTTGCGTTAAAACTTTGAGAAATTCATAAAATTTTGCCACTGTTTTTTTTTTTTTTTTTCAAAATATAAGAAACCTTAGAAATGCCATGCATATCTACACCCCCAACTGGAACTAAACATTATCCCCAATCTTTTGAAATATAAAACAATGAGACTCGAAAAAAGCCACAACCAAACATATTTATAAATATTTTACTCTAAACCTAACTAATTTCTCCTAATCTTAACCCTAGTAATGAAGGAATTTCTCACTACATGTAAGAATTTCATGGTGGTCAATATGCATCCTCCACCTAGACATTTTAGACAATGTAAAAATATGATATAGTAGACTATCATGATTTTGAATTTTGTAGGACCAATTCAAGATGAATGGCCTCATTTTTTTACTAAATGTGGGGATTATACTGATCATTGCAACTAGCACACATACTTTCTATTTTTCTCCCTTACATTTTCCTAAAATCAAAGATTGAGATGACTATGTATTTCATTAAAATGTTGTTCTTTTTTTTGTAGGCAAAGTAATTGTGGGGCTTAAGTCCTTAATATTTTCTAATTTGTACCCTATAGTTGGTTGATGTTGATCCAGAACATCAATGGATTCTTTTTCTTCCTATTCTTCTTGCATAAATAAGATTTTGAGTGGGCCTATAGTGCTATCTGGTGTTTGATCAATTAAGGACTATAGGTCCCAACTGGGTATTTCTTCTACACTGTAAGGCTCAAATTAAATTTCAAGAAGTGTAGAGGTTTCTACTCAGTCTTGCCATTGAGAAGTGTTCACTAATGGCTTAGTTGTATAAATATTTATTTTTTTCATCAATGGATGTCTCTTTATCATAATTATAAAAAGTAGCAGGATATGACTCGAGTAGATATGAGTTGGAGGATTTCAAGGATAGTCAGAAATCTTATAACTCAGAAGGAACATATGGTATTTCTATCCTTGTAAGTCTTTCAAGGCTTTGCACTCTCTCCTTCCTAATTTGTTTCATTTCCTCAATAAATTATATAATATCGGCATGTATTTGATCCATTTTCAATGATAGTAGCTCCATCATCATCATCATCAAGACCTTATCCCAATTAGGGGTCGGCCACATGAATCTTATTCCTCCATTCCACTCTATTAAATACCATGTCTTCATTTAGTCCCAAAGTTTTTAAATCTTTCCTCACCACTTCTATCCACGTTCTTTTGGGCCTTCCCCTTGCCCTTTTAAAACTTTCTACTTGTATTGCCTCACTTCTTCTAACCGGTGCCGTTGTTGGTCTCCTTTGAACATGTCCAAACCATCTAAGTCTAGTCTCCCTCATCTTATTACCTATTGGTGCTATCCCTAAATTTTCTCGAATATTTTCATTTCAAATTCTATCTTTTCTTGTCTTACCACTCATCCATCTCAATATCCTCATTTCTGCGACGCTCATCCTATGAGTATGATGTTCCTTAACTGCCCAACATTCTGATCCATAGAGTATGGCCGGCCTTATGGCCATCCTATAGAATTTTCCTTTTAGTTTGAGTGGCACCCATCGATCACACAAAAATCCAGATGCACATCTCCATTTGTTCCAACCCGCTTGAATTCTCTGAATAACCTCCCTCTCAATCTCTCCACTCTCATGAATTATTGATCCTAAGTACGGAAAGTGGTCTTTAACGGGGACTTCTTGGTTATCAATCTTGACTGGTATTCTACTCCTACTCTCCTTGCTAAAATTACATTCCATTTATTCTGTCTTAGTTCGACTAATTTTAAATCCTTCAAATTCTAATGCTTCTCTCCATAATCCTAGATTTATGTTTACACCCTCCCTTGTCTCATCAAGTAAGACTATATCATCTGCAAATAACATGCACCAGGGAATCTCCTCATGCAAATGTTTTGTTAACTCATCCATAACCAATGTGAAAAGGTATGGACTCAATGCCGATCCTTGGTGCAATCCTATAGTGACAGAAAAATCACCAGTCACACCACTAGTGGTCTTAACATTTGTTACCGCTCCCTCATACATATCTTTAATTATGTTTATATATCCTTGCAAAACCCCTTTACCACCCAACACTCTCCATATTAACTCTCTAGGGACTCTATCATAAGCTTTCTCTAAATCAATAAAGACCATGTGGAGGTCTTTCCTCCTTTCCCTATATTTCTCTACTAATTGTCTTAGTAAGAAAATAGCCTCCATGGTAGACCTCCCAGGCATGAAACCAAACTGATTCTCTGATACATGGTAGCTCCATACTTTCTCTAATTCGAGTCTCTTCTAATGGTTCTTCAGACTTTTATGGCTCGTAGTGCTATGGCATTTGGGTACTAGGAAAGTTTTGAATAAGATTCAACCATGATGGTTCTTCCAAACATGGTTGATATTTCTAGAACCATGGTTGTTCATAATACTTAGCCCATCCATTATAGTCTTGATAGTTTGCCTCAAGATAGTAGTTATAGCTAAGTTTTGTGAATACACTGGGTGCATCCACTTGCTCCTGATGATATCCATTGTAAGTGGAGCTTGATGGCCATGGAGTGGGAAGATATGAAGATTTAAAAGAGGCATAATCATTATACTAAGGTTGTTGATATGACCTAGTATTATAATTCTTATACTAAGGTTGTTAATATGACTCATTATAAGAATTATCATACTGGGGTTGTTGACATGCCTCAATATTTTGCGTAGAAGTAAAGAACTTATTGAAATGATTATCTATTTTGTCCATCATAGCATCCAATCTATCATACCTATTGGACTGATTAGGAGTATGCCTTGCCTCTATTTCATAACTATTTTCATAAGGCATTGGCTTGAGAGTAAAATATTATGAAAGTGGTTTGCCATTGTACTCAAAACAACTAATTGTTTACAATGAGTACTTTTTTCTCTTTTTTATGTGAATTTAATGAAAAACCCTAACTAAATGTGACTAAGTTTAAATGATAAACAACCAATCCCTAGTAATCCCCTAATGAACTGAATTATTGATCTTTTATAATGTGTAGGGTGGTAGCTTTTAGACTTAGATCTAGAAAGCTCCTACTTTTATCCAAGCTCAATTATTGTTTTACCAGTTAGGTTTTTCTCTTAAGTGGTTAATAAAATTCTCATGGAAGGAGGTGTTTAGACCTCAACAAAGGTAAAAAAAAATCCATGGGAAAATCACTTGAATTTTGGATACCCATTATAACCACGGTGCTCAGAAGCCATTGGAGTGACACTATATCTCCTCCTTCTAAAAGGTTCCTACAAGCTCGATACCATAAATCTCTTGCTACTTGATTTTAAAGTAAGCTTTCAAGGGTTAGGATAGAAAACATATAAGGAATTTAATTGATTACCTAGGTGGTCTAAATACCAGGTGATGAAATTTAGTCCTTATCTTATGATGGTTCCTATGGACTCCTTACTATAAATGTGATCTATTCCACTATAAAGCACTTAAACATGCAATGCAATGCAAAAAAAGAAAACTAATGCTTACTTATATGCTATCTAATAAAGGGTCAAACACCTTAATAGATAGGATACTATAACAATGTAACCTATGCCTTAGTTATATCCAAGCTCAAGCTAACCTTTGTTAATAGGAGTGCAACCATGGCAACAACCCTAAATAAAATGCAGCAAAGTATAATGAATATCCAAAATTATATGAGTTACACTACCATCAAGGATGCAAATTATTAAAAATGCTACTACACGAGTGGGTTTTCTGATGAAGATCAAGTGTGGGCCACCATACCTTACACTTGTCTTGTATTATACAATCCATTTAAATTTGAATAAATAAATTCCAAGTTACAATGGGACCTCACTATAAGTTCACTCAAAAGCCTAATCTAGGAAAGCAATAAAATTTGATAAAGCTTTGGCCCACATGATAATTGCCACTTCTTTTGCCAAATTCCTTTCTCACAAAACAAGTAAGATATGTCAATTTTGAGGAATTAGAAAAAGATGCAAAAAGGCCTAATCTAATGCAACCAAAAACTAAAATTGAAGATAAACAATCTAAACAAAGATCTAATCACAAATTCTTTGCAATTCCCCAGCAATGATGTTAGAAACTTGGTGTAGCTTTAATGTTATTCGCAAATGCACAAATCAATATAATATTGCACGTGAGAGAGGTTGATCCCATGAGAAATCTTGAAAATTTGTATGTTGAATGGATTTTATTCGAAGTGTTTAACTTTAGCTAAAGAGTGAGAGAGATTGAATTAGATTTGAAATCTAGAAAAGTAAATGACAAAATAAATGAATTTGCAAGAAACTAGAAACTACATCTAAAGGAAACTTTCTAAAAATAAAAGTATGCTATGGAATTAAAACTTACCTAATTAACATGGATTCAACAAAAGAAACTAATGCAAAACTAGCATGAATTAAACATGGCAACTATCTTAAGGAAACTTTCCTAAACTAACATCTTCCTAATTCTAAAACTTTCCAAAAGTGAAACTCTCTAAAACTCAAAAACAAAAATTTCTAAAACTAAACTAATACACAAATAACTAAACAAGTAATTCTAAACTAAAATGAAACAAAATAACAAAAATCCACTTAAAGGAAATTTACCCAATTACCAAGTACATGACTTGTGTAGTTGTGCACATGTTTCATGAGTGAAAGATGGCCAAAAATTATGAATTAAAAGAAAAGTAACATGAAAACTAAACAAGCACTCATGAAATTAACAAAAAAGATAAGTGGGTTCCTAAAATTTCAAGTAAACAAGGTGTATGCACTTCTAGACAATGCACATGAAACATAAGATGAAAAATTCCAGCAGTATGGTCTATATAAAACTCAATTCAAGTAAGGCATTGAAAGAAACTTAACAATCAGTTTTCATAGCATATAACACTTAAAATTTTTAAAGTAATTTCATACTAGAATTAAATAGGAGCCATGCTCTTGAAACAAATTCATTCACTCGCTTGAAATTACATCCAACAATGGTACATGTGCATAGATAACAAGGCTAGAAATTGTGCTCTTCTTCTAAGGACTAAAGCTTGATTTAAAGCAAGAATTAAAAAAACCCCAATGATCACAATCTAAACTCATATCATACATGTGAATTTAAGAGAGAAAATAAAAGCAAAAGATGGAGAAAAGAAGTAAGAAACAAGGCAAGAAATAATGGAAAAACAAGGTGATCAAAGCAAGGAACAAGAGAACTATGAGAGGGAAACAAAAGAGATACCAGCCATTGTTTCTCTTAGCTATAACTACTAGAGAAAAAATAACTTGGATTTTGAAGAATTAAGCATGAAAGTAAGAGTTAAAGCAAGATTCACAGAAAGATAAGCTAGTTCTATGTGTTGAAAGTAAATCAAGGAGACAAAGAAATTGATCAAGAAAACAAAGCAACAAAGAAAGAAATTAAAGGAAGAAAATAACTTGAAATTTAAGTGCAAGAAACAAAAAAGGAAGTTTGAAAATTGTAATGTCTGAGCAATTTATGCTAACAAAAATTGGACATTTTATGGGAAATAAACTGTGTTAAATGTTTTACTTTATTTAAAATATTAAATGAAGGAATTTGTAATAAAACTTCATACCATTAGATTCTACTAGAAAAATGGAATCCAATGCCTCAAAGAACGCCGAAAACGGAGTTCGTATGAAGAAGTTATGGTCGTTTAAAGGTTAGGGGCATTTCTATAATTTAAAGGTTTTGATAACGGCACCCCGTCTTCTTCTTCCTCTAGATTTCTCCAGAAACCCTAGTTTCCAGAGAAATCTGCCACTACCATAGCAAGGCTATAAAAAGCCTCATCTCCCCCCTCTTCAAAGCACGACGAAAACCCAGTTTTCCTGTGATTTTTGGCAACGGCCGGGCCCGAGTCAGGCCAGCCATTTCCATCTCCCCACCTCCCCTCTTGTTCCTCTAGACTCATCGGAACTTGGGGTTTTCCCCCTTCTTCATGGGTTCCGGACAACACGGATTTTTGGCAGGCGTAGAGGGAAATGTACCGTTGGAAGAAGGGCGTCCCCGACTACCCAGGTAAAGCTTCTCTTTCCCTTTCTCTCTGTTTCACTTCCCCCAGGCCAGATCCATGCTGGATCTGGTCTTTTCCCAGCCGGTTTTTCCAATCGGAGAAGACAAAGCCATGCTGCATGTGCACTTGGGACGGGTTCCAGGCGTACAACAGTGCGTACATTATCCCTAGTGCAGCCTTTGGGTGTGCGCGTGACGTGGGGCACGGGTCCTGGCTCGACCAGGATGCACGGGGTGCCCTGGGAGCTAAGACGCGCCATGCTACACCAAATGTGCGTCCGTGCAATGCCATCCAGGATGCGCGTCATAACGCGTCGCTTGAGCATACATGTGCGCGTGCAAAACACTGTCCCTGGCAGGGCCTTTGGGCGTGCACGCACGTGAGGCGGTCATGGTTCAACCAAGATGCACGACTGTCATGGGAACTGGGACACGTGGACCTAATGAGACTATAAAGTTAGGATCATAGGACAATTTACAGAGTTAACCATTGAATAGTAGATCCCCATCATAGGATCTAGCCTGACAATGAATTAGGCAAGGACCCATGGACCCTAAAAGGCAAATCTAGCGATCTAATTTCTAAAAATAGATCAAAATTGATAAGGACTCCTTGTATCCATTCATATCCAGGAGTTTATAAATGAGACCCAGGGATGGGTTGAGTGAAGAAGGACGCGACTCTAGGAGACTTCGAGGTAGGTGCTCTATCACTACTAGACTTTTTAAAAGAACCCATGATTGTTTTGAGAATGCATGTTTTAAGTTTAAGTTATATGACTTGTTTAGTATGACTTAATCTTATAAATGAATTCAGCATGCATATGACAAATACATTATGCATAGACATGTTTTCCAAACAATTGCATATATTGCATGATTTGTGAGCATTGAGTTCTTGAAAAATTGCATGTCCTTGAGGGTTACCAAAAGACGTTGGAGTGCCCAAAAGACGCTGGGTAGGCAGTTGTGAGGGCCAGGCAGTTGTGAGGGACCTAAAGAGGACAGGTTTTGAAAAACAGGGTTTTGCTTGTTTGATCGTATATGATTTGGGCTAGTAAGCTCGTGGGCGCTATGCCGAGAGGTCTGGGGTGGTCTCCCATTCTCTACCACTATTAGGTGGAATGGGTACCACGCCCAAAAAGGGCATGTCCCTGCTTCGACTGCATGTGGTACAGGGGGCTACCACTGGTGTCACGGCACTGGGTCGAAGTGTCATATGCCCTGTGGAGGCTATGACCTTATGTCCCTAGGTACCTGGGGACCACACAACGGCTAGGTCGTGAGCATAGTGGGCCCTATGGTTTGAGGATTTACTCGCATTGCATATGGCATGACATGAGGTTGGTCGACCATACCATATATCCATGAGTTGGATTCAGTTGAGCATCTTATACATATCATTATATTTATGATATATATATGATACTTTCGACTTGGATTATGCTATTCTTTAAGTCGTCAGTAGTCCAATTCGATAATGGTTTTTAATATCGATATTGAACATGAGTGTTCAAACATGCACATGTTTTGAAGAGCATATGATTTTAAACGTAGCATGCATTGTAAAACTAGTAGTGATAGAATCCTACTGAGTATCGTATATACTCACCCTATCCTTAACATTTTTCAGGATAGCTCCATTCACGAGGAGAAGACGCTTCAGGAAATGTTAGTGCTACAAGCAAGAAAAATCAAAAGGAGACAATTATACACATAAGTAAACATTCTACCCTTCGGACATGTATTTGTATTTATTTATAGTTGGGCTGTGAGCTGTGATTGGATAGACCTGGGAAAAACATTTATGATTTTTGAAGTTTTTCAAAAACTACTTTGGTTGTTGTGAAAGCAAATGACACTCAGGGTTTTCAAAATGAGTTTAAAACCAAAGATTTTTCGCTGCATTGCATGGTTTTCATAAAATGGTTTTCAAAAAAGGTATGCATCCCGCCTTAGGAATTAGATATTGTATTTAAAAATGCATGCGAAAACCCGAGTCGTCACAGTGGGTATCAGAGCCCAGGTTTCATCCTTTCACAACCAGTCTAGCATGTCCAAGGGTCATAGACAATAGAGAAAATCAAGAAGAAGTAGTATAAATAGAAGTAGTAGAGATGACTACTTCTATTTAAAGATTACAATATTAATGCTCAAGGCATTTCACCATAAACAAATAGGTGAAAAAGGAGATGGGTCTAGCAAATACTTAGATATTAAATCTTAAGGATTGTTTTGTAGTGGTGCAAACAGGGAAACTCATATGTAAATTAGATTATGATGAGAATAATGAATGAAGATGTTAGTGAAGTTGTTAGTAAATAGTTCTGACCTGTAATAGAAAGGTGAGAAAATCGAAGAACCTAGATGGCTATCTTACTCTTCTAAAGAATATCAGAATATGAATATGATAGGGATGGAAAAGACAGACTTTGAGAAGATTTTGATGATAATCTAAGAGGGATGAGAATACAAGATGATATTAGGAAATAACTGTGACTCGTACTAGATCACAAAGGTATGGATCCTGAAGGACTTAGCTCAATTTTTGATAACTTCATTGGAGTCTTATGAAGAGTGAAGTGCTATCGAATAATGACAACCTAAGTATAATGGAGCAGATTAGAAGATGTATGCAATTGACACATTATGTGATTAAGAACATAACACGAAAATGATAGGAAAATGAATTTGACCGAGTTATCAAAAAGATTTTGATGATAATATTAGGGATGATAGATCTGTGAATAATAGATTGATCCTAACATGAACTTATAAGAGAAGTATAGCATGACCAAAAGATCAATGACATTATTAAGACATTGTATGAATTTTCTTGAGGCTATAGGCAATTAAGGATTTCGATGATATTAGAAAACTTCAACATTTCTTGGAGGTATTAAATTTCTCTTGATTGACGCGTAGATCAAGTATATGCAGCCACTCAAATGAAAGCATTGATCTAGGTAGACAAAAAATAAGGATTTTGAAGAAAAGAGAGAAAGAGATAGAGATGTAACTATAAGTATTCAATGAATATTGAATATTCAAAAGAAGAAGATCATGACTTTATGAAGATACATACAAATCTTTCATCTTGAATCGAGTGGGAAGATAAACCAATCAACTTTGAAGGAATGATGATAGATGAGTTGGTGATCTTATTGTAAAAGAGTATAAAAGAGAGAAAGCATATGGGGTTTAAGACTTTGAGTAGAGTATTGAATTTCAGGAGATTATGCAACAAGAAATTTTTGAAGAGGAATAGTGACCAACTAGAAATTAAATTCTACAAATGGTTTGACATCAATTATTACAATTAGATTCTTATTGGATCCATTAGCTTATGGGGCACACCAATGGATATAATCCATAAAAAAATAAAATAAAAAATAAAAAAAGAAGAAGAAGAAGAAGAAGAAGAAGAAGAAGAAGGAAAATTTGGTGATATCTCACCTTGCCAATAAAATATATTGAAAAAGGGATTAAGCCGGACAGTGACTTGTCCATTTAGCAAGTAGGGTACCATCAAGGATCAAATTGAGGTCTTACTATCATAGATTGGAAAACCAAAAATCTTAAGACCATTATTTAGTCATTACCTTTAGAGTACTGTTGACTAAATAAAGGTATCCCACCCTAATTAATCAAGTATGTTAGTATCTATGAGTTAGTAGTCGAAGTTATATACTCAGAGAGATATTACAAGTATTTAGACATGAGTTTTACCTAAAAGAAGTTACTTGTTAGACTAAGTCATTTGAGGGTATGAGGTCAGTTGACTAGGCCACATCATGGAGGAGCTACAAGTACAATAAATATAGTAACAACTGAGACAGAAGCAAAAATAAGGAGCGATCTCCACCAGTGAGACAGATTTTTCCAAACCTGAATAGATACCATGACAAACCATAGAAAACACTGTGGGTCTGAAAGATGCTGCTGATTTGGATTGAAAAGAAAAGTAGATAAGTACCGATCACTTTAGAGACCCTTGAGCTTATGACAAAGATATATCTGGAAAGAGATCAATAAGTAATCAAATAAAGTCTTTCTAGATGTCTACGAAAATGTTCCATGCTTACCTGAGTGTTTTTCAAATTTGATGATTTAACTTCAAAGATAACTTGATGTAGTAGCTATTGAATAAGAACTGCTATTATAAGCTAAGTATGAGGAGGCACTTGAAGGATAAAATTTGAGGAATTGAGAAAATCACTACTTATGAGGATACCTCCTGACAATACAGACGACATGGTTGATGATAAAGCCTTGATAAAAGATGAAACAATATATTGACATAGGGGATGAACGGAGAAAAGGTGAGATGGCTAGCACACTATAAGGTGAAGATTCGATGTACGTTGCCTTTAGACAAAAAAGTTAGTTGTTATATATACCAAGTACGAAAAATCAATTGAAGGAATTTCCTAAGGACTAACCCTATTGGATTGAGTATAGAACTTTTGGACTGAAAGGTTACGAAGAAAACCATTAAGCAAAGAAAGGACAAAGAGGATGATGACAAAGGATTCAACCATGACCGAGTAAGGGTACTCGGTTATGAATAAGAGACTTTTTACTTTGCATAAATGGGAACATTATTGAAAATCCTAATGACAAATTGATGTGAATAGTGAGATAGGCCTCTGGACGAGAACATTTGACCCATGATGATGAATCGACCATTAACATTTGACATGAGTTTGGATAAAATCTTCATGGAGAAAAGCGTTTAATGAATTCAATAATTATGAAACTGGATATAGAGTTAGGACATTTTACCTTCAGTATATGATAAGGTCCTCGATGGAAGATGCTACTAATTGGCTTTCATGAGTTTATTTTGAATGTCACTTTGGTCAAGAAATCAAGTCACATATGGAAAACGACAGACAGTTGAAATTCGAAATTAATCAAGGGTTTGGTTGTAGAGCACATGATACCATGTCGGTTAATGAAGTATCTTGGGGACAAATATAAAAGATAAGAAGCAAAGTTAGACACAGTGGAAAGAAGGTAACTTTTTTTTGGACTCTTACTAATGACATATAACCAACCATTAGAAGGAGATGTGGATGATAAAGAGATCAATAGATGAAAGACAAGAAGAAAAAGGAATTATCCTATGATATTCAAAATGAAATAGGAGAAATAAGATCATATGATCTCAAAGAAGTATGGAGTAATTTATACATGAATAAAGAAGCATGATCCTACGAGGAGACTATCCTATACATGATGAGAAAAGTAGACACATCTAAGGATTTCAAGATAGATGAATTACAGCTAGAAATCGGTATTGATAAACTAGCATGTATAGGAGTATGCATCAGAGTACTCCTAAGGGGAGAATGCATTCGCCAAGAAGTTATCTAAGAGACAAAATACCTTGAAGATGATAATTTATGGAATTTCGAGGACGAAATTCTTTTAAGGGGGTAATAATGTAATGCCCGAGCAATTTACGCTATTTTTAACAAAAATTGGACATTTTATGGGAAATAAACTATGTTAAATGTTTTACTTTATTTAAAATAGTAAACTAAGGAATAGTAAAAATGGAATCCAACGCCTCAAAGAACGCCGAAAATAGAGTTCGTATGAAGAAGTTACGGCCATTTAAAGGTTAGGGGCATTTCTGTAATTTAAACAAAAAACGAAAAAAACAGAAAACGCAAGGGGTCGTTTTGATAACGGCACCCCGTCTTCTTCTTCCTCTAGATATCTCTGGAAACTAGTTTCCAGAGAAATCTACCACGCCAATGGCGGCACCACCATAGCAAGGCTATAAAAAGCCCCATCTCCCCCCTCTTCAAAGCACGATTTTTCGGTCATTTGGGACTGGGGTTTTTGGCAAAAATCGGAAACCCAATTTCCCTGCCCGGCAATGGCCAGGCCCGAGTCAAGCCAACCATTCCCATCGCCCCACCTCCCCTCTTGTTCCTCTGGCTTCATCGGAAGTTGGGGTTTTCCCCCTTCTTCATGGGTTCCGGACAACACGGATTTTTGGCAGGCGTAGAGGGAAACGCATTGTCGGAAGAAGGGCATCCCCGACTACCCAGGTAAAGCTTCTCTTTCCCTCTCTCTGTTTCACTTCCCCCAGGCCAAATCCATGTCGGATCTGGTCTTTTCCCAGCCGATTTTTCCAGCTGGAGAAGACGAAGCCGGTTCCAGCAGGCCCTGTACGAACCAGGCGTGCCATGGATGCCATGCTACATGTGCGCCTGGGACGGGTTCCAGGCGTACGACAGTACGTACATTGTCCCTGGTGCGGCCTTTGGGTGCCCGCACGACGTGGGGCATGGGTCCTGGCTCGACCAAGATGCACGGGGTGCCCTGGGAGCTGAGACGCGCCATGCTACACCAAAGGTGCGTCCGTGCAATGCCATCCAGGATGCGAGTCATAGTGCGTTGCTTGAGCATGCATGTGCGTGTGCAAAACGCTGTCCCTGGCATAGCCTTTGGGCGCGCACGCACGTGAGGCGGTCATGGTTCAACCAAGATGCACAAGTGTCCTGGGAACTAGAACACGTTGACCTAATGAGACTATAAAGTTAGGATCATAGGACAATTTACAGAGTTAACCATTGAATAGTAGATCCCCATCATAGGATCTAGCCTGACAATGAATTAGGCAAGGACCCATGGAACCTAAAAGGCAAATCTAGCCATCTAATTTCTAAAAATATTGTATCCATTCATATCCAGGAGTTTATAAATGAGACACAGGGATGGGTTGAGTGATGAAGGACGCGACTCCAGGAGACTTCGAGGTAGGTGCTCTATCACTACTAGACTTTTTAAAAGAACCCATGATTGTTTTGAGAATGCATGTTTTATGTTTAAGTTATATGACTTGTTTAGTATGACTTAATCTTATAAATGAATTCAGCATGCATATGACAAATACATTATGCATAGACATGTTTTGCAAACAATTGCATATATTGCATGATTTGTGAGCATTGAGTTCTTGAAAAATTGCATGTCCTTGAGGGTTACCAAAAGATGTTGGAGTGCCCAAAAGACGCTGGGTAGGCAGTTGTGAGGGCCAGGCAGTTGTGAGGGACCCAAAGAGGACAGGTTTTGAAAAAGAGGTTTTTGCTTATTTGATCATATATGATTTGGGCTAGTAAGCTCGTGGGCGCTATGCCGAGAGGTCTGGGGTGGTCTCCCATTCTCTACCACTATTAGGTGGAATGGGTACCACGCCCAAAAAGGGCATGTCCCTGCTTCGACTGCATGTGGTACAGGGGGCTACCACTGGTGTCACGGCACTGGGTTGAAGTGTCATATGCCCTGTGGAGGCTATAACCTTATGTCCTTAGGTACCTGGGGACCACACAATGGCTAGGTCGTGAGCATAGTGGGCCCTATGGTTTGAGGATTTACTCGCATTGCATATGGCATGACATGAGGTTGGTCGACCATACCATATATCCATGAGTTGGATTCAGTTGAGCATCTTATACATATCATTATGTTTATGATATATATATAATACTTTCGACTTGGATTATGCGATTCTTTAAGTCGTCAGTATTCCAATTCGACAATGGTTTTTAATATCGATATTGAACATGAGTGTTCAAACATGCACATGTTTTGAAGAGCATATGATTTTAAACGTAGCATGTATTGTAAAACTAGTAGTGATAGACTCCTACTGAGTATAGTATATACTCACCCTATCCTTAACATTTTTCAGGATAGCTCCATTCACGAGGAGAAGACGCTTCAGGAAATGTTAGTGCTACAAGCAAGAAAAATCAAAAGGAGACAATTATACATGTAAGTAAACACTCTACCCTTTGGACATGTATTTGTATTTATTTACAGTTGGGCTGTGAGCTGTGACTGGATAGACCTGGGAAAAACATTTATGATTTTTGAAGTTTTTCAAAAACTACTTTGGTTGTTGTGAAAGCAAATGACACTCGGGGTTTTCAAAATGAGTTTAAAACCAAAGATTTTCTGCTGCATTACATGGTTTTCATAAAATGGTTTTCAAAAAAGGGATGCATCCTACCTTAGGAATTAGATATTGCATTTAAAAATGCATGGGAAAATTCGAGTTGTCACAAAAATTTTTATGAAACACCTCTAAAGAATGGTAGTAATAGAGTCCTTGATCTCCCTTGAATGAAACTCCACTTTTCAAGGGGTTGGAAACCAGCCCCGCTACTTAGAAAAAAAATACATGGAATCCATGCAGTATTTATAGATGGATAGATTTCCGATTAAATGAAGCTTAATCTAAGAGAGGAAAGTAGATCTAGATCTAGGATTTCAATAAAGAAAGTTAGGTGGGGAAATGAGGTGGATGAATTACTTTAGAAGGGGCCAAGGCATCACCTTCTTAGGAAGATGGAGTGGAGTTCCTCTTCTTCTAATTAGGTGGTGATTGGTTGATGAAAAAGAGAGAGAAAATAGAAATAAGAATGGTAGAAAAGATGGGAAAATGATCTAAGGTTTTGATGTGCTTTGATTTGAAGTGGATCTAGGAGTTTCCAACTTAGGAAACCACCTAAATTGATAACTAAGCAAAGGGGAGGTGCCACTTTTTTAGGTAAGGTGCCTCCCTTCTTAAGCTGAGCACATGGAACCCCAGGTTAGGTGGAGGAAATGGATTTGCAAAGTGAGAAATCTCTCTTGATTGGTGCATTTATGTATGATCATCTTATCTTTTACAAATATCTCTCAAAATCTTCCAATTATCCCTAGAAAATCAAACTTTTTAACATGGGATAATTGCTTGAAATAGTCCTCCAATAGTATCACTCCATGTGGCATGACTCCCATTTGACTTGATGGCTCATTCATTGGTGGCTTGAATGGCTATATCCTTTAGCTTCAAAGTATGAATGGCTTGGCTTTCTTAGGTTTCCTAGTTGGACTAGGAAACCTCATACATGACTCCAATTCTTATGCAAAGAGGTGGAATTGATGGTTTTTGGCACGGACCATTTTAATCACTTTTGATGCTTCCCATTGCCTTCTCTTGCTTGCCCTAAGATTATCTTGAACCTTCATCATGCTTTGAATTGAGACCACTTAAGCTTTGGTTTGATCTTTTGATCTTGATCTTCAATTCTCATCTCAATCAATCTCGGCCTTTGGATCACCTTCTCAATACCTACAAAAGATGAAAAACCTAATTAAATTCTAAAAATTTATGAAAATTCACATACTTACTCTGGATTAGCTCCTGAACCTACAAAATGTCAAACATTTGAATTATTAGTTAAAAAAAGCATATGCTATGAAATTTCAAAAAACCTAGAAATAACTCTATAATTTATAACACATGGGCTACTAATTGGGCACTTTTTATGCTAAATTGAATAGTTATTAATCTTTTTTACTACAACGAGAGGAGCAAAGCCCCTCTAGTCATTTAGTAATAAGACTAATGTTGGGAGAAATCTAGCACGGATGGAGATACATGGCAATGATCAAAATCATTCATAGTAATCTAATGATTCATTAGATTTTTGTGTTTAAGATGCACCAAACAAATGCAACCTATAGACATGCGTTATTGGCATGTGATTGGTTGCGCACTCACGTGTGTGACTTTCACACAGAGATTGTGAATGCATGTCCATCATGGTGATAGAAATGATCCATTTAAAAGACCCATGATCCACTTATCAAACTTTATCCATTTTCACAGACCCCTAATTTACCTATCATGCCTGTAAATTTAGAAATTAAATTTCTTTGATCTAAACCATTAAAAATACTTGTAACCTTAATCTACAAAACCAACAAGCAATATAAATTCAATTTCAAATTTGAGACATCTATTGGAATCATCTCAGTGTTGCGAACCATATTCCTAAAAGAAATTGAAGAATTCGAGCACTTTTGGACAATGACATACATCATAGATCAATCGGATCAAAGATGATTAGATCGCAATTAAAGACATGAATCACCATCAAATACGTGGATGTAAGTGATCAGAGGTAGGATTAACACCAAATCTTATTTAAATTGATTATATTATATTTTATTATGTATAATAAATTATAAAAACATAGAAAATCATGTCTGATTAGGATGAATTGAACTTTAAAATGCTTATTAGAAAATTTTGACATAATAGATGGAAAAATCTAGCAAAAAGCATTGTCTTAATAATTATAAATTTAAAATTTTAGGCTTAAGATAATAGTAAACCCTGATATGACCAATTAGAATCAAATCTGACTTTCATATCAATAAAACAATTATGAAAATCTAAAAGATACAATCTGAAATTCATAGATTGATGAGATTAGAAGATAATAAGATAAGATAATTCATTAATCTATGATCAAGGGCCATGATTTGATGATCTAGCATAATTAAATAAAATGAATTTATGTTTAGTGATCAGTAAAAGTAAGATCAATTATTTAGTGATGATCAAGGACAAAATGAGTTGGAAATAAAAAGTTGAGAGAAAGAGAATGATATTATAATATGCTTATGTTTTGACAGATATGCCAATTGATATGATTTGGCCTATTGAGTATTTTGAGGGATTGGATGGCTCATATTCAAGGAAGGTGGAATCTTAAGATGATAATTTTCTAAATTGTATAATCTTTTGATAAATCATGATGTAATATTAACATGAGTTTTTAATTGCATGAATTATTTATAAAATGCAATGATTATGTGTTGTTATACATGTCGTATTTATGATGTGATTTATGAAATGAAAATGCTATAGTGTCGTATATGAGAAATTGTTATTTTATGATTTTTATTCTACCAATTGAAAATGCTTGCAATTTCTTTTAAAAAGCATGATTTAGAATACACTTCATGTTTTATCTCCACATTGTTTGATTTGAAAGCTGGAAGAGCTTAATTTTCGTATGAGATGCCAATTATGTATAGGATATTGTATTTATATAAACTTAATATGAGACATGAGATAGGTGTATAGCATAATATTAATATTATTTACATATGGGCATGAAAGTCCTAGTGGATGCTATGCTAGGCAAGTAGTAGGGGTTAGCCACCTACTCCTTGAAATTTATTATATGGACACCTTGTCCATAACAAGTCTAAAAGTTGAGTGGTGGCAACTATGGGAAGTCCCCTCTGTGATATATTTTCTCCCCATATAGACATGACTAGGTATTATTTCATAGGTGATGTAAGTGGAGCATGGCAGTGGATCCTAACGCATAGGATGTGCACTACAGCATAGTAATTCATTATATTTTGGCATGTATGCATGCATATTTTGATAATGTATGCCATGATTATATGCTTCGTATGAGTGCTTATGACCATTATGTGGGACCAATGATGACTGGATATGTGCAACTAGTGGTGATTGGATTATGTGGGCCCCTATGGTTGGGAATGACCAATGATGATTATTACAATTTTATGAGTTTGATATTATTTAACTGATTTTTCTATTTAGAATGTTTATTCAAGATTCTAATTGTGATTTACTCATGAGATTATATCGCTGAATTTATTTATGATTCTTACATCTATTTAGATTGTTTATTTGAGATTTTGATTGGGATTTCCATATGATATTGCATCATTAGATCTATTCATAATTTTACATGAAATGCTTTGAGAATTTGATAATCTAAAGTTTAAGATTATCTTAATTTAGTCATGCAAATTATTGAGTCATAATGTTTTGATAAGTTGAAATGATCATTAAATTATAAAAAAAATTGCTCTAAGTTTTCATATGTATCGTATTCTCCTACCAAGCATAGCCTGCTGATATATTGTAAATGTTTGAATGTTTACAATATCTCAAATTTAGATAGACATAAGTAAAGGAGAATCTAGCGAGTAGTTGAATGACAATTTATTTATATTTGGGGGTATATGTATATTTGAATTATTGAATATTATTTCAATAACAACATTTGGATTGTGAATGTATATTTGGTGTATTTGGACTTTGGTTGGAATAATATAGGGATTTTGGCTATTGATTAGATGGATCCTGAAGAAGTAAACTTATTTTAAAATGGTTTACTTGAAAAAATTTATTTTTTTAAAATTAATTAAAGTGGAGAATAGATAAGGAGTTAAAGAATGACACACAAGATTTTGAAATGAATTTCAAAGAAAACATTTTTTGTTGTTTATTTTCTAAACATTTTTACAAACTTGGGGCTCCACATTTCAAAAAAAATTATAGAAAAAGTATTATAAAAACTCAGGTCATCACAGTTGGTATCAGAGTAGGTTCATCCACTCATAATCATTCCCAAAAGTTCAAAATTGAGGTAACAATCCAAAGTGAGTGTTAGAAATAGCATGAGTTAAATGGTTAACTTATGTAGAAATGTTAAATTATGAAGAGATACCACCAAGTAGAGCTTGATCTTTGTGAGAGGTAAAAAGAAAAAAAAACAGAGAGAATATTCTTATGTCTTGGTCTACTCTTTGGAGTATAGGATCATAATGTAAAAGTATATGGGTTAATACCTTTAAGTGATGACATTGTCAAGTGATTAAAGATCTATTTACATAGTTAATCTCTTGAGGCTTTAAGTTTTAATTTGGATAGTGTGTACAAAAAACTGGAAAAAAAAATGACAATTTTAGTATAATTCTAATTTGATAATCATGTTAAAAAAGGAAATGGTCACAATAAAGGAATATCATGAGAATTGGAAAATATCAATATTTGTTGAACATATAGTGGATTCTTATTATTGATAGTTTTGAGGTATTATGAAAGATCAATAGCAAAATTTTAACATATGAAAAGTTTAATGTTGATGTAGAAGAAGTTCTTGATATATGATAGTAGTTTGATTTTAGATTATTAATTTTTACATGATGTAGGCAAGTTCTTGAGGAAAAGAACTGGAACATATTATTAAGGAGATTGGTATTTTCAAATTGGTAATCTTGTTGTATGATAGCTTCATTAGTTTGATGACCTTAGAGAACTGAAGACCAACTTTAGTGAAGTATATTCAACTTTACTTAACATAATAGCCTTGTCTACAATGGTAGTATGAAAAAAAAAAAAAAAAAAGTGCAAAGAATGATCATTGTGGAAAGAAGGCATATAAACTAAATGAAAAAGATTATTCAAATATGAATTGGAGAAAACATTGTCACAATGATTGAATCAAATAATTCATAAGAGGACAATCTTAAGATCTATTGACCCTTTATAGTGAACTTGATTGGACTTGAAAATTTGAGAACTTAATGGAGTTATGAAAGGAAGATAGATACAATAAAATTGAAAGAATGAATATAAGATTGTATAAGTTTGAATTAAGATTTACTTGGATGATTTTGATATTCATAAGAAAATTTAGAGTTTATGTTATTGGAAAAATTAGTTATTGCATATGATTAAATCTATGAATTTTTTGTTATGACTATATGACATTAAATTTGAGGAAGTTCATCTAAAATGAACAACACTTTCCATAATTATTAGGAAAGACAATGTCAATATTTGATGAGAGTTGATCTTGAAAAGTTAATAAATATTTAATTGTAAGAGTGATGGACAATTATACTTTCATTTACTACAAAATAAAGTGCACAGAATGAGACAACATCGTTTAATATATTGATTATGAAACAAAAGTTACAAGCATTCAAATATTATGCTTGATTATAAGAAACTTTAAGATGATGATATAGTTATATAAGATTGCTTTCATGACTAGAAGCATTGGATGACATTTTAGAAAGACTTGAAGAGACAAAATATAAGAGAAGGATTAAAAGAAGTTAAGAAAATTAATGAACCTAAGCATTTTAGTGAAGATCACCAACAATTGAAATTGTATGTTAAAGATGAAAGCTTGTAACAAATTTTTGACGATTAGATGAAATATTTAAAATGAGATTCATAAGACTTAGTTTTTTGCCATGACATTCTAATAACATAGGAATACCTTCAATATGTACCAATTGCCATTGAGAAAAGAAGAATGGATATTGATTAAATCCCCCTTAATCATTTCAAACTTTGATGCCATCTTAAGGATGGACTGATTAGTTAAATTAGGCAACAAATGATTATCATAAGATTATTTTTTATATGGTAGAAAAAGCAAGGATCTCTTTTCAAAAGAGATCAGTTTTAAACGAGTATGTGCAATTTATTTTGAAAACAACTAAACATAATGCACAAAGGAGTCAGACCTTTTGGCTAAAGATAGGATAAATTGTTTGAGAATGGTAAACCCATCCTATATGAAACATTAGTAGTCTAAGAAATTTTATATGCAATTCCTAAAGATCTACTTGGATTACTGTATTAAAAGTGAGATAGATGTCACTATTGAGTTTATGCCTAGTATGGTTCACAAAAGCATTATACCAAGTTACTCTTATAAAGCTATTGGGAGATTTGTTGTAACAACTATAAGATAAAGTAAAATAATATATTTTATTTTATTTTATTGTTAAGTGTTTAATTTTTGCCAAAAGACCCCTAATTTACATTTAATTAGACCATTTAACTCATCAATTTGATTACTTTTAGATAATTTATGAATGTTAGCTCAAATTGACCATCCAACTATAAATTGTTAAAATTAATGGTCAAATGATCATTTAAGCTAATCGGATGGTAAATTGTACGCTTTAGATGACTCTAACCTAGTCTTTAGTCTTGCAGATCAACTAAACGAGGGTGGATGGCTCAGATAAAAAAAAAAAAAAAAACCAATGGTGCAGATTATTCTAAAAGATGTTGAATGGATTAGATCACTCACTAAGGAGATTGTTGGGGAATGGAAAGCTAAAAAGATAGAAAGGGGATTTGGTTGTTGGAAAGTAGAAGAAAAGGAAAAAGGAAAGAAACAAAATTAGAAAGGGAATTCAAGTATAAGAGTAGGAGGTATCTGAAGGGGAGGGGGACTCTCTTCTTCTTTCATGTTTTTACTTTTCCATTTTTAGCTTTTTGTCGTGTTTTGAAGCATATTCGTTTTCCTATTTACAATCGAACACCACCACTTTCCTTTCCTTCCCATCTCGTCTCTCCATCATTCACCACTTTCCTTTTGTTCATTGTACTTCCCATCCACCTCCTTTCATTATCTTCAATGCAGCTATCTCTACCACTCCCCCTCCCATCTCTATCTTTATCCACTTCATCTACTGCACAAGCCAAATGTCCCCTCTATTTGCTGTTCAAAACCTGACACCCAGAACCTTCTAAATTCCATCACAGACACCCAGTTCCCCTCTTTGGACAAGACGACGTCAATACCAATCGCATCGATCTAGGTCCAGCGACCCCTGGCATCGGCTTCACTCTGCTTGTGACACTCCATCTCTCCAGCCTCCACTAGACACACATCCGTTGTCGGCCAAACGACATCTTCCTTGGGCCCACTTCCATTGTCATCATCGGCCAGATGTCCTTCCCAACACACTCCACAGCTGGGTCCTACTCCCATCGCCCCAGATCGTCTATGCCAGCACAACATCGGCTAGCCACGATGATCTCCAATAGTCATCTTCATCTTTTCTCGTTACTCTTTTTTCTTTTTCCTTTTACGGGAAGTTTCATGAAAAATTCCATATATGCCCTTAGTAGAAAAATTATAATCTCATTTGAATCCTTGTTTTGTCTTTTAGTCTATTTCGTGTTTTTCTTTATCCAGGTTCTATGTTATTCCTGTTATGTTATCTATGTTTTGCTTATTCTCTAATTAGTCTAGGAACTGTTTTATCTATCCATGGTTATCTGAATCAACAGTTCTGCTTTAATTCGAGGAGATCTTTAATTTCTCACGTTGTTTAAATTTCAATCTTCAATTAACTCTCAGATCTTTAATTTGAGAATCTGAAATTAGATCTAATCCATCAAATCCTAAAATTCTTATTTAGCCTAGATCTCTCAGAATTTTTAGAATCTTCCTAATCCCTCTAGTGGATAATTAATATAAAGTTTCAAAAACATTTTGATAAAGGTTGATCATGATTTAGGATTCCGGATTTGTAGAAATTAAAGACATGTAGTCTAGGGAAGAGGAATTTTCTTTATTTTTCAGTTAAATTTTTGTTTTCTATGTATTAGACCTCTATGATTTCATTGATTAAATAATTCTGAAGTTGCTTTCTATTTTTTTAATTTTTATCAATTAATTTTAATTTTTAAATAATTAAATTTTATTTAAAACACCAAATTCTTAAAGTCCGTCCTTGTGGGATCAACCCATACTTGCATTAGCTATACCACAATATCCTGTGCACTTGTGAAAAATAGCAACAAGTTTTTGGCACGGTTGCTAGGGAACTTGCAAAGGAGTTTTCATAAAATTTAATTAAAATTTTCTAAAAAATACAAAAAAAAAACTTAAGAATTGCATGCTTTTAGAATTTTAGACATTTTTAGGTGTATTTTTCAATTTTTTTAGTGCATATTCACCTTATTTCCTGAATTTGGCACTTATTTCTAATTTTCTTTTTCAGGGGAAACAAGAAAGAGGAGGAAATTGGTAAGTGAATCTTCATCAAAATAGAAATTTCCCTGCTTTCTTAGATTAAAATTTTCCTTTTCTTTTGAGTAAATCTTGTAGTAAGGCCCCTTTGTAATTTGCAATTTTCATTTCAATTTTTAAAAGGTTGTATAATACAGGATGTGAGGGATTAGGTGGCCCACACTTGATCTTCAACAGAAACCCCATTGTAAGTTTCCCTCACTCCTTTTAATTCTTATATTAAGGTTTGCATTTGCATTATTTGGTAGTATAAGTGCATATAGAAGGCATATTTGATAATTGCTACACTTTTAGGGTTTTGCATTAGTTTACTATTTTAATAGCATTCTTAGGGCACGTTTAATGCTTTAAGGTGATATATATACTGATCGAACTGCCATGGTATGTGAAAATTAATTAGTAAGGGCACCTGACCTCATAAGATCAAGGATGAATTTCTTTACTACCTCTTTGCCCACCTAGGATAATCACCTCAAGCGCACAACCCTACCTTTTGAATTAATCTAAAATCAATTAGAAGAGACCTATAGGGCCATCACATGCTCGTAGGACCCTCTTACTAAGATGTGATCTATTGTCAATCTAGTGGCTTTTGAGCGTTGTGGTTATAGTGAGAATCTTAAAATCCAAGTGATTTTCTCACTCCTTCCATTGACGTTTGTGAGGTCTGATGCCTCCTTACATGAGAATTGTATTAACTACCTTGCGCAGAACCTAACTGGTAAGCAATAGTTAAATCTAAAGGAGAGGAGGTGCACTAGATTAGGCTAAATTAAAAGCATTGTCCACACACAAATTCAAGAATGTCAAAATATTGCTGCTTATTAGCCTCAAGGATTATATTGTAGCCTTTGTTTGTGCATCATTCTAGGAAGTTAGGTTGCATCATGTAGGTTAGTTTTTCCTCTTAGAAAATAATAATAATAAACGTCAACATTGTATAGAACGATTTGTTATGTTGTATACAAAGTTGAGAACAAAAGCCTATCAAGAAGGGGATAGATTTCATAGATTAGATGCATTGATGGATAGGTTAGATATTATCGAAAGTCAATTGCTTAGGATAATAGCTTCTTGGTAAGCTGCACCATAACCTCAATACCATAATGATTATACCTATTCTAAGCATTCTTATTCCACACCTTCATGGCCCCCATCAAACTCCATAGACAATGAATACTATTAGGAGCTAGTGGATGCACCTAATGCATTCACAGACCTTAGCAATTATTATCCTAAGACAAATTACCAAGACTATAATGGATGGGCTAAGCATCATGAACAACCATGGTCTCAGGATTACCAATATCAGGAAGAACCACAATGGTCTCACTCTGGTCAACACTACCATGATTATTTAGAATATCAGGGTCAACCATCATGTGTTCAACCTGCTCAGTCATTTTTTTAGTACCTCAATGCCAGAGAAATACCAACCCTATAAGTCATTTCCTTTACATCATGAAGAACCATCATTAGAAGAACAACAATTTTTTGAGAGAATAGAACAAAGCATAGCTGCTAGCCAAAAGGAAATGAGACAAGAGATAGAGAAATGGGTATAGGAAATGAAACCAATATGGGAAAATACTGACAAACCATTGTTGAAATTTTAAAAAGGACTAAGGAACGTAAGCAAATTGAGGATAATGAAGAGCCATTTATTACTGATAATAGGATGGAAATTTCTTATGATCCTTCTAAGCCACAAAGTCCAGAACCATCCTTAGAAACCTCCAACTTATATCTACTTGAGCCATGTCCTACTCCTTATTAAGATTATGATGAAGGGACATCCATTGAGGAAGAAAATAAAGCTTTAGAAACATCTAACCCAAAACCTCCCGCTTACTCTTATGACTTTGATGAAGACACATCCATTGAAGAGATGAATGAGTTGTTGGATATGGCTCCTTTGATGGATACTTCTCAATGGCAAGCCAAAGTAGATCCCCCTATAGAGCCTGAAATTCATATTAAACCTTTGCAATATGGAAGATGTACCTGATTGGGACTTATCGACCTTATTTGAACAATCACAAGGTAGTCATGTAGGCCCATTTGACACTTTACCTATGCCCATAAAAAAGGAAGATAAAGAGTCAATTGATATACATCCACCAACTCTAGGGTACACACTAGAAAATAACCAGGGTTTAAGCCAAACCTTATCCCCATCTCTAACAATACAAGAAGAACCTTTTAGGGAAGGACAAAGTCAGCTTATTACCCTAGTTTAAGACAAGGTTAGGAAAACAGAGGAAAAAGATAAATTGAATACAATGGTTATTTTTATCCCCCAATTTGGTCAAGAAAAGGGCCATTCCTCTCCAAATGGTTCAACAAAATACACGATAGTACACAAAGTCGTTGTAATACCATTACCTCAACTTTCGAGGTGGAGGAATTATATTGATTACCATGAAATTTTGAAGATGGGGGATCATCAATATGATTCCCTACAATTAAAAATCATGGTGATCTTCGTTGTTTCAATGTTACCACCACCAAAATTTTAAGGTGGAGGCACTATATAGATTACAGTGAGATTATGAAGTGGCGTGAGAAATCTTGGCATTTCATCTTAGGATTAGGAATAGGACAAATAAGCTGACCCAGTTAGCTCTAGGTTTAGAAAGTTAGGTTAAGCCATGTCTGGCTGAAGATGTAAGACTTAACACTTAATGGGAGGCAACCACCTAGGGGTTTAGAGTTTCCATCACTCAACTTCCATATAGGATCCTATGTTTTAAAACATTGAGGACAATGTTTCATTTAGGTTGGGGGTGTAGATGCACATAGAGATTTTGAATTTTCTTGAGTTTTCTTTTGAAAAACAAAAAGGGTTTTTAAAGTAGAGTTCCCTTACTGTGATGAGAACTAGATGTTCAGAAGTAGTAAGTCTACTATTTTCACCTCTTAATGGGAATGCATGTGACTAGTTTTGCATATCATTCATATGTTGGTGTATTTTTATGAAAGTTAATTCTCAAAAACCATTTACACAGAGCACATAATCAAGACTAATATAAAGATACGACTTAGAGACCTTGAGAAAAATCAATGGAGACCTATAACCTAGTGAGATTTTGAGACTATCTTCTTTTAAAGAGTTATAAGTAATTCCATAATTTCTTTAGCATACATACATTAGTGTGATCTTGTTATCCTTGTTTTGGTTAAAAATCAAGAATAAATAGGAGTAATAGCTTTAATTCCAAAAAATTTATTACATCTGATAGGCTTTAGGAAACCTAGAAAATGATATAGGCCATCATTGCTTAGCCTAGAGACATAAAGCCTACCTAGTATGTCATACCACTAGTTAGCCCCTTTGAGCATCTTATTAAGCCTTTTCTTTCCTAAGCCCATTCACCTTAACCCAGAACAATCCAGTAAAATAAATATCTATGACCTATGTTCAAAATGAGTAAAGTTAGTAGAAAAAGTTCAAAAATAGGATAAGAAGTCAAAGAAGTGAGAAAAATGAGTAATCTTTCTTTTAAAAGAGCCAAAAAAAAAAAAAAAGAAGAAGAGAAAGACAAAAATATGAAAGAGATATTCACTTCAAGTACAAACCCAAAAGAAAAGTTGTCCTAGCAGATATTTAGTGAAGACCTCTACTAAATTTTATGTCACACCTCAGGTTTTTCATAAAAAAATTTTGCATTAATTTCCAAAAGATGGCGCATCTCTAAAATTTAAAATACAAAAATAACGGATGTTTTTTCTTTGAAATTCATTTTTCCAAAAGCCCAGATGTCACTTTCATGCTCACACTATACATATATATATATATAATTTTTTAGAAGATAGAAATTCATTTCTTAAAACAGGACCCATCCAGTGGTTCACTTGTACAGCCCCTATAACATTATATTAAATGTCCAATATCACAATTCAAATGACTAGCTACATAATACAAAATCTTTAATAAAATGTATACTTGAGCACAGAAGTATGGTTGTTGGATTCCTCTTCTTGTGTACATCTTCTCTTGTCTATCTATATCTGAGATATTATAAACATAAACATTTACAATATCTTAGCAAGCTATGCTTGGTAGGGGAGTTTAAGAAGCATGCTGAATCTTAATATACATTAATTATTTCATAGTAATTAGAATATTTATTTTCATAGCAATTATATCAAATTGGATTTATTGTATGGTTCACATTTCAATAATCCATTTATAAACTAAATATTAACATGTTTCATAATCATTAACAATCCATTGATAAATCAATTATTAACATGTTTCATATTTATTAATATCTACATGTATCATAATTATAAGTAATCCATTAATTTATCAAACATCTTTAATAATTATTTATTATCTAAATAAACTAATCTAATTCCATGAACCATACTGTGCATGATAGTTCTACCATTCATATACCCATATGAAACTACACCCTCAATCATATACATATAGCATACATACACATATATGAAAATTGTTAAAAGACATATAAAATTATGAATATAATCAATATCATCTAATTTACATTCCCAGACTATACTGGGTTTCAAAATCATATCCCTCATCATGTAGGGTTCATAATCATCCAGCCTCTGCTGGTATATCAATATAATCCCCATGCCCCTCACTATATGGGATCCACAATCCTCCAGCCATTACTACGAAAACAAAATAAGATATATCATCATGCCACATCATTTAAGGCATCTCATAATGCCATTATATAAGCACCATAGTGCATCAAATAAAAGGACTGCTATGCATGTAGTCAGAATCCGCACAACGTGCCCAGATAACTGCTTAATAATCCACCTATACCATCCTCGGTGGAAATCACAATATCCATGTCCGTATGGGAGGACCATGATTGTCACAGTGGCAGCCTTCCCATAATTGCCCCACCCGACTTTTAGCAACACATAGTGCTTAGTATCCATAACATAATAAATTTCGGAGAGTGGGCAAACAAACCCTTATAATTCTCCTAACATAGCATCCCCAGGTCTACGCCTATCTAAAACAAAACTCTCAGGCCTCCATGCTCGAATGTAAAATAATCATAATAGTAAGCAATTTGCCTATTTATATATTTCATAACAAGAATAACATCCTCACTTATTTGGTGATAATCCACCAAGGATGTATCCTATAAACCTAGACTCACACACCACTAATACTAACATGGTACCCATGTACCATAAACATAATTTCACAATTCACATACATAATGTACAAGTCATAAGCAAAATTATAATATACATTTCTTTTAATTAACATTATTTTCATCATTTCAATTTAAAGCATGTCGAATATCAATCATACCATTTTAGTTTCATATCATCCATAATTAGAAATAAGATCATGTTTAGAACATGCATCTTATTATTTAGACATGCTGTCTTAAATTTCCACCTACCTCGTGTGATGCGTTCACTGGATTCCACTAGCTTTAATGGCCCTCTTCTCCACGATCAACCTCGTGCGCTTCAATCTATACAATGCATAAAAATTCTTTTCTTAATACATTCACATACACGAAGATATTTAGATTTAATTATGATCATAACTTTAAGAATTCGATGCAATCCAAGGCCTAGATCATCATTATTGGATCTTTACATGGACGATTAAGACTCATGTGAGTTGATCAGGGCTTCTGTGGATGTCTACCCTTAGTTTAGGGTTGAGATCTACGGTTGGATCTGTGTGGACCTCTAAATTGTGTTTTCCATCAGATTACATGGTCAGATTTAACTAATTTAAGGGTGTACATTGGTAGAATAGACCACTTCCTACTTTGGATTGACAATCAGAACTCATCTATGGGGTCTGATCGTCGATCTGACGTCAACAAGTCATTGTTTGAATACTGACAGATCGAACGAATGAGGTTTCTTGATAGGTTTTCATCCAAATTACAACATTCTAGTCACATCCTAGCTAATTCAGGGTTGTAGGATTCATCCGTTGTGTTTGATCGTCAATCAGACACTACAAAATTACTACGTGAATAGTACCCGATCAGATGATTGAGATTATCCAATCTGTTTCTGGCCTGGATTGACGATCTTGGTCAAATTCAGGCTTTATCAAGCACTTATTTACCTATTCCTAGGTTTAGATTAAGAAATGGACAGTTAGATTGTCCCTAAACCTAGATCTAGCATAAAATCTCACAGATTTAACAAATTACATCAAATCAAAAGAAGTGCTTCACGTATCTTACCATCAAACACATTATCGTGCTTTCCACACCCTTGGATGGCTTAAATTGAAGCTGATTCTAGGTGAGAATCTTCGATCCACACCGCATAGTAGCTTCCTCTTCAATCGATGGCCTAGATCATCCCAGATCTATCCAAAACCATGGGGTTTTGGTTCTTCTAGGCCTACCGTAGAAGATGATCGACTCAGATTATTGATCTGATCTATTATTGCCTATGGCGTCGGCCTGCAACTCTAGTCAGCCGAAAAACCCATTTTCCTCCTCTAGTCATAGCAGAACCAAAGGGCTTTTACCCTAGACTTTAAGGCGAGCAACGTGGGGGTTCAGATCTAAAATATGAGCCCCCAATTATTGCCAACAAGCTTCTCACTTCTAGCAACATGGAAACCCTACCCAAATCAGTTTTCTCATGCTCACTGGCGTGACTGGTTTCCTCAGTAAGCTCTCTCTCTCCTTCCTCTTTCTTCTTTCCCTCATCTTCCTCCTCTTCTTCTTCCTTTCCTTTCCTTCCTCTTTCTTCTTTCCCTCCTCTTCCTTCTCTTCTTCTTCCTTTCCTTCTTCTCTTCCCCATCATCTATTTCTCGTTTTCTGTCGGGTTCTTGGCTGGAGAACATATCATGTGATTTGTTTTTGGGAAGTCACTTAAAGGGGGGGAGCCAATATCAAATATGGTCCCTACTTTTTGTTTTTAAAAATTATTTCTTTTTATTTTTAATTTAGTTTATGTTAATGATGTTTTTTTCCTTATGAAACAGCATCATTTTAGTCACATGTGTGCAACCTCCACTCATGATGGGTTTTCTGATGCCCCTTTACTACTGAACCTAGGAATTCTCCATGTGGGGCCATCTAGGGAAATTATTAAAATATCCTTTTGTAAGAAAATTACCGTTTATTTGTCCAACCTCTGATTTCATCAATCTTAGTGTCGTTGGATTCATATCAACGAGTAGAATCTAGATTTTATAATTCCAATTTCATGTTCTTAGTTTTTTTAACTTTTAATTACCAAAATAGCCCTGACTTCAAAGTCCCATTACTTCCTCATTCTGACTCCGTTTTCAACATTCTTTGAGTCGTTACATTTCATTTTTTGAGTAGAATCTAATTATTTATATTTTAGTTCTTGATTCTAATTCTATAAAAAGTTATTCTCCTAGAAAACTCATACTTTGATCATGCAATAGTAAAATTTTGTGGTTGTTATATTTTAAACCTTTGAAACCCTTATACCCTTCTTTTCTAAACCTATTCTAAGCCTATATTTTGTCCAATTTAAAGCCGTATTAATCTTAGGCGGAACATGGCCTTAAAGAGGAGATAAAAAAAAAGGAATTAAGGTAAAAGACCCCTAATATTCTTGATGATAATATCCACTCTTAGCGATCACTTTCCTTTATCTCATGAGTGTTTAAAAGAATTATGTGAACCATTAGCTTGTTGGATTCAGTCACATAATGAGAGAAATATGTTTAAACCCCTTATCTAAGAGTTTCATTTCTAATCACATACCTATGAGGATTTGAGGTCAAGACATATTTCCAATGGAATTTAAGTATATGTAGTTCGAAGTTAAGATTTATGTGGTTGTATACACACATGCACTCTAAGAAATAGCTGAAATAAAATGTCTTTAATATGTGTATGATGTGTAAAATTATCAAATCCTCTCTATTAAATTGTGAAAAAACTAATAGATTTCTAATGAATGAGGATTCTCTAAGATAAAATAGGGAACTTGACGTTATTGAATTTTGTGGGTATATTCACTACAAACCCTCATGAGGCCTAACTCGTCCACTAGGGGTAACCTAGGGGTTCAAGGGCTTGTTGCATATACTAAGTGCAATCATGAGTACGTATGAAAGTGGCACCTTGTACTAATTTTTGTAAAATAGTTTTCTGCATGTTTTGCTCAGGACTTGCAAAATGCTAGTTAGGGGGTGTGTTAAGTGTTTAATTTTGGCCAAAAGACACCTAATTTAGCATTTAATTAGACCATCTAACTCATCAATTTGATGATTTTTAGATAATCTATGAATTTTAGCTCAAATTGACCATTCAATAGTAAATTGTCAAAATTAACAGTCAAATGATCATTTAAGCTAATTAGATGCTTAATGTAAATTTAGATGACTCTAATCTAGTCTTTGGTCTTGTAGATCAACTAAAGGAGGGTGGATGGCTCAAATAAAAAAAACCAACGGTGCAGATTATTCTAAAAGATGTTGAATGGATCAGATCACTCACTAAGGAGATTGTTTGGGAATGGAAAGCTCAAAAGATAGAAAGGGGATTTGGTAGTTGGAAAGTGGAAGAAAAGGAAAAAGGAAAGAAGAAAAATTAGAAAGGGAAATCAAGTATAAGAGTAGGAGGTAGTCGAAGAGGAGGGGGACTCTCTTCTTCTTTCATGTTTTTTACTTTTTTGTTTTTAGTTTTTTGTTGTGTTTTGTAGCATATTTGTTTTCTTGTTTACAATTGAGTGACACCACTTTCTTTTGCTTCCCATCTTGTCTCTCCATCGTTCACCACTTTCCTTTGTTCACTGTACTTCCCATCCATCTCCTTTCACTATCTTCAATGCACCTATCTCTACCACTCCCCCTCCCATCTCTATCTTTATCCACTTTATCTACCACACAAGCCAGACATCTCCTCTATTTCCTATTCTAAACCTGACACCTAGAGCTCCGAACATCGTCTCCCTCTCTCCTCTATTCCTTCGAATTCCAGCACAGACACCCAATTCCCCTCTCTAGACAAGACGATGTCAATACCAGTCACACTGATCCAAGTCCAATGACCCCTGGCATTTGCTTCACTCTGTGTGCAACATCCCATCTCTCCAGCCTCCACTGGACATGCATCCATTGCCGGCTAGATGATGTCTTTCTTGGGCCCGCTTCCATCATCATCACCGGCCAAACTCCTTCTCAACACACTCCACAACTGGGTCCCGCTCCCACAGCCCCAAATCATCTCTGCCAACACAACACCGGCTAGCCATGATGATCTCCAGTAGTCATCGTCATCTTCTCTGGGTTACTCTATTTTTTTATTCTTCTACAGGAAGTTTCATGAAAAAAATCCATTTATGCCCTTAGTAGAAAAATTAAAATCTCATTTGAATCCTTATTTTGTCTTTTAGTCTATTTCATGTTTTTCTTTATCCAGGTTCTGTGTTATTCCTATTCTATTATTTGTGTTTTTCTTTTTTTTTATTAGTCCAGGAACTATTTTATCTATCCATGGTTATCTGAATCAATGGTTCTACTTTAATTTTAAGAGATCTTCAATTTCTCACTTGTTTAAATTTCAATCTTCAATTAACTTTCAAATCTGTGTTATAAGACAATTTAAAGCACTTTTACTATTCCTGATCTTTAATCATCTGAAATCAGATCTAAGCCATCAAATCTTAAAATTCTTATTTAGCTTAGATCTCTTAGAATTTTTATAATCTGCCTAATCCCTCTGGTGGATAATTAATCTAAAGCTCTAGAAATGTATTGATAAAGGCTAATCATGATTTAGGATACCAAATCTATAGAAATTGAAGATAAGTAGTCTAGGGAAGTGGAATTTTCTTTATTTTTCAGTTAAATTTTTGTTTTCTGTAGATTAGACATCTTTGATTTCATTGAATAAACACATTTAAAGTTGATTTCTCTTTTTTCTTATTTTTTAATTAATTTTAATTTTTAAATAATTAAAAATTATTAAAAATTATACTAGTAAAAGAATGAATTTTTGGGATTTATTGATGATTATCGAATTCATAAGAAATCAAAGTGAATAATAGGTATTCTCTAACTCAAATGAATGACCTATTCGATTGTATATAGACAATTATAGTCTCATTAAAGATCGACTTCAAGTTGTAGTATAATTAGTTGAGGATTGCAAGGAGAAATATTTGAAGGATACCTTTTCAAATATAATATGAAGAATGTGTGACACTAAATATGTTGTTAGAGATAATAGTGTATATCACAGAGATGATGTTCAGACCATTATCTAATGGAACTACAATCGTAACTGCAGACTACATCTAGATATGAATAGTAATTAGAGAAACATCAAGAGTATATTGAAATATATAACTAGACAATAATATATATGCATTGAGGAAGTCTACTTTTTGTAACACTTTATTTTAAAAACATAGTGCTCTAGTGGACTTAGAAAAAAAATAAAATTAAAGAAAGCTAGTCACTGTATCATTTCTTATCTTACTTTCAAACAATGGAGCTTTTGTTGAGTTTCAGGGAATGCATCAGATAAAGACTTGGAATGTGTACTAATGTAGTACAGAAAGAGTATTTATGTATGCTACATCATTATCAAGAGTTTTGAGGTTAAAAATCCTACTCTAAATACTAAATTGATAGTTGGGGCATTTGTCTTAAAGATTTAAAAGTATTATTTATATAAGATGAGAGACAATGTGGAAATGTTAACAATTTATGAATGGTATTAGTCAAAATAGATATATAGTTAAATAAGAGAGAATAAGTATTCTATATATAAGTTATAAAAAGGACTCATATAGGCAATGTTGATGAATGTGCAAATAGATGATGCCTATGAAGGTTGGCATATTTTAAGAAAATCAAAAGACTTTGGTTTTTGTTTGAGTAAGAGTATTATCATGAAATTAGTATAATTATTAGAAAAAAGAACTATGGTTCATGGTCATATAACAAATACTTTTAAATGAGGATTTAGACAATCCATTGAAATTATGAAGCCTAGTTATATTAGGATATGAGATATAATTGTATAAACCTAATTATGGATTTTTTTTACCTTTGAGCTTTTGTCTAAAAAGAATAGTTTGACTTAAGTTGAAAATTATGATGACAAACAGAGAAATTGATGTAGACAAAAGAATATAAAATGATCTTATATTATGGAAAGTAAAAAATTTAGGAGAAATGTACTTAATCAAACATGAATAGTAAAGTGATTGTGATACCTAATTATAGTTGAGGAAGCATGAAGTAAGTTATACTAATGATTGATAAATGACAATCGTGATGTTGGCCATGAAGACTTGAAGACATTACCTAAATAGGAAGAAAAGTAGAACAATCTTGATTTATTAGTAAGTAAAGGCAGAGTATTAGAATGCGTAGTGCACCTTTTTATTGCTTAAAGTAGAAAGAAAAGCTACATTAATGAACAACATAAACATTTAGACTTTGAAGTTGGGAATCATATGAATTTTGAGTTATGAGGATGAAATGAAAAGAACTCATCCAGGGTTATTTATTTAGATATGTAATGAAACTTTCAAGGAAAAAATTTCTTTAAGGGAGAAAGATGTAGTACCCCTAATTTTGAGAATTCATTTAAGTAATTATTATTTATGATTTGAATAAAATATGAAATTAGAATTCCTAAAATTGAGTTTTGTATAATTAAACTTTTGAAAAACTTAGAATTAGTAGATGAAACATCAATATTTGTAATCTACATGGAAAAACAACTCCAACGACACTAAATATGCTGAAATTAGAGTTTAGATCAATAATTTGTAATTTTATTTAATTAAATACTTTATTTTAAAACTTAATAAAGGGAAAAAGGGTAAATTTACTTTAAGTGGGCCCTACCAGACTAAATTCCATGTTTTAAATTCTAAAACATATCAATTAAGAGACATAGTTATGATGTAACAGTTTTTAAATTAATTACAAATAATTATAATTATTAAATCTAAAAAATGTATATTTTTCCTCCAACCTTGTGTTCCATTATAGACAACCATGCGGGTCGAGACTAGATAGAGCCCTAGACAACACATGCCAAATAGAAACTTCCCAATCCCTATGCTAGCTGTCTTTAGACTTCGGACACTATCTTCTAATGCCAATCACCATCCTCCCACTTCAGTTGCTATCTTCTCACTTTGGGTCACTGTCTTTCCAGTCCAGTCACTATTGCACTGTCCTGATGCTTCATAAAGTTAACAAATAACTTGACGAAAATAGAGAGAATAAAAAAGAATAAGGAGATAAAGAAAGAGGAAAACAAAGAAGAAGAAGAAGAAGAAGAAGAAGAAGAAGAAGAAGAAGAAGAAGAAGAAGAAGAAGAAGAAGAGAAGAGAAGAGGAGATGTGGGCCACTAGAAGTAAAGGTAGAGAAGCTTCCATTAATAACAATGTGTAGGTTACCATGCATGAAGTTGATCATCATAGGAGACAATGTTAGATAGAGAGAACAACCACTTGAATTGATTATCTGAGCTGATCATCTTCTCCATCTTGAAAAAACGTGTAAGAACCCTCAAGCTAATCTAAAGTTTGAATGTTCATCACCAAAAAGTCAAGGGACTATAACTTGCCAAAGATTTTTGGGTCGTTGGAGAAAATATGGGAAATCTTCTTCATCACGATTAGAGAAAAACCCTAATGATCATTTGGTGATCTAACCAACATTAAGAGAAACCTAGCATGGATAAAGAAGCATGGCAATGATCATAACCAATCACTATAATCCGATGATTCACTTGAATTTTGCTTTTCAGATGCACTAGGCAAACACAACTTGAAGATGCATGCACGAGAGATGTTCACACTGAGATAGTGAATTTGCGTGTGTCCTGGTGACATAAATGATCCATTTAAAATACACGTGATCCATTTATTAGACTTGTCCATTTTTACATACCCGTGATCCGCCTATCATACCTGTAAGTCCAAAAATAAAATTTCTTTGATCTGAACCATTAAAAGCACCTGAAACCTTAATCTGTCAATCCAATAATCAATTTAAATCTGATTTCAATGTGAGACATCCATTGGAATCACATCAACATTGCAATCCATATTCCTAGAACAAACTCAAAATCTGAGCACTATGAGGATTTGAACACTTTTGGACAGTGATGTAATGAGATTAGAGACTACTGGATTGCAATTAGACACACCAATTACCATCACATACTTGGATTTAAGTGATCATAGGTGGGATCAACACCAAATCATATATAAATTGATTATGCATAGTAAATTGTAGAAAATATAGAAAATCATGTATGATTAGGATGAATCAAACCTTAAAATGCCTATTACGACAATCTGCCATAATAGATGGACAAATCTAATAGATAAATCATCCTGATAATTATAAATTACAAAATATAGGCTTTAGAATAATAGTAAACAGTGACATAACCAATTAGAATCAGATTTGACTATTACTTGACACAAATAGATAGAATAAAAAAAGAATAAGGAGATAAAGAAAGAGGAAAACAAAGAAGAAGAAGAAGAAGAAGAAGAAGAAGAAGAAGAAGAAGAAGAAGAAGAAGAAGAAGAAGAAGAAGAAGAAGAAGAAGAAGAAGAAGAAGAGAAGAGAAAAGGAGATGTGGGCCACTAGAAGTAAAGGTAGAGAAGCTTCCATTAATAACAGTGTGCAAGTCACCATGCACGAAGTTGATCATCATAGGAGTCGGTGTTAGATAGAGAGAACAACCACTTGAATTGATGATCTTAGATGATCATCTTCTCCATCTTGAAAAAACTTGTAAGAACCCTCAAGCTAATCTAAAGTTTGAATGTTCATCACCAGAAAGTCAAGGGACTATAACTTGCCAAAGCTTTTTAGGTCGTTGAATGGTCATTTAGTGATCTAACCAACATTAGGAGAAACCTAGCATGGATAAAGAAGCATGGCAATGATCATAACCGATCACTATAATCTGATGATTCACTAGAATTTTGCTTTTAAGATGCATTAGGGAAACACAACTTGAAGGAGCATGCATGAGAGATGGTCACACTGAGATAGTGAACTTATGTGTGTCCTAGTGACATAAATGATCCATTTAAAAGATCCGTGATCCATATATTAGACTCATCCATTTTTATAAACCCGTGATCCGCCTATCATACCCATAAGTCCAAAAACAAAATTTCTTTGATCTGAACCACTAAAAGCACCAGAAACCTTAATCTGTCAATCCAACAATCAATTTAAATATGATTTCAAATGTGAGACATCCTTTGGATTCACAACAACATTGCAATCTATATTCCTAAAACAAATTCAAAATCTAAGCACTCTTAGGATTTGAACACTTTTGGACAATGACGTAATGAGATTAGAGACTACTGGATTGCCATTAGACACACCAATTACCATCACATACTTGAATTTAAGTGATCATAGTTAGGATCACCACCAAATCATATATAAATTGATTACAATTCCTTTTATTATGCATAGTAAATTGTAGAAAACATAGAAAATCATGTATGATTAGGATGAATCAAACCTTAAGATGCCTATTAGGACAATCTAACATAATAGATGGACAAATCTAATAGATAGATCATCCTGATAATTATAAATTACAAAATTTAGGTTTAGAATAATAGTAAACAGTGACCTAACCAATTAGAATCAAATTTGACTATTAGATTAATAAATTAATTATGGAAGTGTAAAACATACAATCTAAAAGCCATAGGCTGATGAAATTGGAAGATAATAAGATAATTTGGTCCATTAATCTGTGTTTAAAGATAGAGATTTGATGATCTAGCATAATTAAATAAATTTTTTTTATGATAAGTGATCAATAAAGGCAAGATCATCATATTTAATGATGATCAAGGATTAAATGAGTCACAAATGAGAATTTGAGATAAAGAGAATGACATTATAATACATGTATATTTTGATCGATATCCTAATTGATACTATTTGAGCCAATTAGGTATTCTTAAGTATTGGATAGCTTGTATTTAATGTAGGTAGAATCCTAAAATGCAAATTTTCTAAATTGCATGAACGTTTGATAAATCATGACTTGATATTAACATGATATATGAATTTCATGAAATATTTATAAATGCAATGACTATGTGTTGTAATACATGTCATATTTGTGAAAGGATTTATGAAGTTAAAATGCTATAGTATCATATATGAGAAATTGTTATATTACGATTTTTATTCCATGGATTGAAAAGGCATACAATTTGTTTAAAAGGCATAATTTGAGAATACACTTCATGTTTTATCTCCACATTGTTTGATTTGATAGTTAGAAGAGCTTGATTTTGGTATGGGGTACCAATTATGTATACGATATAATATTTTCATGGATTTAATATGTAACAGGTGTGTGTCCTAATATTATTATTATTTTACATACAGGCATGGAGGTTTGGTTGATTTTGTTTTCGATAGGCACATGCCAAGATATATTTATCAAAGTTTTAATATGCATCTAATTGCCCTTCAAGGCATAGCGTGCTAAGATATTGTAAATATTTGAATGTTTACAATATCTTAGATTCAGATAAATAGGAGTGAAGGAGAATCAAGTGAGCAATTGATTGAAGATTTATTTATATTTGGGGTATATATATTTGAATTATTATATATTATTGCACTAATGTTATTTGGATTGTATACATATATTTGGTGTATTTGGACTTTGATTGTAATAATATAGAGATTATGGTTGTTGAGTAGATGGATCTTGAAGAAATAAACTTATTTAAAAATGGTTTACTTGAAATGAAAAATCATTTTGAGTTGTTAGAATTTAAAATCAGATTAAGATAGAGAATAAATGAGGAGTTAAAGGATGATACTCATGGTTTTGAAATGAATTTCAAAGAAATAGTTTTTTGTTGTTTGTTTTCTAAACAATTTTCCAAACTTGGGGCCCCACATTTTGAGAAGAATTGTAGATAAATTGTTATAAAAACATAAGTTGTTATAAAACTATACTAGAAATAAGGAAGATGATTAAATATCGACTCTATATGAACTACCCTACACACAATAATAATTAAAAACTTGAAGAGAAGAGGAAAGAGATTATACATGACTCTTAGAAAGGAAAGAAGACCAAAATTAATATAGAAGACTCATACTCTGGAAATACTCTAGAAAAGACTCCTCTTTAATAAACTTTAAATTTGGCTCCCCTTAGATATTACCTAGCCATGTGACCTTAAGGTCAAGGGTTCAAGACATGCAAATAGCCTCTCACAAAAATGTAAGGTAAGGCTACATACTATGGACCCTTGTTGTTCGCTCCTTCCTTGAACCCGACATAGGTGGGAGCTTCATGCACTGGAGCTGCCCTTTTTTAGGTATTACCTAGGTAAGACATATCACTGTTTCACTTTTTAACTAACTTTTCCTAGCCTTCTTGGGCAATGAAAAATTAGAGAAGGATTTTTAAGAGGGAAGTACTTTACTCATGTGGAATACTTGCATTAGCCCTTAGAGGGCACCCCTTTATATAGGCTTCCAAAGGATATCTTAGCAAATTAGAATGAAACATCTATATTTTTTCATAGCTATCTAGCTCATGCAGTTGTATGAAACTCTTGCATGTTGCATGCCTTGAATTATGTGACCTCATGTACACATCACCATATAATGAATATGGCATCTTCTAAAGGGCATGCAATTTTGTGAGGATGTCATGCGACCGCATGGACACTTTATGGTCTAGAGACTTCCATCCTTTTTTAGAAGGAGGGAACATATATGCAATATTCCTGGGCTATGCAACTACATGGTCACTTTTGAGGCCTATGTGATTGCACCATGACTTGCCTCAGAAGGGATAATGTCTACATAATACATATGTAAGATCTTCATCATGCAATCACATGTCATCTCTTTCTTAGCTTGGTTTCTTTCATGCTCTTGGTATAGCAAGGTCTTTTGACTACATTTCTTTTGGAATTCTAAATAAAGCAACTACATATCATCATCGAGGAATAAATTTTTAACTTGTGATGATCAAGATGAGTCATAATATGATATCTACATTGCCCCTCTTTATGCCAGGGCATCTTAATGGTTGATGGCCAAAACTAAATATGACATGTATTTTGTACTTGCCATGATCGTCATAAGTTAGGATCCTTGATTCCTCAGGCAACTACCCTACTATTTCCCTCTCGTTGATGTTGGGGAGTGCTCTTCATCAACAACCTTGAAAACTTTGATGATTTTCCTGGGATTGCCAGCACTTGAAAAACTTTGATGGCTTTGAATTGATTTGGATGTCTTGGAAATCTTAATGACTTGGATGGCTTCAAATCTTCTAGTTTTGCAGGTGATGTGAGGATTGCTCAAAGTATGCCTTAGCTTGACGAGAGGTGCTTGAGAACTACTCAGTACACCTTGGCATGGGAATTTACAAACTGCTTTGAGGACCGCTCAAAGTATGCTCTTTCTTGAAGTGAGGTGCTTTGAGGACTACTCATAGTATGCCTCAGAGTGGGAATTTGCAGAGTGCTGTAAGGGTAGATCAAAGTACTTTGTCATATGATGCAAGGTGCTCTAAGGACGACTCAAAGTATGGCTTGGCTTGATGTAAGGTGCTCCGAGGTCTACTCGAAGTATTCCTTGGCTTGGAAATTTTTGGAGTACTTTGAAGATTGCTTAAAGTATGCTTTGGCTTGACGCAAGGTGCTTTGAGGGCAGCTCAAAGTACACCTTAACTTGGGAATTTTATGAAGTGCTTTGAAGATTTCACGGAGTACGTTTTGGCTTGAAGTGAGGTGCTTTAAAGACTGCTCAAAGTATGCTTCAGCTTGGGAATTTGTAGAGTGCTCTAAAGACCGCTTAAAGTATGCCTAGGCTTGAACTTGATTAGACCTCTTTTGAAATCTGATCCTTAAACTTGGATTTATTAGATTTCTCATAGATATGATCCTTGATCTTAAATTTGATTAGACTCCCCTTTGAGATTTGATCTCCAATCTTGAACTTTGATAAGATCTCTTTTGAGATCTAAGTCTTGGTCTTAAACATTGATTAAATTTTCTTTAGGATATGATCCTTGATCTTGGATTTGACTAGGCTTTCTTTGAGATCTGATCTTTGATCTTGATGTTTGATCATACTTTCTTTGGGATTTGATCCTTGGTCTTGGATTTGATCAAACCTCCTCTGAATCTAATCCTTCATCTTGAACTTTGATCAAATCTTCTTAGAGATCTAATTTTGATCTAGGATTTGATCATATCTCCTTTGAGAACTAATCCTTGAACTTTAATCAGATATCCTTTAATATCTATGCCTCAGTCTTGAACTTTGACAAAATTTCTTTGAAATCTGATCCATGATTTTGGATTTGAACAAACCTCCTTTGAGATATAATCCTTGAACTTAAATTTGATTAGATCTCCTCTAAGATCTAATCATTGATCTTGAAATTTGATTAGATCTCCTTCAAGATATAAGCCTTGGACTTGAACTTTGATCAAACCCCCTTCAACATCTACACCTTGATCTAACTAGGTGGGCTTTTTTTTGTTGCGTGATGCTACCTTCATGTGACCGCTCAACCTTGGAGAAAGGTGGCCTGACCTTTCTCTTGCACAGTCGCATGATGCAAGGGTCATGTGGAGGAATTGGGTCACATGATCTAAAGTCATACAATAGTTTAACTACATGATGCGACTGCATGACTTGATAGGTTTTGGCTCAAAATTTGGGCCTTGCCCCTTTTATTCTCTTTAATCTCCTCATTTCTTCTCTCGCCCCTGTTAGGGAATGGCGGTGACGTCTCCCCTCTCTTTGCAGGAATGCTCTTTCTTATTATCTGATCAGTGCTGGAAGATTGGATCCTGCTATTTCAAAGATCGTGCATTAAAGCAGAAACTGGGCATGGCCTTCACATATGATGATGACTTTTCACGACCAAGATTAGAACAAATCAAGTGTCAGGAGGCACTTTGGGGGCCAGTGATCAGATTTGCCAAGTCTTGGGGTAACATTGCTTTGGTCATGTAATTGAAATTACGGTAAGAAGTGGTCGCATGATACTGGTCAGTTTCATCGCATGTCCTTAGCTCATGTGATCACCCATCTTCATGTTCAAGAACATCACGTGACTGGCAGATCCTAGATTGTGTATTTGCAAACTTTTGATCATGCAACAAACAGTTGGGCATGAGACCTTGGGCTATGCGAAGGTGCACAGGTTGTATGACTGACGCCTTTGCAATTGACCTCCCTCGGGTCCTACAATGGGACTGACGATACAAATGGGGTTATGCGGTAAATATTTCCCTTGATGTAGCCATGTGTTTTGGCAACTCTGACGGCTTGTTGACGCTTCCCAGGTTCCATGAAGATGTTTGTGAAAACATGATCAGTTTTGAGGGAGCAACTCATTGAGTTGCAACTTCTGAAAGATTCTTTTGCTCCCATAGATTTTTTGATCCAGACTTATTTCTTTTTGAGTATGTTTTTCCTTTTATAGCCCGTTCATAGAGATCTTCGTATATTGAATTTTATTATGAATGAAAAGAAACTTACAAAATCTTGGACTTTATTTTGTGGATGATTCTGTCTTCAGTAGAAACAACTTATTTAGGGGGGATTATTTTTTACCTTGGTCAAAATAGTCCAACTTTTCGGCTTGTTAACCTGTTGCCACTAATTTCATGCTATTGCACCATTAGGGGTCATGTAACCACATCATCTTCTTATGACCTCCTGTGATTCTTTTCCTTTTTGATTCAATGACAGTACATTGGACACTTGTCTAGGGCTCACGTGAAACATTATGTGAATTGTGAGACCGCATGATGTGCTGGTAGATTTTCAGCCGATCTGCCTTTCTTCTTCCAATCATTTTTATGATCATGGGTTGTGCCTCTTTTGCCCAAAACATCGTATGTGAGTCTATAAGTGGCTTGCATCCTTTGTGAGACTCACTTCATTTAATCAAATGGCTTCCAATGAGGATATTTCCCTTTCCATGACCTCCAAGACTCGTTGGATGATTATTCTAAGTTGGAAATGATAAACTTTAGTGTTTGTGGCTGGAAATATATCCAATCACTTACTTATTCACTTGGTGGACTCAGAGTACATGAGAGCTTGCATCCATTTCTAGGATTGATAATTGTACAAATGCATGGTTCTATTGAAGTATAGAATAGGCAAATACAGGTCGGTTCCATTGAGGACTCTTTTAATAATGGAGTTAATTAAAGCCTAAGTACTTTAATCTAGCCAATGTTCAAAGAAAGGAAATAATCTAAATAATAACTAACTAAGAAATCAACCCTCTCGAAGATGACCTTTTTGCTCACTTCTCACATCCTTTTTCCAACTTGCCTTCTGCAGATTTCTTTTGAGACCAAGAGAAGTCAGCATTTTCACAAATTCCTCTAGCTGGAGTAAGGACTTCCCTTTCCTAGCTGAGACCTCGACCCACCCATTGAGAAAGTCTATGGGGACTTATTACTAAAAAAAAATTTGTACTATATAGATAGTTTTTAAAGTGGACAATATATGTGATGTTGGGACCCAAGTCATTACATTTGGTATCAACGCTGAGCAAGGCAATAAAGAAAACAAACCAAGCAAAGCAATATACTAAGAAGGTCTTTTGATGGTATCAACTAAGTGAAAATAAACTTTTGATGAATGACTTGCTTATAATGAAAATTGAATACAATAAGAAAGGAAAGTAAATAAAGCAAATAAACCTAAATTGTCGACTATAAGAGTCATTCATTGTATCACTCAACAAGGCTCTTTACACATTCTCTTCTTCTTCTTTTGAGCTTGAACATCCACTACATAGCTTTCTTTTAGTGTCACTTAACAAATGCTTATATACTTCTATCCAACCTATGGTACATTAAAGCTATAGCCATGCTATTCTCATCTCCTTAACCTAACATGACACAAACTCAATATAATCCTCAACCTATACTTTAGGATTGGAAAGAGTCCTTGGCTTCCATAGAAGGGCGCATGGGTTCTTCCTTTTCCTTTGTTAATCCCAAATCCCAAAAGTAAAAATAAAATGGAAAATAGAAGGTGGAGGGGACTAGGCATGGAAGAGAAAGGATGAGAGAAGGAAAGGGGAGGGATGCATGAAAATCAAGAGTGAAAGGCAGAAGTATGAAAGAGAGTGGAATGGTGTCATGTGGAATGTAAGGTAGCTAGTACATGCAGGGTTGATGGAGTGATGCACGTAGAGTTATGGAAGGAAGGAGGAAAGGGTTGTGAAAGTGTAAGAAAAAGGTAAGATTGGCTTGATATGTGGAAGAGAGTTGGAGGGAAGGAGTGTATGTACAATGGTGTGAGAATGGGGAGTGCGTGCTATGATGAGGATGCAATGGAGAGGTGAGGGCATGTTAGTGGATGGCAAGAAGTATGCATGTAGGCTAATAGGGTGATGAATGGTTCCAAGCAGGAATGTGTGCAAGGGGGATGATGGTAGGGCTTGTAATGCAAAAAGCAAGGAAATAGTGGAAGGGAGTGAGAGAGGATGGGAGAAAGAGAAAGAAATGAGAGAATTAGGGATGGATGAGCTTCCTTACCTCTTCTCCAATGGATGAGACACGTGGTCTTGGGGGAGCTTTGGCAATCTCTCTCTCTCTCTCTCTCTCTCTCTCTCTCTCTCTCTCTCTCTCTCTCTCTCTCTCTCTCTCTCTCTCTCTCTTTTGACTTCCAATTCTAGGGAAAGGTAAGTGATATTCTAGCCTTCTCATTCACCCATACTTATAAGATTTCCAAGAAGGCAGCCCTAGGGAATTAATGGTTTGGATCATAAGGTTGGTATGATAATAGGTGGTTAAGATGGGAGAGAGGGTCGAAGGAATAAAACAATTGGAAGGAAGGAGATTTGCTAAGGTTGAAAGAGATAAGGTGAGAATGAAAGAGTAAATGTGGGAAGGAAAAAGGTAGAGAGGAAAAGGGAACAAGATAGGAAGAAAGGTGAGAAATAAAGGAAAATGTGGGAAATAGATAGGAAGAAAGGTGAGAAATAAAGGAAAATGTAGGAAAGAGATAGGAAGAAAGGTAAGAAATAAAAGAGAATGTGGGAAATGGAAAGACATGGGAAAGGATGCATGGGATTCTATATGGTTGTATAGGAAGTTTCAAAAAGTCTGAAATAAATAGGAGCCATTTGATTGACATAGGTGGTTGAGATCTTTCCTCCTTAGAATTTTATCTTAGATTCTCATGGAGTAGGTGGGTGTCTAGGGTTTGTAAATTTTAATGTACCTTGGATTATCATTAACCTAGCTTGAGAGGATGAGATTTTGTTGGAGTGTTCTTATCTGAAAAGATCTTCTTTAAGGGCTTATTTTATGAGTCCAGGAGGCCTAGAATCATCAATATAAGGGTCCTCAAAATAGAGAAGGGTGGGAAGGGCTTTCACAAGAGCCTCCCCTCTCTTCCCAGTCAAGATAGATGGGAAGGTGATGGACATAATCAGCCTCTTTATTTATGTACACACATATTTGTTTCAAGGTGGGACCGCCCCCTAAAATTTCTTGCACCTCAGAGTGGGTGCGTTCACTTCCAATTTGAAACCAATTTTTTTTGGATTCTGATGGCCATGAATATCGAATGTTTTAATGCTAATTCATAAGGATTTGATTCCAATTCCACTATCATATCTTTCAAAGAGGCTATTCTTATCCAAAAGGATCTTCTTTAAAGGCTTCTTTTCTCTCCACCATTAGACTAGAGTTCCTTGGAGTAGATGACCTAGATTCCTTTGAGATTTCCTTATCCACTCTTGGTCCCATATTTATTTTCTTGCCAACCATACTTTTCTCTAGCCAATAGCATGTAAGGAGGGTGGGATGTCTTTTTTACTTAAAAATAGGTGGGCAGCCTAACGAACAAATCTGCACTAATGGACCCTCAATCTAGTCTTCATTAGCAATGTATTAGCCTACGAAACAAATCTCCACTAATGAGCTCTCAGTTTGGTCTTCATTAGTAGTGTGTCTTCTCATTGGTCTATCCTGACCATCCATTGGTTGCTTATGATGTGCATCAACAAGAATAGATCTTGACCTTTAATGCTTGAAAAGTAAGGATATTGATGCATTTTAATTATAACAATAAGTGCATAGATTTATTGAATTATATAGACTTGCACAAGCATTGGTCGATCCCATGAGGACTCAAATTTAAAATTTTGGAAACTTTAATTAAAATCTAATCAAATTACCTTAACCTAGCCAATGAATTAAGAAATAAGCAATTAAACTTAAATACTAAAGAGATATAAAATTAACCAATTAGAATCCACCAAATTCAAATTTAACACGTCACATTCAAGCAACTTATGTTTTTTTCTATTTAAAAGCTCTAAAGTCTCTTTCTCAATTTTAGGACTTTGCTTAATCTAGTTTATTATTTCTAGTACAACTTGTCTTCGTAGGGCAAAAATTGTCTAAAATTCTCTAAACCAATTAATTAATTTATCATACTTAGTTTTTGAAATATAGAATATACATGATATAACCTATGAAAAGAATACTAAATATATAAGTCAATTTGCTATTTCCTAAATTGCTAATTAAGCACACTTTTACCTAAGATACCCTACGTGAATATACTTAAACCTAATATGGCTCCATCCTAACCTTGAATGAAAATTTAGCCTAGCAATTAATCATTATTCTAAACTTATTATTATGACTACGACAACTATTAAGTTACTTTAAAATTAATCTTCACTTTAATAAAGCTAAAGGAAAGGAAACTAATGGTAAATCAAGGTAAACAACTTACTAAGTAATGGAAGCATACTTTATTTCACTATGAATTGAGAAAGTTTACATGAATAAAACACAAAAACAAAGCATAGAAATTCCTATGGAATGAAACAAATTTCACCACTTTCCTTGCGTGTTACTCAACAAGACCACTTTAGAAACACTTCCAACCTGTGCCACCACCTTGCTTTCCTCCACCACACAATGAGTTAGACCTTGTCATGTCACTCAACAAAGCTATAGATCACTTTACTAGCCACTTTTCCTTAAGGAGAAACATTCAACCAACCATGGAAAAATATGACGATAAAAGAATGAAGAGATGGATGTTATGAATTTTAAGGAGAAAGAGAGATAGAAGTGGGCTGCTATGCTTTATGAGAGAGGGAAAAAAGATAGTTTGAAGGGGGTTGTTTTTGGATAGAGGTGGGAGAAGGGATAGGGTGTGGTGATATGTAGATGAAGGTAAGGTGGGATGAATGCTTAAAAAGAAAAACTTTGAATGTGCGAAGCAAGAATATGAAAGTAAGAAAGAGATTAGTTAAATGCTAATTTTTTACCTTGAAGATTCTTTGAAGTATAGGAAAAGCAATTTGGAAACCTCCTTGACCATAAATAAAGCATGTTTTTTTATGTTGCATATATAAGAGTTGAGAGGAGGTGGAAGATTCCTTAAGGAAACTCCCTCCTTACCTATCTTATCTTATATTATCTTTCTACCTCCATTCATTTTTTCTCTCCTCTCTCTATTCCCTTTCTCTCTCTCTCTTTATTTAAAATACATAGGAGTTTGGAAGCATTAGGAGACTTCTAAGTAAAGGAGGCTTCCTTCTTCATCTCTCTTCTTCTCTCTCCTCCTTATCCACTCTTTCTCTTTCCTCTTTCATTCAAATTCAAAATTGTTGAAGACTTTGCGTGTAAAAACATATCTTGCATGGATTTGCATCTTCCCATGAATGAAAAATTCGTGCACCCCCTTTAGGTGATCTCCTCTTGAAGTGATAAGAAAGAAAATGTGAGTGGAATATGCTTCTACAGGCCTTGGACTTTAAGTGCTTCACATGCTTGGTATTTTTTACATGCATAACCTTCAATATTCACTTATAAACTCTTCAAAGGAAATGAAATGTATGCATTTATTTATGAAAATCTGCCAGCTTATCTTTTGATAATGAAACTCTTTAGTACGAATAAGGTTCGGTCTCCACTTTAGGGTTTTTTACTATTCTGAAGTTGATAACAACACTTATTTAATATTATGAACTATTAGACTTCATATTTTGTGGTATGCAAGCCCTTGATATTGCTCAGCTTCTAAACTTTCTCCTTTAAATGTAAAGTTTTAAAAATACCCTATTTTCTCATTTGTACCCTGGACCTGCAAAATTATAAAATAAATCTTAATTAGTGATATTTATGTTCAATCATGGACTAAAAATACTAATTATAAAGATATTTTATGTAATATTTCTATATATATCAAATATCCCTAGACATACATTTTCTAGTCCTTGAGGAAAACTAAAAAATTAGAAAAGAAAGAAAGAAAAAGAAAATATCTAACAAACCTAACCACTTCTGCACATGCTACCATCTACATTTAGCATATGCAAAAATACTTTAAAACCATAGGTTACCCCTAGTGGATGAGTTATAGTCTTGTAAGGTTTTCCAAAATGACACTGATAAACATTTAAAAACCACATATGGGAGTTCCTTTATTTATCTTAGAGCATTCATTAAATTCCTAACTTTAGCATGCTAATAAAAATGAATAGCAGTCAAAATCTTATCCACATGCTAAAAATATCCATTACTTTATTAAACATCAAAATGCGAGTTTGTGAATATAGCCAATATATACATAATTATCAATCTCCAAATAAGGTATATCCTAAATTACGATCCAAATGTATGCTTTGACTTTAAATCTCATAGGATATTCTTAGCATGCCAAAAGAAGTCTCTCAGAAAAGGGTAAGTCTCTCATTAATATGTGAGTAGAATAAGGTTTATAAGGCCAAATTCTCACATATTTCATACAAAAGAACAATAAATTAGAAAAATCAGATAACAGTCTCATAAAAGGATATCAACTATTAAGAAGGTTTTACTCTACCAAAATCCTTACTCATTCATAACTACATCTAAACCTTGATACTCCTAAGATCAAGTTAAGATTTTTATTAGGATGAAACAAAGGCCTAGGATAGGATTATCAAATGAATAGGTATAAGGATAAACAAAGTTTGTTTTGAAAAATATGTAAAGATATTCAACAGTTGTATTCACAATCTTTCTACACATGAGAGTAAACATTTCCTTTCACTTGCTATCTTTTTCTTTATTATTTTTTCTTTGAATATATCCTTCCTTTTCCACGGTTCTTCTTTTAATCATTTTTTATGTTCCTTTCTTGAAGTGTATTGCTCATATTTTTTCTCAAGATAATCCTTCAACCATCTCTATATATTTCCAAAACAAACTAGGTAATGGATATATTATAGGTTTAATAAAGATAATGGTTGTTTGATTCATAAAGAAATAGTTTAATATAAAGGCCCAAGGGTCTAACTTGTGGAAAATAACGTAGGAAAGGCAAAAGTCTCAGATTTAATAAAGATGGCTTCTATCATTTCCTGGCTTTCATATGACTTAAAGATGATTACAAGCTCAAGAGATATGTAGTATAATCCTTAATATTATTTCTTAGTAGTTGATCAAAACAAAGAATAATGAGACCAACTAAGATTTAATGCATGTTGAAGAAAATTTTGAATTTTAAGTATAACCCTCTCAAAGAAAGATTGTCTCTAAATTCACATGGGTTAATAGTCTCCACAAATCTTCTTCAGGATCTCTATGTTATGCTTTCTCTTCACCTTAAACTGTATGTATGTATGTATGTATGTATGTATGTATGTATGTATGTATGTATGTATGTATGTATGTATGTATGTATGTATGTATGTATGTATGTGGCTATTTTGTACAATAATTATTTCTAGTTTAAATTTCATGATTTTTTTTTTAAATAGGATAAAAAGGTTAACTAATTGCACACAAATCTATTAATAAGCTAAAGTTTGAAAATATATTGAATATTAAAAAATTTTGAATTCTCATCCTTGTCAAGGAACTTATCATAAATTTTTTAATAAAATTGTTCCAAAAAACTAAATGGACACATCAAAAATTGAAATTACCCCATCCTTTAGACTTAAATTAAACATTGGGAACAATGTTTAGAACTACATACCATGGACAAATGAAATAATAAACCTGAAAGGAAAGGGTGAGAAAAATAGTACTTGCACTCTTAGGATCGTGCATTGATCTGTTGATGTGGTTTATTGAATGTGACATTAATATACAATGAATGCTGATGAAAATGCAAAATTAATACTAAAATAACTAATTAATCTACCCTACATAGTTGTAAACCTACCTAGGTATTCTAATCTATCCAAATCTTAACTCTAGTAATTAAATGAAGGAGTTTCTCCCTCCATATAAGAAATTCACTATAGTCAATATACATTTCCATTTATGTGTTTTAAAAATAACAACAAGTAAATGAGTCCACTATAGCATAGACATAGCGTGTATGAGTTGATCCACAGAGACTCTATTAGTAAGTGAATTTTAATGAAAAATCAATTTTAACTACTTTAACCTAGCCAAACAATTTATTTAACAAAATTAATTACCTAAATTTACTAAAAATTATAGAATTCACATAACATGCTAGAAATTAAACGTAATCCTTGGAATTAAAAATCTAATATATAAGAACTCAAATACTTTTAGGATTAAGTTATCAAGATTTTTCTACACATGCTAATCAAGTTGCAGTAACTCTAAAAACATGAAAAATAATTCTTTTCAAGCTCTCCTTAAATATTTTCTTAATACTAATTTCTTAATGTTGCACTATATTTATTTAAAGTATAACCAATCTTCTTAGGGCACCAACTATTAAATATTCTTGTATAATCACCCTCTTTCTTACTACACTTGGTATCCCTTTCTTTTAAACAATCACTGAGTATGTAAACTTAGATTGCTCTAAGACCAATAGTAATTAGAGACATAAACATAAAAGCATAAAGTAAATCACCCAAGATGAACTAATTAAAGACATAAACATAAAAGCATAAATAAATCTACAACTGTTGAAGCAAGTAAATCTACAACTATTGAAGCAAGTAAATAAAAACATAAAGAAAATAACACTTAAAGAAAAACAAAAATAAATTTTATTCTATTGAAATAGAAATTATATCAATTGATTACATGGAAAGGTATAAAAAAAGCAAATACAACTAATCTTATGAGTTAGAACACACTCACCTAGATTCCAACATGTTGCTCGAGAGATCTTTCGATTAATCCCATTAACCTGCACACTACCACCTTTCTTTCCCATTGTTCCCTTGTGATATAACTTATGTTGTGTATTTCAACATAGACATGGATCACTAAGCACTCATACCACAGCCCTTGGAAGAAGTGTTTACTCCTAAAAATAGATTTTATGTATGTAATACCAATAGAGAAGCAAATTCAAAAAGGCTTATAAAAGACAAAACCTTGGAGAGAAGAATATACTAAATGATAGATGATATGATGGAAGTACAGGGCATGATTTTTAGAACTATAATAAAAGATAAAATTTTAGAAAAATAAAACGAGATGGATAAATATTAAGGCATGATAATGAAATTGAAATTTGGTGTAAATTGGATGAATGGAAGAAGGGACTAAAGATGGAGTTTTTTTATTATGAAATTTTGTGAAGATGTCTATTATGATATGGAGATATTAACATGTGAATTTCAGGGTTAAAGGATAGGTATAAAAAATGAAAAATAAAATGGTAAAAAAAGGTCAAGAAATCAGGAAGAAAAGATTGAAAATAGAGTATGAAAGGGATGAATGAATAAAAAGGTTATGGAATGAGTTTTAGATGGATATTTTGATGAGTAAAATAAGATGGGATAGAGGGATGAGGGAGTGATTTTTAAGGTGAGATAGTCTAAAAAAAAGGGGGCAGAATGAAGGGAAAAGAGTTTAGAGAGGGTGGGAGAGGCATGGAATCCATGGGGATACGGATGTTGGTGAGAAGGAAAGGAAATAGAAAATGGGAAGGAGGATAGGCTAGGGGGAGGAAAGATGATAGTAAGGAAGAGAGAAAATCTAGGAAAATAAGTGAGAATGGGAAGGAAAAGAGGTGGAAGGTGTGGAATGCTTTTTGGTTGTGTTGTTGTTCAGAAATCTAAGATGAATGTAAGCCATTGGATTGAAATGAGTGGTGGAGATCTTTAGTACTTAGGATTTTGATTTAACTTTTAAATAAAGGCAAGGTGGCCAGGGTTTCATATTTCTATGTTCTTTGTCTCCTCCACAGGGTCATGCTTGAAATTTAGGATGGATGCTAAAGATCTGGTTGAAGTCCCACAATTAGGTTGTAGTTGATGCTTTTTTTTTTCTTATTAATTTGATCGACATGCCCTAAGGTGAAAGGCTAGACTTTTGTTGAGATTTTCTTATCCAAACTGATTCCCCTCCTTTATTTTATCCTCATCTCACCATTTTTATATTTGACTAATTAGATGTAATTAAAAAACACATTTTTTTTCCTAAGGAGAATACATTTGCTCCTCCTTGAGAAATGGTAGGCAGCCCACCAAAATTCTCTAGCAATCATGGTTCCCACTTACATGGCTTCTTTCCATTGGTCAATCTTAACTCAAATGGTTTCTCATTAGTTTCTTTAGGATGATCTTGGATGTGAATTGATCCCAGCCACTCTTTCTTGAAATTTTTAGATGAAAATTGATTGTAGATTTCTCGTTTTTTGTCTCTCTCCTCACCTCTTTATTTTTCTTCACCAATCATACTATTTTGTGTTCAATTAAGTGGGATGCACCATATTTGCATGGAAATTTCATGGTACACATATAGATGGTCCCTATTATGAAGTGTAGAAAGAGAGTTAGGGTTTTAAGTCTCCTATAGGCCCCGGCTTGAGTGTGTTTTCCGTGCTTGCTTCCTTTAATGTGTCTCTCAAGCTTCACTTAGAAGCTTCTCAAAGGTCATGGAATGCATGTGTGGAAGTTCTATCATCCTATGTTTTTTGGAGTCTCTTTTAGGTGGATAAGGTTTAGCAATGTTTCTAAGGTTTTTGACTGCTCTGAAAATGATACTGACACCCTCTTAGCATTCTAAATTTTTGAGCTTCGTAAATTTGATAAGTGGTCCCATGTTGATGCTCGAACTTTGGATTTTCCATCTTTTAGGGTTTGGAATGCTAAAAAAAAAAATTTACAATTGTACCCTAATACTACAAAATGTGAAAATAACCCTAATTAGTGATCATTATGATAAAATAAGTGTCAAGATATTGTATCTACTAATTATATACCTATCATCCATTTCGAGATGGATGGTGGTGATAAGATCAGAACATGAAAGACCACTATGAAACAAAGTTTCATGGGACCTAATCAAGATGGATGGTCCTCATTATTTGCAAATGGAGGAAATATAAGGTCCAATTCAAAAAGCACATAATATTCCTCCTTTCTACCTTACATTTTCCTGTAGTTGGGGGGTTAAGCTTGCTCTGTATTTCTTTAAAAGGTTGTTCTTATTCTTTTGGAGGAAGAGATCTAGTGGGGCTTAATCCCTTAGTATCTTCCAATGTGCACCCTAAAGTTGATTGATGTTGGGCCAGAACATCAATTGACTCTTCTTCCTATTCTGCAGTCACAGGTAAGGTTTCAGATGAACCTATATTGCTATCTTATGATTTGTCAAACAAATACTATGGGTCCAAATTGGGTACATCTTCTACACTACATGGCTTTAATTTAATCTCTAAAAATGTTGGGGTCCCTACTTGGACATTCCATTGGGAAATGTTCATTAATGGTGAAATATCCAATAAATCATGCACTTCATCAATGTAGGTCTCTATATCAAAATTAGAATTAAAATGAGCAAGATAATCCTCTAGTGGATCTTTTTAAAGCAATATAGGGATGGTTAGAAATTTTGTATCTCAAAAGGGTCATACCATGATATTTCCATCCCAGTATTGGTATTGATGGGATTCTCATTATACTCAATTTGTTCAATTTCCTTAGCCCTTTCTATAAATTTAGTAGTTATTAGACCCCATTGGGATTGTTTCTATATAACCTAAGGGTATCTTCTAATGATTGCCCCCTCTATTGTGGAGGAAATGACTAGTATGGGTCATATTGTTGTGACATTGAGGTACTTTGAAAGGGTTGAGAAGGGTGGAACCAAGAATGTCACCCTCCTTGGTATTCTTGAGACCAAATTTGTTTGGGATGCCTAGCCCATCCAGGTCTCATCATAGGAATAATTGCTTGGGTTTGTGAACACATTGTGTGTTCACTTGCTCCCAATAATACACAGTGCATGTGATGCTTGATGGCCATGAAGTAGTGGAATATTTTAAACTAGAATAAGTATAATAATTCTTGAGCTGAGGCAGATTGGATGACATGTAAGCATGCCTAAAAGTATATAACCTATTCGATTTACTATTTGTCCTATTAGCCAATCTATCTAATGCATTGGATAGATCAAGAGTATCTCCTGCCTCCATCTCATACATATCCTCTTAATGTAAGTTCCAGGGAGTGAAACACTATGACAATGGCTTTCTATCCTTTGATTCATGGACTATTTCTTCAGCAGTGTTAATATGATTGGCTTGATTGGTTTAACTCTGGCCTTGTGGTCCATCTAATCTCAAGAGTTAAGAGTGTGAGGTTTGGATTCTCATATCAATGGCAGGGCCTACACTAGAACATGATGCAATAAACTCAAATTTGTATACAATGAAAACAAGTCATTTGTATAAAATGAAAAAGCATTTTTTTTATCCAAACTAAACTAAGGAAACTTAGTTAAATGATGTTCAATTAGAGGACACATAATAAGTCTAACCCTATAGAAAACAAGTTGAAAGTATTTTATTAATCTTAATTCTCCTTGGGGGAGTGACTTTTAGGTTATTACTAACCTAGCTCCTCCTCTCTTGTAAACTTATCCTACTCCTTACTAGTTAAATCTTAATCGTCATTAACCACTTTACACTCTCCTTAGTCATCCATCGGTGAGCTAAGTCATTGAATGTGTTGGTAGAGCTAGTTGTTTAAATACCAATAGCGTCGAGCCACTAGAGTGGCAATAGGTTATCTCCTTCTAAGAGGGTACCATGAGCTTGTAAGTAGTTGAGGTCTCTTCTAGATTGATTTTATTTAATTGGTTGAGTTTAGGGTTGTGCATAAGGTCATTTTTAACCTAGGTAGGGCAAGGGGATGGTGATCAAATCCACCCTTGATCATGTAGGGGTAAGTACCCTTATTAATTCATTTGAGCATTCCCATGCAATTTGATCAACATATAATTACCTTAAGGCATTAAGCGTGCCCTAAAAAATGCAAGAAAAGCAGTGAACTAATGCCTCTACCTATGTGCTCTTTAACAAACAGTGTGGGCCTCAACAGATCTGACACTATAACCCTAATAACCTATGTCTGTAGGTTATAACTGAGCTTAGCCTATCCCTTGTTAAGATGTGTAGCTAATGCAAAGTCCTAATTAATATGTAACCTGATTTATGAGTATAAGCTCTATGATATATACTACCAATCACAATTCAAAACTAATTATAATACAAGTCCTAATCTAGGAAAAGTTAGGAGATAGAATGGCTTACATGGGGTCCTTGATCATATCTTCTTGTACAAGTGTGAGACCATGTACTTACGATCTCCTCTTCCAAGTTAGGATGACTCACCCTTGACCTATATTATGACAATGCTTATTTGAATGACTCGCTATTGAAATAAAGTTACAACACATCCTCACTACAATTAAATAAAAAATATAAGCCTATCCTATTTGGAATTCTCCTCCAAATCCTTCTCTAAATTCTTGAAAAAATAAAAATATAAGTGAGTATTAATTAATCATAAGAACAATGCAAAAAATAAAGCTACAACTAATATGCATGTAAAACTAAACTGAGATTAGTGGTAAAGTAACTTAATCGATGTTTTAAGAAAAATTTTGTTGTAAATCTCTAACAACGACACCAAAAACTTGATATGTTCTAATTATAACTGCAAGTGCACAGATCTATTGAAGTATAGAATTGTGCAAGTATAGGTCAATCCCACGAGGACTCAAATTTAAAATTTTGGAAATTTTAATTAAAATCTAATCAAATTACCTTAACATAACCAATGAATTAAGAAATAAGCAAATAATTTTAAATACTAAAGATATATATAATTAACCAATTAACTAGACTGTAGGGTTCAGAATCCACTATATTCTTAAATACAACACATTCAAGTAACTTAAGTTTTTTCTATTAAAAATACCAAATTATTTGTAATTTTAGGATTTTGCATAATTTAGTTTATTATTTCTAGTTCTTGTCTTCTTAGGGAAAAAATTGTCTAAAATTCTCTGAACCAATTAATTAACCAATCATATTAATTTCTAAAATGGACATATAACCCATGAAAATGATACTAAATATATAAGTCAATTTGCTATTTCCTAAATTGATAATTAAGAAGTGAATATACTTAAATCTAATATGGTTTCTTTCTAACCCTAAAATGAAATTTTAGTCTAGCATATTAGACATTATTTTGAAAGCTATTATAACTATGACAACTAATAAGTTACTTTAAAATTAATTTTCTTTATTAAAGCTAAAGGAAAGCAAACTAAAGGTATAGCAAAGTTAAACAACTTACTAACTAAAGAATGAAAGAACACTTTATTTCACTATGAATTGACAAAGTTTATATGAATAAAGCATGAAAATAAAGCATAGAGATTCCTATGGAATGAAACAAATTTCACCATTTTCCTTGCCATGTCACTGAACAAGACCACTTTAGAAACTCTTCCAACCTACACTGTCACCTTGCTTTCTTCCACCACACAACAACTTAACTCTTGTTGTGTCACTAAATAAAGCTATAGGTCATTACTGTACTAACCACTTTTCCTTAAAGAGAAACATTCAAACAACCATGAAAAAATATGACAATAAAAGAATGGAGAGATGTATGTTATAAATATTAAGGAAAAGGAGAGATAGAAGTGGGCTGCTACACTTTACGAGGGAGGGAAAAAGATAGTTTGAAGATGGAGGGGGGAGGGGGGAGGGCGTTGGATATATGTGGGAGAAGCAATAGGGTGTAGTGATATGTTGATGAAGGTAGAAGATGAAATGAATGACTAAAAAGAAAAACTTAAATGTATGGAGAAGAAGATGAAAGCGAGAAAGAGATTGTTTGAATGCTACCTTTTTTCCTTGAAGATTCCTTGAAACATAGTCAAAGCAATTTGGAAACCTCCTCCATAATACATAAAACATGTTTTTAATCGTGTATATATAGGAGTTGAGAGGACGTGGAAGATTCCTTAAGGAAACTCCCTTCTTTCCTCCTTACCCTCTCTTATCTTATCTTATGTTTCCACCTCCTTTCCTTTCCTCTATACTTGTCTATCCATTCTCTCTCTTTCTATTCAAAATACATAGGAGTTTGGATGCATTATGAAAATTTTATGTTAAGGAAGCTTCCTTCCTCCTTATCCATTCTTTCTCATTCCCCATTCAAATTCAAAATTGTTGAAGACTTTGCATGTAAAAACATATATTGCATGGATTTTCATCCTCCCATGTATGGAAAATTCGTTCACCCCCTTGAGGTAGTTCCCTCTTGAAGTGATGAGGGAGAAAATGTGACTTGAGTATGCTTTTATAGGCCCTAGCCTTTAAGTGCTTCACATGCTTGGTGTTTATTACATGGATAAACTTTAATATGCACTTATAAGCTCTCCAAAGGTAATGAAATGTGTACATTTATTTGTGAAAAGTCTACCACTTTATCTTTTGATAATGACACTTTCTTTAGTATGAATAAGGTTTGGTCTCCACTTTAGGTTTTCTAATTGTTCTAAAGTTGATAACAACACCTATTTGACATTTTGCGCTTCTAAACTTTATCTCGTATACTATGTAGGCCCTTAATAATGTTCAGTTTCTAAATTTTTTCTTGTAAGGGTAAAATGACCAAAATATCATTTTTCTCATTTGTAATTGGGACTTACAAAATTATCAAATAAACCTAATTAGTGATGTTTAAGTTAAATTACGGACTAAAAATACTAAATATAGGATTTTTCTATGTAATATTTCTATATATAAGATACTTTCCAACTGTATATTTCCCATAAATTGTCTCTCTTTACTCTTTTATTTTCTCAACATGTATTTCTCATTTTTCTCATGGTATCACATAGGATTGAGTGTAATTGACCACCTTAATGGAAGAATTCATGTGGCTCCTTAGGTGGTCCTCAATTTTGGTTGAGTACAAGATAGAGTGTAAGGAATATATCTCATGAGAACCCCAATCTTTTGACCCATTTTATTTTAGAGAAGCTTTATTGTATGTGATCCCAATATATGTGAATTGAACTTTGCTTAGAAGCTTCTCAAGGTGGTAGCTGGTTTTGCATGCATGAATGGGACGTTTTGTCACCTTACTTTTGATATGAACACCCTATTTTGAATAGATAAAACTCGGTCTTTCACTTAGGGTTTCAAATTGCTCTAATTTTAATAACAACAAATAATTTTCATTTAGAGTTTCTTGGATCTTATATTTGGCATATGTGAGCCCATGATGTAGCTTGGACTCTAATTTTTCTCTTTTAAGGGTAAAATTACTAAATACCCTTTTTTCTCATTTGTAACTTGCACTTGCAAAAATGTAGAATTAACTCTAATTAGTGATATTTATGGAAAGTTCTAGATAAAACCTACTAAATGTAGAGGTATGTGTATAATATATATATATATATATATATCAAATATCCCATACTTAGATTTTGTTAGTCCTCTAGCAAAAGTGTAGAAAATAAATACATATATCTAATAAAAAAATCACCACTTTTGCATGTTATTTTGTTTTCATTTAGCACATGTAGAAAGCCTTTAAACCTCTAGGTTTACCTTAGTAGAGAATTTTCTTCTATTCAACTTAAATGAAAGTCCTCACTTCAGCATGATAATAAAAATAAATATCAGTTAAAAATACTACCTTATGCTAAAGATATTCCATTATTTCATCAATCCTTGGAATGTGAGTGTCTGATTATATAGCCAATTTATATACAATTACCAATTTTCAAGCAAATTATAAACTAAATTATTGTCCAAAAATATGTTTTGACTTCAAATCTCATAGGATATATTTAACACTTGCAAAGAAGTGGCTCAAAAAGGGGTTAAATCTCTTTTCAATATGTGAGTAGAGTGATATTCATTAAGGCCAAATAATCTCACATATTTCATACCAAGGAATGATAACTTAGAAAGAATCGAATATTGGTCTCATGGAAAGGATATCAACTATTAAGAATGTTACACACTATCAAAATCCTTACCCTTTCTACCATATCTAAGTCATAATTATCCTAAGATCAAATAGGACTTTTATTAGGATGAAATATCTAAGTCATAATTCTCCTAAGATCAAATAGGACTTTTATTAGGATGAAACATGGGCTTAGGATAGGGTTATCAAGAGAATGAGTGTAAGGGTAAATAAAGGTTGTTTTATAAGATAATTAAGGGTCTTCTACCAATGTATTCACAATTCTCTTTTCTATCCATATGAGTAAACATGTCCTTTTTCATTGGCTATCTTTTTCATTTTCTCTTTGACTTTTGTTATACCCTTTCTTTGAATTTTTCTCTTTTTAGCCTTTTTTATGTTCATCTCTTGAACTACATTGTTCATACTTGTTGTCAAGATAATCTTCAATCATCTCTATATATTTCCAAAACAAATAGGTATTGGATATCTTATAGGGGTTTGATAGGGTACTGGTTATTTGGTTCACAAAGAAAAGGTTTAATATAAAGGCTCAAGGGTTTAACTAGTAACTTAGGAAAAGCTAAAGGCTCTGGGTTTATCAAGGATGACCTTTATTATTTCCTAAGTTTCATATGATTTAAAAATGAGCATAAAATTAAGAGACAAATGGTATAGTCTTACATATGATTTCTCAATAGTTGACCAAGATGAAGAATAGTGAGACCAACTAGTAATTTATGTCTGCTGAAGAAAATTTTGGAATTTTTATGTAACCCTAAAAAAGTAAGATTGGCTCCAAAGCTTACATGTCTCAATATTCTCCACTTATCTTCTTCAAGATCCCTAGTTATATTTTCTCTTCAACTTAGACTATATATATATAGACACACATACATATGGCTATTTTATGTAATGATTATCTCGAGTTTCATGAAAAACTTTACAAAAAGGATAAAATAGGGAACTAATTCTATGCAAATATATTAATAATCAAATGTACAAAATATATTGAAAATTTGAAATTTCTGATTCTCATCCTTGTAAAGGAACTTCTCATAAGTTTGTTAAAATTTTCAAAGAAATAAAGAAAAGACTCAAAAATAATAAATAAAAAAAGACTAAAAAATAACAAAAATAAATAACTTTTGGACACATCAAATTTGAATACCATACCCATATACTTAAATTAAACATTGTCCTCAATGTTTAGAACTAAATACCATGGACAAATTAAAAAATAAACCTAAAAGGAAAGGGTGAGAAGGATAGTACCTGCAGTCCCGAGATAGTGCATTGATCTGCTAATGTGGTTAATGAGATGCAATATAACAATGCATATATGTTGTTGCAAGTGCAACTAAATGATTTTACAACTAACCTAACTAACAAATTTATGCTACCCTTATCCTACCTAATGAATATACTCTACCTAACATTAACCATGGAGGAGTTTCTGGATCAACTGACCCCATTTTAGAATCTCATGGTAATCAATGTACATTTTCCACCAGAGATATATGGATGGGGTAGCAAGATAGAGTGATTGATTACTATGGATGGGATTGGCTGGCGAACAATGTGATGTGCATTGTCCCAAGAATTGCCAAATTGGGTGTATAGGAAGCCAACATCAAATACCAGAAAATTGTCCTCCTCATGGACATCTTCCTGAATGCTAGGGCTAAGATCACTCTACATTTTCCAAAAAGGTTCTTCATTTTTATCTTGAGGAGAGATATAGTGGGGCTTATACTTGTTGATGTTTGACCATAATATCAATTGACTATCCTTCTTGTTTTATATTGGACTCTTGAGTAACAAGCAAGGGATTAGATGAAGTGAAACTATCATAGTATGCAATTTTGGGGAAATGTGTTTGGTTCATATTGTGTGTATTTACAATCAATGGTTCAAATAGAATCACAAAAGATGGAATGGTTCCTACTTGGGCTTTCCACTTTGAAGTGTCCATTAATGGCATAGTATCAAGTAAACCATTCACTTCATTGATGGAGATATCTATATCACAATCATCAAAGCCAAAATAAGCTAGATAGTCCTCCAGAGGATTGGTGCTGGAGGATGATAGGGATGGTAGACATTGTATCATATCTACTTTAAAAGTGCCTTTCAGAGTCTGGTTGTCCTACATTAATGACATTAAGCTTAATGTCCATGCCCCTAAAGGACAACTTCATTGTTCCATCTCTATAGTTGATAATTGCATTCAATGTGCCTAAGAACGGCTGTCCCAAAATGACTAGAATTTAAGTACTAGTGTCTATTATAGGCTGAGCATCTAAGACTACAAAGTCTGTTGGAAATACAAAGTTATCAACCTAAACTAGTACATCCTCTACCACACCAAGTGGAACTTTAACTGACCTTTCTGCTAATTGTAGTGTGCTTGTGGTCATTTTCATCCTTCATGTACCTAATTCCTTACATAAAGATAAGGGTAATAGGTTAACACTTGACCCCAAATCAAGTAATGCCCTATCAACTAAGTGTTCACCAATCACACATGATATAATGGGACACCTTGGATATTTATACTTTCGTGGGGTTTGTGTTGTAGGATTAAGCTTGCTTGCTCTATGATATGCTTTTTTTTACACCTAATGTTTTCTCTTGTAGGGGTGGATAATTTTTAGAAACCTAGAATAATAAGGTATATCCTTGATTACATTAAGTAATTAAATATTTGTATTGACTTGTTTAAACACATCCATGAGCTTATCAAAATTATTCTCCTACTTAGCCATTTTCAAATACTTAAGAAATGAAGCCTTTGGAATATAATCTCTTCCAGACTAGGGTGAGAAGAAGTGGGTGGTAGCTATTTCTTCTCTTTTCCCTTTAGATACTTTTTAGGGCTCTCTATGTCCTAACCTTGTCCATTTTCCTTAGTTAGGCCTACTAGATTATCTATTATCTTTCCACTCGTAAGGGTAGTTATGGATTCAGTTATTTGATGAAATGTCTTCTCACTCAAATTTGTGCCAATCTCATGCTAAAGCTTAGGTTTGGGCATAGGTTGAGCTAGAAATTGTTCCTTTTCCCCCTCAAAAAGTGTAGCAGTGAGTTGACCCATTTGGTATCCAACTATGCAATAGATTGTGAGTGGTATGCATTATTTGTTTAACATTATTTGGCAATCTAATGAACTCTACATAAAGAAACTTAGGGTCTCTTCTAGAGATTGTTTCCTTTATTGTGGAGGAAATGACTATTGTGGTACAAGTTGTAGTTAAGTTGGGGTTCTATGGAAAGGTTGATTGGGGTGGATCCTAAATGGTCCTCCTTGATTATTCTGAGGCCATGAAAAATTCAAATGACTAGCCCATCCAAGATTGTAAGTCTAAATATGGACTATTATTACTAGGATTTCTTAATACATTCACTTGCTCCAAAAAAATTTCAAGTTGTTGAACTAGAGGGCATGAAGTAGTAGGGTGTGTTGTACTAGAACAAATTGAACAAACCTCAGATGGAGGTTGCATATTGGATTCTTTAGCCAACACAACTTCCCTTAATTTATTAGGAAGACCATTAAACTTATCCAACCTATCTGTGAAAGTGCCTATTTTGTTATAGAGGTTAGAAGTGGCTCTTATCTCATTTATACTACCTTTCCTTTGAGGCAGTGGAAATCTTTCTATTCCATTAGAACAATCCCATTACTGGGAGTTTTCAAATAAATTTTCAAAGAAGTTCCATGCCTCCACATCACACTTCGTCATGAGTGCCTCACCACTGCTGGCATCAATTATACATTGGTTTTGTGGGGCCAAAAAACTCTGTATTTGTTGTTATTTCTCAAAATCATGGTGCAAACATTAGAGCAATAGATCCTTCCATCTTTCCCAGCATTCATAAAAATTCTCACCCACTTTTTGTTGAAAATTTAAGATTTCTCTATGGACGGCATTGGTTTTGTGAATGTGAAAATATTGTTTAGGAATTTTCTGGCTAATTACTCCCAAGTAGTGATGGATCATACTTCTAATGAATTTAGTCACGCCTTCACTTCATCTTTTAAAGAGAAGGGGAATGGCTGAAATCTAATAGAGTTATTAGAAAAGTTTTGGTATTTAGCACATATGTCGAGGAATTCCTTGACATAGTGGTAGGGATCCTCCTTATCTAGACCATAATAATTTAGCAGAAGTTGGATGACACCTGGCTTTAACTCAAAATATTCTATGTCAGTTGCAAATAAATCTATACATGATAAGTTGTACTGGCTTCAAATAGTCTCTTGAGGGTTTAGCTGCTACTACTTCATTAGCCATGCTTTTGGTAAGAGTTTCTAAATCTTCTTGGTTCCTTGGGCCCTACCCTTTGGTCCATTCTATCTATTGGTCCAAAGGTACTAGATCTGAATTGGAAAATTAGCGACCTAACTTACACCAATGGTTGGTGTAATGAACTTTAATTTATATACAATGAAAGAGTAATTTTCTTTTTTTCTTTTTTAATTAAACTAAGGGGAACCTAAGCTATGTGATGCACATTCAAGGTCACACAAATCCTAACACTAATACAAACAAGCTGAAAGGTTGATTTTTCTTTATTTTCTTCGAGGGAGTAACTTTTAGGTTATTACTAACCTAGGTAGCTCCTCCTATCCTTTAAACATATCCTAAAGCTTACCATTTAGATCTTAATGGTAATCAACTAGTTCACAACCTCCTCAGTCATTCATATGTGATATGAGTTATTGAATGTGTTGATAGAGCTAGTCATTTAAATAACAAAATAGTTGATTAGATAGGGGCCACTATAGTGGCAATAGGTCACCTCCTTCCAGGAGGGTCCCATGAGTTCGTAGCTCCTATAGGTCTCTTCTAGTTAATTTTTAATTAAAGTTTGAGAGGCTAGGGTCGCATAAGGTGATGGTTAACCAAAGTGTGACAAGGGTTGGTAATGAAATCCACCCTTAATCTTATAGGGGTGAGTGCCCTTACTAATTCATTTAAAAATTCTCACGCAGTTCAATCAACGTATATTCACCTTAAAACAATTAAATGTGTGCTTATTATGCAATTAAAAGTGGCAAACTAATGTAACTACTTATATGTTATTTAACAAGAGGTTAGGACCTCAATAGATAGGATGATATAACCCTAATAGCCTATATGCTTGTTGGAAGAGGAAGCCGTGGGAGGAAGTACATGCCGGGATTTGCAGAGCTCATCAGTCTGGACCTAAACTCTGTATCTTTTTTCTGAAATTATTGTCAAGTGAAAATGAAGAACTTCATTGTTGGAACTATTTGAGCACAATGTTTCTTGGGTAGTTGGCATCCATTATGTGGAAGTTATATCCAAGCTTAGGCTATCTTGTTTAATAGGTGATTACTATTGTGAAGTCCTAGGTATTATGCAATAACTAACAAAATGTATGCACTCTATATATTTACACTACCAAACAAACAATGTAAACTAAGTTATATACAAACCTAATGCTAGGAAATGGAAAGAAGATAAGATAGCTTATAAGGAGGTCCTAGAATTAGTCTTCTCGAGAAGGGTGGGTCCATATACATGCCACCTTCTCTTGCAAGTTAGGATGGCTCACCCTTGACTTATATACAAACCATTTAATTTGAATGAATTGCAATATAATTAAAAAATTACAACATGTCCTCACTACAATTCTCTAAAAATAAAAATTTATAAACTATCCTAATTTCTCCAAATCCCACTGCAAATTCTTGCAAAAATTAAAAAATATAAGTGATTACCCAAATTCACAAGAATAAGGAGGGTATGCTAAATGTCACTAAAATGAATGTAGACATAAAATCTATGACTAGTGGTAAAGTATTTAAGCTAGAATTTAATAAAAAATTCATTATGTGTCCTTGACAATGGTGATAAAAACTTGGTGTTCTTTAGTAATTATCACAAGTGCATGATTCTACTGAAGAATAGAATCTACAAGTACAGGTAGATCCCACGATGACTCTTTTAATAGGGAATTAATGCCTAAGTATTTGACTTTAACCTAGACAACATTCAAGGGAAGGAAATAAATCTAAATAACTAAATAAAATATTAACCAAAGCAAGGAAATAAAGAAAATAAACTAAGCAATGGAATAAATTAAGAAAGTAAAGCAACTAAGGGAAAAGAAACTTTTCATTAATGACTTTCTCACAATGAAAATTAAATACAAGAAGAAAGTAAAGTAAAAGCAAATTAAAAAAACTTCCTTCTAAATTGTCCATTGTAGGAGTCCTCATCTTCTTCTTCTAGGTTTAAAAATCTATGATACAGCTTTCTTGTTGTGTCACTCAACAAATGCCTATACACTTCTTTGAACCCATGGTACACTAAAGCTGCATCCATGCTTTTCTCATCTCCATAACCCAACATGCCACAAACCTAATGTAATCCTTAACCCATACTTTAGGATTTGAAAGAGTCCGTAGTTTCCATAGAAAGGCACAAGGGTTCTTCCTTTTCCTTTGGTAATCCCAAATCCCAAAAAGAAAATGGAAAATAGAAGGTGGAAGGGACTAAGTGTGGAAGAGAAAGGATGAGAGAAGGAAGGGGACCAGGATTTGTATGAATCAAGAGTGAAGGTGACAGTGTGGAAGAGAGTGGAAGGATGTAGCATAGAACCTATGGTGGATAGTACATGTAGGTTGATGGGATGATGTGTGTAGAGTTATGGAAGGAAGGAGGATAAGTAGGGTAGTGGGGATGGCTGAGCTTCCTTACCTCTTCTTCAATGGATTGGACATGTGGTGTTGAGGGAGCTTTGGTAAGGATGATCTCCCTCCTTATGTTTCTCATAATTATTGCTTTCAATTCTAAGGAAAGGTAAGATATATCTTAGCCTTCTCATTCACCCATACTTATAAGATTTCAAGAAGGCATCCCTATGGAATAAATTGCTAGGATCATAAGGTTGGTATGATAATAAATGATTAAATGGGAAAGAGGGTAGGAGGGATAAAAGCAAAGGGGGAAGAGGGGGGAATGGAATTCATAATTGGATGATGTTGGAGGTGGAATGGAGGTGGCAGGAAGCAAATTTTCTAAGGTGGAAAGAGATAAGGTGGGGAAGGAAAGAGGATAGGTGGAAGAAAAAAGAACAAAAGGAAGTGGGAAAGAGATAAGAAGAAAAGTGAGAAAATAAAGGAGAATTTTAAAATGGAAAGATATAGTAAAACATGCATGTGATTCTATATGGTTGTATATGAAGTTTCAGAAAGTTTGTCCCTCTCTACTGGCTTTGGGACAGTCCCGCACCATGTGACGCAATTGGCCACAAGAAAAACTTCTTCATGGTGTAAAACATGGTTGGCCTGGATGATGACACTGACATCTCTGGCACTCTCCCTACCACTATCTCTACTCTTGCCCTAACCTATCATTGGTCAGATAGGTCAGCCCTCACACAAACTTCTGGGCTGCCTTTAGCTTTGTAGAACCAACATTTGGCATGAACCTACATAGTTGGGAGAACTTCACTTCACCTCATACTATGCCGTTGTTCTAATGCCATACATGAGTGTCATAAAGTCTAACTCCATCTTCTCATAAAGATGCAGAGGAAGAAATGTATTTGTGAAGACAACCTTGAAGTCATTCCAAATAATCACTTCGACATTGTCAAAGAAACTCCTCCTAGTAGTTGATCACAAATGCACTACACCACCTATCAAAATGAAAGTTGCCACTGCAACTTGATGATCCTTTGGAACTACCATTGCCTCGAATATCCTCTCTACATTGAAAACCAAAGTATGTACTGCCTTGGGGCCATATTTACTAGAGAACTTAAGAGCAATCCTCCTAAATCACTCAAGAAGGTTGTCCACTAGGGGACATCCCACTCTCTCTGCATTTAGTGCACCTTTTGCACCTGTGTGTTAGCTGAGGCTCATAACCTCTAGGTCATCCTTTGGAGTAAGAGATTAACAACCTCATATGCTGGGTCACCCAGGGCTCTACCACTGCCCTCTATGCATTCGGTGGTAATGGCAAGCTAGCCCTATGTCTCCATGGATCCATCTAAAAACAACCAAGTTTCTAATAAGACTTCTTTCTAATCATTATAACTAAGATCTCTGCCTAAGTCATGGAATTAACCCTCCTAAGTGTTGACACATTGACTCTCAATTACTTTAATTGTGATCAGCACGGCATGCGCTCTAATCCCAAAACCTATAACATCCCTAGTTTTTCAAGCCTTTATCAATTTTAAGTTGGAAAGAAATGGAAATTTCCTTTGCTTTGGAAAACATTATTAGAGTGATAATACATAAATAATTTTGAGAAATTCATGAACTTCTTTCCAGGAGTTATGGCAAAACCTCCACATATCTGTAAGATAATAGTCTTCTAACCTAAGAATGGTTAGAAATACATGGCATAGGAGCACACATACTATCACAAGTAAAGTCATGCAGTCCATTCAAATAATTAGAATAGTCCATATTACAATTATCCAATGTGTCAATAGAAATTTAAGGTATATACATTCCCAAAATGAAATCCCATACATGGATTCTATTAATGAAAACTACATTAAGAACATATTATCCTCACATTTAAATCAATCTAGGTACTTTCCCCTTCCCTACATTTATGGTGCTCAAGCTACCTGATGTATCTCCTGAAATTTTTAGTTGTAGGGGGTGAGCAAAAAAATAGCTCATATGTAAGGTGAAAAACTAATACACATCAAAATGCCTAAAATAAAGCATGCAATAGCATAAGTGTATGTCTATCCTTACATATATACACATATAGTTTCTTAAAAACATGATCCACGCATAGGTGATAAAGATCCACAAAGACTGACAATTTCAAATAATCCATAATGTTCAAAAGTAACTAATAAATCTATCAAATTAGTGTGCTCAAAACAAATGAAGTCGAACTAAGGTACACAACCCTCAATTTGCAAGCACAAATCCATGGCCACATTGTCATGGAAAATTGATCGCCTCGTATCATAGTGGCATACAATCCTACCACCAGTAACCATCAGTGGCATATAGTCCTATCACCTAGCACATAGTCTACCACCAAGGACCAATGGTCTCAACTCTCAAGAATGTTCGGCATGCCCAACACGCTAACAAACACAAAGACACCTATACTTGTAGGTCCCTACTGTCACCCACTAGCGACTATTATGGCCTCACATCTGCTCTTGGATACATGCATGAACCATGACTCACCAGACCTAATGGGGGCTACCCCGCATAGGGATGGTATCAATACTGACCCAAAGGTCAATGGCCAACTACCCCTCCTAGCAGAGGGTCTCTAGGACTTACAATGACATGTAGCACACATACCTCTTAATCTTACTACTGCTCTAGGCACACAAGTCTTACGATACTCATAGAGCACCTACCAAGCAATTCAAGACTTAGGACACTCGAAGAGTGATTGCCCAAAACATGGATGAAATCTGCATCCATAAGGACTTACAAATGCTTGTAGAGTACATGCCTAAGCATTGACCTAATCTACATCTATCAAGACTTATGACCACGCATGAGTGCCTGAGTAAACCATCAATGAAATCCACAATCATCAGGGCTTACAACTACTTGTAGAGTGTCTACCTAAGTATAAACAAAAGCACATCCATCAAGACTTACAGCCACTCATAGAGTGCCTACCAAAAGCATTGATGAAACCAAAACTTGTGGTTCATGAAAATATATGTAATGACTTAAATATTTCAATATTATTATCACTTTTACAACCACGATCAACCATGCTGTTTGGTTTGTTTATTTTGGGAATTAATATACACTTAAATCACCTTAATAGGTGGTTGGATGTTCTATTTTAATTAAAATATGAAACCAAGAAATTTATGAGAAAAATTAGTATTATTAGATTTTTCACTCGAAATGGAATCCAACGCCTCAAAGAACACTGAAAATAGAGTTCGTATGAAGAAGTTATAAGCATTGAAAGATGAAGGGCATATCTGTAATTTGACTGTAAAACAAAAAGGAGCCAAAAAAATAGGGGGTCATTTTTATAACAACACCCCTTGTCATCCCCTACCTCCAGCCACCGACTTCCAGCACCACCACTGCAAGGCGGCACCGGAAAAATGGCAGCACTGCCATTAGGCAGCACCGCCTTCGCAAGGCTATAAAGCTCTCTCCCCCTTCCCTCAAGCACCATTCCCTTCTCCTTCTTCTCCTTTACGATGCTGAACCCACTTCCCTTTTTCTCCTTTCTCTCCTTCTTCTCCTTCTCCCTCCTCCGGCCCCTGTGATTTCACTCGATTTTTTCAACGACAAGGGTTTTTTTGGCAGTAGTAGGAACCGCACCACCAGAAGAAGGGCACATTTCAAGTTGCCCAGGTAAGGCCATTCTACTCTTCTCTCTCCCCTCTCCCTTTTCCCCCAGATCTCAACCGGATCTGGTCAATTTTCTAGCTAGAAATCACCAGATTTCTATGAAAGAAACCAGACGGGTGAAAACCCATCGAAGACGACACGTCCCAGGGGCGCACGGGTGTGATGCATGCCCATGCCCAGCTCCCTGGGGTGACAGTCATGCGTATTCAGCGTATGGACCGATGGTCGAGTCGACCAGGATGCACAGGGCGTCCTCGAAGCCGAGGCGCACCGCGCTTGCACCAAAGATGCATCTGCACGACACAGTCCAGGACGAGCTACAATGCATCACTCGGGTCTGCGCACCAGTGCGAACATGGTCGCGGTTCGACCAGGATGCACATGCGTCCTAGGAACCGTGATGCATGGGCCCTCCGTGGACAAATCTAGTTCGTCCAATTGATTTGCGACACTAAAAAACTCAATTAAGGATGCTACATAACTCTGATTTACGATCCAAAAGAACCGTTGCATTCATATCGACAACGTGGTCCTAATTAGACAATGAAAATTAGGATTAGAGAACTATTTTATATGACTATAGCCCAAAAACTATAGAAATTTCATAGATCTACCATGTCAAAGATGATCAGATCTCATGACTTGATCCATTAGAGGTGTTAGGGCATTAATAACTCAGGATTAACCTCAAAGTACATGTATCCATCCTTGGAATATAGATCTGACCCTTCAAATCAAGCACAGACCTATTTTGAGTATTGGGATAGGCGATCTGTGAGATCTAACCATTCAATTACACAATCTTGATAACATAAAAGTTATTTAAGGCAATCTAACTATTAAATATTTAGATCTATAAGTAAGATCTAGCTTGGAAACGCATTAAGCAAAGGTCTATGATCCTAACAGGTAGATTTGGCCAATAATCTATAAATCTAATTAATGATCCATAAAGGATGGAAATTGATATTTGAATCCTTGTTATCAATTGAAATTCAAGGTTTCACAAAGGTAACTCAGGGTCGAGTAATAAAGGACGCTATTCAAGGAACATCAAGGTAGGTAATTTGATACCACTAAGTTTTTAAACACATCTTAAACTTTGACTCGCATTTATTACCGTGTTTAGCATGTTTTTGAGATATGATGTTCTTATACGAGTATGCAGACTTGTCTTCATGATTTTATGGCCTTAAAGCACTTGAATCTATCACCGTACTTAGTATGCTTTTGGGATATAATGTTCTTATACGAGTGTGCAGAATTATTTTCATGATTTATAGCCTTGAATATGATTTCTGGCATGAGCAAATTTTATGCATTGCTCGCATGATTGAAATTAAATGCGTAAATTGCATGATTTCGATGATTGAGATTTGGATTTATCTATATGTGCTTTTTGGGCTATTGAGCCTGGTGGGCACTATGTTGAGAGGTTAGTATGTACAGGGTTGGCCTCCCAGGCTCTACCACCAAAAAGGTGGATTGTATCGCTGCCAAAAAGGCTTGTCCCTTCCTCGACTGCTGTGGTAAACAAGGACGACCACTGGAGGTGTTCATGGCACCCTTTTTGAGGATAGCCATAGTAGCCGTGGAGGCTATGGTGTGTTGGTCTCTAGATACTGGAGGCACACGATTCTAGCTATGTGCTAATCGTGAGCATAGTGACCTTATGATTTCAATGTTATCAATATGCATATAGCATTGAGATGGTCGTATACGAGTACTCGTGACCAGTTGGCGTGATGTGTTTGCCGAGAGACTCACGTGCATGATACTTATAGTGATGCTAGCATCTACTTTGAAAGATAACTATTTTAAGAGTTTCATGATTATTATATTTGACTCGTAATTTGATATGTTTGCCAAGATCTTATTACTTGGATCTATTGATTTCTACCTTATCATTTTTAGTCAAATTTATATCGTTGAATACTAGATTCTGGTAAAGGATTCGATGGTTGAATTTGCATCAATGAGCTTACATTTTATGCACAAACATGCATGTTTTCACAGAAAGGAATCACTAATATTTTGCATAAAAAGCTCTTTGAAGTATGCATGTCATCTGTCATGTTTTCAAAATAGTAGTATCAGATCACCTACTGGGTATGAGGAATACTCACCCAAATATACTATTTTTACAGATTATCTCCACACAGGAGTAGGAGAACCATCAGGAAATGTTAGTACTATGATCAAGTAAATGAAGAAGGGACAAGTATGAATGTAAGTAAACTCATTACCTTTTGGACTTGTATTTGTACTTATTATAGTTGGGCTGTGAGCTGTGACTGGATAGACCTAGGAAGACATTTATGATTACAGTAATTTTCAAAACTATTTTGTTTGTTGTGAAAGCAAATGACTCTCAAGGTTTTCAAAATGAATTTAAAACAAAAGATTTTTCTGCTGTAGTGCATTGTTTTTATAAAATTCTTTTCAAATAAGGATCTATCCCGCATTAAGAATTAGGTTTGCATTTAAAAATGTATGTGAAAACCTGGGTCGTCACAATATATGTCTCATTCTCACCACTATTTTGGTGGTGCTTATCAAGTAATGACGAAAAATGATGTCGACGAGTCCATGGCCAAATCTGTGAACCCTTTGGTTCAAATCATGGAAAGCTTCCTAAATGAAGATGAGCTTGGTGTGTCATACGGCAATGTTCTATGTTTGGTGGTGTAAGCACTTTATTAATCCCATTATGAACTTATGGTAGATCCATTTATTTGATGTTGTCTTCTTTATGTTGTTTAAGGCTAAATGTCCCCTTTTTAACATGAATGCATATTTTCCCTTTCACTTCTTGCATTATGGCCCTTATAAGTTATGCCATGATGTTAAAGTTCTTACACTTTAGTTATTACTCCCTTAGTGTCATTCATGAGTTTACCATGTGTCACTACTCTCTCACAGCTAGTCTGTTCCTAAGGTTATTAATGGTACTTAACCTAGATGTGGACTTGAAGTGCACTATCTGTTCACTTCACTTTAACTTAGTTCTAATGGAATTTATGAGTATCAAAGCTTAGATGATATGGTCATGTTGACTAATGTTTAGGTTCTTAAGGAAAAAATGCCTTGCCATGTTAAATAATGTTGAGGTTCTTAAGGAAAAAAATGCCTTGGGTTTAGAAAGGTTAAGGCATAGGGGTCAAGTCTCATAGAACTAAATTCATGAAATGTAAGTCTTAGAAGGCCAAAGTAGATGCGGCCATATAAAATAGGTCTTAGCCTTAGGGATTTAGGCTTTACAATCCTAAGTGTGAGTGACTTAGTCCCTTGGGACTAAGTAGGTGATCTCATTTCATTTAAGACCAAGTCTTGAAATATTTAAGTTGTAGGCTAAAAAAGGCTTAAGGAATTTAGGTGTAACATCTCTTAAACCTTAAGAGGTTATTATTTAGTATCTAAATCTTAGGTAGTTGACCCTAAATGGATTGAAATAAGAAGTTCCATCAATAGGTCCAATTTAGCTTATTAAGTGTTTAGGATTTTCAACCTAAGGGCAATTTTGTAATTTCCTTTACTTAAGATTTATCACCTATTTGCCCTTCTCAATTGTTAATTTTTAGGTAGTCACCCATTCCTTTCATTATCAATAAAATTTTCAATTAGTGGTGATCACTTTTCTTTAGAATTTTGGTCTAGGCGCAATTTGGTAATTTTCTCACTTAGGATAATTACATTTTTGCCCTTCACTAATTTCAATTTAGAGGTGCTTTTACATTCATCATATCATCAGTAAAAAGAATCATTAGTGATGGTCACATTTCCATGTTAAAAAGGTCAAAAATTTTCATAATTTTCTTAGACTAGAATTTTGAAATTCTCTATTAGTGCAAATTTTATACTTGAAATTTTGGGACTAGAATTCTATTGAACTCAAGAATTCCAGTCATCTTCTTCCTACACAATTTTTTTCCAGTACCTAAACACAGGAAACTGATAATATTTCTTCTTGTTTGAGCCCCCTACCAATATCCATACATTACATTTTGAGTAAATTCTCTTGCTAATGGAAGTTGAATATGCAATCAACAAAACCCATGTTTTACTTTATCCAAATTAGGTATAAATTTGGAGTTTAAGGATTGGGATTGGGTGCACCTAGCCTGACTATGTGTAGGAAATAGGTTGTGCCTAGTCCCTATACCTATTGTACCCTGAAAAAGGCTATGAAAAACTTAGCATTTTCCTAGTTTAAAAGTATAGTAATCAAGTTCATACTACAAATATTAAAACCCAAATATGCCTTTTAAGAGTTATGGAGGTTTTAGGGGGTAATTGATGTGATGAACAGCCCTTATTCACCATGAATAAGACATTCAACATCAAAATAGAGCGTACAAAATTTGCGCTAAAACATGCTAAGTCCTACTAAAATCCATCTATAAATTTAACATGCAACAATAGGAAACACGTAAGAAGATCATGATGCAAGCAAAAGATCACATTTTCATGCCACTTTTAGCCATCAAACAAGGTAAAATTCAAGTTTTTCAAGTTATTGGTTCAACGTATAGGAAACCAGTAACTTGTAAAATTAAGTATGAAAATCATGGTATTTTGGCTTAGCTAATCCAAGCCCACATTAGTGAGTCATCCTATATAAATCACCTACCTAAGAGTTGAAGATTGAATAGTTGGATCACACGAAGATTTCCCCTTGTCACCTTTACTAGTTCATGTGTGTTGAGCTTCACTCAATGGACAAGAAGCTCCACAATCAGTTTCTTCTCCTTTAATGCAACTCAAATCTTGATTTCATTCTCACCCTAGCTCTTTTCAAGTGTTTCCCTTTGTTCCTAGCACCTTTCTCTTTCCCAATTTTCTCGCTTCTTCTCCCCATGATTTTCTCCTACTGGTTTTTCCGTTACTTCATTAATGGCTGGGAAATCCCAATCCAAATAGGATCTCCCTTTCTAGCTCTCCTTCAATAGCTAGTTCCCACAAGTCACAGGGTTCTCCCAAACCCTCTCTCCATAGAATTCCTCTTCTTGCTCAGGCAGCTATGCTATCATCTTCCTTAGCTTGCTTAGTTTAGTTTTCTATGCATTGTTGGAATTCCCAGCCTAATGTTTCAAACACATTTTTATACATATTTTACTTTTGTCTGTTGTGAAAATGGATAGGTGGCATGGTGGGGTCAGCAAGCTACCATAGGGAGACATTCTCAGGTGGCTGGCTCAGATCACATCCTAGTCGTTCCCCACTTAAAGGTGCTTTCAATCAAAACCTTCTATTTAGCTAGTTGTGTTCAATTGTATTATATTCAGGGTACATTTTACAATTGTATTGTGGACACTAACATCTTTATTTTTAAATTCCTACCTAATTAATTTGGAATTCCACTAAGGCTTTGTATGCAGTTTAGGCTAAGGTTTCTACCAATTATTGGCCTACCTAATTCCTCAATCTAAATCCAATTTAAGTTTTAATTTCTATTTTTTCTTTTAGAAAATTGCTTAAGGTTAATTTAAGTTGATTTTTGAATTTCCCCTTTTTTCCTTCCAAAATTTGTTTCTAAACCTCCAAATCAATGTAACAACCAATTCCAAGGGGTTGAACTAACCTGATTTCTCAATGCCTTCATTCAATTTCTTCTCCATTATCCTTAAAACACCCACAGTACATAAAAATAAAATAAAATAATTACCCTATTTTTTGTAAACACATTGATTTATTTATTGGAATTGAATATTCATAGGTATTACAGCCTACTTCAGACAAAAATTGATGAATGTGAGGAAATCAAGTCCGTGGCAAGGGTGGGTGTAGTATGCATGGAGTTTGGTATAGATCATGCCATTGATTTTCATGTGTGCTTTGGGATTTGGAAGGTGAACTTGTAAACATAGGCTAAATCCAGACCCCAGCATTTAATGTTATGGAATCTTACTTCAACTTTCTAACTAAGAACCAAATAAAGCATGTGCTTCATTTATTAGATGAATCTACAATTTGGAATTTAGATTTATCAAATCAACCCTGCAAATACACCTAGATCACAAGATGATAAGCTCACATAAATTTTGCAAATCAATGGTGTGAAATTAATAAAGACCAAGATTGACGGTATGCTTGGATCTAGCATAGGAAATCAATGATGTGCAATTGCAAGATCACTAGTATGCATTGATTAAAGTAGATCTAATGGTGACCTTTCTTATATCAAACATGAGTGCATGCTCTAAATCAACTAAGTATAGTGTTCACTTGATTTGCTCAAACTAAACTTGTGCACATGATGTGGGTTAGAGCCAAGCTAGTGTCCATGATTGAGATCAAATAAGATAATGTGTGTAAGAATCTTGTTAGTATTTATAGGTCATAGAGGTGCTCGTGCACCTCATCAAAACAATAGTTCTAGGATGATCATACCTTCAATCAGCCATGTATGCATGTAGTTGATTAGATGGGGAATAGAGTGCATATTGATAAAGAAACATCAATCTCCATGATTCATTAAAGAATAAACCATTATGCATGGTATCTAAGATTACAAATTAAGGTGTGCGCATGGCACATGTGTGTGGATTAAATTTAAATTGATCATATGGGTTACATGGGAAACAATGGAGAGTGTACATGATTTAAACTTTAGAAATTAGAATGATATGTGCATGTTTCTATAAGTTAGAACCATGACATGCAAATATTAGGATTTTAAAAAAGAAATCTATATGCAAATGTACTTAAAATAGATGCATGATATGTAACATTAGTATTTAAGAGAAAACTATGGGGTGCATGCACATCAGAGCATAGATAAATAACATGTGTATGAGCATTAGAATGAATGAAATAAGGGTGCATGATATTAAACACAAGAATCAATAATACTCACGAATAGATCATAGGAAAAGAAGGGTATGCATGTTCAGGACATGAGATCAATGAATGAAATTAATAATCATTAATGAACTAAGAGTGTGCATGCTATCAACGAACAAAATAAATCAAGATATATGATTAGGAACGGGTCTAAATTAGAATATCCCATGCCTCCTTCCTTGTAGATGACTTTCTTCTACAATCTTCTTATCCAAAAATGCAAAGTGTGGATGATCCTTGGTGTAGCCTAATCGTCTTCTTCCTCCACACCGCAGCGCCCCCCCCCCCCCCCCCCCCTCTCCCTCCCTTACAGTCCAAGACATTATTCAACCCTACCCTATATTGAGGATGTGTTGGTTAGTTTCTTATTAACTTCAATTCACATGTCCATTTATTATATCTCTTCTCTTTCCTATCATGTATCGCTTAGATTCTAATCTTACTCTATAATGTCTAAACTTTCTCATCCTCAAATCCTCACTCTTCATCTTGTTATCTTCTAGATCTTATTTTTCTTCTTCTATTACATGTTGACTTTCTTAATCCCTAAAAATTTCCAGGATTTCCATTTCATATATTCTATACTCTTACCTATCATGCATTTATTTTGGTTTTCACCACACTCTAAAGTCATAGAGAAAGCATCCAAATCAAGAGGTTCATTGAACCTAGACATACTTCAACCCTCGGTCTCAAAATTCTCAAAAAAAAGAAAAAGAAAAAAAGAATTTATATAATTTAGAGGCATTATCTTTGGTCCTAAAAAATTTATACTTACTCTGTAACCTATAGAGCCAACTAGCTTTTATTGTTAATTCCATGCAAAATCAAATATCTATATTATAAATTTTCAAGCAGTTACATTATATCCTCCTTTTAAAAATTTCATTCTTGAAATTTCAAGTTAACTTTATGAACAATTATGTGATCCCCTACTTCATTTCACCATGTACTTCCCTTATGGCTTCTTTGCTGATAGGAGTATTAACATAAGATTATTTTCTTTTTCTACATTTCCTTGAAGGCATCTAGGCCATAAACAACAAAAGACTTAGTAAGTTTTTATTCATATGTTGTCTAGCAGACCTAAAACTCGTTTTCTTATCATTGACATTTATGGTTTCCCAAGCCATTTTGCTATGAGTAACTAAGTTTTTAGAAATAATTTTTTTATTTATTTAGAAATGATCAAGATCCTGAGTAATTTTTTAAACATTTTTAAACATATGACATATATTAGTTTTCAAAACTGCCTTCCAAGCCTGGATGTCTTAACAAAACTCCACATGCAACTAAAATAAGTACCTAAAAACAAGCACTACTAGGACCCACTAATCACAGCCCAAACTACCATAATGAAACCATGACTATATGAAAAAATTATAATATTCATAACAACTCTATTGTCTTATTACATTACTGTTCTCAATGTTCAATAGTGGTCCAAAACAAAGTAAAGTAACTTATCCATTCTCTTACATTTTCTTTTATTGCTCCTATGCCTCCTGCAACACCTTAATTCTCACTTTTAACCAAATATACTGACGTGAAATTGTTGGTAGGAGTGAGCACAACCACTCCATGGGAAATTCTAATCTAGACAAAAACATTCAAAAAACAAATGAATGCATAGAGACATAAGGACATGAGCATTTAAATGTGATCGGTATCAAATCTCAAAAAATTTCAAAAAAACATAAAATGTGAGATGACTCACATAAAGTACTATAAATATTCACATTTAAAATAATAAACAACATTAGAAGTTGTTCTCAATGTCTGAAACATATCATATAGTATTGACCTTAGCAGTATTTAAAATTCAAAATATGCAATGAATCACATAAGGTTATATGAATAATATTCCATTAGAAATGTTGCATTAGCAATTATTCCCAATGTCTGAAACATGCCATACATTATCAATCAAAATCATATAAGTCTTGGTGGGCCATAAAGGCAAGCGTATAAAATCCCTCAAGGTTGACTGAGATACCATAGATGTCCATATCACAATTCGGCTCCTATGAATGTAGAGAGAACCAATATCTCCTACCTACGTTTGATCATGGATACCGTACAACCTACACTTCTTAACCCCGTCATTTGTAGTGACAAAACCCACTTGATCTACAAAATGAAACAAAGAGAGTTGGTAACCAGAAAGTCATGGGTGATAAAAAAGAGGTTTTGGTTTACTTACAATGTTGTTCTTGCCACAAATAATCCAAATATACAAAAAGGAAAGTAAGAAGGGAAACAAGAGAGAGAGAGAGAGAGAGAGAGAGAGAGAGAGAGAGAGAGAGAGAGAGAGAGAGAGAGAGAGAGAGAGAGAGGAGGAGGAGGCTGTCATGCCACCTGTGAGATGAAAAACAATGAACAGGTGATTCAAAAGTCTATGACTTTTAAAGATGTTTATAAGTAAATAACTTCAAAAGTTAAGACTTTTAAAGTCATTTACAGAAAACAACTTTAAAAGTCCATTCCCACATAAACATTACTCTTTGTGCTAGACTAAAGAATTCATTTTTCTATTAAATAACTTCTTAAGTGCAGACTTTTAAAGTCATTTTTTCTAAATGACTTGTAGAATATTTATGAAGTCAGTAGTCAAAATAACAACTTCTTTATACTGACTTTAAAAGCCTCATGTGTAGTGGCGTTATTACATACCTTATTTTCAAATGTAGTAATGTGCTATGTACTTTGTAGACTACCTTTGATGTACTTGACTGGAAGAAGATGTGTGCTTTACAAGAAGCTGGTGAGTAATGGAGAAAATGAAAAAACTACATTGTTTGCAATGACATAGCTCCATATGTCAATGATCTGTTGAGGCTGTATACAATGCCTATCATTTATTATGACTTCATTAACCCGCATGTGTGGAATGCATTTGTATAGAACTACATGTTTGTTGAAACTAATATGCAGCACCACCTGTCCAAGTTGGGTTTTGCTCCTTTAAAAGAGGGCAAGTAAGCATCTATGACAATTTATTCCTTTCAAATTAATTCTACTATAGTTATATACATTTTGTTTTCTAATTGTAATACACGTCATTTTTAAATTCTAAAAACTGCTTAATTGCATAGAATTATGGAAATTAAGAAAATTGAGAACCTTAAGGATGGAATCACAAGCTAAAACCTCAATATTTGGAATGTACTAGAGAAATGGAGTCCAACGCCACTTAGAACGCTAAAATCAGAGACCGAAGGAAAAATGGCTAATTATTTTAATTTTTGTATTTAATTAAATTAGCGGATAGGGTAAAAATGTAAATTCATAGGTGGGGTCCATGAAAAATCAGACACTAAAATTGAGAGTTGATTGGCATTTATTAGGTAAGGTGATGATTACCAGCCATAAATGTTGGTAATAGTTTCAAAAAAATCTAAAAAAATTGAATTTAAATAAAATAATTTAAAATTGCAATTACTCCCCCTCCGTTCCCCACATCATCGACGATGGCTTTTCACCGACAAAGACCACGTTTTTCACCTCTCGTGAGTGCAGGACACGGATTTCATCTCCATTCAACCAACTTGACTGAGGTAGGCTGCCTCTTCTTCTTCCCTCTCCCCTTTTTGGGTATTGACATTGATTTTCATCATTTTTAATGCTGAAAAATGGCATGGATTGCCATTTTCTGGTGCTATTTCTTAGTGAGTGTATATGCGGTACTGGTTTTGTGAAAATAGCATGATGAAATGGTATAAGATGGATGATCTGAACCATTGATCTTATGCATGATGAAACAAGGAACAAACCCATGAATTTTCATGGTGATTTGATGGCTAGTGATGCTAAAAAATGAGAAAAATAATGATAGGGAGATTTTTACAAATGTGGTAAAAATCAAGTAAAAGCATGATAAACTGGAAAAATATCTTAAGGGGAAGGTCAAAAATGAAATGTTTGTGACAAACCGATCAAAATGATGTAAAAATCGCAAAATTTGGACACTTGGGGGTCGCTGGCGGCTACTAAAGTCTAACTGTCATCTCCGACGATGATGGACAAGTCCAGTTGTCGTCCCTAATTAGGACGAACTAGGTGGGATGCGAGGATGCACATAGTGATGTGTCACACTTAAAATGCACTTGGTGCACACTCATGTGAGCAGCACTCATGTCATCTCTAGGCGCGGTGAACAGGCGTCCATCTTAGGGCCCGTGACGCATGTGGTTGTACGTTACAGTGCTCGTCACACACGAATGCATCCCAGCAATGATACGCACGTGGGATGCGCAATACGCTCATCATATGCATGCACGTCTTCATGATGCTGCCCTATAAAAAATTGATTTTGAGTGATTCTAGGCTGTCCATTCATAAAAAAACTTGATTTTAGGAGCTACAAAGGTCCAAATCAAGATCCAAAAGATCCATTGCGATTGTCTTGATAATACGGACTTATATTTGACTTGAAAACCTTGGTTTGAATGCTTTTAAAATAGTCAAATCACTAAATACCATTAGATAACCTAGATCATGCTAATCAATGAATGATCAGGCCTTAGAACTTTATTATATGCATCAAATATAAGATGATCTAGGGGATTAGTAGTAGGTCTCATGTGATTGTCAAGAATAGTAATCTTAACCATTGATCTGATTAGGTACCTTAAGATGGGCTAATTAGAGAGTGATTTGATAGTCAGATCGATGTGTAATCATAGAGATATGTGTAAATCACTAAATAAACACTAAAATCAGAAGGATCATGATGAGAAGGATTAGAATTGATGACCACATGTTAATTATAAGTGATATAGAGCGATCCAATGTCTAGATCATCTCCAAACTTTATGATTGTTAAAGACTAACCCTTTACTAATTAAGGGGCATTAATTGAAAGAATTATGACATAGATTGATAATAAAAAACCACAGATGGTTGCCTAAATGTTAGAAAAACCAACATCTAGTTTAGGACTGACCTAATGGAGTGTTAATTAGATGATTTGGGTCATTAATCTAGGATTAACTGCCAAACCAGGGGGATTATCACATGGATTTGTTTATTTTGAGATGTGAGAATACCAAGTGATAGATGATTCATAGTGTGTAAGGTACGTCAGAGCGCACAACGTGACATTTCTTACCAGCCTAATTGGAGTGTCGCGTTTATCGAGGTAGGTGATTTCATTTGGGGGTTTTCCATGATTCTTCAATCATAAAGTATTACTTGAGAATCTTGAAGCATGGATTTCATACTCTACTATGTTATGGTGAGATTCTCTTTTCAACATGTATTGTCAACATGTTTACTACTCCTCTTGTGCATGATTTATACATTGATTCTTAAGGCATCTTATGTGGCATTGATTTGGGTTATTTGGGGATGTTACCCACTGATTTTTGATGCATGGTGTTGATTTATCAAATTACACTCTCCCTCGATTTTGTTTTACTTAACATGATTATGAACGGATTTCAATTTTGGATTGTGCCATGAGTGTAGTGAGACACTCATTGGGCTAGATTGTGCCGTGAGTGTAATTGAGACACTCATTGGGCTTGATTGTGCCGTGGGTGTAGTTGAGACACTCATTGGGCTTTATTGTGCCATGGGTGTGGTTGAGACACTCATTGGGCTTGATTGTGCTATGGGTGTAGTTGAGACACCCATTGGGCTTTATTGTGTCGTGAGTGTCGTTAAGACACTCTTTGGGCTTTATTGTGCTGTGGGTGTAGTTGAGACACTCATTGGGCTTGATTGTGGTGTGATTGTAGTTGAGAAACCCATTGGGCATTATTGTGCCATGAGTGTAGTTAAGACACTCATTGGCTTGATTGTGCCATGGGTGTAGTTGAGACATTCATTGGGCTTGTTGGTGCATGAGGCACTATTCATCATGACATGCATTTTTATTTTGGTGTGTACACGAATTTCATTGCTTTTGGTGGATGCACATCCATGCATTACTCTTACCTCACATGCCATGATGATTAGTTTTACTATCAATTTGTTCAAACTTATGATTTTCATGTGATATCTATTATGAATGTTTGAGGATTTGATGTGCCTTACACATGTTTTATTTTATGAGATTTGTTAGTGATATCGATATTTCATACCACATGATTTTATTGTCTTTCTCATTGAATGTGATCACCTACAAAAGTGATAGCTTGCTAAGTCATTGCATTGTTTTGCAATGCCTCAGATTTAGAGTGCGATAGCACTAAGGGTATGTAGGTAGAGCAGCATTGACTGAGTGAAGACCTTAAGGATCATTTGCCTTTTTGTACATCAGAGACTAATTAGCGTATGTCTCTCTGACTTGTAGTTAGAGTTTTGGGCTATAGATGGATATTTACATTTTGGATAGATTGGACCCACACTATTGTATAGTGTACTTTTACATGGTGATGTGTGTATGATGTGGTGATTATTTGCCTTTTTGTACATCAGAGACTAATTAGCGTATGTCTCTTTGACTTGTAGTTAGAGTTTTGGGCTATACATGGATGTTTACATTTTGGATAGATTGGACCCACACTATTGTATAGTGTACTTTTACATGGTGATGTGTGTATGATGTGGTGATTATGGATGGACCTTAGGGGATTTTTTGACATGTTATTGTTATTGTTCTTTTCATGATCGCGTTTGATTTGTCATGGTTTTAAATTGAGCATGCTCAGGATATCAGAGATTTGATTTTGTTTATTGTCGCAACTTTGGATGTTGATGACCCTCGGGGTTTTCTTTTGGGGACATTTCTTTTGAACGCTGTGTTATTTATGTTAATTGTGAGTTTTTATTTTTAGGGATCCCACCTATTTTATAAAACAAATTATTCTATTATCATATGTATTGGAAAAAATTTTAGAAAGCCCAGGGCGTCACACTAACTATAGTGTATTGCTTGATAGCAAAAGAAAGTTGGGACTATAGAACCCATTATGCACTCCATCCTTAGGAAGATGGTACATTTGGTGGGTCGTACTGGCCAAACGTTCTCAAATGAAACTATTGCATAAATTGCTTCTCACATTATAAGTGGTTCCACCTATCTATCAATTTTATACAATTTATTAGATGATAAGATTATGTCTTTCTAATTTAATTTTGCATAACATTCTTACCCAAGAAAGCACAAGTACAGGAACTTTAAGCAGCATTGTTGCTAAAGATGACATCTTGTGTAGGGATATGGCCAATAAGAAGGACTTTCCTAGTCGAGTTAAGGGCATGGGACACTATATTGTTCCTTTTAAATTCTTTTGTAAAAGAATTCCTACAGTTGAAGATTAGGAGGCCTATAATGAGTTGGTTGAGAAAATAAAAACAAATATATGTAGCCAGTTGCATGAAGGAGGTCTATTGGTAGTTTCTCAATTCCCTACACATAATTCTTGCAATGCTCTTGTACATCCATCAAATGCTAGCTGCAATTCTCCAACTGAAGAAGTTCACGAAGGACAATCAACGCCCCTAGAAAAAGAAATTTCACCCAAGGAGTTATATATATAGATAAAACTAAAAAAATTCATTATCCTTCTGTAATAATTCTCTATCTCAACCTCTCTATTGTATATCTGATTTGCAGGTGAGTCAATGCTTATTTGCCTTAAATTCCTATCAAAAGATCATGGCTGTTGGTTCATGCTATGAGTATGAATAAACTATTTTGCATGGAATTAGTATGCCTCCACATGCTAAGCAAGTGTCCATTACCATGACTTTGGATGTTAATACCAACTTACCATTCCCTTTAATAATAAAAAATATTATGATTATTGTGTAGGAAATTGCATATCACATTGATTAGCCAAAAGAACTAGTCATTCCCATTGAGTCTAATGTATGTATCTTATCACACTACCTTCCTCATTAATAATTTTTAGCTACAGACCTTAATTTAATTGTTTATTAACTTTACACGGTTAATCAGGAATAACATGGGCCATCAAGGTCACCTGCCATTGCACCATCACCTATTTTCTCACTAATAGAATAGGTACTTGTATATATGTTTGTTTTTTCATCATAAATTAGGTCCTCTTCATTGATTAATATTATTTAGCTAAAAATTTCTACATCTTTTACAATAGTCATCTAAGGATTTTGTGGAAGTCCCACCTAACACACCTCGATCCTTAAGGTTAATCTGTGGTCTCATCAATGAATGTAAGGAAATCAACCCCATACGAATCAAGGAGAAAGTGTTTATTGATGATGTTGTTGAAGTGTCACTTATGGAAGAAGACTTATTACGAGTTTCCCTATGGGATTAACTTGAGCACCCTCACATTGTCTCCTACATGGGGTATATGCCAATATTTGCTTATAAAAATATTTGACGTTACATGTTATATTTTTATGGTATAGATAATAATTATATTTTTTTTTATGTAGCATCTTGAATGATGCAACCAGCCTTTTCTAGGTTAAGGATATACTTTACCAATTCCTTGACTCTAGCATCATTTGTGGAGCAACAGAGCAATGATTGATAAAGAGGTGTTTTGATAATATTTTACCAAGATTCTTCCAGAGCTCTAAGGGACAGGGCTTAATGACTCCCTATAATAGCAGGTAATTTTTAATTTTCTTATTTTTTTTCCATCTTATTATATATTTAGGGATTATCAACTTTAATTACAATTTATATGACTGTCTATATAAGGCTTATTAGATGCTGCTTGTTTTGGATGTGCAAAATGGACAAGCTTTCTTTTTTTATTCTTGTGGATTGCACATCCATCCCACTCTCTTAAAAATTATAAATAAGTAAGCTTTTATTCTTTTCATATTTTATGCTTGATATGTTTGGTGTTATTGGAGATATGCCAAATTTATTTATAGTGTAAAATTTGCTTCTTTCTAGAGAGAGAAAAATCATATTCGACACATTTTTTTTAGAGAGAAAGTTGGGAGTCAACTAGAGAAGCCTAGACATTGATGAACTTCAACTTAATTTGGGCTTTATGGTTTTGATGAACTTCAACTTTACAATTGAGAAATTCAAGTTGACATGAAATTAGAATTTTGATCTATGTTTCATCAAATACACTCTATTTGAGGAATTGTAGAACACACTATGGCCTATCTAAAGAGGTACCTATTTGGAGGTGGTTATTGCTTGGTTTGGTGAAAACCCATATATGTTCATGAAAGAATCATAGATGAAGGAAGATGTTGAAGGTGGGTTTCAATTGAAGTGGTGGAAAATAGAAAAGAAGCAATGACATAGATGAATTTTCCATGGGAGCTACTTCTCAACAAGTAACAAGAATGAGAGAGATTTGTACATATAAAAAGAAAATAGTAGAAGATAATGAAATTTGTTTTCTGCAATCAACTTAATCTAACCGAGCAAAGTAGTAGATTATGAAATGAAATGGGTCTTTGAACTTACTATAAAAGAACTTGTCTATACAAGAACCAATATTTCACCAACATTGTTGGACATGTCTTAAAACTCAAAGGCTTTTGTGTTGTTTTATTGTCTTTGGAACATCTAAACTGTATAGTTTCTTTTAAATAGTTGATATGATTATGATGGTAAAGTGTAGAAGATCTTTAACCATGAATTATCTTAGATGTGGCACTCTCTTGGAAGATTAGTGATCTAGATCACTAATCATATGGACAAGGAATTTACTTTTAGCTACCAGATAAACCCACACACATATACCATATGGTGGTGAATAGCCACCATCTAGGGGAGTACCCCCATCACCAAGGTAAGATGGGATATAAGCTTGTTGCTCATCCTGACCATTCATCTATGTCCTCCCATGAGTTAAGATTCTTCAGTTCTTCAACAGATAAAAGGCTAGGATCATCAATCGAAGATCCTTACATATTTCAGATATCACCAAAAGTATCACCAAAGATATCACAGAACAAATGTCACAAATCCTAGATATCACAGAGCATATGACACATTTCTCAAATATAATAGAAGATATTGTCTGATATATCACAGTAGATGTGCCAACAGAAATGCCAAACATACACTATTAAATAAACCCCTCTTACAATGAAGTGAATGTATATGTTTTAGTGAATGCATGTTTTGTAGTTTCTTTTATGAAGTCTTATCAAGATGGATGTTGATGGATAATGATGAATTTGGATGTTTTATACCCAATGTGGAAGTGTATGTATGCTTGTTTTTCATGATAATAAAGATTGTAAGAAAATTGTATCAGGTGTTGTGTTGAATGTAGAAATATAGGTATAGATTGCATGGTAAAATTTTTTAAAAACAAAGGACTTTTGAAATCATTTAGCAAACAACTTCAAAAGTCATGACTTTTAAAGTCGTTTAGTAAATGACTTTAAAAGTTATCGATTTTCGAAGTCGGCTCGATAGACGTCTATTAGCATTCTTTACCAACTTTAAAAGTCTCCTTTGTAGTAATGAACTTATTTAGGCCATTTTAAACATGATGATTGGTTTAGATATGTAAAACATGGTCACCACTATTGATGAATGACAATGTCTATTCCTTAAGATGCTTAAGAACAACTACACCTACTAGGTCTCAATAAATATTATTAAAAATCTTACTCCAAATATTTTTGAGCCACCCATGATTTCGAGTTAACAATCATATATAAGCTACTTTTAGCATGAACTATGCATGAAAATTTTTAAGCTGTTGGATGAGTCTCATCTTCTAAGTTAGTTGCCAAATATACACTGTTTTGTAAGGTACTAGATGGTCTCACCAATGCATCTTATTAAAGAGTGGGACCTACTTATGGATGTGTGTGTTTTTCTTGGAGAGTATCTTGCCAGACTTACTAATGGGGTCTAAAGATCTATAATGTTGGATGGCCATATGCCTATAAATTTGTGGCCATATCTAGGCTACTTATAGTACTAAATAGGCATGAGTAGCATTTATTACTTGATAAATAGTTCTGATCCTTAGAAGGTATTGAACTCACTTGTAGCTATAACCATTACTATTTTTTAGCAGGAGAATCTAGTCATCCATTGTAGAAAATCTCTTCACTAATTGCAAAGACCTAGTCATCCAATGTAGGGAAGATTTGTTAGATCTTTTGGATTGGTTGTGTGAGTGTGTTGGTGTACTCATCGATCTTTCTTGATGTACAAAGTTCTAAAATTCTATATTGAGCATATAACAATACCATTGGGCTTAATCAGTAATTGTCATAACTTAAAAGCTCAAAAACTTGACTCAACTAGTAAGCGAAGAGAGTTGGGTTTGGACGTTGCAATGTTAATCTAGAGGTCTTAGGTTTATGTCTCTTTGTACATATAGCCTTTTTTGTATGAAGTGAGTATGCTCTGCTCAAAGGGTTAACCTATAGAGCTACAGGTATGGGTTACCCACCCACAATTAAATGGGCAGGGCTTGGTATAGGTAGTTCTTATAAGGGTATTGAAATTCCCACCAATACCTTAGGTTCAATAGGTATGGGTAGTAGGTTGAAACCTTTAATTGTGGCATTGGCTTAGGATTTGAGAATGGTTCGTACACTCTTCTTTAGATTATAATGGAGAAGTCTAGTATTGTTGTGGCAATGAGAAGGTAACAAACCGAAACTATGTCAATTTATGTGCCAATCTTTCTTACCTTTATTTTAATTTTCTATTCTATTAATTTCTTGATCTTGTGAATTCCCCAACTATGCTTGCAACATATAAGAATCTTTTATCATAACTAGCCACTATAAATGAGTGGTGAGAGAGTTTATTGCCAAGAATTTACTCCTAACAAAAAAATTTATTTTTGGCTTATAGAAAGCAAACATATGAGTCCTGTACTTGGAATTAAATTTATAAAGTAATGATAAGCATCCAGGAATTAGATTTCGATGGTTGTTCACTAACAAACAGTTAAAATTGAGCTTTAAAGATGGAATCCAATTCCTATCTTAACACCATAGTTGAATTCTCATCAATTTTCACTTGGGACTCCAACTATCACCTATTTACACTTCATCCCATTCCCAACTTCAAGGAAATTCTACATAGTTTATGATTTAAGGATTTCCAATTCAGTCATGATTGCTCTAGTCATCTAATGATCATAAATTTTGGTATCTAGCCAATCTAAGCGAGGGCGAACATTATAAATGGATTAGATCATCCAAGGTGGAGACCAACAAGTTTGCGTCCTATAAATGTGTCCTTTATTATACCCACCAAGCATTTTCCTAAATAGGCTAAAAATAGGGATGGAGTGGGGTAGGGTAGTTTTCACCTGTCCCACCTAACCTCACCTAAGTGATCGAAATATGTTACCTAGTGAGGGGGGACAAACTCAACCCTTTTAGACATTTCCATCAACTATTACAAGCCATTCATCTTTTTTGCTGCCTTTTTTTGTGAAGATAGGCTTGATTTTTGAAATACCAAGCCATTCATCTTGTTTGTTGCCTTTTTCTATGAAGATTTGCTTAATTTTGAAATATTCAAGCCATTCATCTTGTTTGTTGCCCTTTTTCTATGAAGATAGGCATAAATTTTAAAATATCTAGCCATTCATTTTGTTTGCTGTCCTTGGATTCCCCTATTCAATGAGATCAATTAGTGAAATGGATTCTATATCTTTTCGCAAACTTTTATTAAATCTAGATGAAAAGATCAAGTTGTTAAAGACACAGAGAATTGGAAAAGAGAGAATATAATGTTTAACCACCATGATAACTCCCTTTGAGTGGTTACACGCACTGATGTTTATTGTGGTTAAATGAGACACTTGACAGGATGAGAGGAAGATTCACTTTGAGGCTTCGCTAAAGGGCATCAATTTATCATTTTCTAACTAGATATATGGAGTTAGAGAAACCTATGGATGGGTCTGATCAATCTTTGGTGGGGCCTATCATTCAAAAGAGGGTGCGCTATAATTTTACAAAGGCCAAAATCAAGTGCCAAGATCATCCAAATGCATTGATTCTCATAAGAATGTAAATTATGTACACCGTGCATGATGAATGGCAAAAAGAAGAAGAAGAAGACGACGAATGACGATCTACAAAATATAATCAACGTGAGCGGCAAGCGCTAGCGTATACAGCGCAGGACGTTTATAAGCATCAATATCAACGGGACTCTTGGAATAAAGATGCACTCCTGTCCAACCTCCATTTATAATCTTTAATCTGCTATATGATACTCAATCCTGGCAGAGAGATAATTCAGTCAAAAGTCTCCTCAGCACTCTCCGTACCAAACCCTGAAAAATCACCATTAGCTACAGGAAGAGGGAGAAGAAGAAGAAGAAGAAGAAGAAGAAGCATTGTTGTTCCTGGCTTCAAAGCCTAACACCAACAACGGCATCTTTGTCTTATCAGGGCAAAAGCAACTTGGCCGGCAGAGGAGTCACAGAGTGGCGATCTCACCTTCCATCCTCCGATTAACAGCGAGGAAGCACTAGGAAGAATCCCCTCCACGCCGACATCGGCAACTTCAATCCTGCGGGGTGGAACCTGGCAGTGCCATCCGATGCGCATCATCAGAGGCAGGGCTCGTGGTGGGTCTGGTGCCTTGTGATGTGGGAGGGACGACGATCATGGAATAAAGAAGGGAAGGCATCTGAATTATAATATGTTGAAGAGAACCAAGGAAAAGTTGAAGTGGGGAGACTCATTGAAAATCTCCGAGTAGATCTTCAATCTCCTTCGCTCCCCATTATGCAGGTACTTTGTTTTTCTCTTTCGTTCTCTCTTTTCATGGTTAGTGACGGTATCAAGTTGATTGGCCCGCTTAATAATATGGAATTGGGCAAAGATAGAACAGTAAGTATTCACTCTAAATTTGTTTCTAATGGTTGTTCCAAGAAACCAATTGGCACCTTTCGCTTCTTCAGTTCGTTGAGAAAAACGTTTGCTTGCTTATTGCTTCACTGTTATTTAATAATAAACAAGTAAATACTTTCATGATCTGAATAATCCAAAATTTTAGTGGTTGGTTCTTTCTCTAGCTCCCAGAGCTCAAGAGTCAAGATGGAACTGTTTTCTTTAGAATTATTTGAATTGCTCCAAGGGGGGTTTCAGGCATCGGTACACTCTGCAAAGATGCGACAATGGGCAGTTTAAGCATCCATATTACTGTATGAAAATGCAAAGATGGGTGTTTTAAGCATTTGATATAGTCTATGAAAATGCAAAAATGGGCATTACGTTAGATTTGAAGTTGTGTTTGGAGAAATATCAAAACATAAAAGAACCTGCCACCTGAGGGCATTCTTAGGCATTACAAAGCAATCCTTCGTCAATAGATCAATATATCTTAATTAGTAGTGCCGGGGTTAAGGTATGGGAAAATTTTCAGGTGAGTCTAGTTTATTTCATTGCATTTGAGTAGGAGCACTTAGCCTAGTGATAAGGTGTGCTTGTCCCAACCAAACATTGCACGTTTACATCAATGCCCCCTAACTGTTAAAAGATGATTTGCTGCATTGGTAGGTGCAAATGGAAGAAGTCAAGTTTATCTGGTTTCGATAGGTATGCCTATTTCTTATAGTTGACAATGGAGGAATGCTTGGTTCATTGTTAAGTAGGAAAAGACTTGCTTTAGAGGGCCATGATAGGAGGATCAGCTGTGCTTTGCAAGCATGTGAGCTTCACAAGTTGGTATGCAACAATCAAGTTACTGTCGTGAGTGACACTGTCAGAGGACATCTTGTTCAAAAATGAGCAACTTGTGCGGAAGCAGTAGATGATGGAGAGTGGACCTGTCAAGTGTGGTGGGCTTGAAAACTTGAGGGTCAGTGTGAGAATGAAATAGACTAGTAATAATTGTTAACATGTAAATATCTGGCTAGGCAGTGCTTTAATTAAAAATGATCCAGGGGTTTGAGCAGGTTTAAGTATTCTAAGGGAGTGTTGCTGGCCTTGAAGGAGGCTTGATCATTTAGGTGATTCTGCAGGCTTACCAAGTTCAGTGGGCAAATTCTAAGATGGGCTTGTTAGGCTGTGGTGCTCGATGGTGAAGTCTTGTTTGGTTAGAGATGAAGTTGATCCCAGGGTGCTGTTTTAGAAGATTGACCTAAAGTCTAGAGAAGCCGATGAGGAATTAACGGCCTTTATTGAGTACAAGTGGGGTGGATTCTTTTATGGTGATTAGAGGATATTTGGAAGGTGAAGGGTAGTTGAACTCATGGAACATTAATGGCACAAAAATTAGAGGACATGCAATGTTTAGAAAAATAGCCTTTGTGTATAATAAAGGAAGAAAACAGCCAAACTGCAAAGATTTTTTGGGTGCAAGCGAAGAATTACAAAGGAAATTCACGGGCACACTTCTAAGATATATCCATCCCTAGTGGCTACAAGTCTTTGTGGTTGGACATGCAGCATTCGAAACAATTATTTTTGTTTACAACAAGGCAAGTTTCCTGTTGAAATTGTTCTCAACAAAAGAAACCTTTCCATAGTGGAACTAGTGGAGATTTCTTCCTATCAAAATTATTTTAGTTGGAAAAATGTCATGTTTGAGCTGTGTCACCAGCCCGAAGTGCGACTCTAGGATAGATGATTAGAGCATGCCATCTTGTGATAGAAAATGTGTATTTATGACCACTTTGAAGAACATTCTTATCTGAGCTTGAAAAGTTCTCCAAGCTAGTGCTAGGAGGTGTTAGTTGACAACAAGGTGGCACTTGATGGCATTTTGTAGAAATTGATAATTTTTACCAGTTATAGAAAGGAAAGTTGGGTGTGATGTGTGACACGATGTTGTTACTGCGCTTTGTTGAACTAAGTTCAGGACTGAGTATGCGTATATCAGCAGGAGTATGTGGCTAAGATTCGCAGTGTGGCAAGCACCCTTTAGTGAGTTCCAATAGGGAAGCCATGGTGGTTGCTCTAGGGCTGAGTAGGGACCAGGCCTTATGCTTGTCATGAGTTGAAGCATGTGGACTGCTGAGGCACCTTGATGAAGATGCTTTGGGCTGGAGTTACAAGTTGTCTATAGGTGGACCCTTGATCTTTTAGAGGGACAACTATTAAGGGTGATTTTGTTAGTTATGTTCCAACTTCAGTTGATACTCTAGGGTTGATGATGAGGCTAGTATTTGTACATGCCTATAATCAAAACACGTCTTGTGGTGAGGATAGATGATACATCACCAATACACTACACCTATTTTAGAAGAAAAAACACACGTGCTACAGGGAGAAAAAGGTGACAGATGTCTATTAGAGAATGGTTAGGTTGTTATACAGTTAGAATTGTTATGCAGATGGTTAGGTAGTTAGAGGGAGAGGAGGTTAAAAACAGAGGAGGGGGGACTAGAAGAGGGGAGTGAACAGTAAGGGCTTACGGGAGGGAGGTTCCCGAGTGTTACTTGGTTTTCTATTCTTTTGGAGAATTACTTTGGATTAGAGGGAGTGGGTTCCAAAGGCAATAAGAGAATTCCACTTCGTTTTCATCTTCTTTTTGAGTGTATTTCTGGAACTCTGTCTGCAGACCCATCAATTGGTATCAGAGTCGGTGAACCCAGGGCATGGTTAGAACTTGAATGGAACTTACTGAGAGTATGGAGAAGGAGATGGAGGGTATGCGCGTGGAATTTGGCAACCTTAAGGAAGATGTGGGTCGGATGCAAGATAGCATTACAGCCATGGGGAGTACTTGATGAAAATCCGAAATTGGATGCGCCAACGAGATGAGATGGCGGGTAATCCACCATGCCAAGAAGGGGAAAGAGGGAAGAACATAGCAACTGACGTGGGAGAAAGCTCCAACGGAGGAAATCCACACCGATTGGGAATGCCAGAGTTTCCCGTGATTGAATCTCACCATCGGAAGCTTGATCTGCAATCTTTGAAGGCTCAGACCCATACGGGTGGTTGTGTCGGGCGAAGAGGTATTTCTAGGTCAATCAGGTCATAGACAGTGACAAGGTTGCAGCTGCCGCCGTCTACTTGAAAGGGGACGCCCTGCACTGGTTTTTATGGGTAGAATCCTGGACACCGTTCCAGTCATGGCTGACATTCCGAGCAGCCCTTCTTTGGTAGTTCTGTTTGACGCAGGCAGATGACTATTACAAGTCTCTTCTTGCTCTCCAGCAAGATAGCTCCATCGCTGACTACAGTTGAAGTTTCGAGCTTCTGTTGGGCCCTCTAGTGGATTTGTCTAGCAAGCTCTTCAAAGGGGCCTTTGTAAACGGGCTTAAGGAGGAATTAAAAGCTGAAGTCTGTATGTTTGGACTTGAAACACTTAATGGGCTTACGGATCTAACCCAAAAGATCGAGGAAAAGAACCCAGCTCTGGATCGAGTGAAGACCCATGGAAATAGGTATGTAAGTGGGCTGAAGCTTCTAGGACCCACTACCTTCCACTCGAGGGGCCTGAGCCCAGGAACAAGCTCCCAAGGATAGAACTGTAATTTCACCCAAACCCTAACTGGGTTGCCTTATTTGATGAGGGAGACGACTGTAGCGTGGGTAGACTGGGAATCCAGAGTCAGCGACATCAGCAATAGTCGTCGGGACTCTTTCCAACGTCTCAATGACCGTGAATTCCAACAAAAGCATGCATTAGGGCTTTGCTACATATGCGATGAGCATTTCACCCATGCCCATCCCTGCAAGAGCCGGCAGCTACAGGTTCTACTCCTGGTCGACGACGACAACGGCGCTAACCCTGACGAACCTCTAATGCCAGTGGAACAGGATCAATCCAAAGAGGAAAACCCTCTGATGGAGCTCTCCTAGCATGCCATTGTGGGTCTCACATAGGGCAGAGTCATGAAGTTGAACGGAAACATAGGGAAAATGTCGGTGGTGATTCTGATTAATAGTGGAGCTTCGCACAATTTCATCTCCAGGAGCTTGGTGGAAGACCTCCGGTTAGCGATTACTGACACCCGACCATTTGGAGTCCAAGTTGGGGATGGGCACTGCGTGAAGGGAGCCGGAGTTTGCTGAAACGTCACCCTCACGCTACTTGGCGTTGAGATTCAATAGGACTTCCACCTTTTTGAATTACATGGGGTTGATGTAGTCCTTGGCATGGCCTAGTAACAAACCCTGGGAGAAGTTTCAGCTAACTACAAGAACCTTACAACGTTATTCTCCCTACAGGGTAAGTAGATTGCTCTGCAAGGAGACTCGGCTCTGACCAGATCCTCAACAACCCTTAAGTCTTTCCTCAAACTCAAGCCAGGCGATGGTGAAGGGTTCTTGATGCTCGCCAATGCCTTTGTCGAGGGAGCTCCGTCACAGGTTGAATGCGTCTTGGCGAAATTTCCCCACCTATTCAACCAACCTCTGTAGTTGCCAGCCAGCAGAGTGTAGGACCATGCCATCCTTCTCAAGGAGCGAGCCGAACCTCCCAACATTAGACCTTACTGCTACCCACACTGCCAGAAGAATAAGATAGAGCAGATCATCAGCGAGCTATTGATTGTCGGAATCATTCGCCTTAGGATCAGCCCCTTTTCCAGCCCAGTGCTATTGGTCAAGAAGAAGGATGGGAGCTGGCGGTTTTGGGTCGACTACAGAGCTTTAAACAAGATCACTATTCTTGATAAGTTCCCAATACCCATGATCGATGAGTTATTGGATGAGTTAGGAGGGGCTATTATCTTCTCCAAATTAGATCTTAAATCTGGCTACTATCAGATCTGTGTCAAGGAGGAAGATATTGCCAAGACAGCCTTTAGGACGCATGAAGGTCATGCTTTTTGGCTTGACCAATGCTTCGTCTACCTTCCAATCTATTATGAATGACATCTTCCGCATGCACCTCCGTAAGTTTGTTCTGGTTTTCTTTGGCGACATATTGGTTTACAACTTTAACATAGATACGCACTTGGAACACTTAACTATTGTCCTACAGATTTTGGGATCACATAAGCTGATTGTTAATAAAAAGAAGTGTTTCTTTGCTCAGCCTACATTAGAGTACCTTGGTCATGTTATTTCTGCACGTGGGGTAGTGGCTGATAACTCCAAAATAGAATGCATGCTAAGTTGGCCAACTCCCTAAGATGTCCGGGTACTATGAGGATTCCTAGGCCTTATAGGCTATTACCGCAAGCTTGTTAGGCACTATGAGTTGATTGCGGCACTTCTTACCAACTTGCTTAAGAAAGATAATTTCAAATGGAGTCCCGAGGCCTAGGATGCATTTGACACCTTGAAGCCAGCTATGACAACCATTCCTATGTTGGCCATCTTTGATTTCAACAAACAGTTCATGCTGGAAACTAATGCTTCAAGCAAGGGAGTAGGGGCTGTCCTCATGCAAGAAGAGAGGTTGATTGTGTTGATATATGACAATGCTCACCTCAATAAGATACCACTAGAAGTGCCACAGTGGTATAACCAACTTAGTGTTGATGAGGTCATTAGAGATTGGGATGGTTACGAGAAGAATTAACGAGGGTTTGGGGGTAGCGCCCTCGAGGAGCGGGGTTTGGGGTGGTAACCTAGGTGGGGGTCCAAGGGGGCAATGCCCCATGGTGGCAGGGTCCGGGGGTTGCTGGTAGACCTCGGCCCGATGGTACCCACTATCCGAAGGTCGTAGCTTGAGTTGCAGTTCAAAAGTCGTCCAATGTGAACACAGCAGGAAGCTTCCTATAGCCACCACCCTTTGTGTGAACATAGGAAGCTTCTAGCAGCCACTCCTTTATCTATTCTACGGCAGCCCATGTGGAAGGTGTGCTGAAAGTCCAATTCGATGGGCTGGTTGGTGAAGTGTTGGTGAAGAGTTGGTGAAAACTCAAAGGTTATAAATAGGCATGCTACAAGCCTCTCAAAGACAGACATAGACATAAAAGTTCTTTGTTAACTTGTACTCCTGCTTTCCTGTTAGTTTCTTCTTGTTAGTCCAGAAGCTATTGAAGCTATGTTAGAGAGTACACGGTGGGACGATCATCTGTAGTTTGTTATCATATTGAAAGTTTGAGTAGTGTTGTCTTTCTTGCTAATTGGTGTTCAGATGTTTCTGGTGTAATTTCGCTTCTTTACAGATTTGCATATTTTAGCCAAGCCCTTTACCCTCGCTCCCAATGTAAATCTGTTTATGAGAGGGAACTCATGGCTATTGTTTTAACCATACAAAAATGGCGACACTACTTGATGGGCAGACACTTCATAATTCGGACAGACCAGAAAAGTCTCCGGTTTCTATTGGATCAACGACTACTAAACATGAAACAGCAGAAATGGTTGATCAAGTTCATTGGGTTTGATTTCGAAATCCAGTACAAACAAGGAAATTAGAAAAGAGTAGCGGACGCTCTCTCTAGAAAAATTGAAGACTCTGCCCTGGGGTATTGCCCAAAACGTCCATAAATCTTTTCAGCAAACTCTGACGTGGCTGCAGATTGCGATTTGATGGCTCTTTCTTGTGAAGCCTTGGGCCAATGAGGGTGGGCCAAGAGAAGGCTGGCAGGCTTCTAGGCTGGGGTAAGGGACAGAGAGTTAATCCTACATTGCTTAGGGAGAGGAAACTGGGCTGTTTATAAGAGTTTGGGGAACTCTAATGGTCACAGTGCGTTTTCCCTAGGAAACTTGAGAAGAACAAAACCGTGAGGTGTGTATGAGCCCCCCAAAGCAGACAATATTGTGACTGTTGGAACCCCGGGGTCTTACATTTCTACTATCCATTGTAAAGGGTTATCAGGATTGGAAGAAGAAATCCAACAAGACGAGCGACTCAAATCCATCATACAAGACCTTCTAGCCAATCCTAACAGCCATGCTGGTTTTCCATTGAAGAATGGCTTTTTACTCTTCCAAGGCAAGTTAGTCCTTCCAAAATCTTCTCCTTGAATTCCCACTTTGCTTAAAGAAGTCCATTCAACCCCAGCCGGTAGACATTCTGGATTCTTTTGTACATTCAAGAGGCTCTCCAATCTTGTGTTTTGGGAAGGAATGAAGAAGGATATACAACAATTTGTTGTCGCTTGTGATGTGTGCCAATGAAATAAATATCAATCATTAAAACCTGGCAGACTTCTTCACCCTTTACCCATCCTTGACCAAGTTTGGGATGACTTGTTAGTGGATTTCATTGGAGGCTTACCTAAAGTCAAGAGGGGTGGATACAATTCTAGTAGTGGTTGACCATCTTACCAAATATAGCCACTTCCTGGTTCTGGGACATCCCTTTACAGCTCAAGATGTTGCTACTCTCTTCACTAAAGAAATAGTCAGACTGCATAGTTATCCCTGTTCCATCGTGTCCGACAGAGACCGCCTCTTTATTAGTCAGTTCTGGACATAACTATTCAAGCTAGCGGGAACGGTCCTTAAAATGAGCATTGCCTATCACCCGCAAATAGATGGGCAAACTGAAGTTACTAACCATTGCCTGGAGACCTACGTACGTTGTTTCACTTCTAGTCATCTTAAGCAATGGCCTCAATGGATTCCTTAGGCAGAATTTTGGTTCAATACCACCTATCATAGTGCTGTTGGAATGACCCTATTCAAGGCCCTTTACGGATGCTAACCACCTATCTTACTGCGCCTCATTGATGAAGGCTTTGTAGTTGAAGCAGTCAATCAATAGCTTATGGCCAGGAATATTATCCTACAAGAACTGAAGGAGCACTTACTAACTGCCCAAGCTAGCATGAAGTCACAAGCCGACAAAAAGCATAGGGATGTTTAGTTTGAGGTTGGTGAACTGGTTTTCCTTAAGTTGCAACCTTTTATGTTCAAAAAGCTGACAAAGAGGCCAAATGAGTAGTTAAACCCAAGGTTCTATGGTCCTTTTCCGGTGTTGGAATGAGTGGGAGAAGTAGCTTATCGTTTGCATTTACTAGCTGCTGCCAGAATTCATCCTGTTTTTCATGTTTCCCAACTCAAATAATCCTTATCAAACTCTTCTCACGCTCAGCCTCTGCCTACCAATTTAACAGATGAACTGGAACTTGTTGTTCAACTTGAAGCTATTAGACGGGTAAGAGTTCTACTGAATGGTCAGAAGGAGGTTTTGGTTAAATGGCAAGGTCTACCTGAATGCAACAATACCTGGGAACTATATACTGTTTTGGATGCTCAGTTCCCATCTTTCCACCTTGAGGAAAAGGTGAAAAACTGATAGGGGCGGGTAATGATACATCACCAATACACCACCTATTCCAGAAGAAAAAACACGTGTTACAGGGAGGAAAAGGTGACAAATGTCTATTAGAGAATGGTCAGGCTGTTATACAGTTAGAATTGTTATGCAGATGGTTAGGTAGGTAGAGGGAGAGGAGGTTAAAAACAGAGGAAGGGGGACTGGAAGGAGGGGAGTGAACAGTAAGGGCTTATGGGAGGGAGGTTCCCGAGTTTTACTTGGTTTTCTATTCTTTTGGAGAATTACTTTGGATTAGAGGGAGTGGGTTCCAATGGCAATAAGAGAATTCCACTTCGTTTTCTTCTTCTTTTTGAGTGTATTTCTGGAACTCTGTCTGCAGACCCATCAATAGACTATTTGTTTTAGGGTCATTGCTGGTTGGTTTTGGCCATTCATGATCTCAAGTGGTCTCTTGTGCCTTATATGCATAAGTTGGAGGACTTGGTTGATAAAAGCATGGATGATTTGTCTCTTGCCTGAGCGTGACTTAAGCAAGGCCTATATTGCCTGTAATCCATGTGAGTTACAAGATTTAACTTAATTTTTTGAACAACAAGTGAAGCTAATAGCACAGTATTCCACGAGTGGCTCATACTCCATAGTTCATAAAATGTTTGATGGGATATCAAGAGGTATCTGGTGTTTAGGACCTTAAGATGACATGGCTGCATTGACCCAAGATCTTCCAGGGTGCTTTGTGAGATCTCCACTGAGGAAAAAGCTGCCATACACTGGCAAGTTATAGTGAATATCTTGAATTGGTGGTTTATGTTTAGTTGTATTGTTTCTCTTGAGCAGCTCAAACTGGGCTCACCAGTGCTTCTTTCTTTTGTTTTATTAAATCTCTTTCCAAATTAAATTCCAAAAGTTAGCAGTCACTGCGTTTATTCTGTATATAGGTCATCCAAGTAGTTCTTGGCACACTGGCTAAGGAGCCACTTGGTTTCTATATGCCGGGAGAGCTCTGGGCTTGCCTATGTGGCAACTACTTTCTTTGACTAGGTAGGTTGTTTATGCATATCCAGATTCGTCAAACTTCAGATGTGCAGCCACTGAGTTTTGGCAGGGGGAAAACAGACTAGGGAGGCTTGAGAAACTTACAACAATCCAAGATGACATTTAAAGTCTGAGCTTGAATTGCCTTGCACAATTGGCACCAGACACAACTTAGTACGAATCACAATTGATTGTTTCTCGTATACAGAGACAAGCAAGAGAGAGATGAAAGGATGCTTACAGTTACATATTTAACATCTGTGCTAAAAGTAATCATAGTAAACACATTGCAAATGTCAACTTTTAAAACATAGAGGAGGCAGAAGGTGAGCATTACCTTGATGCTCTTGACTAAATGATTAAAACCAAAGTTTGTTATGACAGAATCTGAAAATGTATGATGCTCAACAATTCTGTAACTCTTTTCAACTCAAAACACCTCTCTACTTTACCAAGCATTAGCTGTAGTTATTGATTTGTCAGTAAAAGAAACTGTCTTCTGGAATTGAACTTCTCTTTGCATAAAGTAGAGAAATTTCCAACTTTCCAACTTTACAGCCTTGGAAGCCTCTCTAATAAAGTGAAAAGTATTACTATTATACATCTTTATCAGATATATTGCGTATAGTTGAGAAATGTGAAAAAGCTTGGATGTTTAGTACGTGTTAGTCCCATCTTTCACTTTGACCTGGAGATCAGGCTGATTTCTTTAGGAAGTTGTCACAGTTTGACATTGATGAGGTGACCATCTTGTAGATGTTCTGTATGCTCCAATAGGCCACAATATTCAACACTATCAATCTCACATTGTAAATGCCAAACTAGAATCAACTTCACAGAAAGGATGGGGTGTTTTCTTTTTTAGTTTCCAAGACATCAATTATCTCAACAATTAATTTTTTTGTTCAGCTTAAATAGTCACAAACCTGCCAATCAACCTGGTCATAGGCTTTTTTGCAGGCTATCTTAATAAATATACCGCTCTTGCTTTGCTCTTTAAGAGAATGAAAAACTTCATGAACAATGAGGGGGCCGTCAAGGATTTGCATACTTTAATGAGTGCAGATTGATTTGAAGAAATCACCAAGGAGAGAACTTTAGACTGTCTATGGCTAAGACCTTGGAGAGAAGCTTGTAAGCACAAGTAACAAGACTATGGATCTAAAGTCCTTGAAACAAGTATGACCTGTCTTCTTATGATGAAAGAAGAACTAATTCTCCAAAATAATGTCTTTGATTGGTTTTACATTAGTATTCTTGATGGCTGCAGCATGAAGTTCTACAGGAAAATTTATGGAAGCCTGTACCCTCTCCGCAGGACTATCTGCTGATAACATATGATAGGGGGACTGGCAACATTTATTGGTCATTACAGAAATTGGAGGAAAAGCCTTCTTATGTTGTTGTACTGTAGAATTTTCAGATTCTTCAGAGCAGTCAACAAGTCTGAAGTTTCACACATCTTCATGGGCTGAAATTTCACAAGGAAAGCATATAAGTGGCTTCACGCCCACAAAAAAGGTTTGAGGAATATGGCCACCTCTTGTTGTCCAATCACTACGTTAGCATCTGGGTTATCATTTCTCTAGCATGTGCCCTTTTCCCGATTGCATTTGAAGCTGCTGATAAGGAGCTTCCAAACTCCTCATTTATAGTGGCTAAAGTGGGAAATTGGGCTTTGTTTCCAATCACGTGCAGTTTCACCAAAATTTATTATTCACTCAGTGTACTGGTCCTGAAAAACATCATATGTGGTACAACAGTCCATATAAGTTATTGAAGGATTCTACTCTCTTTGTGTAGATACTAGTCAACTTGCTGGGTTGTATCCATTCCTAAAACTTGAATGACAAAATGCTATTCTGATTCATGGATGATGACTTAATCTCCATTTTTGCTTATAGATCCTCTGTATTTGAAAAAGAAATTATTCAAGTAACTAAACGCTTCAATTGCCGTACAAATTTTTGCTTTGGTTCATAGATTTATTTATATTTATCATTTGAGAGCTTGGACTACTTTAACGGTACAAATTTCATAGAGCATAACATACCACCCCAACTAGAAGAGAGTTAGCAGAACAACAATTTCATTTCTCCCTTATAGACTGAAAGTTTGAAGCTTCTCATCACAGGACATAAAGGGACTGCAAACTATACTTTGTTGAACATGCTTTCTGAAGTTTGCGGTGTCAGCTAAATCAGCATCAAAGATATAGGAATCAGTCCAAAATGCAGAAATTACTGATCCATCAGTCTATCTTAAGGTCCAAAGTCTTATTGTAGTTCGATAGTTTTCCTTGTTGATAGATGATTGAAATTCTCAAGGTAACCAACTGGGGATCTTTCTGTATAGAAGTCTCCACTCGTGAGTAGCAGGTCAGCAGATGCTATGTGAGACTGAGCACCTTGTCTCAAGTGACATCTCAGTTGGTGCAGGATACATATCATTATCAAGGGGATGGATACACGATAAGAAGGCTACTTCTCCTAGAGAAGAGTGGCCCACGTCTTATTTGGGATATGTAGGATATCAATATGGGGTGAAACTCTTGCTAAGAGGTTATTCTATCTAAAATGGGTTCTAACCCACTAATTATGTAGAAGTGCCCGATCAATCCATATAGTAATTAACCACCCCTATTAATGAGGTCATTCAATTCAAGTAGCACCAACATCATGCTTTTATATTCTCTCTATATCATATACATTTTTCTTCCTTTACTGGTATTCTCAAGCACTCGTGTCTCAATCTCATTTTAGGTAACAATATCCTGTAGATGATGTTCTCAAGACCTCGTATGTCACAATACTTGTAACTGGAGCTGTCACTTCTCTATATTAAAATGACTCATATTGAAGCTCATCCATGGCGACTCCAATCAACACAACATTCTCTATAATTTTTTGCCTTCTAAAGTGATTAATTTCACCCAGGCCCTAGCAGACCTTTATAAAGATAATTAAAATGGCTTTAGACCTTCATCAAGATACTTAAAATGGCTTTGACCATGTACAAAGCTCCAAATCCTCTATGTAGCTAGACACTGTAAATTACATGCCCAAGATTGTAGAAGGACAGACAAACATCCAAAAGTGCAAAGAAAGCAACCCATAAATATAATTACAACTATGGAGTCAAACATTTACTCTTACACTTGTTGAGGACCTTTAATCTTTCTCTCTTACATGTTTGGTTTTTTTTCTACTGCAATAGCCTGTTAGATATTACTGTTTGAGAGATTCAGACACTTGTTAAGAATCTTTGAGCAAATGATATTTTTGCCTCTTCTAGTAATTTCTGTATTAAAGGACCTTTATGATCAAAAGGCCAAAATAATTTCTATATCAAATGCATTGATCAATTGAATGGATCAAATGGGAATTCCATCCAAGTTGAAAGTCTTAAAATCGTGCTAAATCTTGGAACGCTTTTGATGCCTTCCTATTTTCTGTGCATCCTCAACATTGGTTGCAAAACCATATTCGCTTTGAAGTTGCTGGACCCCAGCAGGCACGATCACCAATAGGAGGGCTAAGCTGTTGTAGTTTCATTCAAATAAAGAGCAGGAGGCTTCAGCTGTACTCAAGAAGGGTTTGAATACTTCAATGGTGCTTATAACTATCTGCAACTATACCATGAGTTGAATAGCTGGATACAAACTTGGAGTGGCCGCATACATGAAGAATCAATCACCATAAGCGCCCATTCATTATGCCCCTATTGGCATCGTCATATGATCCTTAAACCAGCTACATCAACCTCTATTAGCATCGACTGCAAGTCTCCCTCAAATGATGGGTCTTTATTGTGCTGAGGTCAGTCTTCTCTAATGGTGACAGAGCAACCCTCTACATTTCTCTTGGAACATTTCGAGTCTATTGAGAAGCGTGAAACTCTGAGAAGTACCTATAAAGAGAGGTGGACGTCCGCTGATCCACGTGATGTTGGCATAATCTGGATCCTTCATTAGGCAGCCTGCACAGCTGACATAATAGATATCCTGAGATCAAGACTTCATATTCGTGGGTTGAAATTTGAGAAATGCTATCCAGACTGATTGTTAGGGACTAACACCTGGGCCCCTCTAGTTAGGCTTCACTTTTGGATGATCTGATCATTTTGCATTGTTGGGTCTCTCCCATGTGGCTACCTGCAAAAACTCATGAACATTAGATGCTTCTAGATATTAGTTTTTTCAGTTTCATATGCCTATGGTTACAATTTAAAAATGCAAAATGGCAAGTCTGCTCAGTCATCTCCTGCCCAGACGGTGTGATGTTTTCTCATAAGATTTATGCTTAATTGCAAGTTGATAATTCTTCCTTGCTATTACCATATTTGATTTAACGTAGAATTAATCTATAGACCACTAGTGGCATGACTGGTGATTTTCCTGTCACTGTCGGATTGCACCAAGGATCAGTATTGAGTCCATACCTTTTCATATTAATTATGGATGAGTTTACAAAACATCTGCATGAGGAGATTCCCTGATGCATGCTATTTGTAGACGATATAGTCTTACTTGATGAGACAAGGGAGGGTGTAAACATAAAGGTAGAGTTATGGAGAGAAGTATTAGAATCTGAAGGATTTAAAATTAGTTGAACTAAGACAGAATATATGAAATGTAATTTTAGCGAGGAGAGTAGGAGTGGAACACCAGTCAAGATTGATAACTTCGTGAAAGACCACTTTCGATACTTAGGATCATTGATTCATGAGAGTGGAGAGATTGAGAGGGAGGTTATCCAAAGAATCCAAGCGGGTTGGAACAAATGGAGATGTGTATCGGGTGTTTTATGTGATCAGCAGGTGCCACTCAAACTAAAGGAAAAATTCTATAGGATGGCTATAAGGTTGGCCATGCTCTATTGATCAGAGTGTTGGGCAGTTAAGGAACATCATACTCATAGGATGAGCGTCGCAGAAATGAGGATGTTGAGATGGATGAGTATTAACGACAAGAAATGATAGAATTAGAAATAAAAATATTAAGGAAAATTTAGGGGTAGCACTAATTGGTAACAAGATGAGGGAGATTAGACTTAGATGGTGTTAACATGCTCAAAGGAGACCAACAACGGCACCAATTAGAAGGAGTGAGGCAATACAAGTAGAAGGTTCTAAAAGGGCAATGGGAAAGCCCAAAAAAATGTGGATAGAAGTGGTGAGGAAATATTTAAAAACTTTAGGACTAAATGAAGCCATGGTATTTAATAGAGTGGAATGGAGGAATAAGATTCATGTGACCAACCCCTAATTGGGATAAGGTCTTGATGATGATGATGTGACTTGATGCGGGTAGCCATTACATCGGGAGATGATCGATGCATGGAGAGGGTAAGAGAAGCTCAGATGAGTATCAACCTACCAAATGTTGCCTACGTGAATACCAAGGGATTGTGTTGACCAACTACTGAGGCACAATTTCACTCAGACAATATGTCGGATGCCCAGGAAGATGGGTTGCATCTAACTACTGAGGCACAAGTTCAATTGAGCAAAATGTTGGCTGATGCGAACTTAAAATTTTTGCATCTCCTTCTCAATGTTTGTGTTGACTCTTAATACTTCGTTCCTTGTGAGGTTACGGCCAACAGTTTTAACGTATCCGTTCAAGAATTTGTTTCATGGGTTACAAATTGTGCATCTCTCGTGATCCAAGATAAACTTGCTTTATCTAGTTTAACATAGCAGCATGGTAAAAGTTTAAGCACAATCTCTCTAGTAAAATAGCCTTTTAACAAGATAGATTCCAGTAACGACAACTCATAAGCATAACTACAAGACTTACTGAGTTCAGTCATTCCTACGATTAAAACCCAGCTACACCATTTTCCAACTCGTGTCTTTGGAACATTTCTGAACTAATGTTGACCCAGCACCTTACCTCGTTTCCTAACTTGCAAGGGGAGGTTCTATGATGGACGCACGCACTTTCACCTAGAAAATATGAGCATGCGGAAGATAAAATGGGCCCACGCATTTGAACGATTCAAACCATCGCCAATTCTGAGCGCCAAATTTCTGAAGGCTTCTTTGATGGATATGGAGAATTGCTTTTTTATTTTCAACCGTCCATTTAAAGTCCATTATTTAGAGACTTATCATTGTCAGATGAGGTTTAGGAACATGGTGCCTGCCTCATCCAGGACACTACCTAGCGGTCGATGGTTTGGATAATTATACAAGTAGGCCAACTTGCAAGTGGGCCTGCTAGTCTTCCAAAGAAAAGCATTATAGTATGTTAACCACATGTAAGCGGACATGACCGCGCCTAGAGGTCCATCCTTAGATGAGCTACGCCCCTGGCAACGGATCCTTATCCTCTAAATGCTTGGGAATTTTATATTATATTTGTTGAGAGAGAGAGGGAGAGAGAGAGTTTGCTTAACGTTTAACTACTGCAACGGTCAAGCAGGCAACCAATATTATTTCACAAGGACCAGTAATTGCTTTCCGACGACGTTCACGCCTATTTCATATGAATATCAGAAGTGCATTGCTTTCCGACGACGTTCACACCTATTTTCATATGGATATCAGAAGTTATGTCACTGACATACGCATGAATCATGATCCGTTAATAAAAACACACAAAAGAAAAATGAGAATGAAAGGAGAGAGCTGACGCTTCTATCTTTTTTTTCTTTTTTTTTTCCTTGCAAATATTTATGAAGCAAACTGCTTAGAAGCTATTATTCTAATTCTTAAATCTAATTCAAACTTACCAATAAAGGAAAATTGCCATGAATTTGTTAGCTTTCTTGGTGTCTAGCTGGTTACATATGCTATTAAAGTCGTTTTCTCAACTGCTGAAAAACTTTCCTTTTGCCTTTTCTTTGAAAGTTAGACAGACAGACATGGTAATCTCGAACCCTGGTCGCCTAAGCAAAAGACTCATCCCTCTATTGCTAGAAGGCTTTTGTGCGGAAGGAAAAAATAAAATAAAATTCCTCTGTTTGATTACGCCCAAATTTGCTCGTCCGTCTCTAAGATCATCTTTGGTTTTACCATTGAAACTTCCTTTTTCATAAACTTCCTTTTTCATAAGAGGAATGCTAAATCAAACAGAGACCAAACCAAAATGCCACTTTTTGCATGAATAGGATCACTTTTGAATGATTTGACATTCCTCGTTTTGATTTTTCCTATTAAAGAAGTCTTACTGATTGGACGATTTAACATAATAATAAGTAGAGCCCTAGAAACGCTAGTAAACAAGGATTCAAATGCAATAACCTAAATTGGACATTTGAAAATGCTAGAATATCTTTATCTCATTTGTATTTGTTAGGAACATCCAAAGCAAGAGGAATAAGTTGGTGAGATTATCCAAAAGTGAGGACCTTCATGGAGAAAGTGGCTCTTTGCCCTTTGGTAGCTTTGGTTTAACATTGCTCTTTCACATTTATGGACATGCCATCCCCTTTTCATTTCATTTATTTCTATGTACCTTTCCTCTTTTTCATACTTATGGCTCTGTCATTCCTCTTTTGATTTCCAGTTCTCCACCAAACTTCATTTCCTTTTACTTAACCTTTCTTTTTTTCATATTTACGGATTTACAATTCCACTTTTATTTGTATTAACCCCACAAATTGGTTTTGCGTTTTGATAAATCCATCTTTTATACTCTAAAGAGTGCATACTGGGAGGGAAATTGCTAAGATTCATCTGCTAAAGAGTATTGTAAACTTGTCCATACAAAATTGATTATTTTGAATTTCTTAATGGATACGACACATTTCCACCTCATGCGCCTATTAGAGAGGTGATACTTCAGTCCTTAACTTTTTTGACCACTGATCCTATAAATCTAAATAACATTGGATATTATAGATATGAATGCAGGATTAGAGTACCTGAAGTAAAAGAGGCATTAAAAAAGATGAAATCAGGAAAGGCCACGGGGCCTGATGGTATACCAATAGAGGTTTGCAAGCATATGGGAGATACTAAGGTAGTTTGGTTGATCAAGTTGTTTAACAAGATTATAAAATTAAAGAAAATGCCTGATGAATGTAAGAAAAGCACTATTGGACTAATTTATAAGAATAAAGGAGACATACAGAGCTGCACTAATTATCGAGGGATCAAACTTATGAGCCACACTATGAAACTTTTTGAAAGAGTGATTGAGAAGAGGCTACGACATGAAACAAGTATATCAGAGAATCAATTTGATTTCGTACTTAGGAGGTCTACCATGGAAGCTATTTTCTTACTAAGACAATTAGTTGAGAAATATAGCGAGAGGGGGAAGGACCTTCATATGGTCTTTATTGACTTAGAAAAAGCTTATGATAGAGTCTTTAGAGAGTTAATATAGAGGGTGTTGGGTGATAAAGGGGTTTCTTAGGGGTATATAGATATAATTAAAGATATGTATGAGCATTAGTGACGTGACTGGTGATTTTCCTATCACTATAAGATTGCACAAAGGATCGGCATTGAGTCCGTACCTTTTCAAATTGGTTATAGATGAGTTAACAAAACATCTACATGAGGGGATTCCCTGGTGCATGCTATTTGCAGATGATATAGTCTTACTTGATGAGACAAGAGATGGTATAAACATAAAGCTAGAGTTATAGAGAGAAGCATTAGAATATGAAGAATTTAAAATTTGCCTAACTAAGACAGAATATATGGAATATAATTTTAGCAAGGAGAGTAGGAGTGGAACAACAGTCAAGATTGATAACCAAGAAGTCCCCGTAAAAAACTACTTTCTGTACTTAGGATCAATGATTTATAAGAGTGGAGAGATTGAGAGGGAGGTTACCTAGAGAATCCAAGCGGGTTGAAACAAATGAAGATGTGTATCTAGAGTTTTGTGTGATCAGTGGGTGCCACTCAAACTAAAAGAAAAATTCTATAGGATAGCCATAAGGCTGGCCATGCTCTATAGATCAGAGTGTTGGGCAATTAAGGAACATCATACTCATAGGATGAGCGTCGCAGAAATGAGGATGTTGAGATGGATGAGTGGTAAGACAAGAAAGGATAGAATTAGAAATGAAAATATTAGAGAAAATTTAGGGGTACTACAAATAGATAACAAGATGAGGGAGATTAGACTTAGATGGTTTGGACATGTTCAAAGGAGACCAACAACGGCACCGGTTAGATGGAGTGAGGCAATACAAGTAGAAGGTTAAAAAAGGGGAAGGCCCAAAAGAACGTGGATAGAAGTGGTGAGGAAAGATTTAAAAACTTTGAGACTAAATGCAACCATGGTATTTAATAAAGTAGAATGGAGGAATAAGATTCATGTGGCCGACCCCTAATTGGGATAAGGTCTTGATGATAATGATGATGATCCTACGGATATCCAATAAACACTGGTTAAGTGCCCCACAATGTGTGATGTTGGTGAATTATATATAATTGTTGGTCATGGAAATCATTTTCTTTTCCTTGTTTCTTTTTTATTTTATCCTTTCTGTTTTGGTTGGACTGACAAACATCATATAGATTTAGTACAAGTTGGAAAGATAAGCATATTAATATTAGGAAAAACGTATTTTAATTGGTTTAGTGTAACAAAAAAGATGTATATAATTGGTAGACTTTGCTGCTTCTTTCTTTTTTCCCCCAAAAAGTTTGGCAAGATAGTTGTACCGACCTTGCAACTCATTTGAGACGACGTAAGGAAAAAATATGAACTCAGGGCAGCATCCGAGATTAATATTTTAATGATAGTCAATTACTGATTCTGATAGTGGCTGTCAAAGATAGTAAGCATAAGCCACGCGGTCAATGAAGCCATATGAGAGAGGGTGGGGTCCATTTTTCCTTAGATTCCTTGCTTCGATCAATAATGAGAAGGAGACGTGTCTGAGATAACCTCAAAAGTTCGCCAAGGAATTCAATTGAAGGGAGGAGGAAGCATGTTATCCTTCTTCTCTCTCATGCTTGTGGCTTATGCCCGCCTGGAGACACCATCAAATCCCTTGATCCCGTCCAAAAGTGGAATCGCCGGCGAAGTCTTCCGCTTCGACAAACACATCTTTCTTTTAGCTGGGCAGAGTAACATGGCAGGGAGAGGAGGCGTTCATGGAGACAAATGGGACCGGATCATCCCACAGGAATGTCAATCTCAACCGGCTGTCATTCGACTGAGTGCTGCACACCAATGGGAATCAGCTCATGAACCTCTTCATGCCGATATCGATGTCAATGGGACTTGCGGCGTAGGGCCAGGCATGGCCTTTGCGAATGCAATCATAGCCAATAGATCAACTAGGGGCACTGTGGGTCTAGTTCCATGTGCCGTTGGTGGAACCAATATTAGCCAATGGATCCGAGGGACTCACCTTTATAGAACCATGGTTGGAAGGGCGGAAGCGGCATTGCAGGATGGAGGGACGATCAGAGCGCTCCTCTGGTATCAGGGGGAGAGCGACACAATTTCATTGACTGATGCCGAATCTTACAAGACCAACATGAAGAAACTCATTATGGACCTACGTTTCGACCTCAACTTGCCCCGATTACCAATAATCCAGGTGAATCTCGTAGATCAGGTTCCCTTATGCGCCCAGCATGGTGCAATGTGTGTAGATCGATGCATCTGAGGACCCGAACTGCTATTCTTTAAGCCACATCATACGTGGGACCATGCACTAAAACCATCTCCATGGGATGAAATGGATCCAGCGGTTAGAAAATCTTTTGACCCAGCAGGCCAAGGTAGAAAGACTTAAACAGATTTGAGGTGAAGACCATCGACGGAAAACAAAATTTTTGTGCAGTGTGCTGTGTCTAGATGTGGCCTTGAAGATGAACAGTTTGAACCACCATCTGGGCGCTACATGTACTTTTAAGCATGAAATTCCACTTGACTAAAAGCACTACAAATATAAAGTTGCACTGATCATAGCCATCCAATTGATGGACTGTGAGAATTACCGGCCATTGATCGAACGGTTAAAATTGTCATGCTCGTTGTTATAGCTGCTGGAATGGCAATTTTGTAGCCAACTGATCTCATTGCATATTTGCAGGTAGGTCTTGCGTCTGGAGAAGGACCTTTCCTAGAGAAAGTGAGGGTAGCTCAAATGGGAATATATCTCCCAGAAGTTTCTTTTGTAGATGCAAAGGGATTGCAGCTTGAAGAAGATAGATTGCACCTAACAACCGAGGCACAAGTACAGCTGGGAAAGATGTTGGCTGATGTCTTCCTTACACGCTATGTGCTGGAAAATAAGCAGTATGTATTGGAGAATTCCGCCTTTAAAAGCCATTTTTCCCTTTTATTTATAACATTTAATTATTGCTTACTTACGATCCTCGGTGTTATTTCATTTGGAATCACATCTAATTAGAATAAAATTTCACAGGTTTTTATTCCTCTCCGCACTTTACTCTTTCATTTTTTTCGGTTCCTAAATCCTACCGTAGCCCGATCAGTAGTTCCGTAATGTCGGCAAGGTGGATAAGTGGATTGAAACAGCCAATCCGTCCGCATCTAGATTGGATAAGAATTGGGATTTTTTTATCTGTGCGTATCTCATGGATTAAAAACTCTCAATCCGTATATGATCTAGATGAGCACCACTTATTTGTGGATATGTCCATCCCTTTTTAATCGTGTAGAATTGTAGATTTTGAATTCTTTTGAAAGATCTAACCATTAATCTTGTTCAGAATGCCTTGGATACGCTAGGCAATTTCAAGAGCTGTAGATTATAATAACCAAAACTATAGAAATTGAAAATTAGAGCCATTGATGTTTCATTTGAGAAACAAAACAAGTGGTTAGGATCATCCAAATACAATGATTTTTCATGGGTCAAATATTTTAGAGATACCAAACAAGATAAGGTTTAGATTGCCTGATTCTAATCCATCAAATGATAGATTCACCTGGTTTAGTTTAGGTAGTAGCCAGGAGTTATGTGATATGCTTTGATTAACTTTCAATAGCTTTTCTTGATTCCAATTCGGTGGAGAGTCCTCTTGTTAATGAATAAAAGATGTCAATTTTCAATGGAATCGAAGAACTAGATAACTTCTATTGCCTAATTCATGAAGACTCTAGTGTTGGTCCACGCCACTTATACCTTGATCATAACAAAACCTCCTTGCTATGTTTCTAACTTGTTTGTTAGTGTACAAGAGAAACCAAAAGAGTTAAAAGCAAATACAAAATAATTGAAGCAAGATTTAAGGGTTAAAAAATTGAAGAATCAAAGTTCTACATAATTCAATTAATTGCTAAAGGAAGGGTAGTTAGCTACTTTGGATAAATGACAAAAGACTACCATACAACTTTTCCTACTGATTACCATTGAGACACATTCAACTGTTTAGGAGTAAAGTTTACATGATAGTCTTGCAAATCCAGACAATATCCTACACACTATCTACTAAAGACAAAAAGTTTGCAATTCTATGCTTGATTTCGAGGAGATCCAATAGACTAGTTCAGAACAATCAACTATTTTGGAGATAAACCAACTCTTTTTAGATCCAAACCTTCAACGAAAACTTGACAAGCTTACACATGATTCAAGTCAAATCAGTTGGCTGCTTTTGTGGGACAGTCAATTATTCTGTAAGCAAGTTCAATTGATTGTCAGCTTCACTAAGTTAACTATTTTGTCATGAAACAAGCATGTGAAGGATCTAGTCAACTATTTTGAAGCAAATTTCAAATGAAAACAGTCTAATTCTCTGAAAAATATGGTAGCTGATTCTTAAGTGAATCTGGTCAATTTTTAGAATTAAAATAAACTATTTTTGAGAAACAAATGATTGGATTTTCTTTTAAGAATAACGTTTGTATGCTTGAAGAATCTAGTTGACTACCCCATGATGAGTAGTCAGCTACATGTGAAGTGAAATGGGTTTTAGCTCTAGGTTGAAAAGTAGCCAATTGTCCAAGTATGAGCAATAAACTATCTTTAGAAGAATTTGGAAATATTTTACTTTATGTGAAAAACAATTGTCTATACCTTGTGAAAACAATCAATTTGCTTTAGCTAACAATTTATAGTCTATCACTTTCAAATTTAAAATAATGTCTCCAAGTGGGCTGTATCTACTATAAATGGCTAAAATTTTGTCTCCAACAAATCTATTGGAAAGGAGACTATAAATTGGGACTTCAAGAGCACAAAAAACTTTTGAAAGAGATTGGATGTTGAATTCTCAAGCATTCAAGCCTACTCAAAACAATCACCTCAAAGCTTCCTATTATATTTTTTTCAATATTTTGTATTGAGAACTCACTCTATTCTTCTTTATTGTGCTACAACATTAGACAGGGATTTCTTCTTCTTCAAATTTTCTTTTTGCAATTGAGAGAGTGGTATATCTCTCATCCTAAGATAATTTTCTACATGTTTGTAAAAAGGAAGAGCTTTCTCTAAGTGCTCTTTTCTTTTATTTTGGGTTAGCATAATGTCAACCAGTAAATACTACAACAGATATATAATGGAACTCAAACTAGATGTTACTTTGAGAGAATGGAAATAGATGCTGTGGTAGAACCACTATAAAATTCCTATGTCTAACTTTTTGTGTGCATGACTTTTCATTTTTGAAATGTCTTTGATTGTTGATCTCTTGAGTGCAAAGTTTATAAAAGTTTTTAAAACTTGATTTGGGCCCAATTCACCCCCTCTTGAGATCTCACAATAGGTATTAGAGAAGGTGCTCTTATTTTAAAAAGAACCAAAGATCAAAGTTCTTTTGTTTTCAAAAATGGCTAAACAAGTTACATTATTCACTCCTTGGGAAGGTTACTCCTTGATGACGCAAACTATGACTATTGGAAGGCAAGGATGAAAATTTTCATCAAATCTAGAGGTTATGAGTTATGGAGATCAGTTGAAGAAGGTTCTCACTGACCTTATCCTCTCATTGATGGCATTCCATAAGACACCAAAAGAGAGTGAAGTGAAGATGAGCAAAAGAAATCCCAAGTTGATGCAAAATCCATGAAGCTCTTCCATTGTGTTCTTGATGCAAATGAGTTTAGTAGAATTTTAGCTTGCACATCAAGAGATTTAGACAAATTAGAGATAATTCATGAAGGAACATCTTTGGTAAAGGAAACTAGAATTAATATTTAGTTCAAGAGTATGAGTTATTTTCTATGGAAGTTGATGAACTTATTACTAACATGTTTATGGATATACTAACAATATTAATTCTCTTAAGTCTCTTAGTAAAGTGTTTTTTAGTGGTGATCTAGTGAGTAAGATTCTCATGTCCCTTCCTACATCTTGAGATCCTAAAGTTGAAGCTACATTAGCATTAAAAGATCTCAATAGTCCCTAACTTAACCAACTCATGAAGTCTTTGATGAAATATGAGATTAACAAAAAGAATAAGGATGAGGAGAACTCTAAGAAGAGAAAGATAAAAGTATAACACTCAAAACAGAGAGTGAGAGCACTGATGACAGTGATGAAGAAGTAACTCTCTTAACAAGAAAATTCAACAAATTCATCAAAGGAAAGAAGAGTAGTAAAAGAAAGTTATTTAAGAAGGCCACCAATAAAACAAAGATCAAAACTAAAATGAGCCAAATTGTGTGCTTTGAATGAAAAATTCTCAGACCCATCAAACTTAATTGTCCATGGTTGAAGAACAACAATAAGAACCAAAAGAATAAGAAAGCTCTTGCTATCACATGGAATGATAGTGAAGAATAATCTTCTTCTAGTGATGAAGAAGTGGACAACTTATGTCTAATGGCCACAAAAAGACAAGATTGAATTGATTGAACTATCAACCAATATGAAAGCTCATGAAACTAATTGATTGAGGAGGTAAGAACTTGGACTCTAAAAAAGGATTTCTAACAAGAGGGCCGACTACCCATTTGATTATAGTCGAGTGTCTTGATTGTTAGCTGAAAATTTTTCAAGTCCAGTCTACTACCACACTTCAAGACTCAAAAGAAGCCTTCAAGTCATGGTAGTCAGCTTCCAATTAGACAAGTCAACTCCCTAAACTCTCATATTTGAGTCTAAGTTCAACTGGCTAGAGAAGGTAGTTGATCTACAACTAGTCAACTGTCAATGGTCACACAAAGTATTGTATTTGTATGCAATTAGTTGGCTACTAGGATATAATTAGAAGAGTTTATTTTTAAGCAATCAATAGACTAGTGGTGTGATGACTCGCATTTTTTTGATAACTTTTCAAACACATTTTCCAAATGTGGGACCCCTAGTTTGAAAACTTCATTTGAAAACAAATAGTTAAAATATTTTTCTTTGAAACCATTTTCTAGAAACCCTAAGCTTCATTTTCTTTTACAAGGACTAAATGAGCTTCTCATTTCTATTAAAAATCCAGTAGAGTTTTCTCTATTTTTCTTATACGCCTCCCTCTGACGATTTTTTTGGTGAAAACATCGAATATGATAAGGAAAGGTGGAAAGGGGCGCCATTATCAAAACTGCCCCTGTATTTCGGGCTCTACCAAATTACCAAACTACCCTTACAACTTCAACGGCTCATAACTTCTTCGTTTGAGCCCCATTTTCCGCATTCTTTATGTTGTTGGAATTCTATGGATGTGTACTTTCTAGTTTTCAAGTTTTCAGGATCAAATTCTGTACATAAATTTTTTAATTTAATTTATTTATTTTATCACTAATTTAGGATTAAAAGTGATGATATTACATCCTTCCTACCTTATTAAAATTTCGTCCTCCAAATTTTGCCACATACCTCTATGTGAATAACTCTGGGTGGATCCTCCTCATCTCCTCTTCTGTCTCCCATGTGGCCTCCTGTAGTGAATGATGTTGCCAAAGGACTTTGACTAATGTAATAGTTTTATTCCTTAACTCCTTGACTTTCGTATCTAGCATGCACACAGGTCTCTCCTCAAATGTCATATTAAGCTGTAACTCTCCTGGGATTTGCTCCAACACGTGTGAGGGATCAGCCACGTATTTCCTCAGCAAGGATACATGGAAGACGTCTTGTACATTTGCCAACTGTGGTGGTAGAGCTAGCTGGTACACTATTGGCCCAACTTTGCATCTAATGTACTTGGGTTTAAGCTTCCCTTTATTATCAAACCTAATCACTCCTTTCATGGGGGAAACCTTCAAGAATACATGCTCACCTTTGGAGAACTCTAGGTCTTTCTGCCTCTTGTCAGCATAACTCTTCTATCGGTTATGAGCTGTCAATAATCTCTTCTGAATAAGTCGAGCTTTCTTTGCGCACTCTTCCACCAACTCGGACTTCATGATGCATCTCTCTCCTACATCACTCCAACATAAGGGTGACCGATAAGGTCTGCCATAAAGTGCTTAGTATGGAGCCATGCCAATACTCGCGTGATGACTGTTATTATAGGCAAACTCTACCAGTGGCAAGTGATCTTCCCAGCTACCCTTCCAATCCATAGCACAAGCCCGTAGCTTATCCTCAATCATTTGGATGGTCCTCTTGCTCTGACTGTCCGTCTAAGGGTGGAATGTTGTGCTAAATATCAGTTTCAATCCTAGAGCCTCTTGTACGCTCTTTCAGTACTTCGAGGTAAACCGAGTATCTTGATCCTATAGAATCGTCAAGGGAACTCCATGTAGACTCACAATCTCCTTGACATATAATTTCGCTAGGCTGTCCACCATCTAATTTTGTCTGACAGGAAGGAAATGAGCAAACTTGGTCAACCTATCCTCAACGACCCATATCATGTCATGACCGCTAATAGTCCTCAGAAGACCCACAATGAAGTCCATGGTAATATGATCCCACTTCCACTCAGGAAGGTCCAATGTCTGAAGTAGTCCTGATGGATGTTGATGCTCAGTTTTGACCTGCTGACAGGTCAGACACCGTGCTACGCACTCTCCAACATCCTTCTTCATCCCATTCCACCATAAATGTCTCTTAAGGTCCTAATACATCTTTGTACCTTTAGGATGGATCATATACTGGGACTAGTGTGCCTCCTGAAGTAACTCACGCTTCAAACCATCATCTGCCAGCACTACCAACCTACCCTTAAATCTGACTCATCCATATGGTCCTCTTGCAAAATCTGCCTTATCTGTTAGATCCTGTGTCTCTTTATCTTTGTCCTATGCCTCTAAAATCATGTCGAAGAACTTAGACCTAGTCGATAAATTGGCAATCATTACTCCAAACTTCCTATTCAAGGCATCTGCGACTACGTTAGCCTTCCTAGGATGGTATTGTATGGTGAATTCGAAGTCCTTGAGATACTCCATCCACCTATGCTGCCTCATATTCAAATCACTCTGAGTAAAGATGTACTGGAGGCTCTTATGATCAGTGAATACATCAAACTTCTTACCATATAGAAAATGTCTCCAAGACTTTAGGGAGAATACCACTGCCACTAACTCCAGATCATGTATCGGATAATTTACCTCTTGTGTCTTCAACTCTCTAGATGCATAGGCAATTACCTTTCCATGCTGCATTAGCACTGCTCCTAATCCTTTGCCTGAGGCATCGCAATAAACCACATAACCGTCTGCGCCTGATGGTAATGTCAATACTTGAGCAGTAGTAAGTCTCCTCTTGAGCTCCTGGAAGCTCTCCTCGCAAGCTTCGATCCATACGAATTGAGTGTCTTTCCTGGTTAGGGTGGTCAATGGTACCGCAATTTTAGAGAATCCATATATGAAACGACGATAATATCCAACCAAATCGAGAAAACTGCGTATCTCACTCACTGTCTTAGGCTTCTCCCAATGTAGTATTGCCTCAACTTTCTCTAGATCCACGACCACTCCATCTTTAGATACGTTGTGACCTAAGAACTGCACCTGATCTAACCAAAAGTTGCACTTACTGAACTTGGCATACAACTGATGTTGATGAAGTGTGTCCAGTACCGTGTGGAGATGCTCCCTATGTGCCTCATGACCAGGCGAATAAATCAAGATGTCATCAATGAAAACAATCATAAACTTATCAAGTAAGCTCAGAAGACACAGTTCATCAGGTCCATGAACATTGCAGGTGTGTTCGTCAATCCAAACGGCATCACTAAGAACTCATAGTGGCCATAGCGACTCCTAAAAGTAGTCTTCGAGATGTCCCCTTCTCTAACCCTGAGCTGATGATATCCTAACCTTAGGTCTATCTTGGAAAACACTCGTGCTGATTGGAGCTGATCAAATAAATCATCTATGCATGGAAAAGGGTACTGGTTCTTTATAGTAACACTATTCAACAACCGATAGTCGATGCATAGTCTTAATTATCCATCCTTTTTCTTCACAAAAAGGACTGGTGCTCCCCATGGTGATCCACTCGGCTTGATGAAGCCCTTATCTAATAACTTGTGCAACTGTACTTTAAGCTCTCTCAGCTCTGTTGGGGCCATACGATATGGTGCCTTAGAGATAGGCGATGTACCCAGAACCAAATCAATGATAAAATCGATCTTCCTGCTTGGCAACAATCCTGGTAACTCCTCAGGGAAAACATCTACAAACTCACGGATGACATCAATATCGTCAAGCTGTGCCTGCCTCTTGTCCTCAATAGTCACATATGCGAGGAGCGCTCTGCACCCTCATGAATAAAATCGTGCCGCCTTTATAGTAGAGATGATGCATGTACTCACCTGACCCCTTCTGTCTTGGAACAATATTTCTGGTTGTCCAGGTATATGAAAAATGACCCGCTTCTTCCGGCAGTCTACGGTAGCCCAATAGTTAGCTAACCAATCCATCCTAAATATAACATCATAGTCGACCATGTCTAATAAGACGAAGTCGGAGTCCATCCTCACGCCTGATATCTCAACCGATGTCTCCCGAAGATACTCAGTGGTCTTAACTGTCTGTCCCACAGGTGTTATAATATCTAACCCAAATGCTAATTTATGCATGCATACATCAAAGCAAGATGCAAAAATGCATGATATAAAAGAATGAGTAGACCCTGTGTCACAGAGGGCCCTGACATATTGGCCTGAGATTAGAAGAGTACCTTCAACGACCTGGTGTGATGCCTATGTATGTCCTGATGTGATGGAAAATACTCGTCCCTGACTACGTGGCGCGGTAGCTGTCTCTGCACCCATCTTAGGCTGTCTCTCTCTCTGCCCCTTAGGACAGTCTTTAATGAAATGGCCTACATCTCCACAGTTGAAACACCTGTATGGCTGTCTCTGGAAAGGTGCCTGGTGCTGTCGCTGTGGTAGGGGCTGCCTCTGATTTTGTGGCCTGTCGGATCTATTGCACCCTTGTCCAGGGTGCCAACCTTTGCACCTGTTGCATCTCTTCTGTAATGCCCCAAGCAATTTACGCTATTTTTGCATCCATTTAACAAAAATGAATTGGACATTCTATAGGAAATGAACTGTGTTAAATGTTTTACTTTATTTAAAATATTAAACGAAGCAATTTGTAAGAAAACTTGGTGCAATTAGATTCTACTCAAAAAATAGAATCCAATGCCTCAAAGAACGCCAAAAACAGAGTTCGTATGAAAAAGTTACGGCCGTTTAAAGATTAGGGGCAATTTTATAATTTGTATTTAAAAATGAAAAAGGACGAAAACCGCAGGGGGTCGTTTTGATAACGGCACCCCCCATTGTCTTCCTCCTCCAGCAGCTTCCAGAGGCTTCCACCACCGCCTCTGAAAGGTGGCAAAAAAAATGGCGACACCGCCATTGGTAGCACCGCCTTTCACCCTCTATAAAAAACCCCTCTCCCTCTTCCTCCGATCATCTCCTCTTCCATGTCTCTGGCTATCGAGCTAGGGTTTACAGAAAAATCTGAAAACCCTCATTTGGTTTTCCCTACAAGTTCTGACCAGGCCCGAGTCATCCCTATAGGCCGTCCATTCCCCTCTCTTCACCTCCCCTCTTCTTCCTCTTGTCTCATCAGAAGTTGGGGTTTTTCCCCCCTTCTTCGTGGTTTCCGGCGACAAGGAGTTTCAAAGCAGAAAAGGGTGCACCTCCAGCGAGGGGTCCCCTCCTAGAAGACCCAGGTAAGCTCCTCTTTCCCCTCTTTATTTTTCCTTTCTTCCAAGCTAGATCCGTGCTGGATCTAGCGTTTCTCGGCCGAAAGACACTCCGGGGAAAGCCGGGTTCCATCCGGCTCTGTGCGAACCAGAGGCGTCCTAGGGACAGGTTCCGGGCGTGTGATAGTGCGTGCACGGTCCTTGGTACTGCCTTTGGGTGTGCGCGACATGGGGCACGGGTCTTGGCTCACCGGGACACATGGGCGTTCCGAGAGCCGAGACGCACGTGCCTGGAGCTGAGGACTCGCTCGTGTGACGCTCTCTGGAACATGCACTATAGTGCGTAGCTTGGGCATGCGCATGCACACGTGAGGCTGTCGCGGTTCGACCGGGACGCGCAGGTATCTTAGGAACCGTGACGCGTAGGGCCGCATAGACGAATCTGGTTCGTCTGTGATCGTACAATGCTAAAAATGTCATTTCAGGAGCTGTAGGACTTCGATTGACGATCCGAAAGAACCATTGCGTCTGTATGAACGACACGGACCTAATGAGACTATAAAATTAGGACTATAGGAAAAATTATAGAGTCTAACCATTGAATAGTAGATCCATATCATAGGATATAGCCTGACACTGTATTAGGCAAGGACCTATGGACCCTAAAAGGCAGATCTAGCCATTAATCTAGCGATTTAAGTAGTAATTTCTAAATGGATCGAAATTGATAAGGACTCCTTGTTATCCATTCATATCCAGGATTTTATAAATGAGACCCAGGGTCGGGTTGAGTAATGAAGGGCGCGACTCCAGGAAACTTCAAGGTAGGTAGTCTGATGCTACTATGTTTTTCCAAATATACTTAAATTGTAGGTGGTTTGATACTGCTACATCTTTAACGCATCTTAAACTCAGACTTGTTTTATTATCGTGATTCGCATGCTTTTATATGTTCTTATGTTCTTACGTGGACTTGTCATCATGATTTATATCTTTGAAAGCACTTGCCTCTATCATCATATTTAGCATGTTTTTTGAGATGTGATGTTTTTACTTGTCTTCATATTTCATGGCTTTGAAGGCAAGATTAGCATAAACGAATTACATGCATTGCTCGCATGGTTAAAAAGAAATGCATAAATTGCATGATTCGATAATTGAGATTGGATATATATGTTTTTAGTGGGCAGATCACCGGATGAGGCAGTCCACGGTGGGCACTATGTTGAGGGGTACGGGTTTGGCCTCCTGGCCTCTGCCACCAAAAAAGGTGGATGGTATCACTGCCAAAAACGGCATTGTCCCTTCCCTGCCTGCAGTGGTAAATAGGGACGGCCACTGGAGTGTTCATGGCACCCTTTTGGGGACATATCCATAGTCGCTGTGGAGGCTATGGTGGGTAGGTCTCTAGATACCGGAGCCACACGAGTTAGCTGTGTGCTGGTTGTGAGCATAGTGACCCTATGATTTCGGTGTGATTGATATGCATATAGCATTGAGATGATCGTATACGAGTACTCATGACCAGTTGGAGTGACATGTACGCCGAGAGACTCATGTGCATGATACTAGCATATGTTTGAATGATGACTATTTTAAGATTTTCATGAGTATTCTATGTGACTCGCTGGTTTGATGCATTTGCCGAAATCTTCGTATATGGACCTATTGATTTCTAATTCAATCGTATTCATATGACGTGATTTGTATACGGATTCCATGATTGAAATCGCATCAATAAGTTTATGTTTTATGCATAACTATGCATGCTTACACAAAATAAATCATTGATGTTTTACATAAAAAGCTCTTGGAATCATGCATGAAGCATACCTTGTTTTCAAAATAGTAATATTAGATGACCTACTGAGTATGAGAAATACTCACCCGAATATATTATTTTTCCAGATTAGCTCCACACAGAATTAGAAGAAGCATCAGGAATATGTTCATGCAACGATCAAGTGACTGATGAGAAGACAAGCATGAATGTATGTAAACACTTTAACCTATGGACATGTATCTATATTTATTTATAGTTGGGCTGTGAGCTGTGACTGGATAGACTTGGGAAGACATTTATGATTACAATATTTTTCAAAACTACTTTGATTGTTGTGAAAGCAAATGACACTCGGGGTTTCCAAAATGAGTTTAAATGAAATGATTTTTCTGCTGCATTGCATTATTTTTATAAAATGGTTTTCAAATAGGGATGCATCCCACCTTAGGAAGTAGATATTGCATTTAAAAATGAATGGGAAAACCCAGGTCGTCACATCTTCTTCTCTGTGTCTCTCTTAGGCTTGGTCTATGATTGGTAACTTGGTACTTGATGTGCCTGCATAGCACTAAAGGGCCTCTTGCCCTTAGTGGGCTGGTATGCGTTCCCTGTAGTTCTGAGGGAGTTCTCCAACATGGAGGCCATGTCTGCTGCATCTCTCACAGTAGTAGGTCGGGAAGTAATCACTCGATCTCTCAACTAGGGTGTCATTCCATTCACGAATCTATCTGTTGTCTCCTTGTCTGAGGCAAGTGTGGCAGGAGTAAACCTCCTTAGTCGAGTAAATCAGTTCAGGTACTGCTAAACCGTCATGTCTCTTTGCTCCAAGGTGGAAAACTCTCTCTTTAGTGATTGTAATGCATGGGGTGGAAAGTACTAAGTATCTAAAGCCTGTTTAAAGGCTATCCATGTCATCGTCTCTGTAGGATCTGGTCGTGTAAGTGTAAAGGTCTGTCACCAAAAGCCTGCCTCAACCTTCAGCAAGTAGGCAGCTACTCAGACTTGATCCTCTGGTTCAATCTTCATAGCTTCAAATGTCCTTTCTGCCTCGAATAGCCATCGCTCAGCCTCCTCGGTATCACCATATCCATAGAAAGGTGGCACCCTCTTTTGGAATCTTTCTAATAGTTTATCTGACTTCTTCGGATCACTAGCAACATCACCCTCCGTAGTCTTATGTGCTGGTGGTTCCTGTACGGGGTGGGTGGAATGAACAGATGAGTCCATCAGTGCCACTGGATGCAGTGTGACAGGGTTAGGGTTCACGACCTGAATGACAGTCAGAACTTGCTGCTATATGAACAGTATTAGCCCTAACATTACCTTGTTCACCAACTCGGTATCATGATCCCCTTGATTAGAGGACTCATCAGGTGGGGTAACTGGTGTAGCAGGGGTAGAACTTGTCCTTCTTCGAGGAGCCATCTATTAAAGATTTAAATACCACTAAGTGTAAGTTCTTCTCTCCTAGTTGCCCTTCAACTACAATTTATGGATTATTACCCACATATAAATAAACATTTGTAAAGATTATGATGGAGTAGACTGGGCTCTGATACCAATTGTAACACCCTGGTTTTTATTTATTTATAATAATAATAATAATAATCGTAGTCGGTATCCCATGTTAAAAACTTTATATTAATTATTTTATTAAAACATTTATTGAAAACCTTCGGGTGTTATTTTCTTTTTCCAAAATATCATGATTATAAATTTAAAACATAATTAAATTTTTGTAGCGATATAATTGAAACAATACACATGTTAAACCAATGTCAAAATCATCGGCGCCTTTATTTTCAAAACAATAATTATCCAAAACACAATAATAATGTGGCCCAGGGTCTATCCATCATAACATCCCATCTAAATGTCCATAATATGTATAACTATCTTAATTGAATCCATAAAATAAAAGTATACAGTCCATAAAGAAAGTCATGTGGGAATCCATTTATTAACTCACGTCAGTCTATGAGTCAAAGTAAAGGAAATCTCCCACTGCTATCACGGTCTCTCAACGGTCTTGCCCTTCTTGCTGTTGCGTTTGAGATCTAAGGCATTGCAAACAAAGCAATGCCTCAGCAAGCTATTGCTTGTGTAGGTACATAGACAATTAATGTAATAAAGATGGAATATATGAATAACAGTGGCAATAAAATAAAAAGATCTATTATCTATGAAAATAAAATCATTATAACTCATGCCAACATAGTATCAAATTATCAAGTACAATAAAACATGCATCTCAGGGATTTAAAACATGATATGATCAATGTAAATGAGCATACAATAATAACAGGGCACCCTATGGTACATGGGTCCCATGAGCGTCTCATACACTCGTATCATTGATCATGAGTACTCATATCCAACCTTTGAGTGTCGTCACACCCAGGCATACAATCACATCTCCATGCTCATCATGCAAGCATACAGAATAAGAGTATGGATCGTCATGCCGCAGTGGCAACCCTTCAGGGTCTCAACCACCGCCGCTCCCCATCGACACCATAACGGGAGACTTAGCGTCCGTTCCCATGGAAAGGCCCGGACTAGTAGTGTGGACTATCCATGTTACCAATCCCTACCGAAAGCCATCTATGGGCAGGTGTCTATCATATCACAATCACATCACATCACAAATCTTAGAGGTGGGTGGCCAGCCCACTCCCTCCTAGCATGACATCCACCGGGTGAGAGCACCTGCCATAAAACACAAAACACAAAAATCATGTATGTTGAAAAACCAGGAGCACTCGTGGCTCGCAATCCCTAAGGCATGCCCCTCATCCCGGGGTTAGCCTCTAAAAGGACCAGCCACCAAGCCTCCATTTTCCTTTCTCATGAAAACCCATTAGTTTCAGTGATGCAATAAGGAAGATCATTTCTATTTATGCATAATTAGCTAATATTAATCTCATGAAACCATCAGTCATAAAGACATTCAATACATGATTGAAATCAAAGAGCAATCATAGCATAAAACTCTAAATCTCACAAAATCATTGACTAATAATAAGTGCAATTTAAATCACAATCACTCATGATGCTATGATAATGCAAGGTTTTAAAATCAAAACAAAATATTAAATGTCGTCATCTACCTTGATGTGAGATCACTCAACTCGAGTGTATAATCCCCTTCTCTTATATGTTCAAATGTACCTGTGAGTAGCGCAATTCTATTTTGTGTTATTTATCTCATCATAAGGGGTCTATGGTTATCCAACCATTGGATTATCCTCTAAGATCTTTAGTTATGATTTGGTTCTTAACTTTAGTCCAATTTCATGTTCATCTATTTGTTTTTGTGTGTCTCTAATGTTTATTCCTAAATCTGATGGTCAGATCATCCTCAGATCAACAATTTCCCAAGATCTTGGTTAGATCAATGGTCTAGATCAATTTATAGAATAATTACATCTAATTTACTCCTCTTTCCCTTCTTTAGTATCATATATTTTCTATTTGTTCAAGTTCTAGGGCTTGATAGCCCTTTGATCAGCCGGATCTAAGTTATTGGATACTATTTTATAATTTTTCTAAATTAAAAGTGGTTAATAGTAAGTTTTTAAGTTAAATCTAGGTCTGCATCGTCAAGACGATTGGAACGGATGTTTTTGATTGTGATTTGGACCTCTGCACCTCCCAAAATCAAGTTTTTTGTGAAAATACTTCATAAATTAATATTATTAATTTATAGGGGGTCAGGCGGTGCATCGGTTTACATTGGGTTACACCGGCGTGACTCGGGAACCGACATCAGGGAAGACGACGGAAGTCCGGTCGTCGCACCCTTTTGCTCAGAATTTCATGTATTTTCCATTTTCAATACTTCTTTGGCTTGATTTTGCCAAAAACTAAGGTTTTTATTTGATTTTTCACATGTTTCTAAGACTTTCCTAGGTACGGTTTTTCATGATTTTCAGCGTCACCAGCCGTTGGATCTCCCTCAAATTTAAAGGGTTTGTTTGTGGGTCCCTTATGGCCTAGATGGATGGTTGGATCTCTATTTTAATGATGTTTTATCAACCTATTTATGTTCCAATAGTAAAGTATACAGGCTTCCAGGAAAAACGACAAACCCTCATCGTTTCTCCCGATTTCCATGCACGCCTGTGCTATGTACACTACATATGAATAAGGGGATTAGAGGGTTGGGGCTTACCTCAAACTATTGAGCGATTGTTGATGTTGTTGGATCCCTAGTCACAGAAAAAATGTGACTTTTTTGCAAAGGCTAGGGTTTAGGGAAAAAATTGCAATGGAGAAGATGGTGATAAGGGCCAACTGAGAGAGAGAGAGAGAGAGAGAGAGAGAGAGAGAGAGAGAGAGAGAGAGAGAGAGAGAGAGAGAGAGAGAGATCGTGTTGGAGAGGGAGAAGGGAAACTCTTCCCTTATACACCTCCCTCTGACGATTTTTTCAATGAAAACGTCGAATCTAATAAGGAAAGGTGGAAAGGGGTGTCATTATCAAAATTGCCCATGTATTTCAAGTTCTGCCAAATTACCAAACTGCCCTTACAACTTCAACGGCTCATAACTTTTTCGTTTGAGCTCCGTTTTCTTCGTTCTTTATGTCGTTGGAATTCTATTGACATGCACTTTCTAGTTTTCAGGACCAAATTCTATACATAAGATTTTTAGTTTAATTTATTTATTTTATCACTAATTTAGGATTAAAATTGAGGATATTACACGCTGGCATCACTGCATCAACCAGACACATCATTGCACAAAGCCAACTGACAATCCCTCTTCTCCCTTCTTCTCTCTATTAGCATTGAGGTGCAACCTCCTTCTCCCAACCACTGACATCTTCGTCGGTTTCTCCCCTTTGCTCTGTCTCACTTTCTCCCTCCTCCTATCTTCGTCGGTCTCCACCAGCCAGCATCCAGTCACCAACCAAAAGGCTCCCTCATTGCTTGCAAAATGCCAGAACCCGTAGCTACTTGCACTCTTCACTAGCTCATCTTTCTTCTTTGTTCTCTCCAGCCATCCCCAGCTCTGGCATCATCTCTGTTCACCGGTCAGCCTAGAGGCAAAACCCAAGTTGAATTTTCCTCTGTATTTCCCTCCTTTTCTTCTCCTCCCCCCTCCTTTCTTCTCTTCTTCTCCATCTCCTCCTCTGGTTTCCTCTTCCTTTCCCTCCAGTTTCCCTGTTTTTGTTTAATTTTGAATTTTTTCTAAAAATTCCATTTTGCCCTTCCATATTTGAGTTAATCCCATCTATGTCCTCATTCTAATTCCCTCTATCCCTATCTATTCTAGTTTTATTTTATCTTCATTCTGCTTATCTAGGAACTATCCAATCTAAGCCAGATCAATTAAGGCTTAACCCAATCAATGGGTTAGCCTTAAACAACAAAAAGCATTCAATTTCTCCTCTGTTTCTTATTTGATTTTAAATTAACTTTTAGATTTCATTCTTAGGACATCCCTGAACTTAATTAACATCTTTGATCTTTAATCTGAAGCCCATAACTTGATCTAGACTATCCAAAACCCAAAATCACAAATTACTCCAGATCCTTACAATTTTGAAGAATTTGATAAATCCAACCAGCAAATCTTTAATCAAGAACATGCTAAATATATTGATGAAGGCTGATCAATTCCAAGAAGACCAAATTTGAAGAAATTGACAGTGATTACGCTAGGGAAGTAAATTTTTCTTATTATTTAGTTTAATTTTCTTTATTCTAGAACTGAAAATTCTGTAATTTTTATAAGTTGATTATATATGAACTTTGATTCCAATTCTAGTAATTATTATCAATTAAATTTTATCTAAACTCCCACTTTTTAAAGAAAGTCCATGAGGGATCTATTCGTACTTGCATTAGCTATACTACAATAGCCCGTGCACTTGCAATAAAACAAATCAACATTTGGTTAATGAAGGGTAGAGAAAAGTGATCTTTCCTTGTAATTGTGTTCAACTTTTGATAGTCAATACAAACTCTCCACCTGGTGGTCATGCGAGAGGATACTAACTCATTGTCCTCATTTTTGACTACTGTGATCCTGGAATTTCTTAGGTACAACTTGAACGAGGCTAACCCAAGTACTATCAAAGAGATGGGGTTTAGTCATTTTTGGGTTTTCCTAAAAGGTTTTGCATTTTCTACTAGATGTATCTTATGCATGTATACGGCTGGACTTATCCCTTTTATGTCTACTATCGTCCACCCTAGAGCAGTTTTATGTTCCTTAAGAACATCTAAAAGCTTACCCTCCTATTCTTTATTTAAGTATGATTCTATTATTATAGGTAAGGTTTCATCTAGGCCTAAGTATGAATATTTCAAGTTGTCAGGTAAGGGTTTTAGGTCCAGAGATGGTGGTTGCACTATTGAGGGTGTGTGGATAGATTTAGAAGGTGGGAGTGATTCCACATAAGGACCCCCACTTGGAGGTATCCATGATTGGTGCAACATCTAAAAGATTGTTTACCTCCTCAATAGACTTGTCTATATCAAATTCTCCATTAAAGTGCACGAGACAAGCCTCTAGTGAGTTAGAGATGGACAATGGTGGAAGAATCTCATTAATTAGACTCTCAATCAAATTAACATCACAGGAATCATCGAGGTCTAAATGTTGTTGATCGGCATTAAAGACATTAAGCTCAACCTTCATGTTGTTGAACGTCAGTTTCATTACACCATTCCTATAGTTAATAATGCCGTTGGATGTTGCCAAGAATGGATGTCCAAGGATGAATGGGATCCGACTATCAGGATCAAATACAGGTTGGGTGTCTAGTATAATGAAATCAACAGGATAATAAAACTTATCCACTTGTATCAACACATCTTCAACTAGACCATGAAGTATTTTGACTGATTTATCAGCTAATTACAGCGTGGTAGTGGTTGATTAAAAACTCATAGAGTTTTAGTTGCTCATAGACAAAGTATGGCAACAAGTTAACACTAGCCCCTAAGTTAAGAAGTGCCCTATCTATGACATGATCTATAATGATACAAGTGATTGTAGGACATCCTGGGTCTCTAAACTTTGGTAGGGTCTTGTGTTGAATCAAAGAGCTTACTTGCTCGGTGAGGAAAGCTTTCTTTGGTACATTCACCTTTCTTTTTCTTGTGCAAAGCTCTTTTAAGAACTTGGCATAGGCATGGATGTCTTTAATTGGATTGAGCAATGGTATATTGATTTGTACATCTTTAAATACTTTCATTAACTCATTGAAGTTTGTTCCCTTCCTAGCTTTGTTCAATAATTAGGGAAAAGGGGCTTTAGGAACATAGGGTGCCTCCACTATAGGTTCTACAGGATTTTTCTATCTTTTCTCTTTTTCCTATGTTTTAGTTGCCTCTTTCTCCTTTATAATTTCCTTAGCCTACCCTTCTTCGTTATCGATCTGACAACTGCTCTTAAGGGTGGTTATAGACTTGGCATGCTCATGAGGGTTAAGGTTTTGAGAACTTGACCTATCTCAAATTGACCCTTGGGGTTAGAGATGGGTTGACTAAGGAACTCACCCTTTCCTCTATTATGTAGTTTAGCTGACAATGGCTTACCTACATTTCTAACTTGGCTATGGCTTGCGAGTTGGCATTCTGGAATTTGTTCAGAGCCCTTTTTGTTTCTTCATTCTATTTTGCCATAATGCTCTCAATCCTATCCTCTAAAGATGGTTTCTTTGGTTGCTAAGGTTGTTGGAAGCCAGGTGGTTGTTGAGGAACTATAGGCTTAGGAGGAAAATTTTGGGTAGGGGGTTCACTAGTGGTCCCCCTTGGTGATTATTCTTTGACTAAGAAAAATTAGGATGCCTAGCCCATCCAGGATTGTAGGTATCAGAATATGGGTTGTTGCTAGGTTGGCAATATGCTTGGTCTACAAGATATTTAGGGAATTCTTTAGTGGATTGACAAGCTGAGGTTAAATGAGTTGGACTACAACAAGTAGTGCATACCTCTTATGGAGGTTTATGGTATAATGTAGCAACTATGAAAGATTGAAACATAGTTTTAAGCTTGTCCATTCTTCCACCTAATTTTTCAACGACAAAGTCGAGCTTATGGAATAGAGCAGTATGCACTCCTATCTCATAGAGACCCCCTTTCTTAGTGGGTTGGTTGGTTCTTTCTCTCCTATTTGATAATCTGATTATTAAGAATTATCGGCCACTGTCTAAAAGAATTCCCATGCCTCACTTTCATCCTTTAGCATGAGGGTCCCTCCACTCACTACATCTATTATTTGTCTATTTTGAGGTATCAATGCCTCATCGAAGTATTAAACCTGCTGCCATTTCTCAAATCCATGATGAGGGCATTTTTACAGCAGTTCATTCCACCATTCCCAACATTCGTAACATTGCTCATCATCCCTTTGTTGAAAATTGATAATTTCACAATGAAGGGCACTTGTTTTGTGAACAAGGAAGAACTTGTTCAAAAACTTCTTAGACAATCGGTCCCATGTATGTACGGAACCTACCTCCAAGGAATTAAGCCATGACTTGGCTTTGTCCTTAAGTGAGAATGGGAATAGCCTATGCCTAAAAGAATCATCCCAAACATTTTGGAATCTAAATGTGGCACTAATATCAAGGAACTCCTAGATATGTAGGTAGGCGTCTTCTTGGTCTTGACCATAAAAAGTAGGTAGTAATTGAATGACTTTCGGCTTTAACTCGAAGTGGTCAGCATTTATGGGAGGTAAAGCTATGCAGGATCGGGTATTAAGTTGTAGAAGTGCATAGAAATCTCTAATTGTTTTATGCTTGACCTCTGTTGGTGGTTCAACCATGGGAATAGGAACTAGGTATCTTTCCCCTTGTTGTCGGATGCATTGAATCTCTGGGTTTAAAGGTATTGACTTTGGGTTGTGAGTTCGACACATTTGCATAAACTAACCTAATCCAAAATGTCCTAATCTAAATGTTGACTCTAACTCTACGTGATGCACAAACAAGTGGCATAGTCAAACAATCCTTATGCTATAAGCAATATTTTGACTTTCTTGAATTTGTGTGGGGACAATGCTTTTGAATTAGCCTAATCTAGCACTCCTCCTCTCCTTCAGATTTGACTATTGCTTACCAATTAGGTTCTATGCAAGGTGGTTAATACAATCCTCGTGTAAGGAGGCCTTTAGACCACAACAAACGTCAATAGAAGGCATGGGAAAATTACTTGGATTTTAAGACACCTATTGTAACCACAATGCTCAAAAGCCACTGGAGTGATAATAGATCGCTTCTTAATAAGAAGGTCCTACGAGCATGTAATGGCCCTATAGGTCTCTTCTAATTGATTGTAGATTAATTTGAAAGGTGCGGTTGTGCGCTTGAGTTGATTATCCTATGTGGGCCAAGAAGTGGTGATGAAATTCACCCTTGATCTTGTGGGGTCGGGTGCCCTTAATAATTAATTTTCACTTTTCATGGTAGTTCGATCAACATATATATCACCTTAAAGCAATAGACGTGCCCTAAGAATGCAACTAAAATAATAAACTAATGTAAAATCCAAAAAATGCAACAATTATCAAAGGTGCTTTCTACATGCAATTATACTACCAAATAATGCAAAATTATTCTAAATGCAAATCATAATCTAAAAAATAAAAAGAGTGAGGGAAACTTACATTGAGGTTTCTGATGAAGATCAAGTATGGGTCATCTTGTCCCACACTTGTCCTGTATTATACAACCCTTTAAAAATTGAAATGGAAATTGAAAATTACAAAGATCCTCCCTACAAGATTCACTCAAAATAAAAGGAAAATCGTAATCTAGGAAAGTAGGGAAATTTCTATTTTGATTAAGATCTACTTGCCATTTCCTCCACTTTTTGATTTCCAGAAAAAGAAAGATAGAAATAAGTACCAAATTTCAGAAACATGGTGATTATGTACTAAAAAAAAATAAAAAATTTTATTATATATTTTTAGATTTTTTGGGTTTTTGGATTTTTAATTAAAATTTATGGAAACTCCATTGCAGGTCCCCAGCAATGGTGCTAAAAACTTGTTAATTATTTTTTTGCAAGTGTGATAAGTGTTTAATTTTGCCAAAAGACCCCTAATTTAGCATTTAATTAGACCATCTAACTTATCAATTTGATGATTTTTAGATAAAATATGAAATTTAGCTCAAATTGATCATCCAATTGTAAATTGTCAAAATTTATGGTTAGATGATCATTTGAGCTAATCAAATGCTTAATGTATGGTTTAGATAACTCTAATATAGTCTTTGGTCTTACAGATCAACTAAAGGATGGTTGGATGGCTTAGGTCGTTATTCAATGTTGCAAATTGATCAAAAGAGGCATGGATGGATCATATTTAATTTCACCAGTACAGATCATTTTGAAGATCAATAAGGCAAGTATTGAAGGTTTCCTAATAGAAGAAGAGTCCTAATAAAAAAAGGACTATAGATGATATTTTGGGAAGAAGGGAAAGTTTCCGAAGAGGAAACTAACTCTTAAGGGAAAGAGGGGGAAAAGAGATAACAGAGGGGAAAAATTATAAGAAGAGCCATGGAAGTCCTGGGGGAGTTTTTCTTGTAGTTGGTTTTGTTACCCTTTGGCTAGCGTTTCCTTTTCTTTGTCAATTTTGCAGTTTCATAGTCATTCATTCCATATCTCCCATCTTTGCTTCTATTCTGTTTCTTGTTTACTTCATCGTTGTTTTTACTTCTTTCTTCTGGCTTTCTTAAGTACAGCCAGCCCTCTTCCATCGTAGCAACACCCATCTTCGAAGGCGTTGTTTCCATCTCTGTACCGTTTCCATCTTCCACTTTACATTCCTAGTCCATCACTAACCTATCATCGCCCCCGTCACTGCACTTCCCTTCTATCTCCAGCCTGACAAAACAATCTAGCTCTGTTCTTCCTCTCTCTTTTCCTAGTAGTTCACCCAAATCCTCATCGCACCCTCTCTTTGCTTCACTCCCCAGTTGGGTTCTCCAGTCATTTTTTATTCTGTTCTACCCCAAGCAACCCATTTGCCCATCTGAACCAGCTCGACATGACGATCCCTCCACCTTGCTCACAACCAGATTGGGCTAGTTTCGTTGCTCTACAAAGATCACTACCAAGCCAGGTTGCACTAGTCTGCTCAGATCGTCCTGTCTGCCATGCTTCACGACAATCCTCCACCGCCAAGAGACCATTCCCTTTGCTCTCTCTCCCTCAACTGGATGACGCACTAAAGCTTCCATGTTTGCCAACCGTTACCAACCTAGCTGGTCTGTTTCCCCTTCCTCAGCACCGGTGAAACCAAATCACCGGCTTCACCCCATTTCATCTCCCACACCGGCCAGACAGCCCAACCATTCTTTCTCTGTTCTTCCATGACACCTACCCTGCAGCATTCTAGTTTGCCCGCTATCCAGAAGCTGGCACCACAGTCTCCACCTTCACCGGCAATCGTGTTCGGCGTGTTTACAGAAATTTTAAGGAACTTTCAGGGAAAATTCCCTTTTTGCCCTTAGTAGAAAATTTTTATTTACAATTTTGTCCTTATCTGCATTATATTTTATCCCCATTCTATTTTTCTAGCAAACTATATTATTTTCAATTAATCCAGGAACTCTTTTATCTATCCATGATTAACTGAATCAATGGTTCTGGTTTAATTTTAATAGATCTTCAATTACTTATCTGTTTCAATTCCAAGTTTTAATTAACTTTCAGATCTAGGTTATAGGACAATTTAAAGCACTTTTACTGTTCTTTATCATTAATATGATAATTTAAAATTAGATATGAGCCATTAAATCTCAAACTTCTTATTTAGCCTAGATATCTCAGAATTTTTAGAATCTGCCTAATCGCTTTGGTGGATAATTAATCAAAAGTGCTATAAATATGTTGATGAAGGATGATCACTATTTATGAGACTTGATCTGTAGAATTTGAAGATAAGCAGTCTAGGGAAGTGGAATTTTCTTAATTTTTTAGTTAAATTTGTGTTTTCTTTGGATTAGACCTTTGTAATTTCATTGTTAAATCGAATCTAAAGTCTATTTTCTTTCTGCTAATTTTTGTCAATTAATTTTAATTTTTAAATAGTCAAATTTTATTAAAAACTCCAATTTATAAAAGTGCGTCCCTATGGGATTAACTCGTACTTGCGTTAGCTATACCACAATAGCTCGTGCACTTGTGAAAAACATCAACAAAGTGCATAGGCTATTGTAGTGTAGCATGTGCAAGTACGAATCAATCCCACAGGGAGTTGCTTTAAGAATTTGTAGTTTTAATAAAATTTAATTGTTCAAAAATTAAAATTAAATAACAAAAGTTAATAAAAGGTGCATTAGGCTTAAGATATAATTAAACCAATTCGAAAAGACAGCAATTTAACTAAAGAAACATGAAAAATCTACTCCCCTGGACTGATTATCATCAAATTCTTTAGATTTGGTCTCATAAACTTTGATCAGCCTTTATCAGTCTCTTCCTAGTACTTCTAATTAAGGATCCATCAGATGGATTAGGCAGATTCAAAAAAAATCTAAGAGATCTAGGCTAGAAAAGAAATTTGAGATTTGGACGGTTTAGATCACTTTCTGAATTTTAGAGTAAAGATCAAAGATGTTAAGGCTAACCTATTGATTAAGTTAAGCCTTAATTAAATCAGTTTAGATTATATAGCTCCTGGATAACAAATCATAGATAATAAAATGGGAATAGCAGCAAGGACACATAGGTAATTAAAAAGAGGACATAGATGAAATTAAAGAAAATTTGGTGAGGGCAAAAATGGAATTTTTGCTGAAACTTTCTTTTTCTCGTAAACTAAATTTCGAGTGAAATAGAGGATGAAGAAGATGACGATTGTTGGAGAAGATGGAGAAGCCGGGAAAGGAAAGTGATCGGTGAATACAGGTGGTGCACGCCTGGGCTTTGCGGTACCGGCTTGGACACGGGGAGATGACGGTGCTGGACCAGCTCAGTGCTAAGGAAGACGATGACTTGTCTGTGCTGGGGATGGTGACGATGAAGCTGTGGAAGCAAATTGGGCCAAGTAGTGCTGGGGTAGTGAAGCTTGGAGCAGAAAGATGCAAGAGGGGATGGAAGTGTCAAGCTGGAGTGAAGAGGACGACGGGGAAGAATGCCATCCAGTGCCATGGAACAGAGGTGGCAGACGCGAGTGAAATTGGGTGGTGCGTGGATCAAAACAGAAATGGGGGAAAGAAAAAGAAAAAAACCGATGAAAAAATAGAGGATGGGTGCTGGTTTGGGTTGAGAAGGAGAAAAAGAGGGGATACAGTGGTGGGGCGATGGATGAGCGGTGAAGTGGAGTTTGGGTTCTGGTGTGGAGGCGCAATGGAGAGAGGTGCGAACAGAGGTGGGACTAAATGGCGTGCCTTGCCTGCTTAACTGGTGGGCTTATGATGGGAGGTACGGTGCGTGGTGGATTGGGGGACTAGTGATGGGATCGGGTGAATAGGGAACCAAAGACACCAGTGCTGATTGGAGACGAAGAAGATGGTTCTAGAGATGGTTGGGCAATAGTTGGGCTTGAACAAACAAAAGAGAAGTGGGCAGTGGGTTTGCCTGTAGGAAGAGGGAGAGCCGGTGCGGTGTTGAACGGACTGGGGAGGTGGTGTGGTAGAAGGTAACAGTTGCTGTGAACTGATAGAGAGATGGGGGTTGACGGAGAGGAAGCTGGAAGTTGGGAGTTGACTGGGAAAAGAGATGGTGATCAGGTCTAGTGCGGTAACAAAGAATAGAAATGAGCGGGAGAGCGTGGCTATGAACGTGAAAGAGAAGTGGAAATAGTAAAGGAAAACAAACTAATTGGAAAGACGGAAAATGAAGAATAGAAATAAGCAAGCAAAGGAAAAATAAACGAAAACAACCAGTGTTGCCCCCCCTCTCCCCTTGAGCTCCACAGTTCCCTTTTATAGAGTCCTCCTAATTTCTTCTTTCCCTCTTTCTTATCCTTTTGGAGTTAGTTTCCTGCTAGGAAACTTCCTCTTCATTCCAAATCTTATCCATGATCTCCTCTCCTTATTAGAACTATTTTCTTTTAGAAAACCATCTCCTCTTGCCTTATTGATCTTCAAGATGATTTGCATCGTTGAAATTTGATCTGATCCATTCAAGCATATTTTGTTTGGTCTGCAAAACAACAGACAAAATTAAAGTCATCTGAACCGTACATTATACCCCTGATTAGCTCTGATGATCATTTGACTGTTATTTTTGACCAATTAATGATTGGATGATCAATTAGGGCTAAAATAAAAATTTAATTAAAAATTACAATTTTGATTAGTTAGATGATCTAATTGAATGTTAAATTAGGGGTATTTTGGCCAAAATTAAACACTTAACAGTTTGTATCTTGTCAAAGCTCATTGTCTAAACTCAGGAAATCCCAATTCCTATAGTTACTAACTTAACATCTATACTTCATCTTCTAATTTGAGTTGTTCTCCCTTCAAAACTGATCCTTCAAATATGAGATATTGTAATCAATTTACAATATATCACCAAGCATGTGATTGTGTAAGTGGAATAAGATGCATTTGTGGAGTATAATTCATAATTTACAAAAATAAGTTCTTTCTAACAAATATTCACATTTGGACAAAATCATGCTATTTCAACTTATAATGCTTCTATCAAAATCATGAGTTCACAAAATATATGTCCAGTAAGAATGAAATAAAATCATATACAATCATGATACAAATCTAAAATACATTTCTGTCAAAACAATCCAGTACACAAAATCATATGTCCAATAAGAAATCCAATTGCATCATATACAATCTTGAAACAAATCTAAAATGCATTTCTGGCAAAACATGTCATTTCAAATCAACTACTGATCACTGAACAAAATCACAAATCATGCGTGAAATACACAACTATTCCAAATTTTCATATGTTTAGAAGTTGATATCAAGATTTGAAATCATGAGCAATTTCAAATCACATTTCTTTTGCAAACATTGAAAATGCTGATGATTTTTCAAATCATAACATATATAGCTAAGTATTGAGGTTGTTCATATCTATAACACATCAAATCACATAATACCATGTAACTAAGCAGTATGGTAGTGCCCTACCTCTAACTATAAAAGCCATTGTGGTCTAATCATCACGAAGATAACCATATGTAATGACATGTCATCACTAAGGGTACACAATGCATGTAGTGACCCACTGCCAAGTCTAAGATTGTTTGTGAATACAGCACAAGCTACATCACTCCTCATGGGGACATGGATCACTTAGCTGCATGCCTTCCCATGATGCACCCAACATAATCACTAGCCATTTCAGGGCACGTTATCTAATTTAATGGAAGGGGCCAATCTACACTTGCTAGTATAGTGACCAATAGGCAAATATGCCTATCACACTGAACTACATCCTCACTCATTGGTAAAATATAGGTACATATGTACCCTAATAATATCAAATCACATTTACTTAGAAGCTTGCCAATGCTCTCAATACCTGCCTTCTCTAAATTACAATAACACATAGTTTGCAAATCATCGATTCATATAATAAACAGTATGAGCATTTAAAACAATGTCTAATCTTGACACATGATTGCATTTCCATTAAGCATATAACATTGAAATCATATTTTCAAATCCAAAACAAGTCATACATAGAATATTGATTTTGTAAACATTCAGAACTCGTGCATTAAAATTTAGTTTTCACAACATATTATAAATAATCACATTTCTCAAATATTTTATCATTTACATGAAATGAATTTATCAAAACTTAGCAATCTTAAATTCCAACATGCAATTTAAATCCATCTACCTCTAATCAAAAGATTCTGATATTCGAGCGTGATAATTATCCAATCCACTTATTGATTGGTGATTAAGATTTATTGATAAGAGATTTTATCCTTGATCAATCATAAATTTATGAAACATACACACATTTTGATTATAATTCCTCATAGATTATAGTCTAGATCTTTCGTGATTATCCACCAATTAGTGTGATCATGATCATTTAATATGTTGATAAGTCTTTCTCATCTTTGGATCATCGAACATATCTCCAACGATTGTTGGAAACCTATATATGCATCATTAATTATCTATCAACGGCCTAGATCATCTTATAAGCTTCTAAACTTTTTAATCGGCGCTATCACAAGTTGCTATCTTCGTGAATTAGCAGTTTTGATCATCAATCAACATTGTAATCAAGATTTTGGATGGTTAGATCTATGATCAAGTGTCATAAGTCACTGTTGGTGGTTGGATCTTAGTTTTTCCCATCCAATGGCCTGATTTTGACCATTATGCAAAATTAGTACCATAGGGGTTCTGATCCAAGCATTGAGTAATGATTTGATAGTCCACATTCATCGAGGACTAGATAACAACCTTATATCAACATTATACCTTGAGTATTGACATCTTCGACACAAATATGAGATCTCATCAAGGCATGTATAGTTGGATCTATGTGTATTGTTCGTCAATAGTCACGAATCGAGCCATCTAATGATTGATAGTTGTTGGATCTCATCATTCACTATCTGATCTAACATTTTCAACTAGGGATCAAAGAAATTTCAAAGGAATTTTGAAAAGAAACCCTCAATCTATCATGTGCAAGTATGGTTAGAAGAATAGAAGGAAAATTAGTGGAGTTCTTACCCAATTCATGTCTTTCGAGAAAAACACATCACCTAAGAAGATGGTTTGAAGTTGCTTCCCAGAGCCAGGCTGTCACAGTCATTGTGTGCCTCTCTTTCACTGGATCATTGAATGACCAAAGGGCTTTTGCTCCTCTTGCAATGGTGAAGAAGATGAATGGCTTTGATCATTGCCATCATTGTATTTGTCTAATCATTTTACTGATAGAAAAATCCTTATTCCTCCTTTCTTCGTCGACATTAATGGAAGATCGGAGAATAGGGTGGAATATCGATGTTGCATTGATCTCTCTCTCTCTCTCTCTCTCTCTCTCTCTCTCTCTCTCTCTCTCTCCTCCCCTTTTTTCTTCTCCCTCTCCTTCTGCATCACTTTTCATGTTTCCATATTTTTTTATTCTTTATGTCGTTTTCATTTTTCAATTAAAAGGGGGTGCCATTATCCATTTTGGCCCCTCATTTAAGTAATACTATATATATTTAATTGTTTTTAATTTTAGTTATTTATTTCTTTTAAGGTTGTTATAATGGTGGCTAGAGACATCATCATTCCTAATGATCGAGTCTAACTACTTTTGTTGCAGACTTCACGAGTGGAGCCCATTGAGTGAATTTACTAAAATGCTTCTTGTTAAAATATTCAATCTTTTTTCTTCCGAACTTTGATTTTAGCTTTCTTAGTTCCATTAGAAAGCTTTTTCTACATATAATTCCAAATATTGAGGTTTTGGGGGTCAACTTGATGTCTTTCAAAATATCATTTCCACAAAAACCCAAAACATAGAAATCTAAATTTGCATTTCATTAAAAAAAATAATGGTAAGAAATTACGTGAAATAGAATTCATATTGCAAGTAGGCTACTTTTCAATTGGTTGACTATTAGGGATTATTACTAAAAGAATTTCTTTGAGCTAAAGGAAGCTAGTTAGTTGCCACAAAGACTTAGCTAATTGATATTCCAATAAAGTGAGTTTCAATCTTTTGGGTGGAAAGCTAGTCAATTGTTATTCAACACATCTTAGGATATTCAAATTTCAAATCAAGCTGCCAAGCACATCCAATCAACTACCATCTCAAACCAGTTGAATGTTGGAGTTTATTTGTTCAAGATTGTCACTCTATCTAGAAAATTTTAACTTCTAACATATGTTTTTGAGCTCCAATGGTTGATTTGTAATAGATCTATTGGCATGTACACTATAAATTGAAGACTAATATGAAGACTCAAACAATAATTAACAATCAATCAAGTAAATCTCACAAGAAATCATCTCCAAGCTCATAGTTTTAGTTCTTTCAGTCTTTATGTAAAATATTTTCTCTCTTAATCTTATTCTTTTAGTGTAAACCTCAAAGAGAGATTCTCTTTTATTTTTAGTTGCATCTTTGTATTTAAAGGACAAGATTTCTCTCATCTTATTTTTGAAGGTGAAATTTAAGCATTAGTTAAAAGGAGCTTATGCAAATGCATCTTATAGGTATTAGTGAAACTCAAAGTATGATTACTATGAGAAAGTAAAAATCTTATAGGGACAAGGGGAACTCAATCTAAGACACAACTTATCCCTTGTGTCTTGGTCTCTTTGTGCCACACTAATTCATTTGAAAAGTTTTGTTTTCCACTTAAGCACTTGTTTTCAAAGTTTGGAAAAACTTTTAAAAGGTGATTTGTGTCCAAATCACCCTTTCCACCCTCAAGACTAAGAAGACTATATACATAAAAACTTTTTGACTATACCCTCAATTTTGGGCTATTTTCTATGTATTATATTATACTTTTAATAGAAATAAAATTACGAATTTAATTCTATGAAAGTGATCCCTTTGAAAACTCAAAATTTGGACTTGGAACTATCAAATTTGGAATATACATGTTGATACGATTCCAACAACAGTAATTTTGCACAAAATAGAGATTGGAGTGGAAAAATTCAAAAGTTTTACTAATTTAGAGGGGGCTAAAATTGATAATGGCACCCCTTATTTTTGTCTTTTGTGGATGAAGTGATTGAAAACGAAATGAAATGAGGGGGGGACGCCGGGAAGAGGAATCCCTAGATGCTCACCCCCTTCCTTTTGATCTCCCATCTTTTTGTCACAAGCATCAGTGTGTAGCCCCATGCTAGTTGGAATTGCCTGGCACAGTGCGTACAGCCCTCCCCCCACATCTTATCTCCCCTTTTTCCTCTCCCTTTTCCATGACGTATAGGGGGAAACCCTTCCCTTGTTTCTCCCTCTCTAGTTTACATACCCACTAGAGCAAACACGCTGGCTATTCCCTCCCCCTGTTTTCCTTCCCTGCTTTTCCCTTATAGTGGCTCACAGCCTCAGCTAATCTTCCTTCATTGATGCTAATAGAGACCCAGGGAAAACTTGAGATCTCTGGCACTAGCAACATAGAGGAGGCCCACATCTTCCCCCTCTAGCGGTTTCATCTATGCTTGCTAAAGATCGCTTCCCCCCTTTTCTTCTCCCTTCCACTGGCACGATTTGGCCAAGGAGTAGGCCACCATCGGAACCCCCCACCCAACCCCACCCCTCCCCCTGGTTCGATTACCTTCCACTAGCACAGCCAACTGGCCAGTTGTGAGGACTACTTAACCCTTCCTTCTTCTTGCCCCCCCCAAACGGTTAGGTTTCATGGCAAGGCAGGTGGTTTGACATGCCTATGTGTAATAACCCAAATAATTAATAATTTAATAATAATAATAAAAGGGGTAAATTGGTAAATTCACGTGGGCCTACAGGGCGTGGGACCCACGATGAGGCTATAAAAGCCTGCCCTGTCTTTTGTACGGCCAAACTATTCACCTCGGATTTCGTGTTGATGACGTAGGGCAACGACGTGGAACTCCCCTAGCAGGCGCACGCAGTGACGATCTAACCACGGTAGACCACCCTCCACCATTTTCCTTATTTTTCTTATAGTTTTCATCGTTTTAACGCCAGAAAGCGGTGTGGATCGCTGTTTTCCGGTGAACTAATAGGCGTTACTATTCTTGTTAAAGTAAACCAATGAAACGACATCAGATCCTGATCTAAACCACTCATCTTGTGCGTTGTAACATGAAGAACAATCCCATGAATTTTCTTGGTGATTGAACGGCTAGGGATGCCGAAAAACTCATAAAACAGTAGATGGAGAAATTTTAGGGACGTGACAAAAATTGTGTAAAAACACTAGAAAATGACAGAGTTGGTTGAAAAGGTGCTTGAAAATGGGATCTACGTGAAAATCTAGGCAAAACGGTGCAAAAATTGCACCATTTGGACACCTGAGCGTCGCCGGCAGTGATCGGAGTCCGGCTGTCTTCTTCGGTGGCGGCAACCGTTGGTGACACGTGTCACCCCCTGTCGCATGCCACGTAGGCACCACGTAGGTTCCACATAGGTGCCACGCATGCAGATGGCATGCGCCCGACGCACAACGCCACGCGACATCATGCGCGCAGCACCCGCGCTCCACATGCACCACACCTGCACGCCACGTGGGCTACATGCGGCACCACACGCAACGTGCCACGCGCACAGTACGCACGCCCGCACACGCTAGTAGTACACGTGCGTGCAGCTCACCAATGCATGCCCATGCATGGGCGCGCAAGAAACGACACACGCGCATGAGGACGACGCACGTGCCCGCACAAAGTTAACGCACGTGCCCGCACAAAGTTAACGCACGCGCAGCGTGTCCGTGCATGCGCCCGCACAAAGACAGCGCATACACGCATAACGTCCACACGAAGTTGACGCACGCGCACATGCGTCTGTGTCAACTACACGTGCGACGCATGATTTTTGGGATTTTTTGGGTCCTTTGACCGTCTAGTTATAAAAACTTGATTTTTAGGAGCTATAGAGGTCCAAATTGAGATCAGAAAGAGGCGTTGCTACCGTATCGACGGCGTGGACCCAGATTTGACTTGAAAATCTAACTTTAAATTCCTTTTTAAGGGTTAAACCACTGAATGTAGTGAGATAATCTCAATCAAGCTAATCAATAGATGATTAGGCCTTAGATCTTGATAGTATACATCAAATGTGAGATAACCTAGGGGATTAAAGAGATGAATGTCATTGAATTGCCAAATGATGGAGAATCTATGATGTAACAGGTACGTTAGAGTGCGCAACATGATATTTCCACGCGGTTGATTGGAGCACTACATTTATTGAGGTAGGTGATTCCATTCAATTATTTCATGATTTTAGTAACCATGAGTGGATTTTTTTTAAAGCTTTGAGACATGTGTTTTATGTCTTCTCATGCACATAATTAGATCCCTATTTTCGTATTGTAACATGACTTTTCAATTTAATAATAACAATGTATGCTGGGCTTTAATCGTGTTATTAGGATTATTTATAGCGCATTTACATGGTTTATAAGATTTATATCTTGTCGATGATTTATGATGGGTGCTTTCACTCGGTGGGTACTATGCTAGGAGGGTTGTAGGGTTGGCCACCTGCCCTCTGATTTTGTGATGATGATGATGATTAGACACTGCCCTAGAGTGATATAGGGCCAGGTACATAGGGGTGGTATCATGGGTAGTCCCTCCTATGGGTCCGTTCCTTCCCATGGGGACGGAGAAAGTCTCTCATTTGGTGTCGACGGGGAGCGGCAGTGGTTTAGATCCTGATGGGGTTACTATTGCAGCATAGTAACCCATATAGTTTGTGCATGTTCCTATGACTTTATATGTAGGGTGAACTGGGGCAAGTCGGGCCTAGGCCGTGAGAGACTCCGGGGGCTGATGTGGGCTGCACGGGAGGGACCAAAGTTAGTATGGGTACACATCACCAGTGATTGAGTATATTGGAGCATTTTGGTATAGTTTTGATACAGTGTTTTGTTATCCATGATTGCATGCATATTATCCCGTGGATATATACTAGTATGGTTTTGATGTACTTACCTTGTATTTTGATCATGCCTTGCATGCTATACTGATTTAACTCGACATCTGTTTTGTGAAAGTTGTAATTGCAAGCATTCAGTTATTTGACATGTTTTGAGTATGCTTCCTTTATGAGAATCCTATTGTAAATTTTTGTTAAACTTTATTTGAGTGTAATCACCCACACAAGCATAGCTTGTGGAGGCATTGCCTTGTTTTGCAATGCCTCAGATTTGGAACGTGATAACAATAAGGGAAGCAGGCGGAGTAGCAGGGATTTGGAAGAAGACTGGAAGACCGTCCATCTCATTTCCTTAGATGGAAATATTGTGGTGATTATGGATGGAACCTGGTGACGTTTGAATTGATTTATTATCATCTTTAATTAGCCCGTGTATTTATTGTGGTTTTTAATCGAGCATGCTTAGAGTATCAAGGTTTTAATGTTATTTATGATCACAGTTTTGAATGTAGTTGACCCTCGAAGTTTACGCTTTCAATAAATTCATTTAAAGCTGCGCTAAAGGTTCTATAATTTAAAATTTTAATTTTCAGGGATCCCGTCTATTTTCTTAAAACATATTATTATTATTATTATTTTATTTGGAAAAGTTTATAAAAACTCGAGGTGTCACATTATGCATGCAGGCTAGCCGTACGAGGTGTCTTCCCCTCCTTTATCTCATCTTATCTCTCCACAACACAGCCAGACCTTTAGGAAGGATGCACATGCCAGGACATCATATCTCCCTCTCTTGCGGTTGGGCTTAGGTGGTGACATCACCATAGCCATCACCACCCATCATTTCTCCTCTCTTATCTTCCCTTTCCACTAGCGAATTAGGGTTGAGTCGACTTGCCGAGTCAACTTGGTCTGAACTCATTTTGGGGAGCTGAGTTAACTCAATGAACTCTATTAAACCCTTGAACTTCAATCCTCTATTTTGGCCAATCCAGGAAGGATCTTGGAGATCCGAGGTAATCATCACAATCCTTACCACGCAAGGAATAATACCTAACTTCCCATTCATTAATTAGGGAAGATCTAATCATTGATTTTGATCAGACTTTTGATTGGACGTTAGATCATTTGATCTATTATGATCTAACCTTATTTTATGATATAAATAGTCCATTATGACCCTCATGATGTGTAGATCAAGATCCATACAAGATATCTTGGATCTAAAGTAATTGTGAGATGATTTAGCCAATTTTGATCAATGATTGAGATCAACCTAGGATTTAGGTATGAAATTGAATCAAATTCTATGATCCATACTATTTAGATTATTTAATTAGATTATTTGATTAGAGTTACTAATTTTTTATCTGATATGGGATGATCAGGTGGAGAATTGTAACTAGATTAGCACAAATATCTTAGATCAAGCAGATTTGTGGTGATCAGTTGACAATCCAGCAAAGCAGGCAGCTAAATGTCCTTTAGACTGACTTGTATAGGGTAAGATTACGATCCTAATCATTTGTTTGGTTGTTTTGGCAATAATTAGATAATATTATGAATGAATTGAATGTAATAGTGCCCAATTGGTTAATTAAACAACAAAATTACCTAAGATTGATATGATCTGAGCATGATAGCTCTGGAATACATAATGACATAATTAATAAAGGAACCTAATGGTTATTGGTGGGCCTAAATTAGCATAATTTGAATTATTAGCTAACTAGGGTGGGCCCCACGTTGAGATCTCATGGCTAAGAACCATTTGCTCATATTGAAACATCATATATTGAGATATGAAAATATAATGTTGTTTTATAATTAAGAATTCAACTTAGATAATTTGGATTCTAAGTGTGACCTAGATGTGATATGTATTCATGTGATGGGATTATGGTGGACTGCGCTAGATTGGAGTCCGACTGATTTGAGAGGTACAGACAAGTGGTTCTTCATCTGAGGTAGGTGACAACATTTAGTATTCTTTTGATGCTATATATCTTGGTTGTATACCCAATGATTTCATTTACTTGATAGCTTGATGCATGATTTTGCATATTGACGCCATGACTTTCTTTGAGACTATCATTCCACATGCAATATCAATGTTTATATCATCTTTTTGAATTACATGTTCTATGCATGATTGCCAGTACATTGAAATACTTTTATCGACTTGATTTCATTAAGGATGGTTATGCATGGATTTTTGATACTTAGGTTTTGTTTTTTCACTAATTTATGACGAGTGTTTCTACCTTATGGATGCTATGTTAGGAGAGTCATAGGTTGGCCACAGGCCCTGTGAGTATATGGGATGATAGACACTTGCCCTGACATTGGGTAAACTATGTGGGTTGTAGTATCATGGGTAGTCCACACACGCATCCAACCAACTCCCATGCCTTGGTAGACCGAAGTCTCACATTCTAGGGTCGACGGTGCGGCAGTGGTCGATACCCCAGAGTGGTTGCCACCGCAGCACAGTGATCCATGCACTTATTCTTTGTGCACATGTACTTATAGACATATCTACATGGTTATATCCTAATGCACCCACGGCATGATGGCGCATCCTTAGGTTGAAGCCTATGTGGTCAGGCCTATGGGTTGGGCAAGCTACCTAGTGGGTGAGTTACAGGGAAAGAACCTGGAGGGTTGGTATGAGTACTCATGGCTAGATATGAGAGTGTTGTAGTACACTTGAGGGACATGGCTGGGTTGCATGCCTTGTTATTCATGACATGCATTCATGTTTTGATATGATGGATTTGATTGTATTTGGCTCTACTAGTTTCATGAAATATGCATTATTCATGTTATACATGCCATGATATTTGACTTATGATACTTTTATATTTAATGTGTGAAAGCGTATCTTCACTGGTGATTATACTCAATTTGGATTTCTTTATATTGACACATTGTTCCAGTCTTGAGATTTAATGGCTCAATTTCTTCTACAATATTCTACATCCATTAGCTTTATAGTAAACCCTGATTTCTATATGTCATACTTCCTACTTGTTATTGGATATTATTTTTCATCTCTTACACAAGTATAGCTTGCTAAGGCATTGCGACATTTTTGCAATGCCTTAGATATAGAGAGAGTCAGTAGGTATGACATGCTGACAAAGTAGGTGAGGGAGTTGGCGGCCTTCAGGATGTATAGACGAAATTTCAGAAATGATAAGGTTTGTTTAGAACCTTACCTTGGTTATATTTATGGACTATATATGTGTATGAGTTACATTGTGACTTGAATGTAAAGATGTATCCACATTGGATGTGATGGCTGTGCATGGATAGACCCTGGGAAATATTGTTTTTCTTTTTTATTTTTACTCTACTGTTGAGGTTATGGTTTTATCGAGATTTGTAATTGATCCAAATGGATGTGTATGAAGACTGAGTCTCCTACGTGATGTGTTTATGTTTATTGTATTTATCAAGAATGGTTGTATCGCATGCATTATATGTGATGGTCCAAAATATAGAGGAGGCTTGGTCAAATTTTCAATTGAAATAGGAATATCATTTCACCGTTAAATATGTGATTTTGTAGTTGTATGATTCCTAGAGTTTTGATGAGAATGCTTTTATTCAATTTTCCAATTTCAGTCGATTTTAAAATTAAAAATTTTAAAATAGGGATCTTGACCTTTTTAAAATTGGTATTATGTGTTGTGTAAACTCCGCCAATGCCGGTCCCAAGCCCGGATAAAAAAGGAGGAGGGTCTTGCGTCAGGTGCCAGCCGGCAAGGGGGAAGTTGAAGATGATTCTATTATTTTTTTCTTACAAATTAATATGCATTTGTATATTAGTTAGTGAGGAAGAAATGAGAATCATCTCCAGCTTCTTAAAAGATGGCAACCCTTGTATCAGGTAGCCAGCCGGCAAGGGAGAAGTTGAAGATGATTCTATTATTTCTTTCTTACAAATAAATATGCATTTGTATATTAGTTTGTGAGGGAGAAATGAAAATCATCTTTAGCTTCTTAAAATATGGCCACCCTTGCGTCAGGTAGCCAGCCGGCAAGGGTGAAGCTGAAGATGATTTTAATGATTGTAATGATTTTAATGAAAATCATCTTCAGCTTTTAAAACTATGGCAACCCCAACATGACATGAATCGAAATTTGAAATTCGCTCAAGCTAGGGCGTTCCCCATAAGCGACGCGCTGCATCGGATCCCGGATGCGGTGAAAAATAGGCAAGGGTTGCTAGGGCGTTCTTCCAGAAGCGACGCGCTACATTGGATCTCGGGTGTAGTGAAAAATGGGCAAGGGCTGCTAGAGCGTCCCCTCAGAAGCGACGCGTTGCATCAGAACCCAGGTGCAGTGAAAAGTGGACATGGGTTCATACCATGGAGGTCGAGAAAGGCGATAGTAAATAGGGAATCTCCAAATCATAAGATTCGCATAGCTACATGGAATATAGGGACATTGACAGGTAAGAGTTTGGAGTTAGTAGACACGATAAAATGTAGGAGAGTCAACATCGCTTGTATCCAAGAAACCAAGTGGAAAGGGGCTAAAGCTAGAGAAATAGATGGGTATAAATTATGGTACGTAGGAAAGGAAAATAATAGAAATGGCGTGGGAATAATAGTGGATAAGGAATTAAAGGATAAAGTTGTGGACGTTAAAAGAATCAGTGATAGAATTATAATAATAAAAATGATTCTAGGAGAGCAGATTATAAATATTATAAGTGCATATGCACCACAAGTAGGGCTACAAGATATAATTAAGAGACAGTTTTGGGAAGATATGGAGGGAGTCATACAAGAAATTCCCAATACTGAGGGAATATTTATAGGAGCAGACTTAAATGGCCATGTAGGAAAAGATAAGGAAGGATATGATAGAATACACGGAGGGTATGGTATAGGTGAACGAAACGAGATGGGGGAGAATATCCTCGATTTTGCTTTGTCATATAACCTATCCATTGCAAATACACTCTTTAAGAAGAGGGATGAACACTTAATAACCTTTAAAAGTGGACTTTATAAAAGCCAAATAGACTTTTTTCTACTTAGGAATAATGAACGATCTATATGTAAGGATTGTAAGGTGATACCCGGTGAGAGTTTAACCTCACAACATAGGTTAATGGTTATGGATATTCATATCAAAAGATGGAGTAAAAGAACTGAACTTAATACACATCCAAAAACTAAGTGGTGGAACTTAAAAGGAGAGAAAATAACCTTATTCAAAAATAAGTTGATGGTAGAAGGAAATTGGAATTATGAAACAGAAGTAAATACCATGTGGACTAATATGGCTAAGTCCATTAAGAAAGTGGCAAAAGATGTCTTGGGAGTATCTAAAGGTAAAAGACTATTAGCAAAGGAAACATGGTGGTGGAATGAAACAGTGCAAAAAGCTATTAAAGAAAAATGAATGCATTTTAAAGCATGGCAGAAGATTAGAAATAATGAAAACTATGAACAATATAAGAATGCTAAAAACGTTGCTAAGAGAATAGTAAGTGAGGCTAAACTTAAAGCATATGATGAGCTCTATAATAGATTAGGAACAAGAGAAGGTGAGAAAGATGTGTTTAAACTTGCAAAGGCAAGAGAACAGAAGAGTAAGGACTTAGAGCATGTTAGGTGCATTAGAAGCGATGATCAAAGGGTATTAGTCAAAGACGCTGAGATCAAACAAAGGTGGGAAATATACTTCCAAAAATTGTTAAATGACAATGGCCCTGAGAATATAGGAATTGAAAATACTATAAATCTAAATAACACTGGATATTATAGATATGAACGTAGGATTAGAATGCTTGAAGTAAAAGAGGCCTTGAGAAAGATGAAATCAGGAAAGGCCATGGGGCCTGATAGTATACCAATAGAGGTTTGGAAGCATATGGGAGATATTGGGGTAGTTTGGTTGACCAAGTTGTTTAACAAGATTATAAAATCAAAGAAAATGCCTGATGAGTGGAGGAAAAGCTCTATTGTACCAATCTATAAGAATAAAGGAGACATTCAGAGCTGCACTAATTATCGAGGGATCAAACTTATGAGCCACACCATGAAACTTTTTGAAAGAGTCATTGAGAAGAGGCTATGACATGAAACAAGTGTATCGGAGAATCAGTTTGGTTTCATGCCTGGGAGGTCTACCATGGAAGCTATTTTCTTACTAAGACAATTAGTAGAGAAATATAGGGAGAGGAGAAAAGACCTACACATGGTCTTTATTGACTTAGAGAAGGCTTATGATAGAGTCCATAGAGAGTTAATATGGAGGGTGTTAGGTGTTAAAGGGGTTTCTCAGGGGTATATAGACATAATTAAAGATATGTATGAGGGAGCAAGAACAAATGTTAAGACCACTAGTGGCGTGACTGGTGATTTTCCTGTCACTGTCGGATTGCACCAAGGATCGGCATTGAGTCCATACCTTTTCACATTAGTTATGGATGAGTTAACAAAACATTTGCATGAGGAGATTCCCTGGTGCATGCTATTTGCAGACGATATAGTCCTACTTGATGAGACAAGGGAGGGTGTCAACATAAAGCTAGAGCTATGGAGAGAAGCATTAGAATTGAAAGGATTTAAAATTAGCCGAACTAAGACAGAATATATGGAATGTAATTTTAGCAAGGAGAGTAGGAGTGGAGCACCAGTCAAGATTGATAACCGAGAGGTCCCCATGAGAGACCACTTTCGATACTTAGGATCATTGATCCATGAGAGTGGAGAGATTGAGAGGGAGGTTACCCAGAGAATCCAAGCGGGTTGGAACAAATGGAGATGTGCATCGGGGGTTTTATGTGATCGGCGGGTGCCACTCAAACTAAAGGGAAAATTCTATAGGATGGCTATAAGGCCGGCCATGCTCTATAGATCAGAGTGTTGGGCAGTTAAGGAACATCATACTCATAGGCTGAGTGTTGCAGAAATGAGGATGTTGAGATGGATGAGTGGTAAGACAAGAAAGGATAGAATTAGAAATGAAAGTATTAGAAGAAATTTAGGGATAGCACCAATAGGTAACAAGATGAGGGAGATTAGACTTAGATGGTTTGGACATGTTCAAAGGAGGCCAACAACGGCACCAGTTAGAAGGAGTGAGGCAATACATGTTGAAGGTTCTAAAAGGGCAAGGGGAAGGCCCAAAAGAACGTGGATAGAAGTAGTGAGGAAAGATTTAAAAACTTTGGGACTAAATGAAGCCATGGTATTAAATAGAGTGGAATGGAGGAATAAGATTCATGTGGCCAACCCCTAATTGGGGTAAGGTCTTGATGATGATGATGATGATGATTATGTGTTGTGTAAAACCCAAGGTGTCACAATAAAAAAAACCTTGTTCTATGTTTCTAATTATTTTTGTATATGTACAAACTTATACCAAATACTTATAAGCAACATAACTAAGATTGCGTGCAAGATATGAAATGAGAATACCAAATTTGGTTTTGAAAGCAATATTCCAACTACAAACAAGAATCTAGACTTTTAGCTAATAACTTTTGATCACAAGAATGTAGTTAACTAATATTGACAATTCAATTAAATATTTCTAAATGAAGAAAATCAAGTTAGTTGTTTTTAAAAGAAAAGTTATAAATACCTTTATTATTCTCTCTCTGTCTTTTTCTTATTTTGTGTTTTACTATAAAATTACTAAAAGCCCATTGACTAGTGTTTTACTATAAAATTACTAAAAGCCCATTGACTATTAAACATTTACACTTATTCCATCTATGAGTATAGAAATGCCCAAACTAACTATCAAATTTACAAAAGGATGCCATTGGATCAAACCCACGAAAACTTCTTTCTTATTTTGTGTTTTACTATAAAATTACTAAAAGCCCATTGACTATTAAACATTTACACTTATTCCATCTATGAGTATAGAAATGCCCAAACTAACTATCAAATTTACAAAAGGATGCCATTGGATCAAACCCACGAAAACTTCTTTCTTAACTCATTTTCCTTGATTTCTCAACTCTAAATCTTTCCAAATAATACTATAATATCTTTCTATTCAAATATAATTAAATCCCCCAACTTTTTATACCAAAATCCTAAAATCATGTATTTTTTTTCTATGATTTCTATATTTCATACAAAAATCGCAAGATATGATCCTAATCACAACTTTAGTTTATTCTAATCATAACCAAATTGATTCAATTTTTAGTGCATGTACCCTATGCGTCCCTCTAAAAATTCAAACATGACATTCACAAACTAATTAATGTTTTCACTATTTCTTTCTAATTTTATGATCATATTCTTAAAATTTATATAATATTTCAATACCTGGGGGAGTAATTATCTTCAGATTCCAACAAGGCCTTTTGATGCACCAAGATTCAAAACTACAAATTTGATTTAATTTCATGCTACAAATACTAGGAAAACTAATTAGGGAACTTGCATCTACTCTACTTTGTTACAAATACTAGGAAAACTAATTAAGACAAAGGGAGAAACATGACTCTCAAATGCAAATCATAACTTAAAGAAGAATCTTACAGACAAAGAAGAGAGAGAAAGTTTATACATAAATAAAATATAAAAAGAATTTAGCAGAAAGGCTTGAGAAAGCTTGCTTGAGTAGAGCTTATTGGCATTTTTTTATTTTCAGTCTCTTCACTTGCCTATTTTTCTCTCATAATAGCTTATATTTATAGTTGTAATTCAAAAAAATTTGTTGCAAACGAATCCATGATTGTTGGAGAGCATCCTTATCCATTTGAGAGATAGAAATTCAAGTTTGAATGAACAACTATCATAGTTGTCTCCTGTCTAGTTAACTACTTTAAAATTTTAGTTTTCCTTATGTAGTAAAACCATGTTTTTATCATCAAACATATAGCTACATCTTCTTCATGTTTAGTAGACTTATTTTCTACATAGAATTTGAAAACCATTTAGTTCTTCATCTAGTCTACTAAAAAAAAATAAAAAAATAGTCAGTCATTTGCTTAAGCAAGCTACTATCTTATCATTTAATAGACCAAAATTCTAATACAATTGGCTAAGACAGGTGAAATTCATCCCAAACTTGCTAGAATGAAATAGTCAACTTGTACCAAATATAGTTGGCTATCTTCCACATGTGAGTCAATACTTGTGTGAAATATTCAGTTTTTAAATCAAGCCGCTTCATCTTCAAATTGGCTAAAATAATCATATCTTCAATGTTTGAGAAGAATACTCATGAATAGTTGGCTATTTTCTAGAAATAGATAACTAGGCTTCAAACACTTTCTTCCATCTTCTTTAGTTGTTATTTAGTTAGCTAGATCTACTGCTAAGTCTTGACAGTTGACTAGATCATAATTGTAGTCGACTAAAATTGTGAGAGTTAGTTAATTTGATTGAAACCGCACCATTTTGATTCTTGTTTATTTCTAAACAAAGTTGTAAACAATAATACTCTTAGAAATAAGATAGAATCATTCATCATTGATGTTTTGTTATTATCATAATAGAGATGCTTGGGTCAACAATCTCCCTCTTTTGATGATGACCAAACATTGAAGTAAGTGAAAGTGGGAAGCATAAATGAGATACAAACACATGAAATTGACTTTGCCGCTACACTTTCTCTTCAAACAATGTTTATCCCCTTTTTTCATAAGAAAAGAGATAACGAAGAAGAGATTGCAAGTAAAGAGAACTAGAAGTTCAAACATGTAATATACTCCCCCTAAACATAGCACTCCCCTAGAAATAGCAGAGGTTAAGTTCCTCAAAATGTCACACATGTAAGAGCAAAAGAAGGAGAGAGCTCCTCATAAAATATGCATACATTTAATACTAGGGAGTAGAGTAACGACTAGAACAATATGAATATCTATCTATTTGTATTACTTTAAGTCATTTAAAATATAATTATCCACTATAACAGATATTTCCACCAACATTCATGGCCATTGATAGATATTGATTTGCCATTCATGTAACATAATCTAATTTGAAATTATATACTAAAGATTTATATATGCATCCATTTGGAAACCAAATATCTATACACACAAAGAATTTAAACCATTCATCAATAGTTAAACTATTCAACCACATGAATTAAAAATAACCATAAGTTAAATAACCACAAACTAAAATAACCATCAAAAGTATCTAAAAATTTTAACCAACCAAGCATCAAAATGAAAGTTCAAACATATTCACAAAGTAATTAAAAACTAAGTTTTTGAAATATCAAATAGCAGAGGGTCCAAACAGCTTCTGACAGTCTGGAAGCAGGATGGATGGGGGCTACATTAGTCTTTAGTGTAGATCCACTTGTTGTTGTTGAACTCATATCCAATAAACTTGAAAGATGATTGATTAGGTTGGATCCCTTGAATGGTACTGAGGATTCCAAAATAGGAGGAATTTTTTATCTTGTTAGAATTTCTAAAATGAAGCATCCATAAGGCAAAGTAACATATTCTTTTTATCAAGACTCCTACAAGTTTACAAATTCAGTTGCATGTAGTTGATGTGAGTGTCTCTGGCAATATGATGGATAAGGGTGAGTTCCAAAAGATATGCAAAAGTATGGTCTTTGGCCATAGGAAACAAAATATTGTTAACACACATATGAAGAATCCTAGCCTCTAAAGTCAAGGGGCACTATCCCATATTGATTCCAGTTCATTCACATCCCCTTCCCAATAGCAAATTGATACATCTCCAATTGGAGTTCAACATCCTTTACTCTATTCTTTAACTCGATACCATGATATGGAATTTTCGTTAGTCTACCAAGTATTATTGTAGTGAATGAAAGTGCATAATCATTTACAAATGAAGAAATGGAATTATCTTCATTTCTTACCATGTTTTAATAAAACACTCTAATTGTCTTCAAAAATTGGTCTATCTGAGGATAAGAAGATTTTTAGGTGAAATTGAGTGAACCAACCTTCATGTTATAATCCATGAAAGTCTTAGTAGACAAAACTCCTCCCTTTGAAGAATTTGCCTTGAGTAGAATCTCTTACCAGCAAATGGCATTTCATCTTGAATGGTGAAAATCAATAATTTTTTATTGGAATTTCATCATCTCCAAATACATGATAGTGGAATTTATTGGTGAATTCATCATCGCTTTTGAAAATTTTTTTGGACTACCATTATTGTATTTGCTTCTCTTCCTTCTTCAAATTTGAACTGGTGCTAGAACATCATCATCAATGTTAAACACTTCGATATCTTCATTTTGATGTTGTTCAATTGTGACAAATGATGAAACCATCATTTTAGATGATTTCTAAATAAATTTTGATAAAATGAAAATTTAAAATTTAGGGTTGTTACATCCCTTGGTTTCAAATGCGGACCATTTCTAAATTTTGGTAGGTTTCAAGTTGATTTTTGATGGAAGGAGAAAATGTCGACCGAAAGTGTTATTAGGAAGATTTGGGTGGTTAGTTTTGGGTATTGAATGGAGGAATGCAAGGATTTGGATTCACAAAAACATAGGGTCTCAATATGAAACATTCCCAATTTTTAAATCTGAATTTCAGTAAATTTTGGCAAGCCCAGTGCACAAGGCTCCCCCCTATGCAGGGTTAAGAGATGTTGAAAATTCATTGTTGGTGGCATGCATTCTTTTTGACTAAAACTATGATGTTTAGAATAACAAAAATATATATTTAAAATTAATTAAAAATAAATAAAGAAAGTACTTAAAGGAGGGGATATATTTGATAGTAGCAACCCCCTCCCCACTTAATTGAAACCAAAACAGACCAAATGGTCTATTCTCCTGAACTCAAGACACAAATAAGAGTAAACCCGATGTAGGGAGAGAGAGAGAGAGAGAGAGAGAGAGAGAGAGAGAGAGAGAGAGAGAGAGAGAGAGAGAGAGAGAGAGAGAGAGAGAGAGAGAGAGAGAGAGAGAGAGAGAGGCCTTGCTTGCCAAAAAAGTCAGACCATGCTAAAGAAAGAGGAAATTGGGGATTTTTGGTCACCAAAGAAATAAAGTCTACCAATGAAGGCTGCAGCTTGAATTGCTAATCTAGTAATTCACCTTAATCTGCACGAAGGGAGGAGCAAAATCCCTTTGGTTCAGCCACAATTGGAGGAGGGACAATGTTGAATTAGAGAAAATTGTATCCACAGGATAGTCACTAAAATAATCCATTAACGACACCCTCTCTGGTGATGATTTGAGACAATAGAAATGACATAAATGTAGGATCCTTACATGACCTTCTTAGATTCCTTCAAATTGGAGGAATGTTAGTAGATCTAGGGTTTTTGGTTAGGGGTAACTAATCCATAGCTAAAACAAGATCAGATCGTCAATCTCGTACATATTTAATAGACAGAGATTGACAGGGACTTTGATCATTTTTTCTGAGCTTCGATCATTTATCTTGAAGTGGGACAATGATGATTAGATTCACTAACTTGATTCACAGTCAGATAAGAGATCCAACTATCAATCTCTTCCTTGTATAAATGATAGAGATCATTGGGAACTCGAACAATCTTGCCTAAGTTTCGATCATTCATCTTAAACTCTAATAGTAATGATCTAGCCTCTGATTTGTGTCAGATTTCTAATGTTTGAACTATAAGTTTACAAAATTTGTAATCTTTGATGATCCAAGGCTAATTAGAGCTTTGATCATTTGGTCAGAATTTTGATCAACCATCTAATTTTTGAAATTCATGCTGATCAAAATTAACAGTCTAAATTAGTATGTAAATTGAAAGGGAATTCTTAATCCAGTGTTCTAAGTTGATCAATTAGTCTTGAATTGAATTGAATGAGAAACATGATCTGGAACAGAACACAAATCAGACAATCTTGATCGTCTAATCAATTACTATTAGCATTCAGATATGCAATGTTTGATCAATAATTAGACATTGACATTGCATTCTTTAATCCTTGAATAGTTTGAAATTAAAGAAAAGTTCCAATCACAATGTTTGTAACAACCCCAAATTTTTGTGAATTTTTTGGAATTATTAAATGTGTAAATTGAAAATTTGGAAAATAGATTTGGAAATTGATATTCTAAGAAAATTAGCTTTCTATAGAATTAGGAGTTGAAACATGAATATTTGGATTCTACTCAAAAAATGAAATCCAACCACAAAGAAAACTAAAACCGGAGTTTGGATGAGAAAGTTATGGGACTTTTAAGTATAAGGGCATTTTGGTAATTAAAAGATAAAAACAAAATTAGCAAGTGGCTGTTTGGATAATGACAACCCCTATCTCCATCGTTTATGGTGAGAAAAGTGCTAGGTGGTCACACCTCCCTCTAGTCCTCATCTGCTGTGCTGGGAAAAAGGATGACGATGCTGCTACCATGAGGACGATACATCACCAGATTAAGTACCCGTTTCCCCTTCCCTAGCGCACTCTCTTCTCTCCCTTTGGTCACCTTCTTCTTCACTATTTTTCTAGCAACCTATGGTTCTGGCAAACACATATAAGGCTTGTACTCACTGGATTCACCTCTTCTCCTCTCCGGCTGGCTAGGTAAGCCTCCCCTTCCACTTCTCCTTTCTTTTCCTCTCCTTTTCCCTCCTTTTCTCCTCGCAAATTGGCTTTTTAGCAAGTATCACCAATGAACCAGAAGCAGTGAATCTGATTTGGAACCACCTCAAGGATAGCTCAGATGGAAGATTTGAGCAGTACGACGAGATCATGGGACCCCAAAACCCTAAAAATCGTAAAAACAATAAACTTTTGAGAGATTTACGACTTTGATCATGGACCAGAATGATCGAGCAGTCCAGGTTGAATGGTCTCATCCCGATTGACTTGATTGGGAGACAAGACCCCTCCCTGTGACATGTAATGGAGATGCACTAGCTCGGCACGTCCCTGTGCATGCAAACGTGTGTGGGGCGGTCACGGACCAACCAAAACACAGATGTGTTTTGGGGATTGTGATGCACCAACAGTGCATCCTGGACCCCATGACACACCAGAACCTCCCAGAGGGTGCATTTTCTCCAGTGCATCCTAGTGACCCGTCTTGACACATTTTGATCCAAAATTTAAATTTGAACTATTAAAATGACCTAAAATACTAAATTTGAAATTCAAAGGGCTATATAAGCTTGATTTATGATCAGGAAGGTACGATGGACTTGTATGAATGACACAGACCTAATTATGCAATAAAATTTAGGATCAGAGACCAAATTCGACTGATCAAACCATAGAAACTATAAAATGTGAATAAATGGATTAGATCACAGGAGATCAAGTCCAAAGAAATGATTAATTAGGTCATTAAGTAATGTATCAAGACAATGTGGATAATCAGGTCACTTAGATATGTTTAGAATTTTAATCTAAAACACTAGTTAAGGTAAACTTTTAAGATCTAATATATAAAAGTTAGATTTGGCCATCAGATCGATACATAAACTTTAAATATTACTTATATCAATTAAAATATAGTATAATTATGATTGATTAAGCTATAGATTGAATAATTCAATAAATTTAATTGTCAGATCTACCTTAAATATTAAAATAGATCTGAATTGACATAGATAGTGATTAAAAATACTAATTCTGATCGACCAAAGATGATTAGACAAACCTTAGAGAGATGTAAATTGACCATGAAAGATCAGACGCAAGATGATCTAAATTATGTTGATCAATAATAAGATAAATCAATAATATTATTAAAAGATAAGAAAATAACCATCTTTGTACATGTAATTTGACAAATACACACTATTACACAAACAATAAGGAATATGGTCCTGGAGAGACTGGGCACTCATTACGAGGTAGGTAGAATTTGAAGAATGCATGTTCTAAGTTGTTTATTAAATAAAATAACTAGCAAATTAACATGCTTTAAATGTTTAGTATGTGAAATGAGTTAATCAAAATGATGTGTTGATTTCATGCTTACAATTGTGTGAACATTAGTTAAATGACATGATCTAAATTCACATTATCTATATCTCCACGAAAGTATATTTTAGTACAAGGGTACCAATTTCATTATCTGTATATGTGTGAATTTGGATTAATAAATTTACATCCTTGGTGTGTGATCACCCAATAAGTGAGGATGTTGATATTGTTATGGAATTTCTTATTTATTTAACTAGGAAAATTGCCTATTATTATTATTATTCTTATTTAACATCTAGGCATGGAGACCTTAGAGTTTTGTTTTCGACAGGCATAGGCCTAGGCATGCTATCTTAGGAAGGTATTAGGATTGGACATCCACTCTCTAAAATTGTTGTTATATGGATACCATGCCCATATCGAGGCAAAATGTTGAGTGAGGCAATTATGGGAAGGCCGCCACTTTGATGGTCTATCTCCCCATATATACATGATGTAGATGATTTTCCATCATGGTATTAATGGAGTATATTGAAGTCATTTAGATGTGCTATTATGGATTGATATTGCAACTTAGTAGTCCTTATATTTTATGCAGTATGGTGCTAACCTAATGAGATGATGGTATGCCTTGTGAGGCAGCATGATGATATGCCTAGTAGGAGCTCATTACCAATATGTGATATGATGTTATTAGTTTACCAGCAAGGCTAGATTGACCTCGTATATTAAGGGCTATGGATATCATATGTTAATATACCAACAGAGGCTGGAGGATTATGGACCCCATATAGTGAGGGGATATGAATATTGGACCCAGTATAGTAGGGAATGGATATTATGATATCATTATTGATGACATTTATAATTTTGTATGAATTTTAACAATTTTGGTATGCAAAGTATAATTATGTATATATATATATATATGAATTATTGAGGGAGTACTTTTATAGAAGTTTTCTCATGGGTAAAGTACAGGGTAGACTTGCTATGGAGAGTATGGTTCATGGAAATTGGATGACTTCCTTTGCATGAAAAATGATGAATATGGACATGAATTTACAATGAATTATTGGATTATAAATCATATTTTAAGTTTCATATGCTTCTTCAATCCCCTACCTAGAATAGCTTGCTGAGATATTGTAAATGTTTGAATGTCTATAGTATCTTAGATACGTATAGATAGGAGAAGATGGATACAATACAGGGATACTAGCAATCATACTACTGTCAAGTATGCATTCTCATTTCAATTCTTGTACTATGTAGTTAATTATTTGGATTGTGGAGTTGGGACATTTAATATAATAGTTATAGGAGCTGTTTAAGTGAACCATTGGATGGGTCTTGTTTTTAATAAATGAAGTTCTATTTTATAAAAAACTATATATTTATATATAGTATGAGAGTATAAGTGACATTCGGGCTTTTTAGAAATGAATTTCAAAGAAAACATTTTTTGCTATCTTGAATTTCAAAAATATTAGCTCCATCTTTTAAAAATAAATATGAAAAAGTGTTTTAAAAATCCAGGGTGTCACAATGTTAATCCAATAGATATGAACAACTAAAATGAAGTTAATGGTTAGATCACAATCACATGCAGAAAATAAACTATAAGGTATTGTTTATATGGAATTAAATATAATTTGGTCATCAAATTTTGATTAGAGTTGCTATTCAAAGGATATTATGATAGTTTACGTAACTTAAGAAGATCTAATTATTGAATCATTAATCTGGATAATAAATGGCAGGCATATAAGGATATGATCATATCTCCCATGTCTGACATAGGAATAGTGACTATAAAACATCGAAATAGGCAAATATGACCTTTAGATGATGAATTAAAGTGAATGAGAGATCATAAGTCTAATAGTTTCATGATTTTGAGATATTCTAAATAATTAGATCATGAGATACGTAAAAATCTAAGTTATGGATTTAAAATAGTATGAAAGTTAGAACTGATGTTGAAAATAACAAATTTATGCACTGTATAGATTGATGCTTAAATTGATTGACCATGGAGAGAGGACCGTAAAAGCTATTGAGAAAGGATAACCTATCAGAAGAGGTAGGTAATCTAATACTACCAAGTTTCAAATGAACTTCAAAATGAGAAGATAGTTTATGAATTATTACCGAGTTGGAATGATATGATTATACCAATGATTTGATACGCATGTACGTTATTTGAGCGTATATGATTTTCATGTAGATCCATGATTTATTATGTGTTCTTTATTTGACATTCTTATAAATGATGAATGTAAATTGATATATGATTTTAAATTCATGTTGCATACCTAATTTTGAAAGAACAATGAATCATTTAGTTTAAAGCATTCAAATGTTTACTTAACTTGTGAGACATGAGAAAGATTGTGATTTGTATATGCATGATTTTCATACTTTGAAAAGAATGCTTGAAAATGCATGGTTTTGCATAAGGTATGCACATCATATGATAAGATTGAGATGTATGCATATGAATATCAATTGATTTGGCTATTGAGCCATGCTTTGAAATGAGTACTTAAGATACATGGCTTTGTGTAAAGTATGCATACTATGTTATATAATTTAAGATGTGTGATGTTGATCTTTTGGTGGTGATTACCCATTTGGCTAGTCTGCCTTGCTATGTGCACAAGAGATCGTTGGTTAGTTCGCTTGCATGTGTTGCAAATGGACCATTGGTTAGTTTGCTTGTATGTGTTGCAAATGGGCCATTGGTTAGTCTGTGTGCATGTGTTACAAATAGGCCATTGGTTAGTCCACCTACATGTGATGCAAATGGACCATTGGTTAGTTTGCCTGCATGTGTTACAAAGGAACTGCTAGTTAGTCTGCTTGCATGTGTTATAAATGGACCATTGGTTAGTCCACCTATATGTATTGCAAATGGACTATTGGTTAGTCCTCCTACATGTGTTGCAAATGGACCATGGGTTAGTCTGCTTGCATGTGTTGTAAATGGACCATCGGCTAGTCTGCTTACATGTGTTACAAAGGGATCATAATGTCCACCTACATGTCCTGCAAATAGACCATTGGTTAGTCCTCCTACATGTGTTGCAAATGGACCATGGGTTAGTCTACTTGCATGTGTTGCAAATGGACCATTGGTTACTCCGCCCACATGTGTTGCAATGGAACCATTGGTTAGTCCATCTGCATGTGTTGCAAAGGGACATTTGGTTGCTTGCTATGTGCACAAGGACTATTGGTTAGTCATCTTGTATAAGTGCAGAACAACTTGGTGATTTGCCTATATGGTTCATCTACCTGACATGTGTTGTCAAAAGACATTTTGTCCCATTATTTTACTATCAATGATTTGTTTTCTTTTTCTTTTCACGATGAGATGGTTATTTGAAATATAGGACATTTGGTTGATAAAACAATCAAGGTGAATATGTGCACATCAATGAAGTTATTAGTGGTTTGAATTGACACGTAGTTTAACTAATTAGTACTTTGAATTTTAAAGTAATCAAACTAATTAGTACTCTGAATTTTAAAGTAATCATATGTTACTCGAATTGTCAAGTATGATGTAGATTTTGTGGTTGACATATATATATATATGTGTGTGTGTGTGTGTGTGTGTGTGTGTGTGTGTGTGTGTGTATACAAGCATAATCGTGCTTATGATGCATTCCATGTGAAGGCTTGTGGCCATGTGATTTTATCATAAAAAAAACGTTTCTTCAAATCATTTTATGTGTATTGCGTGATTTTTGTATTGTAGCATTGGATTATCTCCTGAGTATGTCGTATGCTCACCCTATCATTTTTACCACACATCAACTCAAAAAGAATTAGAAACAAGATTAAAGTTCTAAGAAGACCATTTGTCAATTAAAGAGGAAAAGTTGTGAGGTAATCTAGAGTTTCAAAAAAAAAAAAAAAAAAACTCAATCATTTTGACTATCATGTAATTGTGTTAATCTTATACATGAATTAATTTGTAATTATGCTATTTGAGAAGTCTTGGAAAATGTTAAATGTATTTGGAAAGGAGATGGAGTCTCCAATCACATTTTTAAATTCAAAGGAACGTTTATTAGGTACTTTGCATAGCATGCATTGCATATCTTTTGTCAGAAAAACAGAAGAACCTCTATCGAATTTTTGGTAGAAATGTAGTGCCCATCGCATTGAAAATCTTTATTTTAAGAAAATAAAAAATGACACTTGTGGTTTTTATTAATAAATTTTAAAGAAAAAGATTCTTCTACTATTATATTAATTTTTAATATGGTTTTTAATGGAGATTAATCTTCCTACATAAATATCTTTTGTATAAAAAATGCATTTAAAAACCCTAGTTGTCACACAATATGACTTAGGAATTAGAAGTGGCAATGTAGGAGAATCCAAAATCATGATTTTGAAAAATGTAACATCCTGGGTTTCAAAATACCTCTTAAATACTTTTTCAAAATTTGGGTTATTCCTTGTTGGAAATTCTTTTTGAAAACAAAATTGCAAAATTTTTTGTCTTTTAGAAACATTTTTGAAAATCCCAAGTGTCAATTTCTTACACAAACATAACAATTTTATGGTGGAATAAATGTCTCATTCCTACTAAAAATTTGATAGAGTTTTCTCTGTCTTTCTGCCATGTGCGCATTTAATGCATTTGTGTAGAACTCCTTATAGACACAAATAGACTTTTATATTTTAAAAATGAATAACAAAACTTAATCATAACCACAAAACCTCTAGTCACAACCCAATTCCATTAAAAAGAAATAAGCCCAAAATATCAAGTCAATATACATTCACATTCTCTGATAATTCATAAATCAAATCTCAGGAGGCAAGGCTCACCCTTCCAATGCTGAAAATCACAATCTCCTAAATTTTAAACACCTTTGTTTGCTTTCACATTTGTGGCTTGACCTTTACAATCCTTCCATTCTATTTCTTTAAGTCTAAGACATTATAAATAAATTACAATGTCTCAGCAAGCTTGTGCTTGTGCAGGTAGAAAGAGTTGCTATTTTGGCATATAGTTTATGATTTACATAGCAGTATATTTTGAAGATTTACCATCTCTTAACAAAGTTGATGTTGTTTCAAAAGATATGCTCATGTTGGAATTAAAATTTCTCAAATAATATATTCATGCAGTTAGTTTACATATGCATATCAGTACAATTGATAAATCATAAGATTTTCATGATTTTTGAAGATATCAATAGCTTAACCTTTAAAGGGAATTCAAACATTCTATGCCTTTCTTATTTCATAGACTTGTATTCATATTAAAATCATTTTCCTCAAACAAATACATAAGTCATTCCAAATTTATTCTTGACATATAGTTCTTCCAGATCATTCATCATACATGATCATTTATCTAAATCATTTTGCATTCAATAGTTGAACCAATTTTTAAAGATGAAGGTATTTAACATTCCCATTATCACATGTAAAAGTAGTCATCAAGTGTACTCTCCTTCATGAACAATTTGCATTTTAATGCATGTCTTATTTAATAAAGATTGTGCAAAACCACTCATAAAGCTCGATTGAATCAAACACATTAGTAAGCTAATCATAGTACTAATAGTATAACCATATGCTAGATATATGCGTTAAAGCTCATTAAATAAAGTCAACCAGTATACTGTATGCTCAAAGTTGAATCATTAGCAAACCAACATTCGAAAAATCTTAGATCTTGCAAAACCAAAGGTTGTTCGTGAGTTGATGCAAATCATTAATTAAATATGCACATAAATCCTCTACATCAAATTAAGCTAAAAAATCACAATTGTGGAAATTGAGTTGCATACAGTTATACTACTAGGAATGAAGCCTACCATCTAGTAGCTTGACATCCCCCTTTCAGGATTGCCTACCAAGACCATCTTAGACAAGTCCAAAATCTCAAGAGTGACTAGCATGCCTAGCATGCCAAAATAACCTAGGCTCCTATGCCCTTCCATCACCAATTGGTGACTACCATAGCCTCTACATCAGCTCATCACTACAGAGAGTGGTTTGTAAGATGGTTAAAAATGAGTATAGAAGACAGTTCAGAAACCATCTTATACTAGGCATCTTATAAAATGAAAACAAATATAAGATGGTTTCTAAAACCATCTTATATTAAAAGTATTATAAAAACCATCTTATATAGTTGGAATTATATAAGATAGTTTTTTAAAAACCTTCTTATAAAGTTGTGTAATAGAGGATGGTTTTGACAAGCTGTCTTATAAATATGTTTAATATAAGATGGTTTTTGAAAAACGATCTTATAAAGCTATGTAATACAGGATGGTTTTTCAAAAAACATCTTATATAGCTGTGTAATATAGGATAAATTTTGAAAATTTGTCTTATAAAGCTATATAGTAATATAAGATGATTTTTCAAAACTGTCTTCTATGTTGATAGTCTCATTTACTAATATAGCTAATGGGGGGCCCCTCTCATACCCTTCTCACGTAGAGTACCAGTTCAAAGCCCTTACACCCTTGTCACTAACCCTAACTGGGGGCCTCTAAATGCCCTATTAGTAAATGAACAAGTAGATAGCTATTGCCTTTGGATCAGGCTCTCGAGCACGAGGGTCGTATTCATAAAAGGCTATCGATTATGAAGGTTTGCCTATGGCTCTGAATTTCCACCTCTATTTGTTGGTGCTTATTTGGACCAAGATGATTTTTTAATAATTGTCCTACATTGTGTATACTTCTTGCACATTTTATATTCATTTGTTGTTTTCTGTTTGTACATTTTTTGTTGTCCAAAATACTATAGGCTATAACTGCTCTACAAAATACATTTATACACATTGAACACTTCCAACATTCCACATTGAACTTCTTCATACACATTTCTCATTGAAATAAAGAAAGAACACACAGACTTCAATGTAAAAGGAAGAAATCCATATAAATAAATTTTTATTTTGTAGTTCATTGATAAAAATGTTTATGTTCAATTACATCAGTGATCTACAAATTAAAAGTTAAAAGATACTTAGTACATTTCATTTTAATGTCATCTAGATCTAATTGGGAGTAACTCGTACTTCCAAAATCAGCCTGCATGACAACAAATATTAAATTTATTTAGACATTCATTATTGGAGTCATTTAAGAGATGTAGAAAACTATAAGAATGATGATTAATCAATTAATTATCTTATCTTTCTCAATTGGGAGATTGTAAATCCTTCACAAATGAGGGTTCTCATATATCTGAGAACGTAATACACACACGCCCAATTAGATTGTTGTTTAGGGCACTATATAATATAGTTAATAAAAAAGGTTCAAATATCATGTGTAATTATAAATGTAGGTTATAAATTATACTAAATAATTAGTAAATCATCCCTTGACATTTTTCCAAGTATGTTTTGTTGGGTGGTTAATATTTTCCATTTGAGCCCATTTATACCATGAACTGCACGTATATAAGTAAAAAACATTAGATATGAATAAAGAGGATAGTTATAAGTTATTCAACTATTATAATGGATGAAATAAAAGGCATACTTACTTATTGATGATTTCCATCAGCGCACCTCGAATGTGTGCTCCACAAGAAGAAAAAAATATTGCACGCCCACCATACACATGTAAAGCTAGTAGCATCCAATTGGACCTATATACATAATCAATGAATTGAAATTTACAAAAAATAAATTATATAGATATTTGTGTTTATGGAGTGACATAACTTAGCAAAACATATAATAATCTACTCGCTATTGTAGGGAATCAATAAAGCTTGCCCCTTGTTACAACACCAAAAATGCAAGTATGATATCTTCTATTTGTTTCTCCTTGGGAAAATGCTCCTTTGGTCCAGAGATGACAGTAGGGTCAAGGAATCTATAAATGTCCTTGACCTCTAATGTTTGTAATTTATCATATAAAGACCTACAAAAATTTAATGTCAAATACTTATCATAATGTCAATTTGATTCTTAATAGAGCAGTTACACGACATTCATGATATAAACGATAATATGTGTGTATTCTAGTTGAGCCATATTACATATGGCCAAGAGGTCCTCTTTCATGATTGAAACCTCAACTACGTCATGGGAAACCACGTTGACCTCAGAAGTGAAGGTGTGTTAGGTGGAACCTGCATCTAATCCCTACATTGTGGATATAATTTTCTAGAAATTAATAATGAATATATATAAGAAGAGGTAAGGAGATTCAATTTTATCATAAAAATAGACATGAATATTGGGATGGGCAATTGTTATGTCAAAATTTGTTGTTGAGGAGCGGGACACCCTCAATGGTTCCTTGTGCTTCTTCTGGTTAACATTAGAAGCAAATAATATTTAAAATTTAGTTGAGGCATTAAAATTATTGTTAAACATGTTGCTAGGATACCATAACATACCTTGGATGACATTGCTTTGATATACTTCTTTGGCCAACCTACATGATATCTAATTGCATCCCCAACATTATGAATATTGTCCTCTTCTTTAGGAAATGGTGGGAGGACGACAGCAATGCACACACGCTTAATGTGTGGATGCATCAACTTGTTGTGTAACATGACAAAAAAACCTTGTATAGTGTAGCCATAGTAACATAGCTCTCAATTGTATATAGCCACAGCCTTCACTGGCCCACCTAAAATTTAGAAATAATATATATGTAAGAATGAATGAAGATTACTAAATAATTGAACATTGAAAAGGTAAACATGTTAATACATACCTTCTTAATTAGGATATCTACTTTGAAGAGCTATTGTGAGACGGGGGTCGAGGGGCAACATCTTGACTTGGACCTTTGTGTATAACTCATTAAGCATATTCTCCTTCCATTCTTCCATGTCCTCTACTGGAGGATTCTTTGATTTATGAAAAAGTTTAGGAAGGAACCACATTGCGGCATTGGCCATTACTCGGCAAGGGTGCTCATGCTTCTTGCCCATAACCCTATATAGGATGTCCCCCTTTGCAACAGTGCTACTTAGAGTCCTTGCAGTTGAACTTTCTTGGGTCAACTCTTCTTGTGCGTGCAATTATTAGAACACTGTCAATTCCATATATATGTATATATATAATATAATTCACTTACAATTCCTGAAGCAACCAAAGTAGATTTTTTGTCAGTGAAGGTCTAGGAGTTGCGCCCCTATAAATGTGCCATTTTTCTTAGAAGGGCACGATTGATGGGCTCCTTGGTCCTTACTTTCTTTTCCTATCAAGAGGGACACTAATTTAGAGTTAATGAAATAAAAGTTAGGTATATATAGACTGAAATGGATTGTCACATATTCTTATTCTTTAATTGATGGGCTCCTTGGTCCTTACTTTCTTTTTCTATCAAGAGGGACACTAATTTAGAGTTAATGAAATAAAAATTAGGCATATATAGACTGAAATGAACTATCGCATATACTTATTTTTATTCTTCAAACCCTGCACAACCAATCTTGGATAGGCAGTGTTGTATATGATTAGTTACACGCACCATTTGTACTTTTATATGCTTTTCCTATACATCAAAGGAACACATAATTAACACAATCAACTTTATAATTAGAGCAATCAAACTTTTGGATAGTTGTAATTACCTCAAAATTAGAAGATAGCCATGTTTGTACAAATTGATTCAATGCATCCTAGTCAATGATGTTGGAATACAACTCAGGGATAGTGTGGAGTCTCAACAAATCATGAACATTTGGAAGTATGTACTTTTTTGCAAGCTCACTCTTCCATCTTCTCCAGCATTCACCTGCCCCACCTAATGTATTCTTCTTGCACTCATTAGAGATGTCAAACGCAAAAATACGAAGTAAAAAGAAGCATGTTAGTCTATCTAAAATAAAACAAGGAAAGGCACATAGTATGTTATATGTAGCAAGCATTTACAAACCTTCACCATCTCCCATATTGCATCTTTGATTGATGGTGACACGTCTCCAATCAGTCATTGAGACTGGCACCATGCTTCAAATAGTGTAGCAATTGAAATTGTTGTAAGAATGTGCAGTACCACCTATGGCTTGCCCTCTACTATTAAACTATATTGTTTCTTTTATTCACTTTGACTTTTTCTTAATGATATGGTTCATTTTTGTTAGTCCTCTACCCTTTCTCTTAATATGTGTACCTATGCTGGATTGTTCTTCATGATGCTTACTTTCTTCATGTTCCATGTTTCTTACACAAGTGAAAACAATACGTTTAGAAAACAATAACCAAAGTTCATTTCAGAAGATTTTCAGAGCAAAGATTATAGGTAAATACATAACATTCATATGTAGTCAAACTACTTTTGCTTTTTTCTTTTCCTTTTCTCTAATATGTTTTCCTTCTTACTATTCATACTCATAGTTAAATTTGAAATTTAACCACCATAAATAACATTTGAAACAAAGTATAAAATACTCTAGAATAGTCTTTAATACAACATTAATAATCTAAACAATAGAGATCAAAATCTAGCTACTTTACAAGATCATATAGATAGGCTTATAAAAAACCACAATCTAAGTGCATAGTTAGTGTACATAAATAGGATAGATAAACAATTAAGTCTTAGTAAAGTAGCAATAGAATCAGATATGAACTCTTGAATAACAATGCCAAAAAAGATCCTAAAATCAGTAATAAAAATTATCCCAAAAATAGCGTAAGTAGTCATATAGTTAGGACAATTTTGGAGCTCTATACATGATCTAACTAAGTCTACTCTTCAAATTCCCATGGATACTTTATGGCAATAACTAACAATTCATAATCTATAACAACCTCAAATTTTCAGACAATTTTTTTATTTTATTTTATATAGTCCTGTAGCATATATGCATTTCAAAATACCAAGTGTTGTCATTCCTAATAAAAATTTGACAATCTCCCCTACTTTTCATACTTACGCATTTAAGACATGCGATACAATTCACATGATAAACTATTTATTTAAATAACAGAATATATTTAGAGACTCCGCCTCATCACACCCTCATAATTTACTATAGCGTAAACAAAGTAAAAAATGATATAAAACTCTTCCCAACATAAATTATAACATAATCAATGCTTTGGATCAATAAAAAGCACAATAAATTAAACAAAAACTCAAGTCATGAACATAAGCAAAATACTATTACTGTTCACGCGAGCAATGACACATAGTAGATTTTAAGCTAGTATTTGGATGCCTTTTTTAATGAAAATTGAAAATCTAAGACTTGAGTCTTCTTATTCTCAAAGTCCTCTATCTAACATGGTCAATTTTAAAGATTTAAATTGATTAATAAAGTGGAAAATTATGCACAAAGTTTTTTAGACCCTAATCAAAATACTGTTACTGTTCATGCGAACAATGATAAGTAGTAGACTTTAAGCTAGTAATTGGATGCCTTTTTTTAATGAAAATTGAAAATCTAATACTTGAGTCTTTTTATTCTCAATCTCCTCTATTTAAAATGATAAATTTTAAAGATTTCTATTGATTAAAAAAGTGAGAAATTATGCACAAAGTTGTCTAGAACTCTAGTAAAATGTCGTTACTGTTCATGCGAACAATGACAAGTAGTAGACTTTAAGCTAATAGTTGAATGCCTTTTTGAATGAAAATTGAAAATATAAGACTTGGGTCTTCTTATTTTTTATGTCCCCTATCTAGCACTATTAATTTTAAAGATTTTTATTGATTAAAAAAGTGAGAAATTTTGCACAAAGTTGTTTAGAACCTAAACAAAATACTATTATTGTTCACACAAACAATGATAAGTATTAGATTTTAAGCTGGTAAGTAGATGCCTTCTTGAATGCAAATTGAAAATCTAAGACTTGGGTCTTCATATTCCCAATGTCCCTTATCTAATATGATCAATTTAAAAGATTTTCATTGATTAACAATGTGAAAAATCATGCACAAATTTTTCTAGAACATAACTAATATATTGTTATTGTTCACGCGAACAGCTACAAGTAGCAGATCTTGAAAATAGAAGAGCTTGCCTAAAGGAAGATAAACAACAATGACTAAGGTGATGGCATGCATGCATTCTCCTCCTCCTCCTTCTTCTTTTCATTCTCTCTCTCTCTCTCTCTCTCTCTCTCTCTCTCTCTCTACCCCTCTTCTTCTTGTCCTTCTTCTCTATAGTTTTGACTTAGGTGAGGGAGGGTTTTTGATATTTTAGTGGGGCTCTCAGGAAGGGGAGGGGGTTTAAGTAGAAAATATAGGACGATTTTCCTATATTCAATGGAATATAGTATGGTTTTTTGAAAACTGTCCTACATTCTTACAAATATAGTAGAGTTTTCAAAAAACCATCTTATATTTTATGGAAAATATATTTCTAAAACCATTTTAAAGTAAAGTTATAAGATGGTTATTAGAAAATTGTCCTATATTTACAAGAATATAGCATGATTTAAAAAAAATCATATTATATTATTCTAATAATATAAGATGGTTTTGAGAAAACAGTTCTATATTCTTATAAATATAGGATGATTTCTCATAACCATCTTATATTACCCATAAATCTTTTCCACCAATCTCTCTACCTTAATTTTATTGAATAATATAAGATGGTTTAATATAAACCATCTTAGATATTTTATTGTATATAAGGCTGTTTATGAATAACTATCTTGTTTGAATTAAAATAGTTTTCCCTATTCTCTGGATCTTGAAAATCTTAGTTACCTATGAAGGCTAGAGTGCATTCTCATCCCATATTTCATTGGAGTATAACTTGTGATTGGCATGACACATGATGTGTAATTTAATTGATTAATTCAGTTCATACTTCAGATATTATAAACATGTTAATTTGTGCCCTCATATACAATTTGATCCAACCCATGCACCCTCTTCACCCAAATCACGCACATAATCCATCTCATTCTCCTCAATTAGGTAGTAGTGACTGAGGGATAATCAATTACCATGTCACCTAGGCCGTCTTCATCATAGAAGTCCCTTGGGAGGCTAATAAAATAGCTGACCATCTCATATCATGTCCATCTTGTACATAAAATACCTGTCTCAGTTGACATACCAAAATAAACCAGTCATTTTGATAGCTGACCTTATTGAGTTCAACTAATATCAAATGGAAGGCATTTTCTTTGATGCTATCTTTGTTGTGTTCCACCCAATCACACTAAAACACAACAACAGTTTTACAAGTATAATCCAACACTCATATATCACGTATAACCGCTTAATAAGTATTGTTAACTAAAATTGGGTTTTTGTCTTTTGAATTGGAAAAGAAAGTAGCTTTAGCAACTAAGATAACACTGCTACCTTATAATTCTCTCAAATTATCATGATCTTTTATGTGAAAGTGATAAGCTTTGATGGCATATTTAGAATACTTTTGGTCATGGTCCCATTGCCATCCAACCCAATGATTTAGAAATACTCTGACCTCAAATGACTCACTGATCTAAAACTTGTGTATAATATTACTTATTTAAGATGCTTAATGTATGCATGCATATGTTATTACAAATCAATTAAGTGAACAATTATAATTAAATATCTTTTGATGAAGTGAAGTAGTAAAGGAACAACAATGCTCATCTTATAGCCACTTCTCTTTCTTTGCATCTCTTGGATACTTCTCTTTTAGGAAGTCCATGTGCTTACTACAACGAAGAGATGGAAATTATATATAACATGCATGCATTAATAATACATTACATACCCTTCAACACACACACACACACACACACACACACACACACACACACACACACACACACACACACACACACACACACACACACACACACACACACACACATATAAGAAAATGTGAAAGAAACCAAAGAGAGAGCATTAGTTACTTACTAAATGTATGTCTAAACTTCATCGACATTAATGTTTCACAAGACATAAAGGTGTACTTGGTCTCGTTCATTATGATCAATAGTTGATATACGACCATGTGAGAGAGGTTCACCAATTTTTGAATCAATTAATCCACCTGAACATTTCTCTCTCAGGATTCTAATAGCATCCACTCTTGATAAATACTGGGTGTAAAACTCCACCGCTTCTTCTGCAATGTAACATTCGTCAATACACCCCTTTGGTTGACTATGATTTCATACATACCCTTTTAACACCTTCATGTACCTTTTAAATGGACACATCCATCACAAATAAACAAGTCCACATAGTTTAACCTCATCAATGAGGTGCACTATTAAGTGTACTATGATATTGAAGAAGGATGTTGGGAAGATTGTCTTAAGCTTGCTTAAGGTTGTCACTAAATGATCTAGGATTTCTTATAATTTCGAATTATCCACCACCTTCTTGCACTGAATGTATTTGAATGTATTGCCATGGGCAGGAGGTGTTGCATCAATGCATGACAATGGTGAGATTTCTTCCTTAGCAGTTTCTACTCTTCCATGGAGACAATGTTTCTAAAGCTTGAAGAGTACCCATTTAGGACTTTGATTTTTGACAGGGTTTTAACACTATTCTTCTCTCCTCTCTGCTAAGCGTATAATTTGCTTTAAGCAAGTATATTCCTTGTTACCCTATCTTGTGGATGCAACCTTCTCTTTAAACCCATTGTCATGAGATCCATTCAAGTTGCAAGTCCATCCTTTGTTTTTCCCATCATGTCAAGTAAGGTACCAGTCAAGCTTTCACATAAATTCTTGTCAATGTGCATGATATCAAGCACATGCTGCACGTGTAGGAATTTTTAGTATACTACTTCAAAGAATATTAACTTCTTTTTCCAATAGATCCTAGAGTTGCTTTCATATGTAAATGAAATTGTCTTCTTCTTCCTCTTCCCCCATGATAAATTAAGGTTTTTAGCTTGTTCCAATACTTGTCATTCAGTCAACCTCTTTGGAGGTGCCTTAGTCTACACACTATAGTTAAATTCCCCCTTTTTAAAATGCATGGATGGTTTCTATGCAACCGCCTTTTGTAGTCTAGGAATGCCATCTTCCTGCCATGTTGAAGTTGTTTGGCACACATTTAGTTACTACAAATAGGACATGTAATGTATCCCTTCACTGTGCATCTTGTCAAATTATTATATACAGGAAAGTTGCCTATTGTCCATAGTAGTACAACCATAAGGGTAAATGTCTCTTTCTTATATGCATCATAAGCTTCGACCCCTAATTCCCACAATGTCCTAAGATCATTAATCAACAGAGCCAAGTAGACCTCAATGTCACTCCTAGGTTGCTTGGGACTCAATATTAACATAATTAATAACATGAACTTCCTCTTCATCCATAAAAATGGTAGAATGTTGTAACAAACTGTTGTAATGAGCCAACAACTATACCTACTGCTCATAGAACTATGAGGATTAATCCTATCTGCAGATATTGCAAGTCGTGGGTTTCTGGGTTCTTCTTTGAAATTAGGCCTTATAAAGTATATAAGCTTCCATGCTAGGCTATTTGCTAGATGGCATAAATAGTTATCACATACTCTCTCCTTCACATGCTATACTAGTTTCTTTGTTGTTTCTTTATTATGAAATATTCTTAGGAACCTTGGAATAGGGGGAAAATATCATAGAACCTTTGCAGGGACATCTTTCACTTTCTAATCATTTGAATTCTTCTTCACCTTTCATCTTGAATGTCCACAAGTTATAAATATAGTTTTATCTTTGCGCTCCTTTCTGTATAAGATGCAACCATTAGGACAAGACTATATCTTTCCATACTTCAACCCTAGTGCAACCAATGTTTTGTTTGCCTCCCATGTTGACCTAACCAATTTGTTATCCTTTAGCAGCATTTTACAGATGACTTTCAATAATTTTGTAAAACCTTCATCTAAAAAAAGAAAATCTTAATTTCACATTGTAAAGTTCTACCACTACAGATAGCTTGGTATAATCTGTACACCTCAATGTAAAATAGCTCATCGGATTCCTCCATTGTAGTCTAGAATTGTTTAGGGTTATCTTAGAAGTCATCATATGCATCTTGAAACATTAGTGCAGCTGTACTACTATCTGCAACACTTCCTACAGTGGCTTTGTGATGGATTACTAATAGATGTATAGACATTGGACTTGTAAGTTACGATCCTCATGATATGAAGCATGATCCAATGGTTGATTTGACTAGAAATCCAAAAATTGAACATGTATGACCATTTAAAGTGGATGAATCCTAGATCTAACCATCCATGTATTAAAATAAATGAGTTAATGTAGATGATGAATTTATTTGAATACTATCATTAATTACTAAAATTATGAAAGCATGTGAAAATCTTAGTGGTTATCTCATGACACATTTCACTTTAATGCATAGGAAATAGAATGACTAAATTTGAATTGAAAGTGCTAATGTTGCCTAATGTTTCTGTATTTATAACTCTTTGACTGGAACTTACTGTAGTTACATTTAAATGATGTAGAAATCCTTAAAAACATATGATTTATCTTGAACTAGTTACAGATGTGAAAAGAACTTGAAATACTTGGTTTATCCTAATTATAACATTAGAAAAAAAGTGTGATAGGACTATACACCTTGGTTGAAACATACACTTAAATTTAGTGAACATTACAAATACCTTCAACATGGTTGGACTTTATAGATATGCTACTGACACCAATGAAACTGTAAAATTAATATTGCAATATTTGGAATGCCCTAAATAGCACAAAATTCTGATGAGTGCACTAAAAAGATTACTGTATAGCTCACAAGGTTTTTGAATTATAGGGAGAGACCAACACAATGTCCTAAAAGTGGTCATATTGAAGAAAGCTTAATATGTTAAACTCATATGTGCCCTTATGACTGCTTATTGAAGGAAAGATTCCTATGGTCTTCATAACTAAGAGAGAATAACAAATTACATTGTTAGTAGCCATAATCTAAGTTATTTTAACCTAATTTTACTGCCATTTGCTGAAGTAGATTTGCTACTTATATGTGTGTGTGTATGTATGTATGTATCTATGTACCAGGGTCTAGGGCCACAACTCATTTGTCATTACTGATAAAGGCTTACCATTAGTTTAACAATGGTTCACTAAATGACATGTATTTTTGTAATTGTTTAAAGTCCTTCCTTTATAATCATTGCTTTAGATGCATTGTTTAATGATTGCAGCATGAGAAAGTTGCATTATCATTAGTAAGACAACTACTTATCATAAGCTGTGAACTAAGCATGCATGTTTGGGCATTAATTGTTTTGATGTGGATATTAGATGCATACTTTTGGGAGCTCAAAGTGCATTATCAACTAAATGATGAATGCATGTTAGAAAACTATTGGAAAGCATGTTTTTATAGCTTGTTGAAGACATGAGTTTGAAAGGTTCTCATATCTAGAAATGAATAGATTTAAATGGTTTCTCACAAGACTATGAAAGATAGTTTTATCCTCATATAATGGTCTTAGAGGTGTATTTGATTGATGTCTTAGGCAACTGCTCTATGAGCTACTGTAAGTCCTCAAGATGCTACTTGATTGATGCTTTAGGCAGGCATTCTATGAGTTGGTGTAATTCTTGGTGATATGGATTTCATCAATATTTTTGATAGGCACTCACTGAGTCTATAAGTCCTAGAGATGTGATTTTGATCACTGTTTTGGCATGTGCTCCATAAGGATAGTAAGACGTGGAGGTATGCACACCAGGGGCAGCAGTAAGATCTAGAGGCAAGTGTTCTATGTGATGTGGTAAATCCTAGAGACCTTATGCTAGGTGGTGCAGTTGGCCACTATCTTTTGAGATGATATTGATACCAGCCTTGCGATAGAGACAACGGACAGTAGGAGCAGCTTCTCATGGGGAAGTGATCTGAGTGGTAGCTAAGTAGCCTCCATGAGGTCTGGTCAGTCATGGCTATGCAGTATCCATGCACTATTAAAATTTGGGTTTTATAAGATAGTAAAAACCAAATGGTTTAAAGACAACTATCTTATTAAAAATAAAATAAAAATATAGTTTCTAAAACCATCTTATGTTTTGTAACATTATAAGACAATTTTAATAAAACCATCTTATAAAAATAGTTTATAAGATAATTAGTGAAAATTGTCATATAATGTCATGTTTTGTAGATGGTTTTGAAGAATCATCCTTTAAATCTTCTTTTAACACAATGTGAAGTTTAACCTATAATTTTTTACTCTCAGCTGCTTCGATGAAAAACTCGAACGTTGAGTTGGATTTATGTACACTTTGTCCTAAACTTGTATCTTCGCAGTTGATATCAATTTGGGTATGTATTCATTCTTATTTTTGTCATATGTTTAATTTATTTAATGTTTATGATTATAAAATTCCTTTTCTAAAGCCTTTCCTTCCTATGTGTGATCATTCATAGATATGGATTAGTGTGTGGATCATTTATGTATATAGATCAGTCATGTTTTTATGTCATTCTTACTTATCCCAATCCTAGAGTTGAAATTTTGGGTCCTCGAATATCTATGTTTTTACTAATTATATGTACACTTTTTTGAGTACACCAAGTATTTGGTTAAATTCCTAACCCATTGTTATTAATCTTTTCATGTCTAGAAATTCTTCATAAGAATCTAAACATCAACTTTTGGGAAAAGTAGAAAAATATGCTTGGATTACTATGAAAAGATCATCAAGAGAATATGAGGGAATAGCAAAGTTCATAGAGTTTGGACTTAGGCAGGTGGTGATTGTAATCGAATGCAATGTCCATGCTCAAGATATGAAAACCTAAAAAAGTTTACTGTAGGTGAGTTGAGAGAACATTTATGCTTCAATGAAGTTGATGAAAGCTACCACCTCGATGTGGCATGGAGAGGGAATTCCTCATAGGACCACTGTAAGGGTTGAATGTGTATAAGGCATTGATGCCTCAAAATAGGCAAATGATAGATGCAACGAGTGGAGGAACCCTCATGTTAAAAGATGAAAGTGAGGCATGGGAATTCTTTCAAACTATAGTTGATAATTCTCAGCAATGGGATTATTCAAATAGGAGAGAAAGAACTAACTAGCCCACTAAGCAAGGAGGTATCTATGAGATAGGAGTGCATACTGATCTATCCTATACGCTCGACTCTATCGCTGAAAAAATAAGTGGAAGAATGGACAAGCTTGAAACTCTGTTTCAATCATTTATGGCTGTTACATTATCCCAAAAACCTCTACAAGAGGTATGCACTACTTGTTCTAGTCCAGCCCATTTAACCTTAGCTTGTCCATCTAATAAAGTTCTGACAACCTGGGTTTTCCCATGCATTTTTAAATGCAATATCTAATTCCTAAGGCGGGATGTATTCCTATTTGAATATCTTGTAGACCAACGAATGCAGTGAATGCATATTGCCAACCTAGCGACAACCCATATTCTGAGACCTACAACCCTAAATGGGCTAGGCATCCCAATTTGTCTTGGTCAAAGAATAAACAACAAGAGGGACCATTTGTGAATCCCCCTTTCCAAAAATTTCCTCTTAGAACTACAGTTCCCCATTAGCCACCTAGCTTTCAACTACCTCTACAACAAAAGAAACCATATGCAGAGGAAAACATCCATACCATGCTGGAACAAATTGTAAAAGGTATTGATTACACTAAAAAGGCCTTACACCAATTGCAAAATGAGAGTAAACAGTCAGCCAATGCCAACTCTCAAGCCATAGCCAAGCTAGAGATGCAAGTAAGCCAATTGTCTACTGAATCACATAATAGAGGAAAAGGTCAGTTTCCTAGTCAACCCATCCCTAACCCTAAGGGTCAATTTGAGATAGGGTCAAGTTCACAAAACCTTAACCCTCATGAGCATGTGAAGTCCATAATTACCCTTAGGAGAGGTCATCAAATCAATAACAAAGAAGGGCAAGTTAAGGAAACTGTAGAGGAAAAAGAGGTAATAAAAATACAGGACAAAGAGAAAAGAGAGAACAACCCTGTTGAACCTATAGTGGAAGCACCCTATCTGCCTAAAGCCCCTTTTCCCCAATTACTGAATAAAGCTAGGAAGGGATCAAACTTCAATGAGTTAATGGAGGTATTTAAACATGTACAAATCAATATACCATTGCTCAATGTGATTAAAGACATCCCTGCCTATGCCAAATTCTTAAAAGAGCTCTGCACAACAAAGTGAAAACTTAATGTGCAAAAGAAAGCCTTCCTCATCGAATAGGTGAGCTCTTTGATTCAACATAAGACCCCACCAAATTTTAAAGACCCAGGATGTCCTACAATTACTTGCGTTATTGGAGATCATGTCATAGATAGGGCACTTCTTGACTTAGGGGCTAGTGTTAACTTGATGCAATATTGTGTCTATCAGCAACTAAAACTCAGTGAGTTAAAACCAACCACCACCACACTGCAATTAGCTAATAGATCTATCAATATACTTCACGGTTTGGTTGAAGATGTCTTGATACAGGTGGATAAATTTTATTATTCTGTTGATTTCATTATGCTAGACACCCAACTTGTATCCGACCTTGGTAGTCAAATAGTAGTCATCCTTGGACATCCATTCTTGGCAACATCCAATGCCATTATTAACTATAGGAATGGTTTAATGAAACTCTTATTCAGCAACATGAAGGTTAAGCTTAATGTTTTTAATGCCGATCAACAATATTTAGATCTTGATGGTCCCTGTGATGTTAACTTGATAGAGAGTCTAATTAATGAGACTCATTCACCATTGTCCATCTCGAACCCACTAGAGGCTTGTCTGATGCACTTTAATGGAGAATTTGATATAGACAAGTCTATCGAGGAGGCAAACAATCTTTTAGATGTTGCACCAATCATGGATACCTCTAAGTGGGGTCCTTATGTAGAACCACTCCCACTGTCTAAATCTGTCCCCATACCATCAATAGAGCAACCACCGTCTTTAGACCTAAAACCCTTGCCTGATAACTTGAGATACTCATACCTAGGGCTAGATGAAACCTTACCTGTAATAATAGCATCAGACTTAGATAAAGAACAGGAGGGTAAGCTTTTAGATGTTCTTAAGGAACATAAAACTACTCTAGGGTGGATAATAGCAGACATAAAAGGGATAAGTCCAGTCATATGCATGCATAGGATACATCTAGAAGAAAATGCAAAACCTTCTAGGGAAACTCAAAGGTGACTAAACCCTCACATGAAGGACGTGGTTAGAGATGAAGTCCTAAAGCTCTTAGATGTTAGGGTCATATACCCTATCTCTGATAGTACTTGGGTTAGCCCCGTTCAGGTTGTACCTAAGAAATCTAGGGTCACGGTAGTAAAAAATGAGGATAACAAGCAAGTCCCCACCCACATGACCACTGGGTGGAGAGTTTGTATTGACTATTGAAAGTTGAACGCAGTCACGAGGAAAGATTATTTTCCTCTACCTTTCATTGACCAAATTCCTATAGCACCAGAGGATCAGGAGAAAACCACCTTCACCTGCTCTTTTGGAACCTTCACCTATAGACACATGCCTTTTGGGCTTTGTAACACTCCAGTTACATTTCCAGGGTGTCTGTTGAGCTTTTTCTTAGACATGGTAGAAAGATTACTTAAGGTTTTTATGGATGACTTCTCAGTATTTGGGTCATCATTTGATGAGTGCCTACACCACTTGAAGTTAGGCCTTGTAAGGAGTTAGGAGAAGAATCTTGTCTTAAATTGGAAAAAGTGTCATTTTATGGCATGGAGTGGGATAGTATTAGGCCACATAATATCACCCAATGGGATAGAAGTCGATAAGACAAAAGTGGATTTAATAGCCAACCTTCCTCCACCAAGGATGGTAAAAGAAATCTGCTCCTTTTTAGAACATGCTGGCTTTTACAGAAGATTTATCAAAGATTTTAACAAAATTGCCAAGTCCCTATGTAATTTACTTACAAAGGAGGCCACTTTTGACTTTGATGAAGACTGTAAGAAAGCATTTGAGCAACTTAAGGCTAAATTGACTTCTGCACCTATTATTCAACCACCAGATTGGAACACACCATTCGAAATAATGTGCGACACGTCAGATTATGCCATTGGAGGTATTTTGGGGCAGCGCATTGATAAACTTCCCCATGTGATATATTACGCTAGTAAAACACTAAATGATGCACAACTAACTATTCCACTACTGCGAAAGAGTTGTTAGCTGTAGTGTTTGCTTTGGATAAGTTTAGATCTTACCTCTTAGGGTCTAAAGTTATAGTATACTCGAATTAGCCTTAAAGTACATCCTTTCTAAAAAGGATGCAAAACCTATGTTGATCCATTGGATACTACTGCTACAAGAATTTGACTTAGAAATTAGGGACAAGAAAGGTTTAGAAAATGTAATAGCAGATCACTTATCTAGATTAGTGGTGGAGCACACTATCGATCAAGAGCCTATAACTGAGTCATTCCCAGATGAACAATTATTGCATGTTTCTCAGTTACCATAGTTATGGAGATATTATTAATTATCTTGTTACAAAACAAATGCCTAATCATTGGACCAAACAAGATAAAAAGAGATTTTTAACTGAGGTTAGATATTTTACTTGGGATGACCCATACTTATTCCAGTACTATCCTGACCAAGTAATTAGGAGATGCATACCAGATAGTGAACATATTCATGTCCTTTTGTCATAATCATGTATTCGGGGGCCATTTCAGCTCTAAAAAGACATCTGCAAAATTTTGTAGTGTGGATTTTATTGGCCTATCATATTTAAGGATGCACATGTTTACTGTAAAGTATGTGTAAGGTGTCAAAGGTTAGGAAGTTTAGGAAGGAAACATATGATTCCCTTAAACCCAATCCTTGTCATAGATCCTTTTGATGTTTGGCGCATAGATTTAATGGGACCTTTTCCTAATTCTTTTGGAAATCTATACATCTTAGTGGAAGTGGACTATGTGTCCAAGTGGGTGGAGGCTATACCCTGCAAAACCAATGACCACAAGGTTGTGGTAAAATTTTTAAAAGAAAATATTTTTGCATGGTTTGGTACTCCAAGAGCCATAATAAGTGATGGGAGAAAACACTTTTGTAATGAGGTGTTTGAGAATTTAATGAAAATGTATGGTGTCGACCATAGGATAGCTACCCCATACCACCCTCAAACTAGTGGTCAAGTAGAGGTATCCAATAGGGAAATAAAGCAAATTCTAGAAAAGATAGTCAATCCAAATAGGAAAGACTGGTCTTTGAGACTTATTGACGCTTTATGGGCTTATTGTACAGCATATAAAACCCCTATAGGAATGCCACCCTACCGCTTGGTCTATGGAAAGGCTTGCCACTTATTAGTAGAGTTACAACACAAGGCATATTGGGCTATCAAAAAGCTAAATTTTGACTTAGACTCTACTAGAACCCACAGAAAACTCCAACTCAATGAGTTGGAAGAATTACGAAAAGATGCATATGAGTCTGCATGATTGTACAAAGTCCGAATGAAGGTTGTACATGATAGATATATTTCAAGAAAATCCTTCACACCATGTCAAAAGGTCTTACTGTATAATTCTAGATTGCATCTATTCCCAAAAAAACTTAGATTTAGATGGACCGAACCTTATATAGTATGCACAATCTATCCTCATGGATCCGTTGAGATTGAAAAGAATGGAGAAATCCAAAAGGTCAATGGTCAAAGGTTAAAACCTTTCTAGAACTGCCTAACCTTGAAATTGACGGGACACTTTTAGAGACACTTGAGTATCATGATCGACCTTAGATTACCACTCCAGGAGCCTTGCAACATATCATCATTGAACTCATCATTATGTCTAGTTGAAGACGTTAAACTTAGCACTTATTGGGAGGCAACCTAAGGGTTTAGAGTCTACATCACTCAACTTCCATATAGAATCCTATGTTTTTAAACATTGGAGACAATGTTTCATTCAAGCTGAGGGGTGTAGATGCACATAGAGATTTTGAATTTTCTTGAGTTAAAAAATAAAAATAAAATTCCCTTACTATGATGAGAACTGGTTGTTCAGAATTTAGTAAATATACTATTTTCACCTGTTAATGGGAATGCATATGATTAGTTTTGCATATCATTCATGTGTTGAAGCATTTTGTGAAAGTTAATTCTCGGAAGTCATTTACACATAGTACATAATCAAGACTAATATAGAGGTATGACTTAGAGACCTTGAGGAAAACCAATGGAGACCTATAACCTAGTGAGAGTTTGAGACTATCTTCTTTTAAAGATTTATAAGTAATTTCACACTTTCTTCAGCATACATACATTAGTGTGATCTTATTATCATTGTTTTTGTTAAACATTAAGAATAAATAGGAGTAATAGCTTTAATTCTAGAAATTTATTGAATCTGATAGGCTTTAAGAAACCTAAGAAATGATATATGCCATCCTTGCTCAGCCTAGAGACATAAAGCCTACCCGATATATTATACCACTAGTTGTCCTTTTGAGCATGTTATTAAGCCTTTTCTTTCTTAACCCCATTCACCTTAACCCAGAATAACCCAGTAAAATAAATAGCCACTACCCGTCTTCAAAATGACTAAAGTAGAAAAAATTCAAAAATAGGACAAAAAGTAAAAGAAGTGAGAAAACTTAGCTGTCTTTCTTTCAAAGAAGAAAAATAAAAAGAAGAACTTAAAAGAAGAAGAAGAAGAAGGAAGACCAAAATCTGAAAGAGAAATTAGTACAAACCCAAAAGAAAAGTTGTCCTAATAGATATTCATTGAAGACATCTACTCAATTTTGACCCTTTGAAATCTGTATACCTTTCTTTTTTAAACCTATCGTAAGCCTACATTTCGTCCTAGTTAAAGACCTATGGATCTTAGGTGGACATAGCCTTAAAGAGGAGATAAAAAGAAAGAATTAAGGTCAAAGACCCCTAATATTCTTGGTGTTAACATCCACTCTTAGGGATCACTTTTCTTTGTCTCATGAGCGTTTAAAAGAATTATGTGAACCATTAGCTTATTGGATTCGGTCACATAATGAGAGAAATATGTTAAACCCCTCATCTGAGAGTTTTATTTATGAGCGTATATCTGTGAGGATTTGAGTTCAAGACATATTTCCAATGGAATGTAAGCATATCCAATTAGAAGTCAAGATTTATGTGGCTATACACACACATATGCACTCTGAGGAATAGCTCAAATAAAATGTCTCTAATATGTGTATGGTGTGTAAAATTGTCAAATCCTCTTCATTAAGTTGTGAAAAACTAGTAAAATTGCTAATGAATGATGATTCTCTAAGATAAAATAGGGCACTTGACCTTACTAAAATTTGTGGGTATATTCATTGCAAACTCTCAGGAGGCCTAACTCATCCACTAGGGGTAACCTAGCAGTTCAAGGGCTTGTTGCATATGCTAAATGCAATCGTGATTACCTACGAAAGTGGCACCTTGTACTAGTTTTGTAAAATAGTCTTTTGCATGTTTTGCTTGGGACTAGCAAAATGCTGGTTGGGGTGTGTGTTAAGTATTTAATTTTGGATAAAATACCCCTTTTTTAGCATTTAATTAGACCATCTAAATCATTAATTTGGTAATTTTTGGATAAAATATAAAAAATAGCTCAAACAGACCATCGAACCATAAATTGTCAAAATTAGTAGTCAGATGATCAATTGAGCTAAGTGGATAATTAATGTATGGTTTAGATGACTCTAATCTAGTCTTTGATTTTGCAAATAAACTAAAGGAGGGTTGGATGGCTCGGATTTAATATCAGTGGTGTAGATTAGTTGAAGATCAATAAGGCAAGGGAAGAAGGTTTCCTAATGGAAGAGGAGTCCTAATTTGGAAGAGGAGAAAGTCCTAATAATAATCTACCTCTTAAAGGAAGGAGGTGGAGGAAGATTAGGAAAGAAAAACAATTATAAAGAGGGAGAACTGTACAAGCCTAAGGGAGTTTTTGGAGTTTTTGTTTTGGGGGGGAGTTCTCATGTGTTTTTCTTTGTTTGCTTTGCGTTCCATTTGAGTTCTTGTTCTTGCTTTCCATCTATTTACCACATCATCCCCAGCACCACCCTCATTACCTCTTTCTATTTCTCCCATTTATTTCACTCATTGCACGTTTCATCGCACTTCTTCCCTCTTTGTCCCATCTCCCTTGTTTATCTCACGAGTGCGTTCCCTTGCTGAAGACAAACCAATTCCCAATTTTCTCTTCTTTGCTATCTCCCCCCCCCCCTCCCCCCCCCCCCCCCCCCCCTCTCTTACTCTCATCCTCTATTCCAGAGGACGTTCAGACCAAAGGCGTCGTCTCCTTCCTTTCCACCCTCCAGCACACATCTACACTCGCCCCAATTCTCCCCTCTCACATTCTTCTTCTTGCCCTTAAGATCCCCCTCCCATCTCTATCTTTTTCCCCTGCATCCATCACAATTTTTTCTCCCTCCAGTCACATGCCTAAGCATCATTTTTTTCTCTCTTCCGTTGTCGTGCCCAGACTAGGAGCTCCCTCATCACCGACCGCACCTTTCCACCGGACCAGCATCGACTCAAATCATTGGCTCTGACAACACTTAGAGCACCTGGAAGAGCTTGGTCTATGTTTGGTCTCCAGTCGACCAGCAAACGATGCCTAATTCTCTTCGGCACCCATCTCTCCATGGGCCAGGAGCACGCCCAACCGACATCCGATCGTGCGCCGCCATAGCCCTCCACCCAGCTCATCTCCACAGCCTGAGCAGTGTACAACAGCCATCTTTCTAGCACTGCCAAGCATCATCCCTTTACTTCTGCCACATCAGAACGTCTAGGCACATTTGCTTCCAACCCTCCACTCAGGCCAACACCACCGTCTTCTCCAGTGGATTTGGTGTTTTACAGGGAATGATATTTGGGAAAATTTCCAAATTTGCCCTTGCAAGAATAATTGAATTGACATTTTATGTCCTTTACTGTTCTTATTCTTATTTTATGTTATTCTCATTATGTGTTATTACATTACTGTTTAACTCAATTAACAGTTTTGGTTTAACTACGAAAAACCTTTAATTTCTTGTCTATTTTACTTCAGAATTTTAATTAAATTTTAGAACATGTTCTTAGGATAGATTCTAGTTTAATTACTATTCTTGATCTTCAATTTATATTCTAAAAATAGATCTAAGCCATTAATCATTAAATTTCTTAATTTGATTAGATCTCTAACAATTTGATGAATCTGACAAATTCATCTATCAGATCATTAATCCAAGAAATTTTGAATATATTGATGGACTTTGATCAAGATTTTTCATACCAAAAGTGAGGAAATTGGACAGTACTTAAGCTAGAAAATTAGATTTTTCTTAATTTCTTCTAGTTTTAGTTTTAATTAAGGTTTTATTGTTTCTTTTTCTTTATCATTACCGAGCAATATTAGATTACATAGCCTAAAGCTCATCCAGGTGCATTTTTTCTCTAGTTAGCATCAACTAAAACACCATAATCAAATTGAATTTATGTATGTTTTATCTTCAAAATTGTACTATCTCAACCAATAATGGAGTGGGCACAGCTTTCTTTTTATGTCTTATTTGCATAATTATAGATAGAAAATTCCCTTCCTATTAAAGTATTCCTTTCCTATGTATGAATCTTTCATGTTTACATCAATCTTTCTATTCCAAACTAGAGCTGAAAAATCTCCAATCATGAATATGAGTTTTTTCCAATGTTTTCTTCACACACCTAGTATTTTCTAAAATGCTTAACCAAGTTCATTAATCTTTTCATGTCTAAAATGTCTTCACACACATCAGAGCATTAACTTTTGAACAAAATGGATAAATGTTTTTGGATGATAGTGGCAAGATTATCAAGAGAATAAGAGGAGGAAGTAGAAAAGTTCATAAAATTTACATTTAAGGCAAGTGGTTATTGTAAACACATGCATTGTCCTTGCTTGAGATGTGGAAACCTGGGAAAGTAAATGTAGGCAAGTTGAGAAATATTTATGCTTCATTGGAGTCAATGAAAGCTATCACCTCTAGATCTGGCTTAGAGAAACATTTTCTTATGGGCCCTCGAATAGGGTAGAAAGATGTGAACATGAAGACATTGTCAGAAGTGTTACATATAGTACCACTGCATTAATTTTTCAAGATGCGTACTAGGATGACCTTGAACAATTCTAAACTCATTTGAGGAAGCTGATGAGCTATTATTCCTTGGGTTTACAAATTATACTAACTTATCTATGGTGATAGAATTGTACAATGTGAAATTCAAATTTGATTTTTTGGATCAATGTTTTACATAAGTTTTAAAGGTGCTCAGTAAAATGGTAGCAAAGGAGAACAAATTTGTAAGGTCCACATGGGAGGTAGAGAAAATCTTGGCTGCACTAGCGTTGAAACATGAGAAGATACATATACATGCCTATTCGAATTACTATATCTTGTACAAGGAGTACAAAGATAAAACTACATACCCAACTTATGGACATTCAAGATGGAAGTTGAAGAAGAATTCAATTGAGTAGATGAAAGATGTGCTTGCAAAGGTCATTTGGTATTTCCTCCCTATACTAAGATTCAAAAGAATGTTCCATATTACAAAAACAATGAAGAAACTAGTATGCCATTTTGATGAGTGAGTAGCTAATGGCTATTTATTCCATCTAGCAAATAGCCAAGCATGGAAACTTGTCGACTTCTTGTGGCTCGATTTTGGTGAAGAACCTTGAAACCTACAACTTGTAATGTACATAGATGAGATCAATCCTTATAGTTCTATGATTAATAGATATAGTTTTTAGCATGTTTTAATGGTTTGTTACAACCTCCCACCATTGTTATGCATGAAGAGGAAGTTCACAATGTTAAATATGTTGATATTGAGTCCCAAGCAACTCGAGAACAATGTTGATGTGTACTTGGCTCCATTGATCAATGATCTTAAGACATTATGGGATGTAGGGGTTGAAGCTTGCAATGCATATAAGAAAGAGTTGTTCACACTAAAGGCTATATTGCTATGGTCAACAAGCAACTTCCCTGTGTACAATAATTTGGTGGGACGCACCATGAAGTGATACAATGCTTTTCTTATCTATAGTGACCAAATGTGTTTTATATGGCATAAACATGGCAAGAAGATGACATTCGCAGGCTATAGAAAGTAGTTGGGTAGAAACCATTCATATCGTTTTAAAAAAGGGGAATTTAACGATAGTGTAGAGACAAGAAGATCTCCAAAGATGTTGACTTGATGATAAGCATTAAAATAGGTTCAAAACCTTAATGTCTCATAGGGGAAGAAGAAAACTAAACATATAGGTGATAACAACTTTAAAAGTTGTTAGAAGAAGAAGTCAATATTCTTTGAAATTATATATTGGAAATTCCTACATATTCACCATGCACTTGATCTCATTAACATTGAAAAGAATGTGTGTGAAAGCTTGACTGGTACCTTACTTGACATGCGAGGAAAACAAAGGATGGACTTGTAGGTCAAATGGATCTTATGAGGATGGGTTAGAAGAGAAGGTTGCATCCATATAATAGGTGTAACAACCGTAATTTTTATGAATATAATTGAATTATTAAAAATTAAAAGTTAAAATTTTAAAAGTAGAACTAGAACTTTGAGTTTCAGGAAAATTCATTTTTAATATAAAATAAAATCAAGACTTAAAACTTTGATATTTGTAATGTGCTAAAAAACCAATCAAAATGACTATACATACATCAAATTCGAAGTTCCGATGAAAAATCCTTATTTTTCTCTATTTTTATGAATAAAAGGGTAAAATGGTAATTTTACTCATAACAAAGACCAAAGACATCGAAATTTGGAATGTACTAAAAAATATGATTTCAATGCCACTATGCTCAATTCTAAGTTCGGGAGAATCAAACAAATTATTCTCAATAAAAGGGCAAAATGGTCCTTTCACACCTTTGTGGGGCCCACAAATGGATCCAACTACAAGAAAACATGTCATCATGAGTCAAACCATTATCAGCTGCAAGTGGAGAAGGAGGTGGTAGTGGGAATCCAATGACAATTTAATAATAAAAAGAATTGAAACATGATAATTACATGTAATCATGAAAAATTCAAAAATCCCTATAAATAGCTCATAAAATTCCCAAAAAATTTTCTAATGTTCATCACAAGGTCCCCTACAATGCCCTAAAATCTCAACTCCAGAATCCTCCCCCATCTCCCCCAATTCCTCTTTCTTTCTCTCTTATTCTCTGTGGGCATGTCCCTGGGCAAACGACCCCATGTCTGCATCGAGAGCATCCAAGGATGCGTTGTCCCCAATGAACCTCGGATTCCACCCAAGAAACCCTAATTCAATTAGCCATCACATTCTAATCATTAATCTTTAATCTTCATCGTTGGATTTGGTCGACCAAGGTTGATCTACAAAAGTCCTAAGTTTTCATGATGATCATTGGGAAACTCAAGACAAAGAACAACCTCCGGAATTGTTACCATCTCCAATGGAATTTTCAAGCTATTTTAGCCAATCTGGCCATCAAACAGTGATCTTACATCGTTAAATGTCTTCAGTACATGGTGATCTACAAAAGCCCCATGGTTCTCCTCCTTCTGCAACAACACCGGAGATTTTGGTATTTCCAATGTCTAGGGTTTCTTATCTTTTCTGGGCTAGATATCTCTCTCTCCAGTGAAGCTTTCTTCATCAAACTTGACCAGGTAAGTCACCCTCACCCTCCTCTTTCCATTCCGGCATTTAACTTGAGTTTTCTAGCCTCTAGATGATCTCCCCAACCATTGATCTGTCAGAGACAATGGATCTGCCAACAGGGTCAAGATCTCCCTCCATGAATGGCTCAGATGCAACTTCTGAGCTATTGGATGGATTCTTGGGGCCCAAAAACCCCAAGAGATGAAATCTTGGCCTTTAGCAACCAAGGATGAAGGAGATCTAGAGATGGTTGATTTGACGGTCCAGATATGGACTGTCTTGACTATCATCAGTCACCTCTCCCTGGTGATGGGTAATCCAAAGTAATGCTAAGCGGGCCACACTCCCATTTTGTCACATTCTGTGGAGTTGATCTTAGCCGTCCAATTTTGAACTAAGAGCTTATTTCTTAAATTAAGAGCTCAATTTAGCTCTGATTTTATATTTGAAAGTTTCTATAGATTCCTTGTCACTTGTATAAGTTACTGAACTCATAAGATTTATGTTTTTAATAGTACTTAATTATGATAATTACTAAAATTTGTTCCAATAGTAATGGATCATGATCAAGATGATCTCAAAATAGAGATCTGAGCCGATGGATGGATTTAGGAGGTCCCAAAAGCTTAAGGACCATGATCATAGTAAAATTTTTGGATCTCTAGATCAAGTAATTAAACAAAAATAGTAAGATAAAATATTAGCCCTTAAAATAGGCTAAAATCTTAAAATCCAAATTCTGATCTCAATTTAACTCCAAATTGAGATTGAAAAGTTGGTTTGGATTCCTCTTAATGAGTACAACCTACTGAACTTAGAAAATTTATGTTTTGATGCATGTAAAATTTTGTTAACAAAGAAAAGTATTACTAATTCCTATGATCAGTGAAATTTGGAATGATCAAACTCTATAATTCTAATCCACTGATGATCTTATGATTTTGAAACATGGAATCAATGGTTAGAAGTGATTGATCTATGTTTAATTAATAGATCTATACGTAAAAGTAGTAAAATCCAAAAAAATGAATGGTAATTAGATAGTATGGATGTATTTGGATGATGATATAAAGTTAATATCATATGGATTGATGGACTTGATGATGATAATTAGGGATAGATTAAGATCTATTCCCTTAAACTGGATAAAATGACTTAAGATCTTCTTGATCAGTTGGTCAAGAAGGATTAGATCATTTGATGAGATGCACCAATGATCTAGTGATAAAATCGCATTAAGAAGATGTATAGATCTAAAGGAAAAATGAAAGATCAAGATCCAAGTCCTAAATGGATGAAAAATGAATAGAAATCAACTATGACCGTTGGATCATGATAAATAGTTATGGCATGTTAAACTTTCATTTGAATTATTGAATGTTATTATAATTGTCTTTTATTCCTTAGTAGATCTAATTGTTAGATTTACTTATTTATTTATGCTTTAATGCTTATGTCATGAAAATTACATTGAAAGTGTAATTAATGAAAAATAGAGTTGAAGGACATTTACATGGAATGAATGATATGGACTTAATGATAGTAAGGGCTATAGATAGTAGGATAATATAAGGAATATCATTTCCTTGGCCCAAATTAGGAGAATAATGAAACTCCATGAATGACATTTTATATGTCCATGGACTTAATTAAAATCAATTAGAAAGAGTACTTAGGGTTAAAATGCTCATAGGAACCTTATGAAAGGTTGAGCTAAGGTCACTCTAGTGAATGCTAAACATGGTCATTAAGGGGGTTTTCTAATAGAGCCTCACTCTTCCCCTACCTTCCATTGACATTTGTTAGGTCTAAATGCCTCCTTACATGAGGATTGAAGTAACCACTTTGTGTTCAGTCATTCAACTAGTAAGCCTTAGTCAATTGAAAATAAGAGGAGTAGTCTAGACTTAGGATGAAATATGCTATCTTCAACCAGTAAAACTATAATAACCCAAGGGCCCACACCCTTCAACAATATTGTTCGTGTCAGCAGACTGGGGCCCATATCACCCCGTCCACCCATGATTTTGTTCTTCCCCTGTAGGGGAAAACTAGTCGTTGCAAGGGAAGTCCTCAGCACTATTATCAGTAGGCCAAGAACTTTCCACCTAGCAATGTGGGACTAACTCTCAGTCCCTCAAACTACCTAGAAGCCTGCCATCCCTTTGGTCCGTACTCATCGGCCAGGGCTTCACCTCTCCCCCTTAGGGGACATGCATCCCCACATGTCACACATGAGCACCCACGTTCAATTAGACACCCACACCGGGTCAGGGTTTGGCTCTGATACCACTGTAATAACCCGAGGGCCCACACCCTGCAATGATATTGTCCGTGTCAGCAGACTGGGGTCCATATCACCTAGTCCACCCACAGTTTTGTTCTTCCCCCATAGAGTCCCTCATGCTACCTAGAAGCTTGCCAGCACTTTGGCCCGCCCTCATTGGCCAGGGCTTTAATGATGTAATGCCTTGAGCAATTCCACTACTTTTGCATCCATTTTACAAACACAATAAATTGGACATTCTATATGAAATTAACCATGTTAAATGTTTTATTTAATTTAAAATGGTAAACAAAGGAATTTGTAAGAAAAATTAGTACCATTATATTCTACATTCAAAATGGAATCCAACACCTCAAAGAACACCGAAAATGGAGTTCATATGGCCAAGTTATGGCCTTTTGAAGATACAGGGACATTTCTGTAAAATACAATTAAAATAGAACGACCCAAAAACACAGGGGGCTGTTTTACTAACAGTACCCCCTCCAGGTCGTCTTCTACCTCCAGCCACTAACTTGCACGATCACCGCCTCTGTGAGGCAGCAGAAATGGCGGCACCGCCTTGGCAGGGCTGTAAGAAGCCCTCTTCCCTCCTCCTCAACCATCCCTCATTTTCCTCATCTCCAACTACCTTGAGCAAGGGTATCTGGCTAGACAAAAATCAGAAAAACCCCCCTTCTGGTTTTTGCTACGTAGTCCGGCAATGGCCAGGTCCTTTGCTTGTGCCAGCCACTCTCCTCTCTTCTCTTTTTCCCCCCTTCTTCCTCCGGTCTCACTGGACATTAGGGTTTTTCTCTTTTTTGGTGAGCTGAGGTTTCAGAGCGGAAATAAGAACACCCACCGGCGGTCGGCACTTCCCTAGGCTACCCAGGTAAGGCCATTTGCTTCTCTCTCTCTCTCTCTCTCTCTCTCTCTCTCTCTCTCTCTCTCTCTCTCTCTCTCTCTCTCTCTCTCTCTCTCTCTCTCTCTCTCTCCCTTTTCCCCAAGATCCCGACCGGATCTGGGCTGTTTTTCGGCCGAAAAATGCCAGCTCTCTGTGGAAGAAACCAGATGGGTGGAAACACATCCAAGGCAGTGTCCCAGGGGTGTGGGCGCCCCAGGGGCGTGTGGGTGTGACGCGCACCCGTGCCGAGCTCCCTGGGGCGACGTCACACGCTTGCCCATGCGGACAAATGCCCGACTCGACCAAGACACTCAGGCGTCTCAGGAGTCAGAACGTGCGCGCAATTGTGCCTAAGATGCGTCCGCGCGACGCCATCCAAGACGCGCGTCATAGCGTGTCGCTCAGGCATGCACGCGCGTGTGAACGCGATCCCTGACACGGCCTTAGGACGCGCACAACGTGCGGGTGCGGGTCCTGGTTTGACGAGGGCATGCAAGCGTCCTGGGAACCATGACACGTGGGCCCTATTCATAGACAAATCGGGTTCATCCATGACTTTGTGGCGCTAAATATGCAATTACGGAGGCTGTAGGACTTCGATTTAGTAATCAAAAGAGTCGTTGTGTCCGTAGGAATGACGCAGACCTAATGAGATGATAAAACTTAGGATCATAGAACTATTCAGTATAACTATAGCCTAAGAACTATAAATATCTTCTAGATCTAGCCTAAAAGTGCATTAAGCAAGGGCTTATAGATCCAAAAAGGCAGATTTAGCCGTTAATCTATAAGTAATGACCCATAAAGGTTGGAAAATAATACTTGAATCCTTGTTACCCATTAATATCCAGGGTTGCACAGAAGTGATCCAGGGTTGAGTAGTGAAGAACACGATTCGAGGAACATCGAGGTAGGTAGTCTCATACTACTAAGTCTTCAAATACATTTCAAATATGAATGCTTTACTTGGCTTTAATTACTGTATTTAGCATGCTTTTTTAGATATGATGTTCTTATATGAGTACACGAATTTGTCTTCATGATTTATGGCCTTAAAGCACTTGAATTTATCACCATGTTTAGCATGTTTTTGTACAAGCATGCGGAATTATGGCTTTGAATGCGATTACTGGCATGAGCAGATTTTATGCATTGCTTGCATGTTTTGAAAACAAATGCCTAAATTGCATGATTTATGATATATGAGATTTGGATTATCTATATATGTATATGCTTTTTAGTGGGCAGATTGCCGAATGAGGCAATCCATGGTGGGCACCATGCTGAGAGGTTATTATGTACTGGGTTGGCTTCCTGGCCTCTACCAACAAAAAGGTGGATGGTATCACTACCAAAAAGGCATTGTCCCTTCCTTAACTGCTGTGGTAAATAGTGACGACCACTGGAGGTGTCATGGTACCCTTTCGGGGACAGCCATAGTCCCGTGGAGGCTATGGTGGGTAGGTCTCTAGATATTGGAGCCACACGATTCAGTTGTGTGCTAATCGTGAGCATAATGACCCTATGATTTCAGTGTGATTGATATGCATATAGCATTGAGACGGTCGTATACGAGTACTCGTGACTAGTTGGCGTGACGTATATGCCGAGAGACTAATGTGCATGATATTAGCATCTGCTTGAACAATGACTATTTTAAGAGTTTCATGATTATTATATTTGACTCGCTGGTTTAAAACATTTGCCGAGATCTTCGTATATGATTTCTATTTCATGATTTTGATCCTATTTATATCGTTGAATACTAGATTATGAGAAAGGAGTCCATGATTGAAATTGCATCAATAAGCTTATGTTTTATGCATAATTATGCATGCTTACACAAAAAGAATCACTGATGTTATACATGAAAAGCTCTTGGAATTATGCATGTTGCCTACTGTGTTTTCAAAATAGTAGTATCAGATCACCTACTGAGTATGAGAAATACTCACCCAAATATATTATTTTTCAGGATAGCTCCACTCACGAGTAGAAGAAGCATTAGAAAATGTTAGTGCTATGATGAAGTAAATGAAGAAGAGACAAGTATGAATGTAAGTAAACACTCTCCCTTTGGACATGTATCTGTATTTATTTACAGTTGGGCTGTGAGCCGTGACTAGATAGACCTGGGAAGACATTTATGATTACAATAATTTTCAAAAACTACTTTGGTTGTTGTGAAGCAAATGACACTCGGGGGTTTCAAAATGAGTTTAAAACAAAAGATTTTACACTGCATTGCATCGTTTTTATAAAATGGTTTTCAAATAGGGATGCATCCCGCCCTAGGAATTATATATTGCACTTAAAAATGCATGGGAAAACTCGGGTCGTCACAAAAATATTAACTGGTTGAATAATAATAATAAGATCATAAAAGGTTAGTAAAATATCTAATCTTAATAAAAATGGTAAGTAAGATTATCAAGATCAAGCAAGATCCATAAGGAGAACTTGAATGATCAAGAATAATAAGAATAATAACATTGTATTGTACTTAATATGCATGTTTATTAGTATGTATGTTATAGATCAAATCTAGATCATGGATTAGATAATCCAAACCCTTGATCAAATATAATTCAAGGAAAAGAACCAGGATCATCCTCCATAGGAATGATCAAATAGCTAAACTTAAATGAAAGAAGACTTAAATAGTTGAACTTAAATGAAAGAAGAACTAGATGATAGAAGATCTAGGCCCTTGATCTTTATCAACAAGTATAGATTGTTGATCAAAGGATCTATGAAAGATCAAGATCAAAGAGATGGATACACAAAGACTTAGAGATAAAAAATACTTAAATATGAAAGGTTGGAAGATCATTCTAACCGTCAGATCTATTTGATCAATAGGATAAAATACTATCTGAGGAAGATAGATTATATGGATGCTAGGAATACAAGACAAATCTAGATCCTTTATATCAAAGGACAAGATTAGATAAGGAATATAGATAGGTGATTATCTAAAATTGTACAAATAATTATAGTATGTATGTATATACAGATTACATACGTCAATCATGGAGGAATTGAAAGGATGGATCACTACATGAAGGTAGGTGGAACTTTAAGAATACAAGACCTATGGTCTATAGAATTGTTATTATACATAGACATTATAATGCCTAAGAATGATAACATGCTTAAATACATTTGAATCATAATTCATGTATATGAATAGAGATAACTCTTGAAATTAGATGGAATACATAATAAATACCTGTGTATCATTTATGATTACCCCTAAACTTAGATAAGAACATAATAATAATGGATATCATTTGTATCAAATGAGTATCCTTACACGTAATAACATTTGGTATATGAATACCAAATTAAAGGAAATGGGGATCATTTACATTAAGTGATTAATCCTATAAGAATATGGGTATCATTCATTGTAAATAAGGATCCCCAAACCTAGAAATGAAATTATATCCATAGTATGAGGATATTGAATACAAGGATGATAATATAAATAGATAGATCGTCTAAGATGTACAAGAAATATTTTAAATACAAGCATGTAGGCTTGTCATTTTGTTTTAAACAGGGATAAGCCTAAGGATGCTATGTTAGGGAAGTTATGAGGGTTTGGCCACTCGCTTCCCAAAATTTCATGATATTATGATACCTTGCCCAAAGAGAGGCTAAAAGTAGGGTGGCGCAATTATGGGAAGGCTCCACTGTGAAAGTTCTGTCTCCCCATATGAGCAGTGACACAATATTTTCCACCATGGTATCACTGGTGAATAAGGCAGCTATTCAAGTGTGCTAGTACGAATCAGACTGCAGCATGGTAGTCTTTGAGTATTTTGTGTATGATGCACAGCATAGTGAGATGCCAATATTGCCCTAATGAGGGAGTATTTTCCCAGCAAAGTTTGGATGATTTATCAACTTAGTATATCTAAGTATGGTTATTGATGTTTAAGATATTGATTATTTTTCATGATTTTTGACCGTGTATATATATATATATATATACATACGATATAGTGGTGAGTAGTTTGGAATTATCATAGTGGATGTTACATGATGAAATTTATGATTGAATGATCATATATGGTATGGTTCATGGAAATGGAATTATGTGATTAATATGAAATATGATGATTATGAATACTGTACTTTTGAATTATACAATTTCATATGTTCTTGAATCCTCTACCAAGCATAGCTTGCTGAGATATTGTAAATGTTTGGATGTTTATAATATCTCAAATACAGAAAGAAAAGAATGGAGGGATACGACATGGAAAGATGAAGACCATACTGTTGATCAAGACTATGTACATTTGTGAAAGGATTGGATTGAATTTTGATTTGTGTATTTTGGACATAAGATGTAATAAAGGGGCTGTGTATGTGAACCACAAGATCAATCCTACAATTTTAATAAAATGAGTTTCTTTGGAAACATATGTTGTACACAAAATTATGTATGTATATGAAAAAAAAATATTTGCTACTTAAGTTTTCAAAATGTTTGCAAAATTAGTTGACCACCATTTGAAAATAGATATTGTAAATGTATTTCAAAAACCCGAGTCGCCACAATAGGGGGGCTGTCATGGAACATACTAGCCTAAAGCACATTATATGCTTGATAGATTGGAAAGAATAGTATGTAAAACTTTGTTAGAGCTCAAAGTCTTGGATGACTACTCTTCAAACTTTAAAAATATTATCTCCATGAAAGAAATGAAACTATTAGGGATGAAGCCGCATGATTACCATGAACTAATGCATTAACTACTACCTGTAGCAATATATTTGGTGCTACTAAATAAAGATAGAGGCTCTACTATAAAATTCTACTACTTCAATGCTTTGTGCAAGAAGGTGGTGTGTGCTTCAAAATTACAAGAAATCCAAGATCGTCTAGTGACAAACTTATGTGAGCTTGAGACAAATTTTCCACTATCCTTCTTTGATATCATAGTACACTTAACAATGCACCTCATTAATGAGGTCCTCTGTGGGTAGGTTTATTTGTGATGGTTGTACTTGTTTAAGAGGTACATGAAAGGTTTAAAAGGGTTTGAACAAAATTACAAACAGAGAGTATCACAGAATGTTACATTATAGAAGAATTAATGGAGTTTTTCACATAGTATTTATTAGGAGTGGATGCTATTAGAATCTTGAGAAAGAAATGATAAGGTAGATTTAATGATCTCAAAGTTAGTGAAACTCTCTCAAGTGGTCATGTATCAATGTTGAACAAAAAGAACAGGACCGGGTGCCTTTTGAAGGAAAAATTTCGCCACAGAGGTATATATATATATATACACACACACATATGTTTACAATTTTATTGTCTAATTAATTATCCTACCTCATCCATTCTTATATATCTAGTATTTCTAATTTGTAGGTGGGTCAATGATAGTTGGCCTTAAATGTCATTGCAGTTGGTTCATGGTATGAGATTGAGTCTATGATTTTGCATGGATTGTTGATGTATCCACACACTAAGCGTGTCTATTAATGGGGTGTATTAAGAGGATTCCTACTTACCATTTTTGAGATAAGCCGACGATGTTTTTACCATTCGGGATGCCATTGAATATCATGTCACTTGGCTAGAGCCATATGTCATTCCCCTAAAATCCAAAATATATATGTTGTCATACCACCATCTTCTACAATATTTATTAGAAACCTCAATTTTATTATTTATTGTCTGCATCTAATGTTAATTAGAAGCAACAATAAGCACCATCGAGGTGATCACCTTAGCATCAATTCCTCACATCCTAGCAATCAAATCTATACTAGTGTTTATGTTTATTTTTATGATAAAATTGAATATCTTCAATGAACAATAGTGATAAATAAATTTTCCAACTTTACAACAACCATCTAAGGATCAACTAGAAGTCCCATCCAACATGCCTCTATTCTTGAGGAGCCTCTATAGACTCATTAATGAAAAGGTAATCAACCTTGTATATATAGTGCTTAGAGTGCTTACTGATGACACAGTTAAAGTACCACTCGTGATAGATGACCTCTTAGAGTTTGTTAATGAGCTTGGATACTCACATATTACCACCTATATTGGGTATGCAAATATCTGCTTCAATAAGAACCCTTTACATTATATATTAATTACTAATGATAAGTAATAAAAATAAAATTTGTAGTTTCATATTTGATTGAATGCAGAGATTAGAGGTCAAGGATGTTTACAAATTCCTTGACCCTAGTGTCATTTATGGAGTGAGGAAGCAATGGTCCATGGAGAGGTAACTTGAAGACATTATACCAGGATTCTTCTGCCACTTGAAGGGGCAGGCCTTATTAATTCCCTATAATAATGAATAAGTTTTAACATGTTGTCTTGCCAAATTATATTACACAAACATATAATGTAAGGATTATAAACTTTAATTATAAGTCATATGATTATGTAAATAGATCTCATTGGATGCTGCTGGTTTGGATGTGCATGATGGGCATGCATTTTATTTATTTATTGTGGAGCGCACATTCATGCCTTACTGATAAAAATCATAAATAAGCAAGTTTTTGATATTTTCATGTATTATAATAGTTTAGTAGCTAATAGCTAATCTTTTCATGATACCTAATGCATTTGAATTATAACTTTGAGGGGCATGGTTTAAATCAGCTCAACTAACCAAGACTGTGCACCCAACAACACTATCATGGAAGAAGATCAAAAGGAAAACTAGTTAATTAATCTATACATAAACTAAAGTTACAATTATACATGACATTAATTTATTAATCCTTTCAATTTTTTTTGTTGCATAGTGCTCTAAACAAAAATCTAATTAGGAGTATGGATAATATGTTATGAGATATAGAGGAACCCAAATACATGATGTTGTTAGATTCCCACAACTAAGAAATGCAAGACACATTATAGGTCATTGTTTATATTTTTCCACAAATTTTTATTCTAGATGAAATAATGTGTCAATCGAATTAAATATGTTATCTTATAGGTAGCTATACTACCTGACAATGGAAATAAGGATTACTCCCAAATAGATCTTGAAGATATAAGATACTAATGGTTAGAGTATGCAATGCATTTTAATTAGATCACTTGTGAATATTTATATTGATTAACACAAAACTACTTCATTTATATAGATTGTCTTATATTTTTCATTTTCTTGAAGTATATGTAGTTTGTTTATATGAATTAGGGGATGGATGAGGGTATGTTAGATTGTGGAAGTAAATGGGTGTGTGTGGAGAAGCTTGGGCATAGGTACTTGTGAATTCTTTTTCATGTCTTTGAAATTTTTATGTTAAATGTGGATGTTGAAATTTAATGTGGATATTGCAATGAATTTGTGGGATCTAGAATGTGGACAATGGAATTTTTTTTATGTCTTTAAAATATTTCAGGAAGATTGTAATAGTAGGGAGATATGGATATTGAATGTGTGTGTGTGTGTGTGTGTGTGTGTGTGTGTGTGTGTGTGTGTGTGAAGCTTTTTTTCATGTCTTTGAATTTTTTATAATTGTAGTGAATGTGCACACATGTAAAATCTAGATATTATAGTGAATGTGGAAGTGAATGCCGATGTTGTAGTTTCTTTTTTCATGTCTTTGAAGATCACGGGAAGACCATAATAGCAAAAAGATTGTACACTATCATTGAATCTAAAGAAAGGTTGTAATAACATATTGCATTGATGTATGGTAGGTAAAATAATAATAATTTAAGAAGGTATTAAAGACAATTTTAGAAAACTAACTTAAAAGTAAAAGTAGCAACTTTCTAAAATGGTTCTAGGACTGTCTTAAAAATACATACTTTTAAGATTATTACCCAGAGCTATCTCAAAAAGTGCTTAATTTTTAAGACTATTTCCCATAAGCATCTTAAAAAGTGTTAATTGCTAAGATGCTTTAAGAGAATTGACTTAAAAAGTTGTTAAATTTTTAAGATAATTTTTTTGATAATAATCATCTTAAAAAATCTTACCTTTTTAAGATGGTTTTCCAAAATTGTCTTTAAAAATTAAGGAGTTTTTTGGATGGTTCTCCGAAACCATCTTAAAAGTTTTAGCTTTTTTAAGACAGTTTTTGGGAACCAACTTAACATTTTGTTAAGACAATTTTTGTAACTATTATATTTTATATGAATTTTCTAAGATGGCTAGATAGAAGATAGTTTTTGAACTGCCTTAGATATATGTATTTAACCATCATAAAATCTCTCCAATGTAATAGTGTCATTACAATAAAACATACGATAAATTAATTATTGCCTTAGGAGGGCATACATTCCCAATAGAGTTACAACAAGTGCACCTTCCATATTTTGGGTTGCACAATATCAACTGTTGTGTAAAATCTTGTAGGAAGTTTTTGGAACCTCAAGGTGGGATGACCTTGAGAGACTCAAAGTATAGAATACTTTTAGATAGTGGAAGTAGGTGCCATGAGAGACTCAACATATAGAATACTTTTAAAAACTGGTGAACTAACTAGAGTTATTATAATTCAACCCTAGCAATGCATATTTCTAATTGAACATGATAATTAAAGGTGTTTATCACATTATTCAAAGTTGACCACAAACAAAAATCAACCCTAGTAATGTATATTTCTAATGGAACAAGATAAGTAAAAGTGTTAATCACACTATTCAAGTTTAGACCACAAACTACATTTTTGAGTTTTATTTTAAAATCGAGAAGAGTCCCAACCCTTGACAAGTAATTCAACATTCTAATAAGTAGAACCATCTCTTGCATGGACTATGACTTGAATGGTTTAGATCTTCTAAACCATTCAAATCATAGGCTTTGTAGGACTTTGAACCACATTTTAGAAGATCTAAACCATTCAAATCATATTCCCTAAAGGAATTGAGCTGCAATTTAGAAGATCTAACACATTGTATAACAACCCCAAAATTTTACTATTGCATGATCATGGTGTGAGTTTTCTAGGAGGATAAAGTTTTATGGAATTATAACCAAGAATTGAAACATACATAGTTAGATTCTACTTAGAAATTGGTATCCAATGACCCAAAGAACGATGAAAAAGGAGTCCGAATGAGGAAGTTATGGGACTTCAAAGTTAGGGCTATTTTGGTAATTAAAAGTTAAAAAAAAAAAACTTAGAACTTGGATTTGAAAATATCAAATATGGATTCTACTCATCAGTATGAATCCAATGACACTAAGTCTGCTGAAATCAGAGATTGGACAAATAAGCAATAATTTTCTTACAAAAGGGTATTTTAGTAATTTCACTAAATGGGCCCCACTAGCATCATGGTGTTTAGAATAGTAAAAACATCATTATTAAAATTTAAAATAAATAAAATAAAAACAAATTAAAATAACTAAAAGGGGGGCCAGGTTTGATAACGGCACCCCCTCACTTAAACGAAAACAAGAAACAGACCTAATGTTTGTTTCCCCAAATTCGATGCCTGATAGAAACCTGACGAGAGAGAGGAAAGAAGAAAGAAGAAGAAGAAGAAGAAGAAGAAGAAGAAGAAGAAGAAGAAGAAGAAGAAGAAGAAGAAGAAGAAGAGGGAAAAGGAAGGAGAAGAGAGGAGAGAAATGGAGGTGGAAGGCTGACTTACACGCTGGAGAAGAGACAAAGGAGTTTAGGGTTTTTTTTCATCACCGGAAAAGGAGGAGCTCACCAATGACAAAGGGAGCTCGAACTCTAAATCTAGACCATCACCCTACTCTTCTTAAGGGCACGAGCAAAAGCCCTTTGGCTTTGCTAAAATTGGAGGGAAATTGGGGTTTTTGCCGCATCTGGTTATCTTCTACGGTTGGCCTAGAAGAACCAAAACCCCATGGTTTTGGATAGATCTAGGATGATTTAGGCCATCGATTAAAGAGGGGATTACTGTGAGACCAGATCAAGGAGGTTTCACTTGATAAAGCCTAAATTTGACCGAGATCGTCGATCTAGGCTAGAAACTGATTGGACAATCTCAGCCATCAGATCGAGTAGTGTTCACACAGTAATTTTGTAGTGTCTGATCGATGATCAAACACCACGGATGAATCCTACAACCCTGAATTAGATAGGATGTGACTAGAATGGTGTAAGTTGGATGAAAACATTTCAAGAAACCTCAGTCGTCCAATTTGTCACTATTTAAACAATGACTTGTTGATGTCGGATAGATGATCAGACCCCACAGATGAGTTCTAATTGTCAATCCAAAGCTAGAAGTGGTCTATCTGACCAATGTACACCCTTAAATTAGTTAAATTTGACCATGTAATCTGATGGAAAACACAATTTATATGCCCACATAGATCCAACCGTAAATCTCAACCCTAAACTAAGGGCAAACATCAACAGAAGCCCTGATCAACCCACGTGAGTCTTGATCGTCCATGTAAAAATCTGACATGATGATCCAAGCCTTAGATTGCATAGGATTCTTAAAATTATGATCATAATTAAATCTAAATATCTCTGTGTATGTGAATGTATTAAGAAAAGAAATTTTATGCATTGTATAGATTGAAGCACACAGGGTAGGTGGAGAATTAAGAAAGCATGTCTTCATAGTAAGATGCATGTTTTAAACATGATCTTATTCTTATGATAGATATTATATCATTTAAATTGTGCATTTCATATGATATATGATGATGAAAAATGTTTACTTGTGAATGATGAAAATTTGTGATTTGAAATGCTACATGAATGACATGCTTATAATTGAAGCCTACTGAATGATATTAAAGGATACATGTGATTTGTTCTTAAAAATATCATAGTTATTATTGTGATAAAAAAGGCATTTATGGTACATGGGTACCATTACATCATATGTGATGTATGAGTTTGGGATTTTATCGTACATTCTTGGTGAGCGATCACCTAATAAGTGAGGATGTTATGATTATGATGAGATATTCATATATATTATGGACAGGTAAGAAGCCTATATATTATTATTTTTACTTCCAAGTGTGGTGGCTTGAGAGTTTGTTTTAGATAGGGATAGGCTTGGGGATGTTATGCTAGGAGAGTTGAGGGTTCGGCCACCCGCTCTCCAAAATTGTGATGATATGGATACCAAGCCCGAAGGGAGGCTAAAAGTCGGGTGGGACAATCATGGGAAGGCTGCCACTGTGATAACCATGATCCTTGCCCATGCGGACATGGATTTTGTTATTTCCACTCAATATTAGTGGATTATTATGCAGTTATCCAGGTGCTGTACGGATTTAGACTGTGGCATAGTAGTCCTTGTATTTTATGCACTATAGTGCGTATATGATAGCATGATGAGATGCTTATATGATGGCATGATGAGATGCCTTATGTGATGGCATGATGAGATGCCTTTTATGATGTTGCCAACAGCAGTTGGAGTTTTATAAACCCCGTATGGTAAGGGGTATATGTATGAGACCTAGTATAGTCTGGGAATATAGGTTATAAAACCTAGGGAATATGTTCATAACTTTGTATGACTTTTAACGATTTTAATATATATGATATAGTCCTATATGTATATGCTGAAGGGCATAGTTTCATAAAAGTTTTCGCATGGGGAAGTGAATGGGTAGATATATTATGTAGAGTATGGTTCATAGAATTGGAGTATGGTATCACATGAAAAATGATAATGATAAATATTTAAAATACCATTGAATTATATATATCAAATATATCATGTAAAGTGCAATCTCTAAAGTGTGATTATTATATTCATATGAAAAAGAAATTATAAATAGCTATTTTATCAATCACTTGCAGATAATTGAATTAATAATGAAATTATTGAATTATGAACTATGTTGTAAACTTCATCCCATATAAGCATCATGATGAAATTGAATATTTTAATTGATGTAAAATGCTTAATTCATATGCAATTAACATGCTTTCTTAACTCTCCCCTACCAAGCATAGCTTGCTGAGATATTGTAAATGTTTTATGTTCACAATATCTTAAATACAGCCAGACAAGAGAAGACATACACATGCAAGAGGAGTTCAACAACCATACTTCTGAGCTCATGTATATATTTTGTTAAAGTTTTTGTATTGTGTAGTTAGTTATTTTGATTATACTGCTTGGACATTTAGTATAATGATTATAGGGGCTATGTATGTGAAGCATTGGATGGGTCTTGGTATTTCATAAAATGTAAGTCTATCTTCTATAAAAACTATATTATGTATAGTATGGGAGTTGAGGTGACATTTGGGTTTTTGGAAAAATGAATTTCAAAGAAAACTATCTTCCGTTATTTTTGAATTTTAAATTAGAGGCATGCCACCTTTCGAAAGTAAACGCCAAAAATTTTTATGAAAAACCCAGGGTATCACGCATTGAAACCATATGTCATGTAGGAGTCAGACCCATATCATATAAGATCTAAGCCATTCAAATCATTGGCATGGCTCACATGGCTTGTGGCAAAAAATACATCAATTTTGGATAAGGTCTTTGGATCATAGGTCTTCTATGCCATGGCCGATGTTGTTAATTCTTTGGATCTTCTAAAATGTGGACCAACTTGAAGTTATTATTTGCAAAGATATCCAGCTATAATTTTAAGGCATCATGTCATTTACCTTTTTGGGTCATAGCTTTTATGGTCTCACTAAAATATTGTGTTTGAATATGCTTTTATGGTTCAAATTTGTTGCACCTAATGGGACCACATATACTTCTTGAGATTTTTTAATGGGAAAATAGCACGTGTTATAGTGATCTTTTGAGTGGTTTGCCTGGTAGAAAAAAATAAAAACTTGAAATAGCAAGTTGAATGGTGTCCTACCTAATTTCAATAGTGTGCATTTCACCAACCTTTACTTAAACCCTAACCTCAAGACTAGTTTAGCATGTGTGATAAAAGCTTTCCTACTTTGTACTCTCTCTTCTTTTTGGTACATACCCTTATAGAAAAAAGCATATTAATATAAATGCAACGAGATTTTTTCTTCAAGCAATGTGGGACTAAATTTATAGTAACTTTACACTTTGAAAAGCTTTTGGAGGGATAAATATCAACACCTAACTAAAGATACTATAACCATTGGATGACGAAATGGACTTTGAAACTTATTAACATTCTCCATAAAAGGTACTATTAATACTCTTGCTGGTATTAAAATCATTAAAAGAACACTCAACAACTTATTTTGCATTAGGTTGAATATGTGTATATTATTAGTTGATGGTTGAAAAAAAAAATACTAGGTACCCTCTTCTTTCTCAAATTTAAGGCCGTAAGGAGTGCCTTCCTTCTCTTTCCTACTTTCTAGTTATTTGTGTACTGTATACAATCCCCTTTGTACTTTCTTGCCTTTGCTAGATAAATTGCCAACTAATCATTTAAGTCATCTCTATATTAATATAATGATAGAAAGAATACCTTATTGTTCTTAGACTTCAAGTAGTTTTAGATTTCACCATGTCAAAATGCAAATATCTTACTATATATAAAGGATCTAAATATAAAATCTAAGATTAAATAACTCAATGCTTCTATTATTGGATCTATAGTTAATCTTGTGGACCCTTAGGGTCACCAAAAATATTTAAATGGAGTTCCCCCAAAAAATAACTCTGGGAAGATAGAGTAGAACTTAATATGATAAGTAGTAGGAATAAACAAACACATTTCATTAAAAAGAAATTCTTCTTGCCCTATTCCTATTTTTCCCACCAAAGTGAATGATTGATTCATTTCATACTAAACATAATGGGAGGAAATCCTTTGATAACACTAATTCCTATTTCTCAATGATATCCCACGATCGAGACTATTGGCTAAATCTTATGAAAGCATTAAGAGATTGAAGAGGAACTTGTTAGCAAAGAAGAGTAGCTTCCCAACACCGAGGACAGACTACTTTAGGGCTTAAGATGGCTTGTTTTCTTGTCCCCTAGAGTGTCAGGGAACTATTCATTCCTCCCAAGCAAGGCTCTTGCATGTCTTGGATCTAATTAGATCAACTAGCAACCAATTTATGGAACAAGGAGTTAAGCAAGGGCTAAGATATTGATTAAAGAACCTAGATGATTTCAAATGAAATCAGATTGGTGTTGTATCCTTGTGATTGTATTCCAAATTATTATACTAGATGAGTAGGTTGGGTCTAGCTTCCATGCTCTGTCAAGGAAGAAGGTGCAAGGTCAAGCCCCATTAGTCTTGAACTAAGATTCGATGAATTCATCAATCATCTCTTTATGTTTCATAAAAGAGAGCGGGGGGGGGGGGGGGGGGGGAGCTGATGATTATTCATTTGCTTCTCACATTCTATGAATAGCCAAGATAGTGAGGAATATCTAGAAGTAGCTAAAAGGATAGTTATTGAATCACTGCCACCACATACAAGTGTTCCTCCTACTATTGCTATTAATATGAATAATAGAATCTCTATTATTGTTCACAAGGAGCTAGATGAGATGAAACTATCATGTTCAATTTTGTAGTAGAGGTAGGATGGAGAAACAACCATCAACTATAACCCTAAAAGAACTAGATTTGATTAACAACATAGAAGAAGAATGAATGGAATATCTTATTTAGAAAATCATACTTGTTTCAATAGATAGATTCTTCAAGCACTTGAGCTTGCTTAGATCACATTTAGACAAATAAAAGTAGGGCAAAATGGCAAATTCACTTGCTGCAATACAATACCTCATGCCTCGAAACAAGGACAAGCTTATTTTCAAATGCCTCTTTTATTACAAAGATCCTCAGTTATGAAGCTCATGAACTACTTCAAACTATCAAAATGAGCCATTTAATTCTTAATTAAAGAATTAATCAAATTGCACCAAGCACTATTTGAACCTATGACCAATTAGTTACCAACTGACCACTCTACCATTGAGGTACTAAGGAATGACAGGAATAAAAAACTAATTGGGGCGGTTTGATCCATATGAAATAAATCAAGAAAAAATTCTTAACTTACTATCTATGTACTATATATAACACACAACCTAATCTAGAAATTGATACTATTCATCTTATTTCTCTTTGCAATACTTGAAAAGAAAGTGGTGTTGTTTTAATTAAAACTTGTAAGTGCGTGAATCATTTTCAATATATTACGCTACTGAGGTTGATCCCACGAGGAGTTGATCTAATGTGATGCTAGTGGTCCCCACTTTAAACTATCTAGCCTAGCCAAAATTCAAGAGATATTTTTAACCTAACTAGAATTGGAAATTAACACATGAAATTGGAAACTAAGCAAAAATAAGAAACATGCTAAATTGAAAACTTTACTAAAATATGCGCTTTCTAAAATTAAAACTTTTCTAAATTAAAAACTTCTAAATTTATGAATTTCCTAATTAAAAAAATTCCTAAATGAAATTTTCCAAAATGCAATTTAGCAACTTCCCTAAGCTAACTTTCCTAAACATGAAATTAACAACTAATCCAAAGAAAACATTCTTTAACAAACTACTTTCCTAATCATGCAAAACAAAGAAAACTTAGCAACCAAATCAACTACTTTGCAAGTGTGACAAAATTAATTATTTTCCAAACTAACTAAGATGCAAAATAATGGAATCTAAGTCCAACTAAACAAGAGAAATAAAGAAAAATTACCACTAACAAACAATGAAAGAAAACTATCTAAGCAGCATGCATGTAACTATGGAATGCATCATTCATTGGATAGGAGTGGATTTAATCAACTACTTTGAAAACCTAAGCATGCAATCTTATTCTAACATTAACTAAGCTATCTAACAATATAGTTGGGATCTTGAAAAATCAAATAAACATGAGTTGTATGGTGATGGAAATTAACATAACCCATTGATGAAAAGAAATTCCAGCAACATGGTAATTGAATCATTCAATGAGTAGAGCATGTAAAACATGGGATTAATCACTTCTAATGCAATCAAACATTCAATAACAAAGATAATTAATGCTAGACACAAACATGAATTAAAAATTCCAACTAACTTTATTGAATCAAATAAAAAATTCATCAACATAATACCCCATACATGCAATCCAAATCTGAAATTTAAATTCTATTACAATGATGTTCACTTAATCTTAATCAATTCTTTAATGTAAGAAAATCATTCTTCAATTGTTCCAACAATCACTCATGAACAAGCATGCTAGAAATCAAGGGAAAATCCTATGGAATAATAAGGCAACAACTAATGGAAACTCAAGCAAACAAAGCTGGAAATCAAGAGGGCTGAAACAGAACAAAGATGCAATGAAAGGTAAAGAGCAAAGCTAGATTCAAGATGACTTCCCTTGGCTGTCACTCCAAGGGAAAACCATCCTTGAATATTAGTTTTAAAGGCAAGGAAAGATAAAGGAAAATTAGCTTGAAAGAAGTAAATTCCAGTAAAGAGAACAAGGAAGCTAACCAACCTTCAAAGATGACTCATACACCCTAAAAGTCCTAGGTTGAGCACTTGAGGAAGAACCACACACCTTGGAAGGAAGTGGTAGCACCCAAGGATTCCACAAAACATAAGCAAAAGAGATAAAAGATGGCTGTAAGAAGAGGGTGTCTCCTTCTAAGGGAGGAGATGTCTCTTTCCCTTAAGTGAAAGTTCTCTCTTTGCTTGGATTTTGCTACGTTTTATGCTTATTCTCCTATTTTTTTTGTTGGTTGCCCTAGTGCTAAGGTATGATGGGGATTAAAGTGTGTCAATTTGAATGGCTAGGATGGACAAAAGGTTAAGGATTTCAAATAAGAAAGTGTGTGGAAGGTGGCTACCTCTTTTGGAGTGGAGTAGGTGGCAAACGCTACCGTTTTAGGATGGGGCAACTCCCTCCATATCAAAGTCATTGAAACATATTTAAAATAGGAAAGTGGGTAGGGATTGGATGGGAAAGAGATGGAGGGTGTTAGGTGTAGAATTTTGGTTGGTTGGGAAGTTTCCTAAGAGGTGGAATGAGATAGAGTTTTGGAAAGATGCAACTCTACAAAGAAAATTCATAGTGCATCTTAAGGATGAGGTTGAAATTGATGAAAAAGTGGAGAAAAACACTAAAGATGAAATGCACTTGTCCCATTGGTCCACATACCATCTCATTCTAATAATATTTTCCTTAATTATCTTTAAAATAACTCATGGATAATCTTCTTGAATCTCGACCAATCCTTGACTTTCATTTAGCTTAGCTTGATGGCTTTGATGGCTAACTTTGAAGGCTCCATTGACTAGGATGCATGGCTGGTTTTGAAAGCTGTCTTGGCTTGACTTCTTGGCTCAATCCATTGGCTTAAGTGGCTAGTATGATTTTTCTTTAATTCCTTAGCTTGCCACCTTCTCACATGGCTTGTATGGCTTAAGTGGCTTAAGTGGCTTTCATGCAAAGCTGGTGGGAATGCATGGCTTATTTCATGGGCCCACTTTGACCATCTTTAGCTCTTTTAATCACATTCATTACTAGTCCATGAGATGATCTTGGCTTTTGGTTTCATGTTGAAGTGATGATTTTGAAGCTTTGAGTCGATCTTTTACTCTTAATCTTCAATTTCATCCCGATCAATCTCAGCCATTGGATCATCATCTTACTTCTTACAAAAAGTGAAAAACCCTAATTTAAATCTTATAAAAACATGATTGATAATATACTTACCTTGGATTAGCCTCTGGACCTACAAAACATCAAAATTTTAGGTTATTAGTTAAAAAATGCATGTGCTACGAATTTTAGTCTAAAAACCTAATTTACCCGTGTAAGTTATAACACATGGGTAACTAATTGGATGGGTTTTATGCAAAATTAGACACTTATCACATCCTCCCAACGAGCATTTTGCTAGTCCTGAGAAAAACATGTGAAAAATCATTTTACAAAAACAAATACAAAGTACAACTTTCATAGGTACTCACAATTGCATTTAGCACTTGCAACATGTCCTTAAACCCTTAGGTTACTCCTAGTGGAAGAGTTAAGCCTCATGAGAGTTTGTAGTTATTATACCCATAAAATTCTCTATAGTTGAGTCCCCTATTCCATCTCATAGAATCCTAGTTCATTAGCACTCTACTAGTTTTTCAAAACTTAGTGGTGAAGATTGACAATTTTACAAATCAATACACATACTAAAGACATTTCATTCTTGTTATTTCTTAGAGTGCATGTGTGTGTGTGACTAGTTGAGTCATGACTTCTAACTGGATATGCTTAAATTCCATTGAAAAATATCTTGACCTTAAATCTTCACAGGTATGCTCTTGGAAATGAAGCTCTCAGATAAGGGTTTAAACATATTTCTCTTATTGCATGACTAGATTTAACAAAGTTAATGGTTAGCATAAATTTTTGAAGCACTAAAGAGATAAAGAGAAGTGATCCTTAAGAATTGATGTCATTACCAAGAATAGTAAGGGTATTTACTTTAGTTCCTTCTTTTTATCTCCTCTTTAAGGCTATATTCCACCTAAGATCTATAGGTCTTTAACTAGGATAAAATGTAAGCTTGGGTAGGCTTCTGAAAAGAAGGGTATAAGGATTTCAAAGGTTGAAAATTGAGTAAAGTTCTTCTTTTTTATTGTTGGACAATTCTTCCTCGACTTTGTTGAAGTGAATTTCTCTTGTATTATTCAAATTTTCTCTTTTCTATGATACTTCGTTCTTTTCACTTTGTTTTTTGGCTTCTTTGGAAGGAAGACCACTAATTTTATCACTTCTTTGAATTTTTGTCCTCTTCTGAACTTTTCTACTAATTCTACTCTTTTTGAATATGTGTAATGGTTATTTATTTTATTAGTTTTTTGGGTTAAGGTGAGTGAGCTTAAAGAAGAAAGGCTTAGTAATAGGCTCAAAAGCGGTTAACTAGGGGCTGGAATATAGTGGGTGGGCTTTATGTCTTTGGGTTGAACAAGGATGGCCTATATCATTTCCTAGGTTTCCTAAAGTCTATCAAATTTAATTAATTTTATGGAAAATAACTATTACTCATATTTATTCTTAATAGTTAACCAAAACAAGGATAACAGGATCACACTAAGCTATGTACGCTGAAGAAATTATGTAATTACTTATAATTCTCTAAAAGAAATAAGTTTCTAAACTCACTGGGTTATAGGTCTCCACTAATTTCTCTATTAGTCTTGACTATGTGCTATGTGTAAATGGTTTACGAGAGTTTTCATAAAATGCTTCAACACATGAATAATATGGAAAAATAGCCATATACACTTAAGAGGTGAAAATAGTAGAATTACTAAATTCTAATCATTTAGTTTTCATCACAATAAGGGAACTCTTCCAAAAATGTTTTTTTTTTTTTAAGAGAAAATTCAAAATCCCTATATGCATATACACCCCCAACATGAATGAAACATTATCTCCAATGTTTGAAAACATAGGATCTTATATGATAATGGAAAAATGTAGACAATGGAGATATTTAAAACATCTGGATTGCTTCCTAGGGAGCACTAAGTTTTATGTCTTCAACTAGACATAATGATGAGTGCACTTATGGTAATCAACAAGGGTTCCTAGAGTGGTAATCGAAGGTGGGTCATGATAATGAGGTGCCTCTAATAGTATCTCATCAATCTCAGGATTTGGCATCTGAAGGAAAGGTTTTAACCTTTGACCATTAACTTTCTAGATTTCTCCATCCTTCTCAATCTCAATGGCCCATAAGGATAGGTTATGGAAACTATATAAGGTCTAGTCCATGTAGTTCTGAGTGTTCTTAGGAAGAGATGCAAATTAGAGCTATATGATAAGACCTTTTGTCTAGGTGTGAAGGATTTTCTTAAGATTTGGCGATCATGTGTAACCTTCATCCTATCTTTGCATAATCATGTCGAGTCATATGCATCTTTCCTCAATTCTTCCAACTCATTGAGTTAGAGTTTTTAACGGGTCCTAAAAAAATCTAAGTCGAAATTGAGCTTTTTGATAGCCCCAATACGCTTTGTGCTCTAAATCTACTGGTAAGTGACAGGCCTTTCCATAGACCAGATGGTAAGGTGACATTCGAGTTTTATATGCTATACCATAAGCCTACGAAGCATTGTTAAGTCTCATAGAGTAGTCTTTCCCACTTGGATTGACTGTCTTCTCTAATATCCGATTTATCTCCCTATTGGATATCTTTACTTGACCACTAGTCTAAGGGTGGTATGGGGTAGCTATTCTATGGTTTACACCATACTTTTTCATTAAATTTTCAAACACTTTATTACAAAAGTGTTCTCCCCCATCACTTATTATAACTCTTGGAGTACCAAACCTTGTAAAGATATTTACTTTAAAGAATTTTATCACAACTTTGTTGTCATTAGTTTTACAGGGTATAGCCTCCACCTACTTGGACATGTAGTCTACTCCACTAAGATGTAAAGATTCCCAAAAGAATTAAGAAAGGGACCCATGAAATCTATTCCCCAAACATCAAATGGCTCTACAATAAGGATTGGGTTTAAGGGCATCATATGTCTCCTTCCTGGACTACCTAATCTTTGACACCTCACACATGTTGTGTAGTAAGCATGTGCATCCTTAAATATGGTAGGCCAATAAAAATCACACTGTAAATATTTTGCAGCTGTCTTTCTTGAGGTAAAATGACCGCCACATGCATGATCATGACAGAAGTAGATGATCTTATTATGCTCACTATCAGGTATGCATCTCCTAATTCCTTGATTGAGACAGTACTTGAATAAGTATGGGTCGTCATAGGTAAAATATCTAACCTCGGTCAAACGTCACTTTTTATCTTGTTTAGTCTAAAGATTAGGCATTTATCTTATAATAAGATAATTAACAATATCACCATAACAAGACAATTGGGAAATATGCAATAACTATTCATTGGGGAAGGATTCAATTATCGGCATGTGACAACTGGTATGCTCCACCATAGTCTAGATAAGTAGTCTACTACAACATTTTTTGAACCTTTCTTAGCCCAAATTTCTAATCAAACTCTTGTAGTAATAGTATCCAATGAATCAACCAAGGTTTTTGCCTCCCTTTTAGAAAGGAGGTACTTTAAAGTAGCGTGATCCGAGTACACTATAACTTTAGACCCTAATAAGTAAGGTCTAAACTTATCCAAACCAAACACTACATCTAACAACTATTTCTCTGTGGTCAAATAATTGAGTTGTGTCATTTAATATTTTACTAGCATAGTATATTACATAGGAAAGTTTATCAATGCACTGCCCCAAAACAGTTCCAATCGAATAATCCAATGCATGACATATTCTCTCGAATGGTGTGTTCTAGTCTAGTGGTTGGATAATGGGTGCAGAAGTTAACTCAGCCTTAAGTCACTCAAATTCTTTCTTATAGTCATCATCAATGTCAAAAATGACCTCCTTTGTAATTAAATTATAGAAGGGCTTGGCAATTTAGCTAAAATCCCCTATGAAGCATCTGTAAAAGCTAGTATGTCCTAAAAAGGAGCAGAGTTCTTTCACCGTCCTTGGTGGAGGCAGGTTGATATTAAATCCACTTTTACCTTATCAACTTTTATCCAATTGAGTGATATTATCTGCCCTAAAACTATCCAACTTTATACCATAAAATGGCACTTTTCACAGTTTAACTCAAGATTTTTCTCCTAAAACCTTATTAGAACTCACTTAAGTGGTGTAGGCACTCATTAAATGATGACCCACATATTGAGAAGTCATCCATAAACACCTCAAGAAACCTTTCTATTATATTAGAGAACATGCTCAACATACACCTTTGAAATGTAGCAGGAGTGTTACAAAGTCCAAAAGGCATACATCGGTAAACAAAGATTCGAAAAGCGTAGGTGAAGTTGATCTTCTCCTAATCTTCAAGTGCTCTGGAATCTGGTTGTAACCATAATATTCGTCTAGAAAAAACTAATAACTATGTCCAACCAACCTTTCTAGCATTTGTTCAATGAAGGGTAGAGGAAAATGATCTTCCCTCATGACCGCATTCAACTTTCAATAGTCAATGCAAACTCTCCACTAAGTGGTCATGTAGGTGGGTACTAACTCATTATCCTCATTTTTTACTACCGTGACCTCAAATTTCTTGTGTACAACTTGAATGAGATTGACCCAATTACTGTCAAAAATAGGATATATAACTCCAACATCTAAAAGATTTAAGACTTCATCTCTAACCACATCCTTCATGTGGGGATTATTTCATATTTGAGTTTCCCTAGAAGGTTTTGCATTTTCTTTTAGGTGTATCTTATGCTTGTAGACAGTTGGACTAATCCCTTGTACATCTACTATCATCCATCCTAGAGCAATTTTGTATTCCTTAAGGACATATAAAAGCTTACCCTCCTGTTCATTATCTAAATATGATGATATTATCACAAATAAGGTTTCATCTAGGCCTAGATATGAATATTTCAATTGTCGGGCAAGGATTTTAGGTCCAGAGATGGTGGTAACCCTATCAAGGGTATGGGGACAAATTCAGAAGGTGGGAGTGATTCCACATAAGGACCCCACTTGGAGGTATCTATGATTGGAGCAACCTCTAGAAGCTTGTTTACCTCCTTAATAGATTTTTATAGATCAAATTCTCCAATAAAGTGCATGAGACAATACTCTAGTGCGTCAGAGATGGACAATGGTGGATGAATGGCATTAATTAGACTCTCAATCAAATTGACATTGCAAGAATCATTGAGGTTTAAATGCTTCCATTAACTCATTGAAGTTTGTTCCCTTTCTAGCCTTGTTCAGTAGCTGAGGAAAAAGGGCTTTAAGCACATAGGGTGCCTCCACTATAGGTTGTATAGGGTTTTTCTATCTTTTCTCTTTCTCCCTTATTTTGATTGCCTCTTTCTCCTCTACAATTTCCTTAGCCTACCCTACTTTGTTATCAATCTGACGATCACTCCTAAGGATGGTTATAGACTTAGCATGCTAATGAGGGTTAAAGTTTTGAGAACTTGACCCTATTTCAAATTGGCCCTTCGAGTTAAGGCTAGGTTTACTAGGAACTGACCATCTCCTCTATTATGTAATTCAACTTATAATTGGCTTACCTCCATATCTAACTTGGCTATAGTTTGAGAGTTAACAAGGGTTGAATGTCTATTATCATTTTGCAACTAGTGTAAGGCCTTTTTGGTGTCGTCATTTTCTTTTAAAAAAATTTTAACAATGGCCTAAATGTTTTCATCAAAAGATGGTTTCTTTTGTTGCTGAGTTTGTTGGAAAACAAGTGGCTATTCGGGAACTGTAGCTTTAGGGGAAAAGTTTTGGCCAAGGGGTTCACAGATGGTACCTTGGGTAGTTATTCTTTGACTAGGAAAAGTTGGGATGCCTAGTTGATCTAGGTTTGTAGATCTCAGAATATAGGTTGACACTAGGTTGGCAATATGCATTCAATGCATTCACTTGGTCAACAAGACAAACATTCAGCACTCTATTTAATGGACAAGACGTGATCATATGGGCTAGGCTAGAACATATAGTACAAAACTCTTGTGGAGGTTTAAGTGATGTGGCAACCATAAAGGATTAAAACATAGTTTAAACTTGTCCACTCTACCATCGTACTTGTCCATTATTGCTAGTGCAGAGTTGAGTTTATGGGATATATTAGTATGAAATCCTATCTCATAGAGACCTCCTCTCTTGGTGGGCTGGTTGTTTCTCTCTTCTAATAGAATAATCCCATTGCTGGGAATTATCTATTAGAGTTTGAAAGAACTCCTAAGCCTCACTCTCATCTATTAATATGAGGGCCCCTCCACTCGCTTCATCTACCATTTGTTAATTTTGAGGCATCAATGCCTCATAGAAGTATTGAACTTTCAACCATTTCATGATATGGGCATTTTTGGAGCTATTCATTCCACCATTCCTGACATTCGTAGTATTGTTCATCATCCCTTTGTTACAAATTGATAGTTTCATGATGAAGGGCATTTATATTGTGAATGAGGAAGAACTTGTTCAAAAACTTTCTAGACAATTAGTCCCATGTGTTGATGGAACCTACCTCCAAGGAATTAAGCAATGATTTGGCTTTATCCTTGAGTTAGAATAGGAATAGTCTAAGCCTAATAGAATCATCCTAAAATTTTTGGAACCTACATGTGGCACAAATATCAAGGAACTCCTAGGTATGTAGGTAGAGGTCTCCTCGCTCTCTACCATAAAAAGTGGGGAGCAATTGTATGACTCTTAGCTTTAACTCAATGTGTCTATGTTTGTGGGAGGTAAAGATATACAGGATGGGGGGTTGAGTTGTAGTGATGTATAGAAATCTTAAATGGCTTTGCACTTGACTTCTGCTAGTGGTTTAGCCATGGGGATGAGAACTTGGTTTCTTTCCCTTTGTCTTAAGTTGCATTGAATCTTTGGGTTGAAAGTTGTTAACTTTAGATTCTGAAATCAACGCCCTTGCATAAATGATCCTACACTAAATGCCCTCATCTAAATGATGACTCTAACTCCACATGATACAACATCAAATCCTAGTATCCACTAATTGAGTAATGTCTTGATTATCTTTTCTTACTGCATAAGTGGTAGCTTCTTAGGCCAAATCTAGATAGATCCTCTTTTTGTCCAGATTTGACTATTGCTTACCATAGGTTCTACTCAAAAGTAGTTAATACAATCCTTGTGTTAGGAGATTTTTAGACCTCGACTAACATCAATGGAAGGCATGAGAAAATCACTTAGATTTTAAGACACCCACTATAATAAGAGTGCTCAAAAGCCACTGGAGTGACAATAAATCATGTCCTTCTAAAAGGGTCCTATGAGCTCGATACCCTATGTCTCTTTGTACTTGATTTTAAATTTAAATTCAAGAGTTGGGAACATGGCATACAAGGATATTCATTGATTCTTAGGGGGGCCAAGGAGCTGGTGATAAAATCCAATCCTTATCTTATAAGGGTTCCTTGAGGCCATTACTAACATTAATTCCATTCCACCATAAAGTTGTAAATGTGCAATGCAAACAAAAGCAAACTAATGCAACCTATATATTATCCAACCAAGGCTAGAATGGTGCTCTAATGCAATAATCCTAAGTGAAGATGCAACAATTATCAATGAATGGTCCTAACCTATATGAATTATACTAACATCCAAATGGAGATTATCCTAAGAATTAAAATATAAGTGAGAGATGCTCATAGTGAGAGGTTCGATGATGATAAAGTATGGGCCACCATACCCCACACGTGCCCTATATTATTACAACCCATTTAAAATTAAATAATAAAGAAATTGTAAAGTACAATGGGCCTATCTACAAGTTTCATTCAAATCCTAATCTAGGAAAGCAATAAAACCTGATCTAAGAAGATAAAGCCATGGCCCATGGGATCGTTACCACTCCTTTGCTGATTTCTCTTGCATAAAAATCTAAGAAATATTGTCAATATGAGAAAAATAGAAACAAATGCAAAAAGTACACAAAAATCATGTAAAAACCCTATTCTAATGCACCTTAAACCTAGACTAGAGGAAAACAACCTAAAGTATGGAATACTACATAAATTGTCACAACTCTCCTACATTGGAGTAAAACACTTGTTGTTGTTTTAATTAAAACCAGCAAGTGCACTAATCATTTGCAATATAGTACATTAGTGAGGTCAATTCCACGATAAGTTGAACTAATGTGATGCTATTGGTCCCTACTTTAAGCTATCTAATCTAGCAAAAAATTCAAGAGATAATTTTAACCTAAACTAGAATTGGTAATTAACACATGAAATTGGAAGCTAAGCAAAAAGAAAGAAAGAAAGAAAGAAACATGCTAAATTGAAAACTTTATAAAAATATGCACTTTCTAAAATTAAAACTTTCCTAAATTAGAAACATCTAATTTTGTGACTTTCCTAATTAAAAACTTTCCTAAAATTTAATTTAGCAACTTCCCTAAACTACCTTTCCTAAACATAAAATTAACAACTAATCTAAGGAAAACATGCTTTAACAAACTGCTTGCCTAATCATGCTAAACTAGGAAAACTAAGCAACCAAATCAACTACTTTAGCAAGTGTGAAAAAAGTAATTATTTTCCAAACTAACTAAGACACAAATTAATGGAATTTAACTACAACTAAATAAGAGAAATAAAGAAAAAATTGCAACTAACAAACAATGAAAGGAAAACTATTCAAGCATGATGCATGTAACCATGGAATGGTATGCATGATTCATTGGATAAGAGTGGATTTAATTAACTACTTTGGAAACCTAAGCATGCAATCTTATTCTAAGATTAATTAAGCTATCTAAAAATCTAGTTGGGCCCTTGAAAAATCAAATGACATGAGTTGTATGGCACTGAAAATTAACATAACCCATTGATGAAAAGAAATTCCAACGCATTGTTAATTGAATCATTCAATGAATAGGACAAGTAAAATATAAAATTAATTAATTTTAATTCAATCAAAATTCAATAACAAATATAATTGACTGCTGGACACAAACATGAATTGAAAATTTCAACAAACTTTATTGAATCAAATAAAAAATTCATCAACATAATTCCCCACACATGTAATACAAATCTGAAATTTAAATTCTATTACAATGATGTTTGCTTAATCTTAATCAATCCTTAATTATAAGTCAATCCTTCTTCAATTGTTCCAACAATCAGTCGTGAATAGGCTTGCTTGAAATCAAGCAAAAATCGTATGGAACAATAAGGCAACAACTAATGGAAACTTAAGCAAACAAAGCTAGAAATCAAGAGGGATGAAAGAGAACAAAGATGCAATGAATGGTAAAGAGAAAAATTAGATTCAAGATGACTTCCCTTGGCTATCACTCCAAGGGAAAACTAGCCTTGAATCTTAGTTTTAACAGCAGGGAATGATAAAGGAAAATAAGGCAAACTATCATGGAAAGAAGCAAATTCCAGGAAAGAGCACAAGGAAATTAACCAACCTTCAAATATGACTCAAACACCCCAAAAATCCTAGGTTGAACATTTGAGGAAGAAACACACACCTTTGAAGGAAGTGGTAGCACCCAAGAAGTCCACAAAACACAAGCAAAAGAGATGAAAGATGACTATAGGAAGAGGGTGTCTCCTTCCAAGGGAGTAGACGTCTTTTTCCCTTCAATGAAAGTTCTCTCTTTGCTTGGATTTTGCTGGGTTTTTATACTTTTTCTCCTATTTTTTTCTAGGTTTCCCTAATGATAAGGTATGGTGGGGATTAAAGTGTGTCGATTTGAATGGCTAGGATGGGGAAAAGGTTAAGGATTTCAAATAGGAAAGTGTGTGGAAGGTGGCTGCCTCTTTTGGAGTGGAGTATGTAGGAGATTCCACCTTTTTAGGAAGGGGTGTTTCCCCCCTTCCAAAATCATTGAAACATCTCTAAAATAGGAAAGTGGGTGGGGATTGGATGGGTTTTTGTTGGTTGGGGAAGTTTCCTAAGAGGTAGAATGAGATAGAATTTTGGAAAGATGCAACTCTACAATGGAAATTCGTAGTGCATCTTAAAGGTGAGGTGGAAATTGATGAAAAAGTAAAGAAAAACACTAAAAATAGAAAGATCTTATCCCATTTGTCCACATATCATCTTATTCTAATAGGATTTGCCTTAATGGTCTTTAAAATATCTCATGGATAATCTTCATGAATCTCCTCCAATTCTAGCCTTCCATTCAGCTTAGCTTAATGGATTAGATGGCTAACTTTGAAGGCTTCATGGTGGGCTTTGGAAAATTTTTTGGCTTGACTTCTTGGCTCAATCCATTGGCTTGAGTGGCTAGTATGGTTTGACTTGAATTCCTTAGCTTGCCACTTTCTCTCATGGCTTATATGGCTAAGGTGTAATCCATGCAAAGGTGGTGGGAATGCATGGCTTACTTCATGGGCCCACTTTGGCATCTTTAGCTCCTTCAATAACATCCATTACTAGTCCATAAGATGATCTTGGAATTGGTTTCATGTTGAAGTGATGATTTTGAGGCTTTAACTCAATCTTTTAATCTTGATCTTCAATTCCATCTTAATCGATCTAGCCGCTGGATCACCATATTACTTCCTAAAAAAAGTGAAAAACCCTAATTTAAATCTTAGAAAAATATGATTAATTATATAATTACCTTGGATTAGTCTCTGGACCTATAAAATATCAAACTTTTGGGTTACTAGGTCAAAAATGCATGTATTACGAATTTTGGTCCAAAAACCCTAATTTACCCCTACAAGTTGTAACACATGGATAACTAATTGGGTGTTTTTCTGAAAAATTAGACACTTATGGAAAAGAAAAGTGATTCAAACCTCAGTGAACTAGTGCTTAATATAGAATTAATAGAGGGAGAATAGAAATAGAAATGTGAGTCAAGGGTACACTGTTAAAGATTATACAAGATAGTCAATGGAATACTGGGATTAGGAATAATTGATAGTTAGAAATAATTGAAATCATCCATCCTATACCCAACATATAAAGTACATTACATATTCCATTTTAGGGGTTGGCAACTTGTTTGAGTTTATTTCCTAAAAGTTCATAGTTAATCAATTGTAGTACTTTGCCGGGTCCAATCCACATAAAGGATTTTGTATGAACATTAAAGCACCAAATTATCCTAAACTAATAACCCAAACTAATGCTTGAAACATCAAAATTACAAAGAGATGATGAGATGAAATAAAATAGATGAGTAATTGAAGAAATATTAACTAAGATTAAAGGTTGGGATTAAAGATGACCTAAACTAACATTAGGATCCACCACTTATATTTAACTCAAGAATTGAATTGAAACTACAATTACTTTCTTGAAAATGGTTTCTTTGGAAATTTAATTTTAGAAGTTTTAAAAATACTAAAACCTAGATAGATAATCTAATATTAAATACTCTATTTAAACCCTAACTATAATAGAGTACGTTTTAATTTCAAGAATCTACTATGAAAGGTAATGACATCGAATCAAAAGATTATGACAAGGATAAATCTATCTTTTCCAAACTAAGATCAATTTTTAAATCAACTTTTTACGATAGTTAAAACACAAGAAATAATTAAGTTGTCTTTCCTAATGTTAGGCTAGGATTAGAAATAGCCAAGAGAAAAAATCCAAATAGAAAAAATAAAAGAGAAACTAGAGAGGAAAATGTCCAAGGGTCTACACAAAAACTAGCCAAAGGGACATTCCAAAAGCTCCTTTACAAAACATCCAAAAATCTGTACTCTTCTCTTGAGGATGTCTCCCTTTGTGGGAGACTCCACCCTATAAAAAATTGTCAAAATCGTTCCTATATGAGATGTTCCAAGCAGGCCCCCTTCTCTTATTGTAAAAATATGATTTCCCTTTCTCTCTTTCCTTCTCTATCTTAGGTATGCACTCTCATTGGTCCGCATAGTTAGCACTCTTTATTTCTCTCCCCAGAATCTCTCCAATTTGTCTAGTTTTAATACTAAATCTCTTTCCTAGTTGCCCAAGATTTCTTCCTAAAAATTCTCACCCTTAGCTAATCATCTTCTATGTAGAAAACATCTAAATCTAGTAGCTTAGGAGAGCTCTAAGTGTGAATCATCTCAAAACACATTGATTCTCCACCATAGATTTCCTTTCATTAATCTCCAAAGTAAACATTTTTTTCTCTTCTTATTTTTCCTCTAATTTGATATATTTTCTTACATGAGAAAACACTAGGAAAAACTAGCTTTCTCCAACTACAAAATACATAGAAAAATATGTAATATATGTGGGTCATATTTGCATGGAAAATGAGAGAGAATGAACTGCAGGTGGAACCCATTTGTGTGGATTTTCTAAACTTAGACACATGGTACAAAACGTGTGATTTCTTGCACTTGTATCACTACAGGTTGATGCTTAGTAGGGTCGTGCATGCATGCATGCATGAAAAATCTTGCCACCTTTGCATGTGATTACAATAGCCCAAAAGGTGATAGCATGCATGGGAGATTTAAATGTTTTGAAAATTATATAGACTCTTTCTTTGCACCTAGATATTGTTAAAGCATAGGGTACTACTTCTTGACTTGATTCAGGTTGACTAAAATTCATCTTGGATTGATCTGGGCCATTTGATCCAACCCTTTATTCCTATAGGAGCTTTTGATCTACAACCTACAAAACATACAAAAAAAAAAAAGAAGGTCCTAATTAGTATTTTATATGGTTTAATGCATATTTACCTCTGGATGTCAATCTAACCTTGAACATACATCAAATTATGGTTAGATGACAAATGTCGTTTTATGTAAATCTATCCTATAAAGATAAAAATGATCAATAAAATTTATGATTTTTTGTAAAAAAATGTATGCTCAACATAACTTTCGTATTTAGTGACTTTGAGTTGGATGTTGCCAAAATGGGTACTATTCAATCAGGGAATTAAATAATAAATGTCTATTGGCATTCCCGCCTTCCTTCTCCTTTTAGGTCAATCCAAAAGAGAATCCAAAACCTCTTGGTTGTGAATATTTTGTTGACTAATCCTTTCTAATTCACATTGTCGTTGAAAAAATTGCTCTTGTAATTCCTTACATAATGACTAAAAAAATACTAGATCCCCACCCATAGAAGGAAATTATCAATAAAACTCCAAAATACCATTTCCCTTGACCCATTCTTTGATGATTCCATGTGAATCATTAGAAACATGTGAAGTGTATGGCTAACCCAAAATTGAAAGTTTTGTAAGGGGACTAGAGCAAGCTACCATGAGATAAAATATCTTTTTTCTTACATATTTACTTACCTTAAAGGCCATTTATGCACCTATTCTCAAAATTACTATTGCATTCAAAATAGTTGGTTCTATTCAACATCTATGTGGGGTAAAGAAGGGCCAAAATAGGTTAAGCGAAAATTTCTTTCATCAAGAATAAATAATGAGGAAATTGTTTCCTTGTTATTTTTTTTTTTGGAAGACAAAACATATCAATTCAAAATATTAGGACTAAAAAGATGAATTCTATACTATATTTTGAAACATTCTCATATATGTGATGAATACATATTTATTAAATTGTTACTAGTATGGAGGAATTGGGTCGAGGTCCAAATGCTTAAAAATAGTTTTGGTGTACAAATATTGCTTCATATTATGGTTGTTCACTCTACAGAATTGTACATGAGACTTTTACCTAATATAGCTCCCCATCCAATCCTTTCAAAGTAATTGGATCCTTTTTCTTGTTCAAGAATCTCTTCCCTTCTTCCATTCCATCCCAAAGTGTAACTAGTACCAATTTAGTCTTTGTAAAGACATTTGGTTCAAAACTATTATATGTCCAAGGTCCAATATTGACATCATTTTAAAGGTTTTCCCTTACTTTGTTTGTGTCAGCAAGTCAAAATACCTAGACATTTCATATAGCAATGATTTGAAGCACTTCTTTGTACATTACACTATTTTGGAAACCCAAGCACTTGATCTTATGGATATGTAAAATATAGTATTTCTAATCTTAGTAGTTTATGTGAGGTAGAATGGGTCTGTCGTATGTAAGAAAATCACTCATTTGATCTAGTATGCTACTAGTAGATCTCTACTTATTCTTATGGTCTCTACTTCTGTAGGGGCGCGCATGCAAAAGGAAGCTTGAGCTTGATGCTAATGGAAAAAAATCTTTTCCTCTTCAAATGATTCTCAATTAAATAAACTCCAATGGCATTGATTCAAACTTTTTTTTTTCTTTTTTCTATAGTTGTGCATGTGTAGATCTACTTCTTTTTGTACTCTTCCCCCCCACCCTTTTTTGTGATGTGCATTGATTCAAACTAATAAAATGCTAGATCCAATGGCCGAGAGAAGTATAAATCAATAGATTCTTAGATTGTCAATTGCCATTCTACCCCCGAATAGCTAGATTTGGGCTTCTGGTGACTGCTACTTAGTGATTGATGGTTGGAAAAATATATCTAGGCTCCTTCCTTCACCAAGGCATTAGCTCTTCCCACTCTCTACACCACCACACCCTTCCACCTTAGTAGCTTTTCCAAGAAAGAGTGGAATTGAAGACATGATGATGAGAGGGACAAAGCTGCAACTATGTTGCACCACTGCCCCAATTTCTCTCATTTAGTGCTTATCCATCCTTACCTCAATGGCATGTCCTTACTAAGTAAGTTCTCTATTACCTAGATTTCTTCCTTAGAATAATGTTTGATATCTACACTTGTTCATCCAAAAGCTTTTATGCTTACAAGTAGAATAACAAGGGCTTTTTTTCTACTGAACAATGTTTAGTTGCCATCTACTTAGGAAGAACTATTATGTTTATGAAATTTCCTCTCTTTCTATTTTCCCACAATATTGTTGGTTTTGCTTGGAAAATATGTTTGGAAAATTCTCAAATGAACTACTTAAGCTATCACATGTAATGGTCAAGTGGTTGTTATATGTTGCCAAGAATTCACAAGTGACATGTAGTTTCTTTGTCCAATTCGTAAAAAATTATGGTACTTCATTATAGGTTCGTTGGTGGTGAATTAAATGATGCTAAGATTAGTCTAGTTGATCTTGGAGCCTAGCTTTCTCCTAATTCCTATAGGAGTGAGGTTGTTTTTGAAATCACTATAGCTACTATCATATTGATGGCCGGTAGGAAGCATAGCAATTTCTTTTTCAAGTGCTTAGAAAACACAACTAGGGGCTGAGTATGTGATAATCTGACCCTTTAAAGCTCATGTTTCTTACAAAATAGTAACATGTATTGATTTCTTACTCTTGATTTGATTTTTTTTTAAGGTCAGATAATAATAACATGTATTTCCAGAACAAAATGACTAGATTAGTCTTTTATTGGCTTTATTTCAATTTACAAGTTTTTGGTATTAGTTGTTTTCCCAATTAAAGTTGCTGATTTTAAAGATATCAAACTACACTGAAAATCTACACGTTCAAAGTATTATGTACATAAAAGACTAATATACACTTAAAAGTAACAGGCTAGTCATGGTAGCATCTCTTTAGTTGTTTGCTAACTTTATTTATATACATAGTTTGCTTACTTTAAACTTATTATATTTATATTTGATTAGAGATGACCTAACTAGAATTCATGTTGGAATGAAATGATTGTCTCCATTCACGTCTTTGAAGATTGCATGAAGATATGAATATTGTTTTTTTATATTGAATGTGTATAGAGAAGTGTGGATGTGTGTACTTGTAAAGTTTTTTTTTTTCCTTATGTATTTAAATTCTTCATGTTAGAAGTGAATGTGCATGGATGTTGTAGTGAATGTGAAAGTGAATATGGATGATGTAATTTCTTTCTTCATATCTGTGAATATTGTAGAAAGACTCTAAAAGTAGAAATAATCTATAGTATCATCAAATGTGCTAGAGGATTGTATATAGTCATTGGATATGCATGAAGATTCTAATGGCAAGTTAATGTTGATGTATAGCAAGTAAAAAAGACAAAATAAATAAATAAATAAAAATAGGAAGGCTTTGAAGACAATTTTGAAAAATCATCTTAGAAAGTACTAACTTCTAAAGACAATTTCAGAAAACCGTCTTAAAATGTATAAACTTTGTAAGATAGTTATCGATAACTATCTTAAAATTTTCACACTTTTTAAGATAGTTTTCCAAAACTATCTTAAAAAGTGGGGACTTTTTAAGACAATTTTCCAAAATTGTCTTAAAAAGTATATATTTTTAAGATAGTTTTTTAATATATCTTAGTTTTATCCAATTTTCTAAGATGACTAGATAGAAGACAATTTTGAAATTTTCTTAGATATATGTTTTTAACTGTCTTAAAAGCTTTCTAGTGCAGTAGTGATGTTAACCTAAAGCATGAGCATGATGAACCAAGAAGTCTTCAGAAGCTATTGTTAAGAATAATAAATTACTTTTCTCATTAATGGCATTTAATGAGCTAGGTAACCATATGCTTCAACTAGCATTGAATGTAGTTCAATTTGTCAGAGCACTGTCTTATTAAGGAGAAAGCTACATGTTTGAGCCCCTTCAGTGTTGAACTTGAATCCATTGAATTAATCAATTCATGTCTCCATATTTTGTAAAGACAAGGAACAATCTTCATATTTCTCATCAAACAAATGATATCTTCTGCTAGAAATCCTAGCAATTCTTAGCATGATATTGGGGAATTTCATTACCATTACTTGAGTAATAGCAATGAATAGTTTTGTGTTAACCACATGTGGGGAATTTAGGATTGAGAAGCTACAAGTTTCTTTTGATTTTTTGTTTCTAAGTTTGCTTTTTAAACAAACATCAATGAATGCCTATAGATAAATCCATACCCATATTGAATTATATAGATTAGATGATTTCTATCCTTTTTCTAAACTGGTCTAATTTTTTGGATCCCAATCCATTGACTTTTAATGAATATGCAAATATCCATTGATTTTAATCCATTAGCTGCTACTACACATGAACATGTGCATATACAAGAATACCTTTAAGTTTTGGTTATTGTTAAAAGTATAAAGTATATTAAATCACTAGTACAAGAAAATCTAAAAAGAAAAAGAAAAGAAAAGAAAAGAAAAATTACTAGTATGAGTAGGGCCTTGTATCATGATCCAAATTATTAATCTTATGGGCCTGCTTCTCAGATATAAGGTAAAAGGTGTCAATGCATAAAGTGAAGCCAATATACAATAGCAGCAAATAATGTTCAAGTTTTGTGGAAAGAAATATCCAATGTCCTAAGTTTAACTAAATTATAAGGTTACTTTTACAATTTTAATTTTTATAGCCTTTAACGATGAGAAGGAGAAAATTGGGACGTGTTTGATAAAATAGGGAGGACAATGGCATTTTCTTTGAAAGAGGAAAAGGTCATGTAACTTCATAGTTTTAGGAAAAAGAATACCTCAAAATCTCAAGTTTTAAACGAAAGTGGGGAGGGCAATGGCATTTCTTGTGAAAGAGGAACGGTCATGCAATTTTATTGCTGTAGGAGGAGTACATCAAAATCCCATGTTTTAAACGAAAGGGGTGCTGTGAATTAGCAGCTGACACTTTTGGTTTATTCTGAACAAGAAATATAAGAACCAGCTAAGGTCCTCTTAAACAAACACAAGATACTTTTTGGTCAAACAGGTAGGGCCTATCTGATTATCCAAAGATCCAAACTAAATTACTAGTTAATATCTAACTGTAAGCTACATAAAAGATGATTGAGCTTAATTAACAATGAATAACATGGTTCCAATTGGGCTGAATTGATCTGATTGTCCTAACCTGCTCATTTTGAGGCCATTTTCAGGTTTTTTGCTTTAGGAGGAATACATCATAATCTCGTGTTTTAAACGAAAAGTGAGTGCGATTATACAAAAGGGCGTGGTAAGATTAGCGCCTAAAACTTCTGGTTTATGCTGAGCAAAGAACCGTCAATTAGAAAACAAGAGCAAGCTAAGGTCCTTTTAAACAAACAAAGATACTTTTTGATCCAAAAGCTAGGTCAGGGTTGGCATCTAATTATGGTTAGTAGCTCATACATGTCCAAAGACCCAAACTAAATTAATAGTTAAAACTTAGATTGAGATTAAGTGGAAACAACACGATTCTAATCCGATGAATTGATTTGATTATGCCTAACCTGTTGATTTTCATGCCATTTTCAGGTTTTCCAACGCAAAGAAAGTTGCTAGTGCTGCGGCGGGTTCCGTGGATGAAATCCCTGTTAATCAGGATACTTGGGGGCCGGGGGGGGGGGGGCCAAGGACAATTCTGTCCAATAAAGGCTGCTGACCAATGATTCCAATATTCCGCTGCCTGATATCTAGTACAGGTTTCGAATGTTTACATGAAATACTATCTGGGTCCCTCAGTGCCTTAAATTCTTGTTGATTTATACCCACAAAGACATTAAACGAAAACCCCTCGCCAACACCACCACCCCCCCCCCCTTCTGCCTCCACCGCGCCAAAACCCACCAACCCACGCCCCTCTCTCTGTTTTCCTGCCCCAAAAGACCCGCAAGAACTAGGTACCTTGATTGAAAAAGAGATTTGTCGCAAAGCCATGCTGGAAGATATTTGTTGTCTAAAAGTCTTTCAAATATCCGAGGTCAGAGTATCGTCTTCTCTTGTTTCTTTTCTTCTGTCTTTCTAAAGAGAGATTTTCTTTGTAATCTAAGGTCTAGCTCTTTTTCTTCTTTCTCTCTTTCTAATCTTACTTTTGTTTCTAGCCTTTCTGGATCTGCTTCCAATCTAAGGTCAGTATATTATCACAGTTTTTTTTTCAGAGTTGTCTTTGATTGTGACTATAGTTTGATTGACATTTATCTGTCTCTAATCTCTCTTTTATGCCTTTCTGATTGTGATTCAACCAACAAAATCCCTTGTGTGAGGAGAGGTTATGTCATGGATACACACAACTTGAGAAATATCAGTGGTCAAAATACACGAGGACCCGCATGTTCAATCGAAGCATTTATTTACTAACGTTTGATTTGTCGGGGCTTTGATTGTGAATGCATTTTCATTTATCTATCCCTTTAATTAGAGTAAAGTTATAGATAGAGGGTTACAATCTTCAGATTAACTTGAAATTTCTTGTCATGGCTTCTGTAATATATATGGCCCACCTAATAAATGATTTGGATCAGTAAACTACAAATAGGCCTCAGTAATCCTACGTCTGTCCGCCCATATTCTTCTAAAGGAAAACATCCGCTGCCTTATCAAAATCGACGAAAAAAAGGAAAATGTAAACCAATGATAAAAGAAGAGTTCATCTTAGAACATAATCATGGCTCTTAACATGGATGTTTCGGTCCATTATTCTTCCGTTTCTTTACTTTCATTGCATTATTTTTCTTTTTTGGGTTTAAAAGAGTAAATCTTACTGGTAAACTAACCAGGATATTAACATAAATTATATTTTTCTATAAATTACTCACACACTTTCACTCATATACACTTCTAAATTTAATCCCTAGGTAAAGAGATAAGTAGCAACTCGAACCTGTGATCAAAACTTCAGGAGGGATGCCGAGTTATGTGTAATGCATTTTAAGTGTAACACTCCACCTAAAAGAGACTTTAATCAAAAAGGTTTTTTTTTCTCTAAGAAAAACTCTAGACTTCAGTGTAAACGATTATAGAGTCTTCCAGTACACTCTAGACTTTTTCTTTTCTTTTCCTAGATCTAAGTTATTTATCTTTTTTGGCCATTCATGTATAACTTCACTGTGAACAATCACGCCCATCTGAGTTTTTCTTGAAGTCCTACGGGGTTGTCTTCTTCGCAGACATATACCACTAATATTGAGAAGTTTGGAAGTTTTACCGGTATAAATAGAGGTGACAGGTTGGATGTGTTAATAAAATACGCACTTGATGACTTGAGAGAGAGAGAGAGAGAGCTTATGATCCGGCAGTAGTGGGACTTTACAGAGGAGAAGACCGTGAGGAAGTTGTTGCAACATGAAAAGGATTTTGACCATTCATCTAGACTTTTGGTGGTAAGAGAACCAATTTTGTCACTCATCTGTATCGCTGTTTTGTTTCTCCGTCATTGGTGAAGCAGATTAGTAGTAAAATAGAATTACAGACAGCGAAAGTTTGAATACATGAATATTCACAACATGTTTTACAGTTATTGAAAACAAAATTGAACGGAAATATAGACTTAACGGACAGTAATCTAATGTGTGTAACTGCCTATCTATATAGAGATATACAGAACTGCAATAAATTGAAGCGCGCATTTAAATATGTAGTAATGCAAGTATTAGAGGCCATTGTCCTCTATGAAACAAGGAATGGAGCAGTTTTACCACAGGGGCCTTGTTTCAGATCATACAGCTTGATGCTAGTAATTATATTAGAGATAGGGTGTAAGTTTTCTTTTGTTTTACCACTTTGATAATTATTAAATTAGGGTTTTTTGTTTATTGGCACAAACGTGAACCACACTCACCCACTCTCCTTACTCTATACACGAGTCCCATCTAGACATTGAGGGTGCCAGCATCATATATCAGCAACAAAGTGTACAACAGGAGCCTTTCAGTGACACGATGGACTAGAAGACCTTTGCCAATTAGGCACTTTAACCTATGATAAAAGATCCCACTGGATACTAACTACTTTTCTTTCTTGCTTTTATTTTGAGAAAACTACAGTTTAATCCTTGAAATTATACAATTACGATACTTTAATCAATAAACTTCTAAAGAAATAGTTTAATCCTGGGAACTACTGTTTCACTTTAGTTCTTTTGTCAATTTACTATCGGCGGAACTCTAATTGAGGGCCTATTTACTTATATTTATTATTCTTTTCTTCTTAATTTTCTTAACCAAAAAAATTTCAAGAAAAAGAAAAATGGGTCAAAACCCTGCTTTGCCGGTCAAATTTGCAACGACAGATAAAAAGAAGAAGAAGAAGGGCATCTCTCTCCCCCCTGCAAATCCCATGTCTTGCTTTCTGCTGCAAATGGGAAGATGGATTAGAGTATTTTTCTCTTCTCTCTCGCTCTTCCCACTGCATATCCTAGGGAAGAGGGTTCCATTCTCCTTTTTCTTCCTTTTCTCTCTCTCCATTGTAAATGGGTTTTGGCTCCTTAAAGGACAGCTTCAGTACACTATCGCATATACAAAGTTTGGAAAAGGAACGGACTATAAGAGTCTATAGTATGCAGTCTTACCTTAATTTTTGTAAGACTCTTTCCATGCCTTGACCTCCTATCTCTTTTTTCTTTCATTCTTCCTTTACAAATTATATCCAAAAAGGGTTTCTAACCTTTCTCTCTCTCCTCTCTTTTTTATTTTTCTGAAATGTATAAGAAAATAAATAAACTAATTAATTAAAATATCAAAATATTAAGTGGGGCTAAACGTAACTTCCGTTGACGAAAGAACTCGAGTCCAACAAAAGTAATAGTTTCACGGACTCAACTTTTTTTTTTTTCTTTTGGAAATTTGAAAACTAATGTATTTAGGTTTCTCTTTTATTTTTTCTCCCGTGCAGATTTGTATCTGAAAAGCAATACTTTTCTTATGCTTCTTATATTTTCTTTCTAATAGGGAAAGTTGTATGAGAGCAAACTCTCCTGTGCAGAAGTTGCGTTGCAGCACCTTGACTTAGTGGGCCACACCTTTGCTTAATCATATCAGACCCTTCATCTGATTTCGCCGACTAGCTCTGGCTAACATTCAGTTCTGAAACACTGCAGATAGGACGAGTTTTGAGTATAAAAATATGTACTTTCAATAAGATCTGTTGAAAGAGTAGTCCACAATCAATCGAGTAAAGAGCAAAATTTTCCGATGTTAGAAATCACCGTGATATTTCGCCTTACAAGATATTGGAAGTCGAAAGATCGGATTAAGCGGTATGATCAACTAAAGGTGGGGCGAGGTGCTGATCCGAACTTTAATTCCAGTCACAGTCCCGTTGGATAGCATCATTCCTCGTGCAAGTTTAACTAAATCCATGGCGTAGTGCTGAGTGGGGTACGAACACCTATTTTTGAGCTCTCCCGTTAATAACAAAGCGGGCAGTTTCTTTTGCCTCATTAAAATCTGTGCACGAGTTTCTTCCATTTTCAGTTACTCAAATGATACTTCGACTTCTAGCAATATTATCTTCGTCGGACTCTCTACTCTCCGAGCGTATCCAGTCTTAGACGGTCTATTTCTTTTTTCCTTCTAAAACATTACCTTTCAAAGACTGTTTCTCACTAAGCCATTTCCTTTGGACAGATGGCAAGGCAGCTTCCATCAGCGACAAGAAGAACCCTCTTGAGAAGATCTTCCATAGACATCTTTGTCTTCATTGTATTGATGTCTGTCGCTTGTAATGGGCTGGAGAATCAAACACAGCCCACGGAATTTTCGTGTAAATCCGGCTTCGGAAAACACATCTTTCTTCTAGCAGGACAAAGTAACATGGCCGGAAGAGGTGGTGTTGAAGGGAACAATTGGAATGGAGTGGTCCCTCCCGAATGTAAACCGGACCCACTGATCCAAGGGTTCAATGCGAGGCTCCAATGGAAAGAAGCACGCGAACCTCTCCACGCCGACATCGATGTCAATACGACATGTGGAGTGGGACCAGGTATGGCATTCGCCAATGCCGTTCGAAAGACTGGCTCGATCAAGGAAGTGCTGGGTCTAGTGCCATGTGCAATTGGAGGGACGAAGATAAGCCAATGGAAGAGGGGAACCCTGCTTTATCAAAACCTCGTGCACAGAGCGAAGGAGTCACTGAAGGCAGGAGGGAGGATTAGAGCCCTTCTTTGGTATCAAGGAGAGAGTGACACAGTTTTACAAACAGATGCTGATTCTTACAAGGCCAAGATGGAGAAACTCATTAACAGTTTCCAGGGCTCCCGGTAATACAGGTTAGAGTAAGCTCCAGATGTTCTGAATTTTTCTCTCCTCTTCTACCAATTAAGATGTCTAATCCTACACCATTCAGAAAAGTGAAGACTAATTCAACATACATGAGATGTCTGCGTAATTTCAACCTTTGGCTGCCGGAACTGCGTGGCTGTTATTAGGTGTTAGAATTCCTTAGATCTAATCATTATCTTACAAATAAAGTACTTGTTTAACAAAGTGAAAAATGGTATTATCCAGTATGGAGTGCATGTAAAATTTGCCTTAGTTTGAAATATGATCAAATCACAAATTAACAAAATTACTTGTTATATGTTTAGGTGGCTCTTGCATCAGGAGAAGGGCAACTTTTGGTGACAGTAAGAAAATCTCAAATTGGAATATATCTTGCTAATGTTTCTTATGTAGATGCCAAAGGATTGTCACTCAAAGAAGACCATCTTCACCTCACCACAGAGGCCGAGGTCAATCTCGGTAAAATGTTAGCGGAACCCTTTCTAAAGCGCTATGCCGCTACTGGTCACCATCAATAGATAATTTCAGTTTGTTATGCACCCCTGATGGGTAGAAAAATTATACCGTTCTTCTCTACTTTTATCCCGTTTCTAGCTTTTAGTATATGAAGAAAGGCCATGTAGTGTTATGCTAGCATGCATGGAGATGACCAACAAATTATATGATTGGAGTCTATTGTTCCAAAGAAGAATATGAGTGGCTAGAACTAGAAATGCGAGTGGAGTAATGGAGTGTATATAACTGGGAATGCATGTGGAGTGTCTCAAGAATGGGATGCATTATGCTAAAATTCACCTGGATGCAGGGACATAGCTATATTAGAGCCAATTTCTTTAATATAGTTTTCTTTGGGTCCCACATGATAAGTAGTTTTGCTCCCAAATTCAATCTGGTCCCCTCCCAACTGAGTCCTAGCGTCGTCCCTGCCCGGACAATTCTAAGTTTATGATTTCTGGAAGCTTGATCTGTTGATGAGTGTAGCATGCATGTGTTTGGAAAATTAGTATTGCCGATTGGCTTCCGGAACAATTGGATTGTGATGGTTTAGTAACAATATATCATGAGGATCAGTTATATAAGGATCAAAGAAGGGTGAAATCCCGATAAACCTAGAGTAACTGTTAAATAAAAATGACGCTCAAATAGTGGATAAGATCGTCACTAGGAATATCCATGATGCCTTTGGCGGATGCTACCTCATACTCATGCCCTACAATCTTGCAACTAAACATAACACTAATCCATCGCGCAATCAAGCCTCACCTATCATCGATCCACATCTCGCTCATTATGCAGGCTGAACTGGAGAGGTCAAGGCCTAGTTACATAGAAGCACACATATGCATGAGGGTCTTTTTTTATCTTTTCTCGAGGAAAAGGTGGAGAACTTATTTATCGAAGAAGACCGAGATGGTCAAAAGTTACAAACAATTTAAAACACAGAAAAATAAGAAAAGGAGATAGCTAAGAGAAGCAGCTGTAACACCATTTTAGTGAGTTTGTCAGCATCTTAGTTGGTCAAATGAAGGATGTGGTTGAATATGAAATCCTTTTCTTCAAGATTAAGGAATTTCACACATATGCATCAGAGTTGGTCACAGAGGCCGAGTTTGTAGGGTCTAATAGAGCAATGTGGTTTCAAAAAAATTTAGCCAAAGCTTCAACTTGTCACTTTCCGCACTTTCCTTTTTCCCTTTCTTTTGTTAGAAATATAATTCAAACTTATGTGAATTTTTTTATTGGTGACAGATGCAATGTGTGTGTGTGTACATATACAAGTAAGAGATACATATTCAAGAGTTTCAAGGAAGCACACTCCCTCTAGCTAAAACAAGAAGTTAGGTAAGAATCTTTCCAAACAAAAGTTCCCCCACTAGAGCCCCACAATTTGCCAGTAAGTCCACAGCTTGGTTTTCTTCCCTATAGATGCAATTATTGTCCAGCATGGAAGCATTGGGGAGCACTCTCTAGACTGCCATCATCATGTTTTTCATTTCCCAATTGACATCCTTGTCCTCCAATTGTTATGCTTTCATCATCCGAAGAGCTAATAATGATTAGATTACTAGGAAGGAATTGTGACCACCCGAGTTTTTTGTAATACATTTTTCAAACGTAGGGCCCTTAGTAGTAAAAAAATTTTGCAAAGCAAAGTAGCGAAAAAAATTTTCTTTAGAACTTGTTTTATAAAAACCCAAGTCATCACTTCATACATAACTTAAATAAAATTTTGTACAAGATAAAATTCCATTGAAGGAATATACTTTTATTAAAGTCTTGAATCCATCTAATGGTTTACAGTATAGCCCAAATCCATTACAATACTTGTCCAAATTACATAATCTAAAACTCAAAGCTCACCATACAATGAAACTCTCATTACAGTACAATACTCTCAAACAAAACAAAATACATGTCTTCAAGGGGTATACCTTGATGATTATTCTCCCAAGTCTTCTTCAGTCTTGAGCTCGTAACTCTCCTTCTCTATATTTGAGATATTATAAACATTCAAACATTTACAATATCTCACAAGCTATGCTTGGTAGGGGATTCAAGAAGTATAATAATTTGACAGTATAATTCTAATACTCCATAATCCCATTATTCATAAACATACTCATGTATTAATCTCTTTACTTTGTTATATATGTACATCCTTATACATACATACTGTATATGGATAAATCCATCAAATTTATGAAAGTAGTCAAATAACATTCCAACTAAGCTGATTAATTCATTCCACTATGAGAAATCAGTATTTTAGCTAGTCCTATAGTAGGAATTTTCCTTCTTGGCAAATACTGGTAATATACAATTACCTGACATTTCATCATGCCAAAACATAAGGCATTTCACTATGCCTATCTCATATGCATCATAGTACAAAATAATCAAAGGACTACCGTACTACAGTATGATCCGTAATAGTGCCCTCAAATAACTGCCCTGTTCACCACTGATACCATAGTGGAAAATATTGTGTCATTGTCCATATGGGGAGACAGGACTTACACAATAGTAGCCTTCCCATAATTGCTTCACTTGACTTTTATCCTCTCATAGGGCAAGGTATCATCATATCATCAAATTTTGAAAAATGGGTGGCCAAACCCTCATAACTCCCATAGCATAGCATCCCTAGGATTATGCCTATTTAAAACAAAACCACAAGCATCCATGCTTGTATGTAAATAGGTTTCATGCGTATCAGACAATCTGTTTGTTTACTTAGAGCTGGAATATCTTATAGTTCCATATTCGCTTAGAGTCTTTTCCTCAATTCTAACTTAACCACTTCATATGTGTTTAGTTGGATCATACAGGTTATAGGGGATTTAATACAAGTATTAACATTACACTTGTCAACATTTCTAGACATAAGATCATGTATTCAATATGTACATCCCATGTAGATGCATTCATAAAATCCGCCTACCTTCAAGTAGTGATCCATCTCTTCAGATCTTCCCTGATCCTGATTAACGTATATAATCTATAAATCCATGCAAATTGTCAATATATTTATACAATCTGAATAATCCTATATTTTGTATCATATCTCTATTCCTTGTCTAATCTTGTCCTTTGATATAAAGAATTCGATCTTGTGTCCTATCATGGTATATCTTCCTCAAATAGTATTTATTCTATTGATCAATAGATCTGATGGTTAAAATGATCTTTTAATCTTTTAGATCTAAGTATTTTCTATTCTAAGTCTTTGTGTATTCCTTTCTTTGATCTTAATCTTTCATAGATCCTTTGATCAACAATTTATACTTGTTGATAAAGATCAAGGGCTTAAATCTTCTATCATTTAGTTCCTCTTTGATCTAAGTTCAGTTGTTTGATCATCCCTAAGGAGGATGATCTTAGTTCTCTTCCTTGAATCATATTTGATCAAGGGCTTAAATATTCTATTCTATTTGATCTAAATTGTAAGCAATATATATCATCAATAAATATTTTTTTTTTTTTATTCCTTATCATTTAAGATCCCATGGATCTTGTTTGATCATTCTTATCTTACTTACAATTTTTATTAGGGTTAGATAATTTACTAACCTTTTATGCTCTTATTATTATTATTCAACTAGTTAATGTTTTACTAGTTGAAGATAACTTATTTCATCCTAAGTATAAACTGCTCCTCTTATTTCCAATTGGCTAAGGCTTACTAGCTGAATGGTTGAACACAAAGTGGTAACTTCAATCCTCATGTAAGGAGGCATTTAGACCTCACAAATGTTAACGAAAGGTAGGGGAAGAGTGAGGCTCTATTAGAGAACCCCCTTAACCACCATGTTCAGTATTCACTAGAGCAACCTTAGCTCAACCTTTCATAAGGTTCCTATGAGCATTTTAATCCTTAGTACTCTTTATAATTGATTTTAATTAAATCCATGAACATTTAAAATATCATTCATGGGGTTTATTATTCTCCTAATTTGGGCAAAGGATTTGATAATCCTTTATTATCCTACTAACTATAGCCCTTACTATTATTAAGTCAAAGTCATTCACTCATCTTAATTGTCCATGAATCTCTATATTCTAATAGTTTAAATTTTTGGTGATTTACGCTCATTATATCTTAACAACTACTTAACATTTGAATCTACTAATAAAATTTGACAACAATTAAATTATAAAGTTTAAAGCCTAAATACAATATAAGTTTAACAAGCATCTATACTAACATGCTTCCTATAAATGTAACTTAACCTAATAAAATAAAACTATGCTTAAACTAGCATGATCCTAAGTTATGAAATACATGAAATTTTACTAGTAATCTAATGGAATCATGCTAAAATCTTAAATTTAAACTAACATGACCTTAAGATAATTAAATTACCAACCTATTATAACAATCTGATAACATATAGAGCATAGCATGCTAAAATTTAAGAATTACACTATCATGCTTCCTAATTTATAAGATAAATCACATTTATAATTCCATTATCAAATAAAAGACAAGTAAACTAATTATATTAATATTATTAAAAACTTTTACTTATGATCCAACCATTAGATTTTAGATCTTCTCCTTCAGATCAAGGGTTTTAATTACATTTAATGCTTTTACTTCATTAAGGTCCAAAGATCATATCCATTTGTTTTTGTCACATTTAATCCATGATCTCACTAGATTCGATCATAATCTCATTCATTCAATCCATCCCAAGGTTCTGATCATGCTTGATATCATTGATCAAGTGGGTCCTTTTGTATTTTTAGGTTATTTCTACCATAAAGGTTAGATTCCTCAATTTATGTTAGATCTGTTAAAATAAATTATGGATATTACTTTATTTCAACATTATATCATCATTGCATTAGATCCCCAAGATCTAATTATCTCAGATCTTGAAGATCATGAGAATTAGAAGGTTATTTCCTAAAAATAGAAAGCTTCTTGAATATTTTTTTATTTATCATTTTTATGATTTCAAAAGAAAATAGACATTATAAGATTTTTATAGCTTCTTTCTGATCTTAATTTGGCTTTCAGATGAGTCCACAATTGAATAAAGAAGTTCACAGTCCTTCCAAGGGTCTATATTTGATCTGGGCCCAGTGGAATGGATTGTCCTGATTAGTTGGGCAGAGCGAGTTCAGTCGTGCAGAGCGGTCGTCGTGCTCCCATCACTGGGATGCATGCGGTAACACTCTCCTTGGGACTTGCGCTGTCGCATGGTTGTTCCGCTGAGATGGCATCACACACAGAGTTTAGACATAGCTAAGGCCCCTCAAAAATAGAATAAGGCTAAACTTAGGCTTAGATCTCTCCCAAGCAACTTAAAATAGTAAGAAAATTAAAGAGCTTCTCACATTGTGAATAAGGAGAGAGAGAATCATTCTTGTTAGAGCAAGAATTCTCACTTCATTCTGGAATTTGATGCACAAAATGGAGGGGAGCGCCCACATTTATAGTTTTGGACACTCAGGCAGTTATTTTTTGTAGCTAATGAGGTTGGGACACGAAATCTAACAACCTTAATTGTGACACCAGTCCAAAGTATCCCTATAAATAAGTTGTACCAATGGACAGACAGGATGGTACTAGTCAGGGCCATGATAGTAAAACTGTGCAATGCAGTTATGGAGCCATCACCAAACGTGAAAGGCATTAGATGGTTTCATTTGATGAGTTTTATTCTAGGTTGAAATTAGACCATCTAGCATATTTATTTATGCTTTGCACTAAAACTTTCTCTCTTTGTTTGATACAAAACACTAAGGCTTGGGAGTTAGATCCCCCTAGACTTTTTGAGAATGATCCTATCATTACTCGTTTGCAATATGGAGATGACTTTCTGATTTTTTTTCTTCAAAAACTGTGAAGAATGTGCTAGCAATTAAGAATCTATTGAAGAGGTTTGGAGAAGATACAAGAATGGCCAATCCTCAAAAATATAGGATTAATGGAAAATCCTTGAAAATATTCTATTTGTTTTTCTACAAATGTCTTATCTACTAGTCAAAGATTTCATAAGTATTATAAACCTTGGTTTGTAAATAAATATTTAGGGCTGCCACTTTGCAAATTTTGACCAAAAACATTTCTTTTTAGTAATTAGAGATAGAACTATTTCTAGTTTAGCTAGGTGAAAAACACAAATTTAATTGAACACACCGAGGATTCAATTGATTGAATAGATCGCAAAGGGAATGTCAAATTATGCATTCTCTTGTTTCCAAAGCCCAACCTCTTTTATTGTTGAATGTGAATCATTACAACAAAATTTTGAGTGGGAAAATGGAGAGGGTGAGAAAGGAAAGAGTTTGTTTGCTTGGGCATGTCTGTCAACCACTAAGTGGAGGGATGGGTCTTTAAACTTTAAAAACTATGAAGGTGGCTGTCAAGCCAAACTTGCCTGGAAAAATTTTAAGGGAACAACTCTATGTAGGTGGTCTTCATGTCCCAAAAATGCCTTTCCAAAGTTTCCTTTCAGACATGTAGGGCCAAATCAAATGACTCTATTGCATGAAAATCCATTCGAAGAGGTAGAAGTTTCATGTTCTTGGAGATTAGGAAAATTATGGTGTTCGAAGATAGTATCCTCTTAGAGTAATGTTTGGGTAGGGACAGCTCACTAAAAGTCCCTGGTTGAAAATTTCTTTCATTGAGTCTATCAATTTGAAGATGAAAGTCAAGGAAATTTATCAACCAAGATCATAGTTGGAACTTGTCTATTACTCATAAGTGCCTCATCACATTTAGGATCTTATCTTGAATGAGGTTATTGTCAACCCACAATGACTAGATGAAACATTTTGGGGATTTAACCAATCTAGTTTGTTCATTGTTAAGTCAACTTATGTTTGACCACAAAATTAACAAATTTTTTCTCTAATTTAGAAGTTAATCTAGAAACGATAGTGTCAAGGGTTAAGCCTTTCTTATGGCTATAGGCCCGAGAAAGACATCTTAAGAAAAATTTGACTTGTTGGGGGCCTGGTGTAATCAATTATGGGTGTTTTTTTTGTTAGTCTTAGAAAGAAACAATCTTCCATGTCATTATTGAATGTTCAAGGGTGTTCGCTTTAAGGGTTTGGTTATGGTGTGTTTTCTAGATCACTCCACCTTTCTCTTCCCCTAGAGAGATTCTTCTCTTTATCCTCTTTAGGAACCTTATCGTGGTAGTCAAGGTTTTGGCTTCCACCATTATCTTCTTTTTCACCCAATTGTGTTTGGTTCTCTTATCTTGCTAGGGTTTAGGAACTAGGCAACCAATGCTAAGCTTTAATAATTTCTCACCTTCCCAAGCTTCCTTTTGGCTTAGTGGCATCAAGTCAAATTTAACCGAAATCTTCCACCACTTTCTGGATCAGTTGGCACCTCTGTTACAAGAAACCTTCAAGCTGAATTTTGATAGGGCAAGTCAGGTTAATCTGGGACAAGCTAGAGGAGGAGGTATCATCCAAGATTTCAAGGCTGAATGATAGCTATTTTTCATCTCTCTTGGACACAAGGCAAACAACTTTGCAAAATAATATGCTTTATTGTTTGGATTAAAGTTAATCATTGACTTGAATTTGCATGATGTTCAATTGAAGGGAGATTCCTGTAATAACCCCAATTTTTGTAAATTGATTAAGAAAATCAATAAAGTTTGAGTTTTCAAAAATTTTGGCCAGAATATTAGGTTATTGAAAATTCTATTTTTTTAAAGATTAAACCATGATTGAAAACTTAGAAATTATAAATTTACTTGAAAAACCGATCGAAATGACACTAAGTATGTTCAATTCTAAGTTAAAATGAAAAATCCCTAATTTTCTCTATTTTTATGAATAAAAGGGTAAAATGATAATTTTACCTATAACCAAGATCTAAGACTTCAATATTTAGAATGTAATCAGAAATATGATTCCAACGCCACTAAGTACACTCGATTCTGAGTTCGAGGTAATAAAATAGATTTTTCTACATGAAGGGCAAAATGGCCTTTTCACACCACAGTGGGGCTCACAAATGAATCCAACGGCTAGAAAACATGTAATGAGTGGTCAAACCACTACCGGCTGATAGTGGAGAAGGAGGTGGTAGTGGAGGATCCAATGTTAATTTAATATTCAAAAGAATTATAACATAATTATTACAAGTAATTATGAAAAATGCAAAAACACCTATAAATACCCACCCAAAGTTCTTGCAAAAATGTTCATAAAAATTACCATGAAATTATCTTGATTCCCCTAATAAACCAGATCTATATTCATTACTAAATTTCCAAAATTTCCAAAATTCTCAATTTTATCACTCTCTCTCCTCTCTCTAGATGGGAACAAGAGACCTAAATTCAATTAAGCGCTTTGTTCCAAATCAAATCTCACCAATCCCACCTTGCATATGATCCTAGACTATCTTTTATACAAAATCCCCAAATAAATTTCAAGATCCAATGGTGCAATCAAAGGAAAATCACAAAACAAGCGGTTATCAAGCGATCTTATCATCAACAAGATATTTCTTTAAAATTGGGCATCAAAACCTAAGTTTTCTCCAATCAGGTAGGTGGAAACTCTTCCCATACTTATTTCATGTTATTTTATATAATTTTTATTTTTTTTAAAATTAGTTTTAGGTTAAAAATTATAAAAATCAAGGACAAGAACCCATCAATTCTATATAATGAAGGGCTCAAGTGGAAAATTTGAGCTATCCAATTGATCCAGAAGGACCCAAAACCCCTAGGGTAGAATTTTCATAAAATTTAATCATGTTTTGAGCCTTTGATTGAAGAGGAATTAATTGGATGGTCTAAAATGGACTGTCCAATCTTCTTAATAAGATCGTGCTCTTGGGACGCTGAACGGAAACGCACCCTGTGGGAGCATCTTGCACGTGCACGCTCTGCGTGTGACGCCATCTTAGTTTTAAGAAAAATCACTTTAAAAGTTTTGACTTTTAAAGTCACTTTCTATAAACCAAATTTAAAGTCCTACACATTTTAACATCTTTTAAAGATGGATATAGTAAACCAACTTTAAAAGTCCAATACTTTTAAAGTCGTTCAGGGTAGACTAACTTTTTAAAGACAATTGCAAACCATCTTCTTTTCCTACCTATTCTAGAAGATGGCTTGATACAAAACATTTACAAAATCATCTTCTTAAAATCATGTTTTTAATGAACGGATGACCTATAATCACTCAAAATCAATTTTTTATAGCGTGACATCATGAAGACACACGTGTGTGACGCATGTACGGCGGGCGTCCTATGTACATCACCGTCACATGGACGCACATGCACAACCCACACCGTAATGCACCGCCTCATGCATCACAGGCCGGAGGACACACGTGCATTTGCCACACGTGAAGACGACTTGTGCATGCTCCCCAAGCATGCATTACGTGCAATGCATCACCATGTGCATTCCGACGTCCCACCTAGTCCACCGTCATCGAGGACAATGACCAAACTAGTCCACCGTCACTAAAGACCGCAGCTAGATTCTGGTAGCCGCAAGCGACCCCCCCCCAGTGTCTAAATTTTTTGATTTTTACATCATTATGATTGGTTTTTGGCGTACATTCCATTTTTTACCTTCCCAATAGATTTTTCCAATTTCTCATGCTTTTACTAAATTTTTACCACCTTTATAAAAATCGCCCTATTATTGCTTTTCACATTTCTTGGCCACCTTACTTGTCAGATCACTATAAAAATTAATGGGTTTATTTCTTGTTTCATCGTGCACGAGATGAATGGTTTAGATAATCCATCTGATACCATTTCATTAGGTTATTTTAACAAAACTAGTATCGCGTATACACTCACTGAAAAAACGGTGTAACGATGGAAAAGAAATGGGAAAATTGGAGGGGAAAAGGAGGGTGGATGGCTTACCTATGATGAGCTTGCTCGATGCATGTCGGTCAGGTGAGGGGTAACTAGAGGGGAGGATTGGTTGGGAATGGGCCTCTTTCTTGGTAGATCACTGTGGGTGAGGGGAGAGGGGCAGAAGTGAAGGGAGAAAGTTGTCTGGTAATGGCTTTCTCCTCTCCACGGTTATAGACGCGTGGTGGGGGAGAAGGGGCAATTAGGTACACGTCGTGAGTCTGACTCCCATGTGTCAACTCATTCCCTATTGGTTGTTTCAAGATAGTTTAGATAGGGGATGCCATTATCAATTTGGACCCCCACTTTCATTTGTAAAATTTTGGGATTTTCCGATCCCGATCTTCGTTTTACACGTTCTTAGTGGCGTTGGACGCCAATTCCCATGCACATTCCCAATATTGAGGTTTTAGTCCACGATTAAAGCCCGAAAATTTCCACATCCCCAATATTCACCAATTTCCACAAAATCCCATAATTCCACACAATTATGCATTTTTAGAATTAAAAAATAGCAGATATTACATGTAGTGGCCGAGATATCCAGGCACAATTTTGACGCATAGCAGAGCCATAGCTTGTCAATGGGCATTATGTCTTAAACTCAGTATTTTATACATTAGAATGTTAAATTCAGGTAATCCCAAAGGATTAATGATTCATTTTGATAATTTCTACTTCCACAAATTTTGATTTATAATATTTAGTTTTTCTTATTGAAGTCTTTATGTCTTTGAATATTATTGAATGTTGCGAACAACAATGATTTCTATGTATTGATCCATGTTTGATAATTTCACTATATGTGAATTGATTATTATGAATATTAACAAATACGACATGCGCTATTATGACTTTTGAACTTATATTGAATATCAATATGGATTATGGTTTGATAAGGTTTTATTTAACCTTGTAATTCTCACTATGAGTCATTGAACTCATGCCCTTACAACCAAAAATTTCAAGTAGGAGTTCTAATAAGGAGAAAAAGGAGATTGACTACCAAATATTTGGTTATTGAAGAGACCTTTAAACTAGAAAAGGGTGTGTGATACTGTTTGCTCTATGATTGTAATAAGGAGTTGACTACTTGTTATTAAGGAAACATTTTATACACTTCATAGTTGGTAAATTTTGGCTAATGAGTGCATTGGGGCTGTGACTAGTATACTATTCTGAAAGAAAGGAAATTTTTAAAATTTTATATTATATTGAATCTTACAAAAGCTATCAAGTATTTCTGCATAGCGTACGTTAAATGCTTAAGTTTGAAGAATAGAGGAAACTCTATTGAATTTTAGACAGAAATGTATCAATATGGATTATGTATTTAATTTTAAAAAAGATATTTTAAACCTAGTGGCCCTACTGTTTTCGAAAGTATAAAAAGATTAGGGTCGTCTTGTCCACACCTGATTTTAGGGTTTTTGCTTCTATTTTAAAGGTTGGTTTCTCTTGTTTCTTATCTTCTTTACTTTAGGGCCCTATTTTATGCCTTCATGTTGTTATTCCTTGCCTTAGAAACTAAGATTCAAGACTAATTTTCCCTTTGTGTGATAGCCAAGGGAAGTCAGCTTGAATCTAGTTTTGTTCTTTATCTTTCATTGCATCTTTAGTCTCCCTCTACCCTCTTCATTTTTCAGCTTTGTTTGTTTAAGTTCCATTGGTTATTATCTTAATTTTCCATAGGATTCTTCCTTGATTTCAAACATACTTGTTCATGAGTCAATGTTGGAACAATTGAAGAAGAATTTGACTTGTAATTAATGATTGATTGAAATTAAGTAAACATCATTGTAATAGCATTTAAATTTCATATTTGGACTACATGTATGGAGTGTCATGTTAATGACTTTTTGGATGTGATTCAATGAGATTCGTTGGAAATTTCAGCTCATGTTTGTGTTCAGCAGAAAAATAACTTTGTTTTTGAATGTTTGAATGCATTAGAAGTGATTAATTTTATGTTTTACATATTATAGTTATTGAATGTTTCAATTACCTTACTGTTGGAATTTCATTGCATGAATGATGTATGTTATTTTTCAGCATAATATAATCTTTGTTCACTTGATTTTTCAAGAGCCCAATTAGATTGTTAGATAGCTTAATTAATGTTAGAAATAGATTGCATGCTTAGGTTTTCAAAGTAGTTGATTAAATCCATTGTTAGTGATTGCTTTCACTTATTTCTCTAGTTCAGTTGTTGTTAGATTCCATCATTTTGCATCTTAGTTAGTTGGAAAGTAATCAAATTTGTCATACTTGATAAAATAGTTGACTTGGTTGCGTTTTTTTTTAGTTTTGCATGATTAGGAAAGTAGTTTGTTAAAAGCATGTTTTCCTTAGAATAGTTGTTAATTTCATACTTAGGAAAGTTAGTTTAGGAAAATGATAAATTTCATTTTAAGAAAGTCATAAAATTAAAAGTTTTTAATTTAGGAAAGTTTTAATTTTAGAAATTACATATTTTAGGAAAGTTTTTCATTTAGCATGTTTCTTGTTTTTTTTTTAGTTTCCTAGTTCATGTTTTAACTTCCATTCTTAATTTAGGACAAAAATCACTTAAATTTTGGCTAGGTTAGATAGTTTAAAGTAGGGACCACTAGCATCACAATAGTTCACTCCTCATGGGATCGACCTCATTAGCGTATTATATTGCAAATGATTCATGCACTTGTGAGTTTATTTAAAACAACAACAATTCAACTCCAATTCATATAATTTTATGCAAGACTAAAGAATTTCCTAAATTCACTATTTGATTTCAAATAAGCATGACCAATTAAATTCTTCCATGAATGATAATAGTTTTCACAATAAGATTTTTCCATGATGGTTTTCCATGGCATATCTATGGTTATACTCCATCATTTCCTATAATAGCTTATGTTTTTAGAAACGCCCTTGCATACACATCATTTCTATTCTTAAGGAATCACTATACAATACAAAAACTCCACTTTAGTATATAAAATCTTACATTTCTTAGTAAAGCATCTATCTGTCTTTTTAATAAAAGTAACATATACCCATTTTGAAGCCTTAACTCCATCTAAAATACTTTATTACTCCACTATAATATCAAAAGCAACTTTCATATGCCCATTTGTCATCATTAACTGTATAACTAATCAATCCATTCCTAAAATAATATAAGAGTTTCCAAAATGTTTAAAATGATTAAGTGGGCCTCTATTGCCTCTCTTCAACCATAATTGAAACATGTTTGTAGTCACAGTCACTTTTTCATTGTCCAATTAATTTTCCTATATCATCCTTTCTTATGAATCTAGTCTTTTGTAATTTCAGGTGGGCCAATACCTAATTGTACTTGAATGCTCATGAAAACATCATCACAATTGCATCACCGCATGAGATTGGCTTTATGGTTTTGCATGGAAAGAGTATGCCTACACACACAAAGTGTGTGCATGTGTGTGTGCGTATTACTCTAACCTTGCATGCAAATGCTTGTCTTACATTTCTAATAGAATTGATGATGTTTTTACCGTTGGCAATGCCATTGGATATCATGTTGCTTGCCCAAAAAAATTTCATTATTATACAATCCAAGGTATATATGTTATCATACTACCATGCATCTTCAAAATAGTTTTTAGAGAACACAATTTAATCATTTATTAACTGTATCTAATAGTAATCAAAGCATCAGTAAGCACCATTAAGGCCAACTTCCTACTTCACTATCTATCCTATCATAAGGAAAAAACTAGTACTATTCTTTATGTTTATTTTCATTATAAAATTGAATGTCTTCAGTGAAGACATTAATTAAAAATTGTGCAACTTTATATCAGCCATCTATGGATTGATTGGAAGTCTCCCCTATCACACCTCTATCCTTGAGGAGCCTCTACACAATCATTAATGATGTAAGGATAATCAAACCTTTATGTCTCTAGGCCAAAGTGGTTGTAGTTGAAGTACCACTTATAGATGAGAACCTCATATGAGTGTGAATGGGATTAACTCTAACAACTTCACATTATCTTCTACATGGGGTACATACAAATATCTACTTCATTAATGTTACTTGACATTATGCGTTAATCAGTAATGATAAATTATTATTATTTCTTTTATGCAGCTTCTAGCATGATATGATGTGATAATTAGAAGTTGAGGATGTACTATATTGATTCCTTGACCTTAGTGTTATTTGTGTAATGACAAGCAATGGCTAATGGAGAGGTGAGTTGTAGATATTCCACTACAGCTCTTCCATACCTTGAAAGGGCAAGCCTTAATGATTCCATATAATAGCAAATAATATTTTTACTTATTGTCTTGCCAAATCATATTCTACATATAAGGATTGAAAAGTTTAATTGCAATTTGTAAAGTTCAATTGCAACAATTCATATGATTGTGTATATGTATAGATCTTATTAGATGATGTTGGTTTTAGATGTGCATGGTGGGCATGTACTCTATTTTTATTATTCTTGTGGAGCCCACATGTGTCTTGCTCCAAGAAATAAAAAATAAGCAAGTTTTTAATTTGTTTAATTGTAGTACATATAATATATTATCAGCTCATAACTAATCTTTCATGGATATCTAATGCATTTGAATTATATATTTAAAGTGCATAACTTATATGGTCTAAAATAAACGAGACTCATCACCCAACAAAACTTACTTAGAAGAAGGTCAAGGTAAGGAAAACATTTAGTTACTCTATTTTACAATCTAAAGTTACAACACACACATGGTATTTATTGATCCTTTCTATCTTCTTTATGGCTCAGTGTCCTAGGAAAAATTATTATTGGGAGTGTAGGTACTATGTGATGAAATATATGAGAACCCTAGTGCACAATAGTGTTAAGGTCTCACAATTTAGAAAGGTAAAACATCTTTTACTAGTCATGATCTTACATTTTTTTTTAAATTTGTATAGATTCTAGCTTAACAAATGTAACTGAATTAAAAATGTTATCTTATGGCTAATGTGCTACTCGAATAGGGAGCCAATCCAACTTACTCCAAGTTAGACATCAATGTAATATGAAATGAATGAGCCAAGCATGTAATACATTTTAATTAGAACACTTGTGCAATTTGGATCAACACAAATCTTCTTATTTATTAATACAACACTAAACTTCTTCAATTACATGAATGTGTCTTATACTTTTCATTAATTTTCTTGAAGTATATATATGTGGTTTGTTTATGGGATGAATGAGGGGAACATGGAATGCAAAAGTAAATGGATGTATATGGAGAAGTGTGGCTATAGGTGCATGTGAATTTTTTTCCATATCTTTGATTTTTTTTTTATGATAGAAGTGAATATGAATTTATGGATAGTGAATGTTGATGTTCTGATCAATGTAGCTTGTTTTAGTTTCTCTTTCCAAGTCTTTTAGAGATTTCAAGAATCTTGTATAGTTGTAAGAAGGTTGTAAACTTAGGATTTGCATAAAAATGTGCATTTATGATGAATTTTGTTGTTGTTGTGGATGTGTAAAATTTTTTCATGTCTTTAATGAATGCAAGAAGATGGTAGCAACAATAGTACATTTAATGTGTGTGGGAATGAAGGTTAAGATTGCAATATAAAGCATGGAAAAAAATTTATGCTCATTTTAAAGTCGGTTTTAAGAAAAATCACTTTAAAAGTTTTGACTTTTAAAGTCACTTTCTATAAACCAAATTTAAAGTCCTACAAATTTTAAGATCTTTTAAAGATGGATATAGTAAACCAACTTTAAAAGTCCAATACTTTTAAAGTCGTTTAGGGTAGACCAACTTTTTAAAGACAATTGCAAACCATCTTCTTTTCCTACCGATTCTAGAAGATGGCTTGATACAAAACATTTACAAAATCATCTTCTACGTATATTTTTAACTGACTTTAAAACCCTCTGAGCTAAGGCCCCTCAAAAATAGAATAAGACTATGTCTAAACTTAGGCTTAGACATAGCTAAGGCCCCTCAATTAACTATGACTAAAGTGATTTTATGGTGATCTATTGTTTTAAAACTTCAAGTAGCAACTTTTTTGTTGATATAAAATCTTGAATTTTTACTGAATAAACACTAAAATTAGAAGGATCATGATGAAAAGGATTAGAATTGATGACTAGATGTTAATTATAAGTGATATAGACACTAAAATCATAAAGATATGTGTAAATCACTAAATAAACACTAAAATTAGAAGGATCATGATGAGAAGGATTAGAATTGATGACTAGATGTTAATTATAAGTGATATAGAGCGATCCAATGGCTGGATCGTCTCTAAACTTTCTGAAATGCTAGAGACTGACCCTGTACTAATTAAGGGGCATTAATTGAAAGAATTATGACATAGATTGATGATTAAAAACCATAGATGATTGCCTAAATGTTGAAAAAACTAACATCTAGTTTAGGATTAACCTAATGGAGGGTTAATTAGTTGATCTGGGTTGTTGATCTAGAATTAACTATTAGATTAGGGAATTATCATTTTGGTGTGTTTACTTTGGAGATTTTAGGACACCAAGTGATTGGATGACTTGTGATGTGGCAGGTACGTCAGAGCCCATGACTCAATAGTGAACGCACCTGATTGGAGTACTGCACTTATCAAGGTAGATGATTACATTTGGAATTTTCCATGAATTCTTAGATCATGATGTATTACTTGAGAGCTTTGAAGTATGGATTTCATGCCCTACTATGTTTGTGCAAGATTACTTTTTAGCATGTATTGCTGATATGTAGCACTCTTGTGCATGATTTATACCTTGCTTCTTTATGCACTTTATGTGGCATTGATTTGGATTATTTGAGGACCTTATACATTGATTTTTGATGCATGGTGTTGATATACTGAATTACCCACTCTCTCAATTTGGTTTTATCGAGAATGATTATGCACGGATTTTGATTCTTGATTGACGGTTTATTGATTTATGACACGTGCTTTTGCCCAGTGGGTACTATGCTAGGAGGGTTGTGGGGTTGCCCTCTGACTTTATGATAATTATGATTAGACACCAGTATTATTCACGAGAGTAGTATCATGAGTAGTCCACACTGCGAACTCGTCTTCTCCCAAGTAAGACGGAGGTATGTCCATAGGGTTCCTATTGTGTGTAGCCCATACTATGAGTCTATCTTCTCCCATGCGAGATGGAAGGAGTCTCTCGCTCCAGTGTCGACAGGGAGCAGTAATGGCTGAGACTCTGGAGTGGTTGCCACTGTAGCATAGCAGCCCATACTCTTATTCTGTATGCTCATGTGGTATTTATATGTTGGGTGAACTGGGGTAAGCTGGACCTGGGCTGTGAATGACTCTGGCGGCTGATGCGGGCTGCATTGGAGGGACCTAGGGATTGGTATGAGTACTCATTATTGTTGATTGAGTGTCGTGGAACACTCTTAGAGCTTGTTTTTGTACGGTGCCCTATTTGTCCTGACATGTGTTCATATTATTCTGTGGATATAGATTGGTATTGTTTTGATGGATGCATATCCATGTTTAGGTCATGCTTTGCATGTCATGATGATTTGACTTGATATCTATTTGTTCAGACTTATGATTTTCATGTGTTATTTATTATGGACGTTTGATGACTTGACGTGCCTTGTACATGTTTTATCCTATGAGATTTTCCATGACATTGTTACTTTGCACCACATGTTTTCATTGTATTTATTATTAAATGTGATCACCTACACAAGAATAGCTTGTTGTGGCATTGCCCATGTTTGTAATGCATTGATTAGAGCGAGGATCTTAAAGACCATCTGCCTTTTTGTATTCAAAGACTGGCTTAGTGTACATCTCTTGAACTTGTGTTAGACTTTCTGGGTTGTACTTGGATGTTTATGTTTTGGATAGATTGGACCCACACCATTGTATACTGTACATTTACTTGCATATGGGTATGATGTGATGATCGTGGATGGAACCCTAGGCTTTTGGACTTATTATTATTGACTTTCCATGGATTGTGTTGGTTTATCATGCTTTTGAATTTAGCATGCTCAAAGTATTGGAGATTTGATTTTGGTCACAAGTTGTAGTTTTGGGTGTTGGATGACCCTCGTGGTTTTCTTTTTTGTATCTCTTTTGAACACTGCGTTGTTTATGTGACTTGTGAGTTTTCATTTTCAGGGATCTCACCAATTTTATAAAACAAATTATTTCTATTATTATATATATTGGAAAAAGGTTTACAAAAACCCAGGGTGTCATACTACATCACCTCCATGGGAAGGAATGGATCAATACAGGATAAAGTCTATCCCATGTCCTCCCCCCTTAAATCATATACTAGTATCTATGTCAAAAGGAACTAGGGGCCAAGCTTGTCCTATGTGATACATAGCTAGCATGAGTGTCTAACATACAACTCATCCAATGTAAATAATTCTTCAGAGTCTAATTGACAACTCAAGTTAAATCTTATGTTTGCTGTCTAACTAGTCATCCAACCTATCTAAATTTTATCTTTAGACATAACAATAGAATTCTAACTAGATAATTCCTAGAACACTTCTACACACAAGCATTCTCTTTAAAGAAAATAAATTAATAAGGTCTAAGCAACTCTTTCTTATTTCTTTACCATTTCAACTTAGTAGTAGGTGTAACCTGAAATTTTCAATGCTAAAACTCAAAACAACTATGAGTAATAACTTTAAAATATGACTAATAATATAGAGGTCTTTTATACTTTGAGATTATTCAACCTGTTATATTTACAAAACCTTTTTATTTTATTGCTTATGAGATGCTCAACCTAAGTTGTGATATTTCTATCTTATGGTTATCCTTCTTTGCTAATGTTTTCACTTATTAATTCTTTGCTCAACATAGCCTTCTTATCAAAGTCATCATTTTAATGTGACTATAAATTAATATAAGAAGATCTTCAAGCACTGATTTGGTTGTGCTTAATTGGTTATAATTTGATCTTTTTCTTTAAAACTATCACTACCTCATATTCGTAGTTCAAAAATTCTCATTATTGAATTTCACATAAGCTTAAATATGACATATGTAGTTAAGGTTGTTGTTAACATTTTTTACCAAAATGATACTCATTACAATTTATACCCATGGTAACATATATTTGTAAAGTTTACTTTCAAAACCATACCTATATTAAGTATTCATACTTGGATGTTTTTGTATAATGACATTTAAAGTGATAAAGTTTGTTGATAATAGAAACTAAATTTTAAAAAGGATCGTAAGGGTTTAATCTTTTATAGAAATTGCTCTATGCTAGGCTATAGTGTTTATGACTTATATTCTACATAATCAATAGTTTATAATTTACAAAAAAAACATAATATAGTTACTAGAATCATTCTTTAGATCAAGGTTTAGTAGTTAAGATCCATATCTTGAACCATTTCTTTTTAGGAATTTTTAACTCTATCATCAATTAGAACTCATAAAGAGTTGCTACATGATGAGATGACATAAGTGACTAGTAGAACTGTCCTTGTATAGGAGTGCAACAAGCTTGATTACTGCAACATAATAGTCATAGTTGGACCTAAACAACAACTTGGCTTGTTTTGCAGTTAACCTTTCTATTGCATAACCAATGCTAAAGAAACACCTATAAGAAAACCGATTTTGGATCTTAACAAAAGCCTCCACCATGTGGAATTACTCTTTTATGGATAGTTTGATAAAATAGTCCCATAAGCCAGTTGGTATAGGAAGTTTCTAACTATTTGTATATCAACATTGGATTTATTTGTTGGCTGCTAGTTAGTATAAAAAGTTTTTAACTATCTATATATCAGCATGGAATGGTATCTAATGTTTACAACTAATACTTACTCACATAGGGATATCCGAGTCATCATCTACAAAAGTTTCTTAAATGGAATGATTAGTTAAATTTTAATGTAACCTAGTTTCTGCAAATTTTATTTTTACAATTGTATAATTTCAGATGCATCACAAAAATAAAAATCACTTCTGTTGAACAGTTTATTAAACATATCAAATATAGAATTTTAGTGTAAAGTAATTTTGACATCAAGTTACCATATAGCATATAAACCAAAGTATCGAGATTCTGTAGCACAAAAACTACATATGTTATTTGAATATTTACTAACCAGCAGTTACTGACTACATCAAAAATCAAATCACAGGAATGAATTATGGAATAATCAAAACCACAACACAATAGATTACTAATTATACACAACGTGATTCATAAAATTTAAACTACACAACTACTATTTGTAAATGCAAAACAATAGATTATTATCCTATGAAACATGATTCAAAATTTTAAACTAATTATTCGAGTAAAAATTCAAGATTTTATATCAACAACAAAGTTACTGCTTGAAGTTTTAAAACAATAGATTTTTATCATCTAGAACATGATTCAAATATTTATGTTACTAATATTCAATAAAAATTCAAAATAAATCAAAACATACAGTTATTGATTTTTAGAAAAATATAAACAAAGTTAAATCTAAACAAGTAAAAAACCCACATTTCTCCTTACCTCAATTGCTATTTCTCCTTACTGATCTAATATTGGATCAGACGCAGTAGTTTTTCTCTTTTTCTTCTCGAATCAAGTATGAGAATAGGAAACTGTAAATTTCATTGTGTTGTGAATCCCTCGCCATAAACCATTGGCACTCCCGCAATCTAGCTCTCTACTGGTTTCCCACTAAAAACCCCAAAATCAACCCCCTGTTCTTTGCATTTTCAGCAAAATCCCTCTTCCCCCTTTGATTTTCTCTTTTAGGGCTTCCATGCAAAAAGCCTTAGTTCTCTTTCTTATGCCTAGCAATCGCTCTTCTTCCTCTATGATTTCCTCTTCTAGGGCTTCTAAGCAAAAGGCCCTAAAATTTTCTTCTTCTTCTTTCTTATCTTTGGCTATTCTACATTTTTATTTTTTTCTTAGGTTCTTCATGCAGAAATGAAATGAGGGAAGTTTTCTTTTTTCCTTTTATATATTTGTTTTGAACTGCTTCCATTTATACTTTTCTAACTTATAATTATGTTACTTGGTGCATTGGGATTTCTAATTGAATCCCAACTATGAGGTTATTTTTAGTTGAGAAATCTTCCATTTTGAGCTGTTGGATCATCAATAAAGGCTCAGTTCTATAACACTTTAAAATATTTCTTTCTTTTATCTTGTAACTATTAGACCATCATCTAATGATTTTTATTTTACTTTGTCTAATGGGCTTTTAAAAATAAAATCTTGACCATTAGATATTCATCTAAGGGTCCTTATATGAAACAATCCTTAATTCATTGCTTTCTTGCATTTCCCTCACATGGGATTTTATTTTGCCTCCTATGGGTTTCCATATTTGATTGTGCACGTGGAAAAATTTTGTAATAATTAAATAGTTCATTAATAAAATAAATAAAACATAATTTTCTTATTAAAAATTGTTAGGGAGGTGACCTGAAGTCCAGGCCTCACTTTAACAAGTCGCACTTAGGATCGCTTAGCTACACTTAGCTTAGGTTGTCAAGTTTTACTAGATTAAAGCTTTATCAGCACTTATATCCTAATTACACACAATTTATTTAATGAATTATATTTATAAAATTTATTTAGGCTTTATTTCAAGTCACTTTTACACCATAATAATCAACAATTGACTTAAAAAATTTCATAATTTTATAAATGTAACATTTCTTTACTTCTAAAAAATTTGGGCCATTACAACCTTCACTCCTTTTAGGAATTTTATCTTGAAAATCTTATTACTGAACTTATTCTATCCATCAAAAAATAGATAAGGAAAATTACTCATATCTTCCTCAATTTCCCAAGTAGCTTCCTTAATAGAATGTTGTTGTCATAGAACTTTGACCAAATGAATTGTCTTGTTCCTTAAAGTCTTTTCCTGGAAATCCAACATCCTTAAAGGTCCCATCTTCATATGTCAGGTTTGGTTGTAGTTTAGTACGTATTTGATCAAGTATATAAATCGTATTAGAAATGTACTTCCTTAGCATCAACACATGGAATACATTATGCACATATGACAACTGAGGTGGTAATACTAAGCGAAATGCAACCTTCCCAATCCTCTCCAATATTTGAAATGGTAAACCTTAGGCTCAACTTCCCTTTCAATCCAAGTCTCATGACTCCTTTCATTGGCGAGACTTTTAGGAATACATGATCTCTAACCTTGAACTTAAGATTGTGGCATCTTTGATCTATAAATTTTTTTGTCTACCATGTGCTGTCAACAATCTCTTTCGGACTAGCGTGACCTTTTCAGCACACTACTTGATCAATTTGGTCTTCATAAATAGTCTCTCTCCAACATTACTCCAATTGTAAGCGTCCTGCATGGTCATCCATACAATTCTTCATACAAAGCCTTACCTATACAGGAATGATAACTATAATTATAAGTAAATGCGATCAAAGGTAAGTGTTCATCGGAGTTACCCTTTTAATCTATAGCACAAGCTTGTAGCATGTCTTCAAATGCTTGAATCACCCTCTTTGATTGTCCATCAATCTAAGGATAGAATGCTGTACTAAATCTCATAGCCATGCTTAGTCCCTCCTGTACACTCTGTTAGAAGTGAGATGTGAAACGACTATCTCTATCAAATATGATAGTAAAAGGAACTCCGTAGACTCACTATCTCCTTAATGTAAAGTCTAGCTAAAGTTTCCAAAGATTGCCTCTGCCTTATTGGTAGGAAGTGTGCAGATTTGGTCAATATATCCACAATGACCCAAATCATATCATGTCCATTAGAGGTTCTAGTTGGTCCAACTACAAAGTCCATCTTGATGTGATCCCACCTCCAATCTAGAAGTTCTAGAGTTTGTAGAAGTCTTACTGGTCTCTGATATTCTACCTTTACCTGAAGACAAGTGAGACATTTAGCAACACAATCTCCCATATCATTCATCATTCCATTCCACAAAAAACTCCATTTTGAATTCTGATACATCTTCGTACCACCAAGATGAATGGCATACTTCAATGTATGTGCTTCCTTCAATAATTCTTGTCATAGAGCTTCTGTAGGAGGTATTACCAACCTACCCTGAAATCTTATGCTTCTATCAGCTTCTTTATTGAAGCCTTTACTACTCACTAATGCCTACGCCTCCTCACATTCCTTTTGTGCTTTGAGAATTCAATCTAATAACAATGATGTTATTGATATATACATCAACACTCTTAGATTTTTTACTTAGAGCATCCGCAACCACATTCGCCTTCCCAGGGTGATATAGAATCAAAAAGTCATAGTCTTTCAAGTAGTCTAACCACTGGCATTGTCTCATATTAAGGTCGCTTTGTGTTAATATATACTTCAGACTTTTGTCATCTGTGTATACTTCAAACTTTTGTCTATAGAGATAGTGTCACCAAATCTTAAGTGCAAACACTACTGCTACCAGCTCCAAATCATGTGTCAAATAATTTACTTCATGAGTCTTTAGTTATCTTGATGCATATGCTATAACTCTTCCATGTTGCATGAGTATACAGCTTAAGCCTTTTCCTGAAGCATCACTATATACTACAAAGCCTCCCATAGCTGAGGGTAATGCCAAAATAGGAGCCAACGTGAGCCTCTTCTTCAACTCCTGAAAGCTCTATTTACACTGACTTGCCCACTCAAACTTAGTGATCTTCCTAGTTAATTTGGTCATTGGCCGAGCTATTCTAGAAAACCCTTCAATGAAACATCAATAATACCTAGCCAATCCTAAGAAACTTCTAATATCTGTAACAGTCTCTGGTCTCCCCCACTTCATAATGGCTTCTATTTTTGCAAGATCAATTGAAACTCCTTCCTTGAAATAATATGACAAAGGAATTGTACTTTGTCTAGCCAGAACTCACCTGTTGAATTTTGCATATAATTGATGCCCTGTAGTGTGCTAAGTACAATCCTGAGATGCTCCCTATGTTCCTCCTCACTTGACGAATTAACAAGGATGTCGCCAAAGGACACTATCACAAACTAGTCTAGATATTTCTAGAATACGTGGTTCATCAAATCCATAAATGCCGCTAGGGCATTTATTAGTCCGAATGGCATCACCAGAAACTCATAATGTCCATATCGATTCTGAAATTTTATTTTAGGAATATCCTCATCGCGTGTCCTCAACTGATGGTATCCCAACCTCTAATCTATCTTTGAGAATACTCTCACAGACTACAATTGATCAAAGAAGTCATCTATACGTGGTAAGGGATACTTATTCTTAACCATAACTCTATTTAGCATTTGATAATCAACACATAACTTCATAGATCTATCCTTCTTATTTACAAATAGTATTGGAACTTCCCATGGAAATTCACTTGGTTAGAAAAAACCCAGATCCAACAATTCTTGCAGGTTTTGTTTGAGTTCTTTCAACTCTGTAGATGCCATATGGTAGAGTGCCTTTGAGATGGGAGTTATACCAAGTATTAACTCTATGGTAAAGTCTATCTCTCTCTTGGGCTGCAACCCTGGCAACTCATCAGGAAACACTCCTCCAAAATCACGTACAACATTTGTCTTTTTAGCTTTTATTTAAACTCCTTCTGAGTCCCCACCATGCTTACCAAGTATACTCTATGGTCCTTCGTAATGAGCCTTGTGGCTTTCATAACAGATATAACATGAATTCTTGACATGTCAAGTCTACCTTGAAAAGTGTAAGTGTGACCATCTATCTCGTCAAATCATGTCCTCTTCTTTCGATAGTTGAGCATAGCTCCATATCTTGACAACTAATCCATGCCCAATATGACATCAAAATCCATCATATTGAATATGATTAGGATAGTTAGGAACTCTGTCTCCCATCTAAATCCTTATATCATGGATATACTTATCCAAAATAATGAGTCCTCCATGTGGTATAATGATCTCTAAACTAAACACCAAAGATGATACAGTACAATTCAAAGTTGATGCAAAGTGTCTTGATATGAGAGAATGTGTAGCATTTGAATCTATTAGTATTCTAGCAAGCTGATTAAGGATGGGTAAAGTACCTTCAATGACTACATTTGAAGCTCTGGTTTGCTCAGTAGTCAGGGCAAAAACTTGTCCTTGACCATGCAGTACAATTTCTAGTTTTTTAGGTTAATTTTCATTCTTTTTCTTAGGATAATTGTTTAGAAAATGACCCTTCTCTCCACACCCAAAACACCTCCTCTCCCAGACATAACACAGCTTCCCTAGATCCTTCTTTCCATAGTGTTTGCAATTGTTTTGATCAACTTCCTTCCTTTTGAACTCTGGCTTTCGTGGTGGTATAGAAGGAAGTGGAACTGCTGCCTTTGGTGGTAGTTTAACAATGATCGGTTGCTTCCTTTCTAGTTCTACCTATTTCCTCCAATCAGAAAATTTTCTGTTCTCATCTCTCTTAACTCTCTCTCACACAAAGAGGCTAACTCAACAGCCTTTACTAAAGTAGTTGGTGGTGACATGAAGATACGACTTCAAATAGCTGTGCTAAACCGATGGACAAACTTATGAGCAGCTTTGAGCTCAGTGGGGCATACCTCCAGTGTGAATCTTCTTAGTTTAGTGAAATGAGTCTCATATTCTCCCACGGACATAGAACTCTCTCTCTTTCACCTCCACAACATGAGGTGGATAATATTTCTGTTCAAAAACTCTTCAGAACTCATCCCACATAATGACTTCAACATCTGAGAAATACGTTTCCTCCACAGTTGGCCACCAATGTGAGGCTTCACTTCTCAACATGAAGCTAGCAACAATGACTTGTTGCTCTTCTGCCACTATCATCCGCTTAAATAATCTCTCAACCTCATAGAGTTAGGTCCCAGCTACCTCGGCTCCCTCAACACTAGAAAACTTCGATGCAATCTTCTTGAATCATTCTAGCAAGTTGTCACTCTTACTTGTAGCTTTTGTTTGATTTATTGAAATATCAATTGCATCACTTCATGTCAACACTCAGTTGTGCTTGTATTGATGGTTCTAGTATGTCATGTTGAACCGGTGCAATTATAAGTGCAGATGTAGGTGCCTTATTCCCAATAGTACTAGACTCTTATAAGAATTTACCTAAGTCATTTAAGTTAAGATGTCCCTATGACTCGTCATCTCACTTTTGATATACTTTGACTCCTAAGTGTGTTTCATTGTGAGTAGTATGAACCATAAGCTCTGATACCGATTGTGACGACCTTGATTTTTTTTACCCTAATTTTTTTTTTTTATACTTTCAAAAACAGTGGGGTTCCTAGTTTTAAAATATCTTTTTAAAATTAAATGCTAAAATCATACATTTCTGTCTAAAATTCAGTAGAGTTTCCTCTATTTTTCAGACTTAAGTATTTAACGCATGCGATGCAGAAATACCTGATAGCTTTTGTAAAATTAATATAATATAAAGATTTAAAATTTTCCTTTCTTTCAAAATCATATACTAGTCACAGCCCAAGACTCACTCATTAGTTAAAATTTGCCAACTATGAAGTATATTAAATGTATCCTTAATAACAAGTAGTCAACTCCTTACTACAATCATAAAATAAATAGTATCACACACCCTTTTCTAGTTTAAAGGTCACTTCAATAACCAGTTATTCAGCAGTCAATCCCCTTTTTCTCTTATTAGAACATCCACCTAAAATTGCTGGTTGTAAGGGGGCGAGTACCACAACTCACAGTGAGTATTTACAAGGCTAGATAAAACCTTATCAAACCATAATCCATATTGATATTCAATATAAGTTCATATAACATAACTACACATGTTAAATTTGACAATATTCACAATAATCAATTCACATATAGTAAAATTGTCAAACATGACACAATACATAGAGATCATTGTTGTTCACAACATTCAATAATATTCAAAGATATAAAGATTTCAATAATAATAACTAAATATCATAAATCAAAATCCGTAGAAGTAGAAATTATCAAAATGAGTCAATAATCCTTTTGGATTGCCTAACTTGAATTTAACATGTCTTAAGTATAAAATACTAAGTTTACGATATAGGCCCACTAGCAAGCTATGGCTTTGCTATGTGTCAAAATTGTGCTTGGATACCACAACCACTACACCGCCTTAATGGGAAAGAATGTATCAATACAAGATGGAGTATTACAATCATAAAATAAATAGTATCACACACCCTTTTCTAGTTTAAAGGTCACTTCAATAACCAATTATTCAGCAGTCAATCTCCTTTTTCTCTTATTAGAACATCCACCTAAAATTGCTGGTTGTAAGGGGGCGAGTACCACGACTCACAGTGAGTATTTACAAGGCTAGATAAAACCTTATCAAACCATAATCCATATTGATATTCAATATAAGTTCATACAACATAACTACACATGTTAAATTTGACAATATTCACAATAATCAATTCACATATAGTAAAATTGTCAAACATGACACAATACATAGAGATCATTGTTGTTCACAACATTCAATAATATTCAAAGATATAAAGATTTCAATAATAATAACTAAATATCATAAATCAAAATCCGTAGAAGTAGAAATTATCAAAATGAGTCAATAATCCTTTTGGATTGCCTAACTTGAATTTAACATGTCTTAAGTATAAAATACTAAGTTTAAGATATAGGCCCACTAGCAAGCTATGGCTTTGCTATGTGTCAAAATTGTGCCTGGATACCACGACCACTACACCGCCTTAATGGGAAGGAATGTATCAATACAAGATGGAGTCTATCCCAAGTCGTCCACCCTTAAATCATATATTGTATCTACATCCAAAGGAACCACAGGCTAAGCTGGTCCTATGTCATACATAGCTACCGTGAGTGTCTAACAGCCACTCACTCGGTGTAAAACAATTCTCAAGAGTCTGATTAACAACTCAAGTTAAATCCTATATTTGAATTCTAACTAGTCATCCAACCTATCTAAATTTTGTCTTTAGACATAACAATAGAATTCTAACTAGATAATCATTAGAACATTTCTTGCTACATTACTTTTCTTAAGGAATCATTCATAACAAGAATTCTCTTTAAAGAAAATAAATTAATAAGGTCTAAGCAACTCTTTTTTATTTCCTTACATTTTCAACTTAGTAGTAGGTGTAACCTGAAATTTTCAGTACTAAATCTCAAAGCAACTATGACTCCCAACTTTAAAATACTCTTGATAATACAAAGGTCCTTTATAGTTACATTGAGATTATTCAAACTATTATATTTACAAAACCTTTTTATTTTATTCCTTATGGAATTCTCAACCTAAGTTGTGATATTTCTATCTTATGGTTATCCTTCTTTGTTAATGGTTTCACTTATTAATGCTTTGCTCACCATAGCCTTCTTATCAAAGTCATCATTTTAATGTGGCTTTAAATTATTATAGGAAGATTTTCAAGCACTAATTTTTTTGTGCTTAATTGATTACAACTTAATCTCTTTTTTGACAACTATCACTACCTCATATTCATAGTTCAAAAATTCTCATCATTGAATTTCACATAAGCTTAAATATGACATACGTAGTTAAGGTTGTTGTTAACATGTTTTACTAAAATGATACTCATTACATTTTATACTCATGCTAACATATATTTCTAAAGTTTACTTTCAAAACCTTACTTGTATTAAGTATTCATACGCGATGTTTTTTTATAATGACATTTAAAGTGATAAAGTTTATCCATAATATAAACTAAAATTTAGAAAGGATCTTAAGGGCTTAATCTTTTATTAAAATTGTTCTACAAGGCTATAGTGTTTACAACTTATATTCTACATAACCAATAGTTTATAATTTACAAAAGCAAACAACATATAGTTACTAGAATCATTCTTTAAGTTAAGGTTTGGTAGTGAAGATCCATGTATTGTACCATTTCTTTTTAGGAAATTTTGACTCTATCATTAGTTAGAACTCATAAAGAACTACTAGATGATGTGATGAAATAAGTGACTGGTAGATTTGTCCTTAGATAGGAATGCAACAGCTTGATTATAGCAACATAACAATCACATCTAGACTTAAACAACAACTTGGTTTGTTCTGCAATTAACCTTTGTGTTGCATAACCAATGCTAAAGAAACACCTTTAAGAAAACTAATTGTGGACCTTAATAGAAACCTCCATCATGTGGAGTTACTCTTTTATGGACAGTTCGATAAATAGTCCCATAAGGTAGTTGGTAGACAAAGTTTCTAACTATTTATATAACGACATAGGATTTATTTGTTGGCTGCCAGTTAATATAAAAGTTTTTGTTTGTATATCAACATAGAATGGTATCCAACATTTATGACTAATGCTTATTGACACAGGGATATTCAATTCATTATCTATAGAAGTCTCTTAAATGGAATGATGAGTTAAATTTTAATGTAATCTAGTTTCTGAAAATTTTATTTTTACACTTGTATAATTTTAGATCCATCACATAAATAAAAATCACTTCTGGAGAACATTTTATTAAACATGTCAGATATAGAATTTTAGTGTAAAGAAATATTGACATCAAGTTACCTTATAACATATAAATCAAAGTATTGGGATTCTGTAGCACATAAACTGCATATGTTGTGTGAATTTTTACTGACCAATAGTTCTTGACTACATCAGAAATCAAACAACAGGAAAGATAATTATGGAATAATCAAAACTACGATTACTGTTTGAAAGTTTCAATGCAATGGATTACAAATTGTACACAACATGATTCATAAAATTTAAACTACACAACTACTCTTTGTAATTGTAGAACAATAAATTGTTATCTTATGAAGCATGATTTAAAATTTTAAACTAATTATTCTAGTAAAAATTTAAGATTTTATATCAACTACAAAGTTATTGCTAGAAGTTTTAAAACAATAGTTTTTTATCATCTAAAACATGATACAGATATTTATGTTAGTAATATTCAGTAAAAATTTGAAATAAATAAAAACATTTAGTCATTAATTTTTAGAAAAAATAAAAAATAAAGTTAAATCTAAGCAAGTAAAATCCCTCAACCGTTATTTCTCCTTACTGATTTGATATTGGATCAGACCCAGTAGTTTTTTTTTTTTTTTTCTTGAATTAGGTATGAGAATAGGAAACTGTAAATTTATTTTTGTTGTGAATCCCTCACCAAAAACCATGCGCACTTGCCCAATCTAGCTGTCTTCTAGTTTCCAATTAAAAATCCCAAAATCAACTCTTTGTTCTTTGCATTTTCAGCAAAATCCCTCTTCTCTCTTTGATTTTCTCTTCTAGGCCTTCCACGCAAAAAGCCTTAGTTCTCCTTCTTATCCTCAGCAATCCCTCTTCTTCCTCTATAATTTCCTCTTCTAGTGCTTCCACAGAAAAACACCAACATTCTTCTTCTTCTTCTTCTTATTTCATCTCTTTGGCTATTCTATGTTTTTCTTTTTTTTCATTCTCAGGTTCTTCATGCATAAATGAAATAAAGGAAGTTTCCTTATTTCATGTTTATTTTTGTTTTTAACTCTTTTTTTTTATACTCTTCTAACTTATAATTATGTTACTTGATGTGTTGGGATTTCTAATTGAATCCTAGCCATTAGATTATTTTTAGTTTTGAAATCTTCTATTTTGAGCCATTGGATCATCATTAAAGGCTAAGTTTTGTAGCAGTTTAAAACATTGCTTTCTTTTATCTTCTAATTGTTAGACCAACATCTAATGATCATTATTTTACTTAGTCTAATGGAGTTTTAAAAAGAAAATCATGACCACTAGATCTTCATTTGAGGGTTCTCATTTATAACAATCCTTCTTAATTCATTGCCTTCTTACATTTCCCTGACATGAGATTTTATTTTGCCTCATGTAGGTTTCCATAATTAAATAATAAAATAAATAAAACATAATTTTCTTCTTAAAAATTGTCAGGGAGGTGACTTGAATTCTAGACCTTGCCTTGATAAGTAGTACTTGGGACCGCTTAGCTACACTTAGCTTAGGTCGTCAAGTCTTACTAGGTTAAAGTTTTATTAGTACTTATATCCTAATTACACACAATTTATTTAATGAGTTATAATTAGAAAATTTGTTTAGCCTTTATTTTAACTCACTTTTACACCATAATAGTCAACAATTGACTTAAAAATTTTCATAATTTATAAATATAATATCTCTTTATTTTTTAAAAATGTGGGCCATTACAGTGGAATGGCTTGGAGGGATGCTTCACACCTTAGGAAAAGAAGTAGGAGCACCTTAACAATGAAAATCCAATATAAAAAGGATTAGAAGCTTGAGCTAGGAATAGGACGCATCCTTCCCAATGGGGAAGGCATCTTTTTCCTTGGTAAAAAAATCATGCTATGCTTAGATGTTTGCTAGGTTTAAATCAAGGTGTGGTGGGGATTAAATCAAGCTATTTTGGATGTTGAGGATAATGAAAAGGCTAGAGTTTCCAATTAGGAAAGTGGGTGTAAGGTGGTTTGGATTAAGGAAGGGAAGTACATGGGAGACGCCTTTAGGAAGGGGTGTCTTCCCCCTTCAAAAGTCATTGAATGTTTGTTTTTGAAGGAAAGTGAGTGGGAATAGGTTATGAAAGAGGTGGAGAAATTTGGTTGGTTGGAAAGTTTCCTAAGAGGTGGAATGAGATAGAGTTTTGAAAATTCATAGTGCATCTTAAGGGTGCGGTCAAAATTAAGGAAAAATTAGGGAAAAGAGAGAAAACACTAAAAATTGGTTGCACTTATCCCATTGATCCACATGCCATCTTATATTAATATATTTTCCATTAATTATCTTCAAAATAACTCATGGATAACTCTCTTGAGTGGATTGTATGGTTTGGCTTGAATTCCTTACCTTGCCACTTTCTTTCATGGCTTATATGGCTAAGGTGGCTTAAGTGGCTTCATGCAAAGGTAGTAAGAATGCATGGGTTAATTCATGAGCCCACTATGCCAATCTTTAGCTAATTTAATCACATCAATTATTAGTATACAAGATGATCTTAACCTTTTATTTATGTTAAAATGATGATTTTGAGGCTTTGACTTGATATTTTGATCTAGATCTTCAATTTCATCCTGATCAATCTTGGCTGTTGGATCACCATCTTACTTCCTACAAAAAGTGAAAAATCATAGAAAAACATAATTAATCACACACTTACATTGGAGTAGCTTTTGGACCTGCAAAATAATAAATTTTTGGGTTATTAGATAAAAAATTCGTGTGTTACAAATTTTGGTCTAAAAACTCTAATTCATCCCTATAAGTTGTAACACATGGGTACTTATTGGATGGTTTTCATGCAAAATTAAACACTTATCACACCCCCAACCAGCATTTTTTTAGTCTCAAGCAAAACATACAAAAATTATTTTACAAAAACAAGTACAATGTGTCACTTTCGTAGGTACTCACAACTGCATTTAGCACATGCATAAAGCCCTTAAACCTCATGAGGGTTTGCAGTGAATACATACCCACAAAATTTCTTAAGGTTCAATCCCCTATTTTATCTCAAAGAATCCTCATTCATTAGCACTCTACTAGTTTTTCACAACTCAATGGAGAAAATTAACAATTTTATAAATCATACACATATTAATGACATTTCATTCTAGTTATTTCTCAGAGTGCATGTGTATGTATAGCCACATAAATCTTAACTTCTAACTGGATATGCTTAAATTTAATTGAAAATATATCTTGACCTCAAATGCCCTCAAGTATACTCTCAGAAATGAAGCTCTCAAATAAGGGTTTAAACATATTTCTCCCATTATGTGATCTCAACGAAGCTAATGGTTCACAAAAAATTTTGAAGTGCTAACATGACGAAGGAAAGTGATCCTTAAGGGTGAATGTTGTCACCAAGAATCATAGGGATGTTTTACCTTAATTCCTTATTTGTCTCCTTTTTAAGGCTATGTTCCACCTAAGATCCACAGGTCTTTAATTAGGACAAAATGTAGGCTTAGGTAAGGGTTATGAAAAGAAGGGTATAAGGATTTCTAAGGTTCAAAATGGAGTAGATATCTTCAATCAATATCTACTAGGACACTTTTTGGGTTTCTTTGAAGTGAATTTTCTTTGTATTCTTGTCTTTCACTTTTTCTCTTCTTTTTTAATACTTTTCTTTTTACTTTTTTTTTTTTTTTTTTTGGCTTCTTTGGAAGAAAGACTACTAATTTTGTTTTTTTCGTTTTTACTTTTTCCCTCTTTTGAACTTTTCTACTAACATTACTCATTTTGAAAATGGGTAATGGATGCTATTTTTTTACTGATTTTTCTAGGTTAAAGTGATTGGGGTTAAGAAAGAATGGCTTAATAGTAGGCTCAAAGGGTTAATTAGTGGTAGATATATTGGGTAGGCTTTATGTCTCTAGGTTGGACAAGGATCACTTATATCATTTCCTAGGTCCCTAAAGCCTATCAAATTTAATAAATTTTCTAGAAATAAAGCTGTTACTCCTATTTATTGTTGATAGTTAACCAAAACAAGGATAACATGATCACACTAAGTTATGTACATTGAAGAAACCATGTAATTACATATAGCTCTCTTGAAAGAACATAATCTTTAAACTCACTAGATTATAGGTCTCCATTGATTCTCCTCATGGTTGCTAAGTCATATAGCTCTATTAGTCTTGACTACGTACTCTTTATAAATGGTTTTCTAGAATTAACTTTCATAAAATTCTTAAACACATTAATAATATGCAAAACTAATTATATACACTCCCATTAAGAGGTGAAAACATTAGAATTATTAAATTTTGAACATCCAGTTCCCATCACAACAAGGGAACTCTTCCAAAAAGGTTTTTTCTTTTTTTTTGAAAATTCAAAATCCCTATATGCATCTACAACCCCCAACTTGAATAAAAATTGTCCCCAATATTTGAAAACATAGGATCCTATATAAAAAGATGCGGGAGATTAAAAAAAGAACATCTGGGTTGCCTCTTAGGGAGCGCTAAGTTTTACACCTTCAGCCAGGCATAATGATGAGTGCAATAATGGTACACTCTAAGGGTTCTTGGAGTGGTAATCTAAGTTGGGTCATGATATTGAGGTGCCTCTAATAGTATCTCATCAATCTCAAGATTAGGCATCTCTATGAAAGGTTTTAACCTCTGACCATTTACCTTTTAGATTTCTTCATCCTTCTCAATCTTGATGGCCCCATGAGGATGGACAATGCATACTATATAAGATATGGTCCACCTAGATTTGAGTTTTCCTTGGAAGAGATGCAATCTAGAGTTATACATAAGACCTTTTGTCTAGATGTGAAGGATTTCCTTATGATTTTTCGATCATGTGCAACCTTCATCTAGTATTTGTATAATCATGCAGAGTCATATGCATCTTTCCTCAAATTTTCCAACTCATTGAGTTAGAGTTTGTAGTTGGTTCTAGTAGAATCTAGGTCAAAATTACACTTTTTGATAGCCCAATATGCTTTGTGCTCTAATTCTACTAGTAAGTGGCAGGCCTTTCCATAGACCAAGTGGTAAGATGATATTCCTATAGGGTTTTATATGCTATACGATAAGCCCACAAAGCATTATTGAGTCTCATAGACCAGTCTTTCCTACTTGGATTGACTGTCTTATCTAGAATTTGCTTTTTCTCCCTATTGGATGCCTCTACTTGGTCACTGGTCTAAGGTAGCTATTCTATGGTTGACACCATAGTTTTTCATTAAATTCTTAGACATTTTATTACAAAAATGTTTTTTTTCATCACTTATTATGGCTCTTGGAGTACCAAACCTTGCAAAGATATTTTCTTTTAAGAACTTTACCATGACTTTGTGGTCATTAGTTTTGTAGGGTATAGCCTCCACCCACTTAGACATGTAGTCTACTCCCACTAGGATGTAAATATTTCCAAAACAATTAGGAAAGGGTCCCAAGAAATCTATGCCCCAAACATCAAATGGCTATACAATAAGTATTGGGTTTAAGGGAATCATTTGTCTCCTTCCTAGACTACCTAATCTTTGACACCTTACACATGCTGTGCAGTAAGCATGTGTATTCTTAAATATCGTAGGCCAATAAAAATCTTACTTAGAATTTTTGTAGTTATCTTTCTCAAGCTAAAATAGCACCCACATGCATGATCATGACAGAAGGAGATGATTTGATTATGTTCACCATCTGGTACGTATCTCCTAATCACTTGGTTAGGATAATACTTTAATAAGTATGGGTCATCCCAAGTAAAAAATCGAACCTCGGTCAAAAATATCTTTTTATCTTGTTTAGTCCAATGATTAGGCATTTGTCCTGTAATAATATAATGAGCAATATCATTGTACCAAAGAAATTAGGAAATATGCAATAACTGTTCATTAGGTAAGGATTTAGTTGTAGGCATGTGATCGTTAGTATGCTCCACCACTAGTCAGGATAAGAAAGGAGGTACTTAAAGCCACGTAAGTCATAGTACACTATAACTTTAGACCCTAACAAGTGAGGTCTAAATTTATCCAAAGCAAACACTATAGCTAACAGCTCTTTCTCTATGGTCAAATAATTGAGTTACATATCATTTAGTGTTCTATTAGTGTAGTGTATTACATGGGGAAGTTTATTGATATGCTGCCCCATAAAAACTCTAATGGCATAATCCAATGCATCACACATAATCTAAAAATGGTGCATTCCAATCTAGTGGTTGGATAATGGGTGTAGAAGTCAACTCATCCTTGAGTCACTCAAATGCTTTCTTACAGTCCTCATCAAAGTGAAAAATGGCCTCTATTGTAAGTAATTTACAGAGGGGCTTGGCAATTTTGCTAAAATCCTTGATGTAGCATCTGTAAAAGCCAGAATGTCCTAAAAAGGAGCAAATTTTTTTCACCTTCCTTGATGGTGGAAGGTTGGCTATTAAATCCACTTTGTCCTAATAGACTTCTATCCCATTGGGTGATATTACATGGCTTAAAACTATCCCACTTTGAACCTTAAAATGGCACTTTTCCTTGTTTAAAATAAGAATTTTCTTATGACACCTTACTAGAACTAACTTTAAGTGGTGCGGCATCCAAATACTAAGAAGTCATCCATAACACCTAAAGAAACCTTTTTATCATATCAGAGAAAGTGCTCTATATACACCTTTGAAATGTGCTAGAGCATTACAAAGCCCAAAAGGCATACTTCAATAAGTGAAAGCTCCAAAGGGGCAAGTGAAGGTGGTCTTCTCTTGATACTCTGGTGCTATAGGAAACTGGTTATACTCAGAATGTCCATCCAAAAAATAATAATAGTTATGTTTGGCTTACCTCTTTAACATTTGGTCAATGAAGGGTAGAGAAAAGTGATCTTTCCTCTTGACCATGTTAAATTTTCAATAGTCAATGCAAGCTCTCCACCCAGTGGTCATGCGGGTGGGTACTAACTCATTATCCTCATTTTTGACTTTCATGATCCTGAATTTCTTGGGTACAACCTGAACAGGGCTGACCCAAGTACTATTAGAGATATGATATATAATGCCAACATCTAAAAGCTTTAAGACTTCATCTCTAACTACATCCTTCATGTGGGGATTAAGTTGTCTTTGAGTTTCCTTAAAAGGTTTTGCATTTTCTTCAAGGTGTATCCTATGTATGCATATGGCTGGACTAATCCCTCAGCTGCCTACTATTGTCCACCCTAATGCTCTTTTATATTCCTTAAGGACATCTAAAAGCTTACCCTCCTATTCATTATCTAAATCTAATTCTATTATCATAGATAAGGTTTCATCTAAGACTAGGTATGAATATTTTAAGTTGTTAGGCAAGGGTTTTAGGTCCAACGATGGTGGTTTCTCTATCGAGGGTATTGGGATAGATTTAGAAGGTGGGAGTGGTTCCATATAAGGACCCCACTTGGAGTAACCTCCAAAAGGTTGTTTACCTCCTCAATAGTCTTCTCTATATCAAATTCTCCATTAAAGTGTATGAGACAAGCCACTAGTGGGTCATAGATGGACAATGGTGGATGAATGTCATTAATTAGACTCTTGATCAAATTGACATCATAAGAATCATCAAGGTTTAAATGTTGTTGATCAGACTTAAAGACATTTAGCTTAACTTTCATGTTACTAAATGATAATTTTATTACCCCATTCCTATAGTTAATAATGGCATTGGATGTTGCTAAGAATGGGCATCCAAGGATGACCGAAATTTGAATACTGGGATCAGATACAGGTTAGGTGTCTAGTACAATGAAGTCAACTAGGTAAGAGGACTAGTCCACCTATATTAAGACATCCTTAACCAAACCACGGGGTATCTTGACAGATCTATCCACTAATTGTAGCATGGTAGTGGTAGGTTTTAACTTACCGAGTCTTAATTGTTCATAGATAGAGTATGGCAACAAGTTAACAATTACCCCTAGGTCAATTAATGCCCTATGTATGACATGACCTCCAATAATGTAGGAAATGTTAGGAAACCTTGGGTCTCTAAACTTCTGTGGGATCTTGTGTTGAATTAAAGAGCTTAGTTGCTAAGTGAGGAAAGCCTTCTTTTGTATATTTAGCTTTCTTTTTCTTGAGCAGAGCACTTTTAAGAACTTGGCATAGGTAGGGATGTCTTTAATTGTATTGAGCAATGAAGTATTGATTTGGACATGTTTAAATACCTCCATTAACTCATGAAAGTTTGTTTCCTTTCTAGCCTTGTTCAGTAAATGAGGGAAAGGGTCTTTAAGCACATAGGGTACCTCCACTATAGTTTCTATAGGGTTTTTTTTGTCTTTTCTCTTTCTCTTTCTCTTGTATTTTGATTGCCTCTTTCTCCTCTACAGTTTCCTTAGCCTGCCCTACTTTGTTATCAATCTGATGACCGGTCCTAAGGGTGGTTATAGACTTGGCATGCTCATGAGGGTTAAGTTTTTGAGAACTTGACCCCATCTCAAATTATCCCTTTGGGTTAGGGATGGGTTGACTAGGGAACTAACCCTTTCCTCTATTATGTAGTTTAGCCGACAATTGGCTTACCTGCATATCAAACTTGGCTATGGTAAGAGAGCTGACATGGGCTAAATGTCTGCTATCATTTTCCAACTGGTGTAAGGCCTTTTTTGTATCATCATTATCTTTTAAAAGTTTTTCAAGCATGGTGTGGATTTTTTCCTCTAAAGATGATTTCTTTTATTGCTAAGGTTGTTGGAAGCTAGATGGCTACTAGGGAACTGTAGTTTTATGAGAAAAGTTTTGGGTAGGGGGTTCACAAATGGTCCCCCTTGGTAGTTATTCTTCACCTAGGAAAAGTTGGGATGCCTAGCCCATCCAGGGTTGTAGGTCTCAGAATATGGATTGTTGCTAGGTTGGAGATATGCATTCAATGCATTTTCTTGATCAACAAGATAGTTGTTTAGCACTCTATTTGATGAACAAGACATGGTTATATGGGCTGGCTAAAACATATAGCACAAACCTCTTGTGGAGGTTTAAGCTATGAGGTAGCCAAAAAGGATTGAAACATAGTTTCAAGTTTGTTTGCTCTACTATTGGACTTGTTCAATCTTCTAGTATAGAATCAAGTTTATGGGATAGATCAATATGTACTCCTATCTCACCCCTCTCTTGGTGGGATGGTTTTTTCTCTCTCTTCTATTTGAATAATCCCAATATTGGAAATCATCTACTAGAGTCTAAAAGAACTCCCAAGCCTCCTTTCATTCTTTAGCATGAGGGTCCCTCCACTTGTTGCATATATCATTTGTTTATTTTGAGGCATCAACACCTTATAGAAGTATTGAACTTGGTGCCATTTTTTGAATCCATGATGTGGGCATTTCTGTAGTAGTTCATTCCATCATTTCCAACATTTGTAGTCTTGTTCATCGTCTCCTTGTTGAAAATTAATAATTTTACAACAAAGGGCATTTGTTTTGTGAATTGGGAAGAACTTGCTCAATAACATTTTAGGCAATTGGTCCCATGTATTGATGGAATTTATCTCCAAGGAATTAAGCCATGATTTAGCTTTGCCCTTCAGAGAGAGAGTGGGAATAGCCTAAACTTAATAGAATCATCTAAAAATTTGAAACCCAAACATGGCGCAAATATCAAGGAACTCTTTAATATGTAGGTAGAGGTCTTTTCGATCTTGACCATAAAAAGGGGGGAACAATTTTATGACTCCTTTCTTTAACTCAAAGTGGTTTGTGTTTGTAGGAGGTAAAGCTATGTAGGATGGGGTGTTGATTTGTAATGGCACATAGAAGTCTCTAATGGCCTTACACTCCACTTCTGGTGGTGGTTCAGGCATAGGGATATGAACTTGGTTTCTTTCTCCTTATCTTAAGGTGCGTTGAATCTCTGGATTGAAAGGTGTCAGCTTTGGGTTTTGAGATTGATGCCCTTGTATAAACTACCCTAAACTGAATACCATAATCTAAATGCTAACTCTAACTCTACGTGATGTGTAATCAAATTTCAGTAAGCACTAATCAAGCAGTGTTTTGATTATCATTGCTTGGTACTTAGGTGTGGCTTCTTAGACCTAAATCTAGACAGCTCCTCCTTTTGTCTAGATTTGACTATGGCTTACCAGTTAGGTTTTGCTCAAAAGTGGTTAATACAATCCTCATGTTAAGAGATGTGTAGACCTCAATTAATGTCAATGAAAGGCATGGAAAAATCACTTGCATTTTAAGACACCCTCTATAACCACATTGCTTAGAAGCCATTGGAGTGACAATAGATTGTGTCCATCTTAAAGGGTCCTATGAGCTCAATACCCTAAGTCTCTTTCTACTTGATTTTAAATTAATATTCAAGTGTTGGAATCCTAACATACAAGGATGTTAATTGATTCCTAGGTGGGCCAAGGAGATGGTGATGAAATCTAGTCCTTATCTTATAAGGGTTCCTATGGGGCCCTTACTATCATTAATTCCATTCCACCATAAAACTGTAAATATTTAATGCAATACAGAAACAAACAAATGTAACCTATATGCTATCCAACCAAGGTTAGATAGGTGCTCAAATGCAACAATCCCATGTAAATATGCAACAATTATCAATGAATGATCCTAATCTATATGAATTATACTAACATCCAAATGCAAATTATACTAAATGAAAATTATTCTAAAAATTGAGTAGAGATACTCATAGTGAGGGGTTCAATGATGATCAAGTGTGGGCCACTATACCCCACACTTGTCCTATGTTATTACAAGCTATTTAAAAATAAATAATAAAGAAATTACAATTTAGAATGGACCTCACTACAAGTTTCACTCAAATCCTAATCTAGGAAAGTAATAAAACCAAATCTAAGATGATGAACTTGTGGCCCACAGGATTGTTTCCACTCCTTTGCCAATTTTTCTTGCACAAAAATCAAAGAAATATGGTCAATATGAGAAAAATAGCAACAAATGCAAAAAGAATGCAAAATTATGCAAAAACCCTATTCTAATGCATCCTAAACCTAGGCTAGAGGAAAATAACCTAAGGTATGGAACACTATACAATTTATTGCAACTCCCTAGCACCGATACCCAAAACTTGTTGTTGTTTTAAATAAACTTGCAAGGGAATGAATCATTTACAATATAGTACACTAGTGAGTTCAACCCCACGAGGAGTGAACTATTGTGATGCCAGTGATCCCTATTTTAAACCATCTAACCTAGCCAAAATTCAACTGATTTTTATCCTAAATTAAGAATGAAAATTAAAACATGAACTTGGAAACTAAGCAAAAACAAGAAACATGCTAAATGGAAAACTTTCTTAAAACATGCACTTTCTAAAATTAAAACTTTTCTAAATTAAAAACTTCTAATTTTATGATTTTCCTAATTAAATAATTTCCTAAAATGAAACTTATCAACTTTCCTAAACTAACTTTACTAAGCATGAAATTAACAACTAATCTAGGGAAAACATGCTTTAACAAACTACTTTCCTAATCATGCAAAACTAAGAAAACCAGGCAACCAAATAAACTACTTTAGCAAGTGTGACAAAATTAACTACTTTCCAAACTAACTAAGATGCAAACTAATGGAATGTAACTACAACTGAAAAAGAGAAATAAAGGAAAATTTACACTAACAAACAATGAAAGGAAAACTATCCAAGCGTCACGCATGCAACCAAGGAATGATATGCATCATTCATTGGATAGGAGTGCATTTAATCAACTAATTTGGAAACTTAAGCATGCCATCTTATTTTAAAATTAACTAAACTATCCAAAAATCTAGTTGGGCATTAGAAAAATCAAATGAACATGAGTTGTACGGTGTTGGAAATTAAATAACCCATTCATGAAAAGAAATTTCAGTTGCATGGTAATTGAATCATTCAATAAATAGAACAAGTCAAACATGGAACTAATCACTTCTAATGCAACCAAATATTTAATAACAAAGATAATTAAATCCAACTAACTTCATTGAATCAAATAAAAAATTCATCAACATAATACCCCATACATGTCATACAAATATGAAATTTAAATTATATTACAATGATGTTCTCTTAATCTTAATCAATCTTTAATTACAAGCCAATCCTTCTTTAATTATTCCAACAATCACTCATGAAAAAGCTTGCTTGAAATCAAGGGAAAATCCTATGGAATAATAAGGCAAAAACTAATGGAAACTCAAGCAAACAAAGGTGGAAATCAAGTGGGCTGAAAGAAAACAAAGATGTAATGAAAGGTAAAGAGAAAAAATAGATTCAAGATGACTTCTGTTGACTATCACTCCAAGGGAAAAACAGCCTTGAAGCTTAGTTTTAAAAGCAAGGAAAGATAGAGGAAAATAAGGCAAACTAGCTTGAAAAGAAGTAAATTCCAGCAAAGAGAACAAGGAAGTGAGATTTTATTTATAAAGTGGAGTTTTTATAGTGTTCTTTAAGAAAAAGAATAGAAATGATGTGTATGCAAGGGTTTTTCTTAAAGCAGAAGCTATTATAAGAAATGATGGAGTACAACCGTAGATATGGCATAGAAAAACATCATGGAAAAATCTAGTTGTGAAACCTATTATCGTTGATGGAAGAATTTCATTGGTCATGCTTATTTGATATCAAATCATGAATTTAGACAATCCTTTGAAAAATGTGTAGTCTAGCATAAAATGATATGAATTGTAGTTGGATTGTTGTTGCTTTTAAATAAACTTGTAAGCACATGAATCCTTTGCAATATAGTATGCTAGTGATTTTTGTCCTAAATTCAAGTGATTTTTGTCCTAAATTAAGAATGGAAATTAAAATATGAACTTGGAAACTAAGCAAAAACAAGAAACATGCTAAATGAAAAACTTTCCTAAAACATGAACTTTCTAAAATTAAAACTTTCCTAAATTAAAAACTTCTAATTTTATGAATTTTCTAATTAAAAACTTTCCTAAAATGAAACTTTCCTCAAATGTAATTTATCTTTTTCCTAAACTAACTTTCCTAAGCATGAAATTAGCAACTAATCTAAGAAAAACATGCTTTAACAAACTGCTTTCCTAATCATGCAAAACTAAGAAAAGTAAGCAACCAAATCAACTATTTTAACAAGTATGACAAATTTTATTTCTTTCCAACTAACTAAGATGCAAAATAATGGAATCTAACTACAACTAAACAAGAGAAATGAATGAAGGCAATTATTAACAACAATGAAAGGAAAACTATCCAATCAACATACATGTAACCATGGAATGATACACATGATTCATTGGATAGGAGTGGATTTAATCAACTACTTTGAATACCTAAGCATGTAATCCATTTCTAACATTAATTAAGCTATCTAGCAATCTAATTGGGCTCTTGAAAAATCAAGTGAACAGTATTATATTGTGCTGGAAATTAACATACATCATTCTTACAAAGAAATTCTAGAACTCAGGTAATTGAAACATTCAATGACTATAACACATAAAACATGAAATTAATCACTTCTAATACATTCGAACATTCAAGAACAAAGTTAATTTACTATTGGACACAAACGTGAGTTGAAATTTCCAACTAATCTCATTGAATCACATTCTGAAGCTTAAATGTTATTCCAATGTGTTCATTTGATCTCAATAAATCCTTAATTACAAGTCAAATTATTCTTCAATTGTACCAACATTCACTCATGAACAAGTATGCTTGAAATCAATTAAAAATCCGATGAAAAACTAAGGCAACAACCAATGGAACTAAAGCAAACAAAGTTGGAAAATCAAGAGGGCTAAAAGAGACTAAAGATGCAATGAAAGATAGAGAACAAAACTAGATTCAAGGTGACTTCCCTTGGTTGTCACTCTAAGGGAAAATCAGTCTTTAATCTTAGCTTCAAAGGCAAGGAATAATAAAGGAAAAGCATAAACTAGCATGAAAAGATCTAAAGTGAACAAGAGAAGAAACAAAAGAAACCAACCTTGAAATTAGGAGTGGAATGGCTCCAAGAGATGCTTCACACCTTAGGAAAATAAGTACGAGCACCTTAACAATGAAAATCCAAAGCAAAAAGGAGTAGAAGCTTGAGCCAGGAATAGGACATCTCCTTCCCAATGGGATAGGCATCTTTTTCGTTCGGAAAAAAAATCCTCCTATTCTTAGATGTTTGCTAGGTTTTATAATTCTTCTTCTAGGATACCCTAATATTAAGGTGTGGTGGGGATTAAATCAAGATATTTTGGATGGTTAGGATAAGGGAAAGGATGGAGTTTCCAATTAGGAAAGTGGGCGGAAGGTGGCTGGGATTAAGGAACTAGGTGGGAGACTCCACCTTTTTAGGAATGGGCATCTCCCCTCTTCCAAAGCCATTGAATGTTTGTTTTTATAGGAAAGTGAGTGGGAATAGGTTAGGAAAGAAGTGGAGGGTGCTAGGTGGAGATATTTTGTTGGTTGAGAAGTTTCCTAAGAGGTGAAATGAGATAGAGTTTTGGAAATTTGTAGTGCATCTTAAGGGTGAGGTATAAATTAAGGAAAAAGAGGATAAAAGAGAGAAAAACACTAAAAATTGATTGCTCTTATTCCATTGGTCTGCTATCTTATTTTAATAGATTTTTCCTTAATTATCTTCAAAAAAACTCATGGATAACTCTCTTAAATCTCCTCAAATCCTAGCCTTTCATTTATCTTAGCTTGATGGCTAATTTTGAAAGCTCCATTAGCTAATCTCATGGTTGGCTTAGTAAGCTTCTTTAGTTTATTTTTTTGGCTTCAACCCTTGGCTTATGGGTTGGCCTGAACTCCTTAGCTTACCACTGTAACGCCCGAGCAATTTACACCATTTTTAACAAAAATTGGACATTTTATGGGAAATAAACTGTGTTAAATATTTTACTTTATTTAAAATAGTAAATGAATGAATTTGTGAGTAAACTTGGTACCATTAGATCCTACTCAAAAAATGGAATCCAACGCCTCAAAGAACACCGAAAACGGAGTTCGTATGAAGAAGTTACGACCGTTTAAAGATCAGGGGCAGTTCTGTAATTTAAACAGAAAACGAAAAAGGCAGAAAACACAGGGGGCCATTTTGATAACGGCACCCCATCGTCTTCCACCTCCAGATTTCTCCAGAAACCCTTTTTCTCCCGATTTCTCAAGAACACACCAGGGGAATGGCGGCACCGCCTTCTCCCCTCTATAAAAGCCCCATCTCCCCCTCTCCAAAAACACGTTTTCCGGCATTTTTGAGACTGGGGTTTCCGGCAAAAACCGGAAACCCGTCTCCTCTGCATTTTCTGGCAACGGCCAGGCCCTAGTCAGGCTGGCCATTCCGTTTCCATCTCCCCATTCCCCTCTCTTCTCTTGTTCCAGTCTGGCATTGGGGTTTTCCACTTCGTGGGTTCCCCCCAGGCCAAGATCCATGCCGGATCTGGCCTTTTCCCCAGCCAATTTTTCCAGCTGGAGAAGACGAAGCTGGTTCAACTGGCCTTGCATGAACCAGGCGTCCCAAGGATACCATCCACCACCTGCGCCTGGGACTGGGTCCCTGGGATGGGTTCCAGGTGTACGACAGTGCGTACATTGTCCCAAGTGCGGCCTTCGGGTGCGTGCGCGACGTGGGGCACAGGTCATGGCTCGACCAAGATGCAGGAGGTGCCCTAGGAGCTGAGGCGCGCCATGTTAAACCAAAGGTGCAGCCGTTCGATGCCATCCAGGATGCGCGTCATAGCGCGTCGCTTGAGCTTGCATGTGCGCGTGCAAAACGCGGCCCCTGGAACAACCTTTGGGCATGCACGCATGTGAGGTGGTCGCAGTTCAACCAAAATGCACGGGTGTCCTAGGAACTGGGACACGCAGACCTAATGAGACTATAAGGATAGGATTAGAGGACAATTTACAGAGTTAACCAAGGAATAGTAGATCCACATCGTAGGATCTGGCCTGACAAATGAATTAGGCAAGGACCATGGACCCAATAGGCAAAGCTAGCGATCTAATGTCTAAATGGATTGAAATTAATAAGGACTCCTTGTATCCATTCATACCCAGGAGTTTATAAATAAGACCCAGGGACGGGTTGAAGTGATAAAGGATGCGACTCCAGGAGACTTTGAGGTAGGTGCTCTATCGCTACTAGACTTTTAAAAAGAGCCATGATTGTTTTGAAAATGCATGTTTTAAGTATAAGTATATGACTTGTTTAGCATGACTTAATTCAACATACATATGATAAATACACTATGCATAGACATGTTTTGCAAACAATTGCATATATTGCATGATTTGTGGGCATTGAGTTCTTGAAAAATTGCATGTCCTTGAGGGTAACCAAAAGACGCTGGGTAGGCAGTTGTGAGGGACCCAAAGAGGATAGGTTTTGAAAAAGAGGTTTTCACTTGTTTGATCTTATGTGATTTGGGCTAATAAGCTCATGGGCGCTATGCTGAGAGGTTTGGGTTGGCCTCTAGCCTCTACCACTACTAGGTGGAACGAGTACCACGCCCAAAAAGGGCAACGTCCCTACGTCGATTGGATGTGGTACAGGGGGCTACCACTGGTGTCACGGCACTGGGTCGATGTGTCATATGCCCCGTGGAGGCTATGACCGAGTGTCCTCAGGTACCAGGGACCACACGGCAGCGAGGTCGTGGGCATAGTTGGGCCCTATGGTTTCGTGGATTTACTTGCATTGCATATGGCATGACATGAGGTTGGTTGACCATACTAGATATCCCTGAGTTGGATTCAGTGGAGCATTTTATGCATATAATTATGTTTATGATATGTATGATATTTTCGACTTGGATTATGCTATTCTTTAGTCGTCAGTATTCCGATTCGATAATGGTTTTAATATCGATATTGAACATGAGTGTTCAAACATGCACATGTTTTGAAAGAGCATATGATTTTTAAACATAGCATGCATTGCAAAACTAGTAGTGATAGACTCCTACTGAGTATAGTATATACTCACCCTATCCTTAACATTTTTCAGGATAGTTCCACTCACAAATAGAAGACGCCTCAGGAGATATTAATGCTACGAGCAAGTGAATTAAAAAGGAGACAATTATACATGTAAGTAAACTCTCAACCCTTTGGACATGTATTTGTATTTATTTACAGTTGGACTGTGTGCTGTGACTGGATAGACCTGGGGAAAAACATTTATGACTTTTGAAGTTTTTCAAAAACTACTTTGATTATTGTGAAAGCAAATGACACTCGGGGTTTTCAAAATGAGTTTAAAACAAAAGATTTTCAGCTGCATTGCATGGTTTTTATAAAATGGTTTTCAAATAGGGATGCATCCCACCTTAGAAAATTTAGATCTTGCATTTAAAAATGCATGGGAAAACCCGGGTCATCACAGTTGGTATCAGAGCCCAGGTTTTATCCTTTCACAGCCAGTCCAGCATGTCCAAGGGCCATAGACAATAGAGAAAATCAAGAAGAAGTAGTATAAATAGGAGTAGTAGAGATGACTACTTCTATTTGAGGATTACCATATTAATGCTGAAGGCATTTCACCTTAAATAATAGGTGAAACACAGCTTGGTTTAACAAATAATTAGGCAGAGGATAGTGCAACCCTTATCCAAAATCTAGTCTAAGACGACTTAAGGATTAAGGATTGTTGTGTGGTGCAAATATAAAAACTCATATATGGATCATATTATGAGAATGATGAGTGAGGATGTTAGTAAACTTGTTAGTAAATAGTTCTGACCTGCAATAAAGTAATCTTATCAAAGGTGAGAAAAATCAAAGGACCTAGATGGCTATCTTACCATCATAAAGAATATTAGAATATGAGTACACTATCACAAGGATATGATATGAGTATGATAGGGGATGTAAAAGACAGACTTTGAGAAGAATTTTGATGATAATCTAAGAGGGATGAGAATGCAAGATGATATTAGGAGATAACTCTGACTCATACTAGGTCACAAAGGTATGGATCCTGAAGGACTTAGCTCAATTTTGGATACTATTCAGGAGAGTAAAGTGCTATTGAATAATAACTACCTGAGTATTACGGAGCAAATCAGAAGATGTATACAAGTGACATATCATGTGAATAAGAGAAACATAATACAAATATGATAGGGAAGTAAATTCGACCGAGTTATCAAAGGATTTTGATGATAATACTAGGAATGATAATAGATTGATCCTAACATGAACTCGTAAGAAAAGTATAGCATGATCAAAAAGTCAATGCCATTATTAAGACATTGGATGAATTTTATTAAAGCTATAGGCAATTGAGGATTTCAATGATCTTAAGAAAGTTTAGAATTTCTTAGAAGCATTCAGTTTATCATATCTGTTAAGTAAAGGAGTAGATGCAGTATCGATTATATGCAACAACGCACATAAAGACATTGATCTAGGAAGACAAAAGTGAGGATTTTGAAGAAAAGAGAGAAAGAGATAGAGATGTAACTACCAGTATTCAATGAATATTGAATATTCAAAAGAAGAAGATCATGACTTTATGAAGATACATACAAATCTTTCATCGAGTGGGAAGATAAACCAATCAACTTCGAAGGAATGATGATATATGAGTTGGTGATCTTATTGTAAAAGAGTATAAAAGAGAGAAAGCATATGGGGTTTAAGATTTTGAGTAGAGTATCGAATTTTAGGAGATTATGCGACAAGAAATTTCGAAGAGGAATGGTGACCAACTAGAAATTAAATCCTACAAATGGTTTGATATTAATTATTACAATTAGATTCTTATCGGATCCATTAGCTTATGGGGAACACCAATGGATATAATCCATAAAAAGGAAAATTTGGTGATATCCCACCTTGCCAATAAAGTATATTGAAAAGGAATTAAGCAGGGAACAGTGACTTGTCCATTTAGCAAGTAGGGTACCATTAAGGATCAAATTGAGATCTTACTATCATAGATTAGAAGACCAAAAATCTTAAGACCATTATTTAGTCATTACCCTTAGAGTACTGTTGACTAAATAAAGGTATCCCACCCTAATTAATCAAGTATGTTAGTATCTATGAGTTAGTAGTCGAAGTTATATACTCAGAGGGATAGTATAAGTATTTGGACATGAGTTTTACCTAAAAGAAGTTACTTGTTAGACTAAGTCATTTGAGGGTATGAGGTCAGTTGATTAGGCCACATCATGGAGGAGCTACAAGTACAATAAATACAGTAACAACTAAGATAAGAGCAAACATAAGGAGCGATCTCCACCAATGAGACAGATTTTTCCAAACCTGAATAGATACCATGACAAACCATAGAAATCACTGTGGGTCTGAAAGATGCTGCTAACTTGGATTGAAAAGAAAGGTACATAAGTACCGATCACTTTAGAGACCCTTAAGTTTATGACAAAGATATATCTGGAAAGAGACCAATAGGTAATCAAATAAAGTCTTTCTATGTGTCTACGAAAATGTTCCATGCTTACTAGAGTGTTTTTCAAATTTGATGATTTAACAGCTTCAGCATAACTTGATGTAGTATTGAACGAGAACTGCTATTGTAAGCTAAGTATGAGGAGGCACTTGAAGGATAAAATTTGAGGAATTGAGAAAATCACTACTTATGAAGATACCTCCTGACAATACAGACAACATGATTGACAATAAAGCCTTGATAAAAGAGTACACAATATATTGACATAGGGGATGGAAGGAGAAAAGGTGAGATGGCTAGCACACTATAAGGTGAAGATTTAATGTTACGTTGCCTTTAGACAGATAGTTAGTTGTTATGAGCATATACCATGTACGAAAAATCAATTGAAGGAATTTCCTAAGGACTAACCCTACCGGATTGAGTATAGAACTTTTGGACTGAAAGGTTACGAAGAAAACCATCAAGCAAAGAAAGGACAAAGAGGATGAGGACAAAGGATTCAACCATGACCTAGTAAGGGTACTCGGTTATGAATAAGGGACTTTTTGCTTTGCATAAATGGGAACATTATTGAAAATCCTAATGACCAATTGATGTGAATAGTGAGATAGGCCTCTGAACAAGAACATTTGACCCATGATGATGAATCGACCATTAACATTTGATGTGAGGAAAGCCTTTAATGAATTTGATTGGATATAGAGTTAAGACATTTTACTTTCAGTATATGATAAGGTCCTCGATGGAAGATGCTACAAATTGGCTTTTGTGATTTTATTTTGAATGTAACTTTGGTCAAGGAATCAAGTCACATATGGAAAATGACAGACAGTTGAAATTCGAAGTTAATCAAGGGTTTGGCTGTAGAGCACATGACACCATGTCAGTTATTGAAGTATTTTGGGGACAAATATAAAAGATAAGAAGCAAAGTTAGACACAATAGAAAGAAGGTAAAAAAAAAATTTTGGACTCTTACTAATGACATATAACCAACGATTAGAAGGAGATATGGATGATGAAGAGATCACTAGATGAAAGACAACAAGAAAAAGGGTTTATCCTATGATATTCAAAATGAAATAGGAGAAATAAGATAATATGATCTCAAAGAAGTATGGAGTAATTTATACATGAATAAAGAAGCATGATCCTACCAGGAGACTATCCCATACATGATGAGAAAAGTATAGGCATCTAAGGATTTCGAGATAGATGAATTACCACTAGAAATCGGTATTGTTAAACTGGCACGAATGAGAGTATGCATCAGAGTACGCAGCAAAAGCGGCCCTTATAGGTAAGGCCTTGTAGAAGGAACAATAGAAATGATAAATTGAGGTTGAGCCTAGATTTGATTCCTAAGGGGGGAATGCATTCACCAAGAAGTTATCCAAAAGACAAAATACCTTGAAGATGATAATTTATGGAATTTCGAGGACGAAATTCTTTTAAGGGGGTAATAATGTAACGCCCAAGCAATTTATGCCATTTTTAACAAAAATTGGACATTTTATGGGAAATAAACTATGTTAAATGTTTTACTTTATTTAAAATAGTAAACAAAGGAATTTGTGAGGAAACTTAGTACCATTAGATCCTACTCGAAAAATGGAATCCAACGCCTTAAAAAACACCGAAAAAGGAGTTCGTATGAAGAAGTTACGACCGTTTAAAGATCAGGGGCAGTTCTGTAATTTAAACAAAAAACAAAAAAGGCAGAAAACACAAGGGGCCATTTTGATAACGGCACCCCATCGTCTTCCACCTCCAGATTTCTCCAGAAACCCTTTTTCTCCCGATTTCTCCAGAACACACGAGGGGAATGGCGGCACCGCCATTGAGGGGCACCGCCTTCTCCCCTCTATGAGCACATTTTCTCCCCATCGATAGAATGAAAATGTAGAAAGCTTAACTTCTATATACATCAAAGAGTTTGCAAGTTTGCATAGAAGACCTTTAGCCACCACCACCTCATATTGAGATATATGCACTCCTTCACAATTTTGGAGATCTGTGCAAAAGTCACTAGGATCATCATTGATGTTTGAACTAAAAGGAAAACTAATTCCTGATATATTGGCCCATTTGAGATTCTCAAAAGGATTGAGATAGATACAAATAGATTGACCCTACCACCATAGTTGATGGAAGTCCACAATGTGTTTCATGTGGCCGAAGCATTTACACAATCTTAATTACATACTTGAGCAAGTACAAGTCAAGGTAACCTAGACTCGATAGTTGAGATGAGACCTATTTAGATTTTGGGATAGCAAGGTAAAGAAACTTAGGAATAAGGAAATTTAGGAGAAGTTACCTGTGACTTAGAATTTGAAATTTTCTAGAAGAGTTCAAAGTTATATTAAGGACTTAAGGAATTGCGAGGACAAAATTGTTTGAAGAGGGTAATAAAGTAATACATTATATTTCAAATTCCATTTTATGTAAATCTAACGAAATCGAATGAAAATTATGAGAATATTTAGTCTTTATGGAGTTCAAAAAATTAAGAAAATCACAGATGCCAATTTGAATGATGGAACCTCAAAAACTAAGAAGGTAAGAACTTTGACCTATCTAATGCTTCTTTGGCCAAATAATCTATACACGTGGGACTTGCACTATGAGCAACCTATGCGGAAAACCAATTCTATTCGAAAAATGAGTCCAACAATATTAAGGATACTAAAAGTTAGGTATTTTACGAGTGAAAGGCAATTTGATAATTTCACATTATATGACCCACTCACAAAATCCAAAAACTAGGTTCCAGATAGTCATAAGCATGTCTTTGACTAACACAATGATAAAATCAATCGGGACAATAAAGAAAACCAAGGAATCGATGCACGATTTAGATGATCTGCACCATTCAAAGTATCTCTCATCCTCTAATCTACAAAACCCCTAAAGAAGATTCAAGATTTGAGTTGTCCTTGCTAGCCAATTAGAGAAGGGATTGATGCATGATGAACTCAAAGAGCATCACTAGAAAACGATAGTTGATCTAGCTTATCTAGTGAAGGAAGAAGATTAGATACATGCCTAAGAGGTAAGATTCCTGAAACCCAACTTATTAGTTGAAATTTCTACTAAATCCGTACAACCCCAGGCTAGATCTATATTATGGTAATGATCCAACTGTTAATTGTTTAATCTATGCTTAGATGTATTGAGATCAAACATTGTAAATGCTCAAATTAGACTAAGATTTCACAATCTATGACCGAGGCCAATCATATAATCTCAGCCATCCATTTTTTAACTATTAGTTTACTATGAAAAACAATTTATCTAATCTAAATTAAAAACATTTCTTATTGTTTGTGTATATTGAAGATTGTTTAGGTTTGGATCAATTATTAACAAACTGAATAAAGGGTAAATGAACTGATCCAACTCATATCTTGAACGATCTCATGCCAACTATCCATTCTATGATCGATTAGAGGGAGAAAACATCGAGATCATTCTCTAATATAGGATTCTCACCTTGGATCAAAGAAATCTTACATGTATGAAGTGTGCATGGTTGAGATCAATATCCAACCAATTCAAGCCATCAAATAACCAATCTAGAGAGTGAATAGCAAATCAGAAGGTGATCTAGCATTGTTTCTCATATCTGAATGATGATCAATCACTGGTAAATGACTAATCAGAACTTTAATGGCCTTAGATGAATTCTAATCATCGATACCATCGAATGATTGTAATGCAATAACCATGAATGTGACTGTTGAAAATAAAAATAAAAAAGTTAATTGGTGATTAGGATTATTGATCCATCAACCAACTATTTATAATGATTCAGATCTGTGGTTTTGAATATGAGTGAATCGATCTGGATCATTGATAGGAATTCAATGGTGCATATATGAGATTGTAGCATCTAAAGGATATTTGATCAACGATTCATTATTGGGAAAATCATATCAATAGACTAAATGGTTGAGATTGTGTGATTTTAATCTTTAGGTCTATGATTAATAATAAGTTTCATCTAAGTTAGAAAGATCTAAACCGTTAATCTATATTGGTATGTACAATCTGAGAATAGGTGCATAGTTGTATACTATTTTGAGATCTATAATATATGTATGAATTGGATACTAATTTGCAATATAGGTTGAAATTCAAATTGGATGTTTATATACTAGGCAAGCTGAGTTGTAATCCTGTCTAAATTTGAGACATAATTGGAAATCAAAGATTGTTGTAAGAAGTATGTAATCTAATACTACCAAGTTACAAATGAATTTTAAAATGAGAAAATAGTTTGTGAACTATTTCCAGGTTGATATGGTTTGGTTATACAGATGATTTGATACACATGCATGTTATTTGAGGGATATGATTTTCTTGTTGTATGTTTCTAAAAGGGCAGCCTTAGTGAACAAAGCTCCCACTTATGCGGGGTCTGGAGAAGGGGTCGACCACAATATAGTAAGCAACCTTACATTGTATTTTTGCAAGAGGCTATTTCCATGCCTTGAACCCATGACAATGCAACAATTTTACCATTGCACCAAGGCTATTTATCACATGTTTCTAATATATAAAAAGCATGACATTCTTATATGTGAAAAGCATGATATTCTTATAAACAATGCATGCAATTTGATAAATGAGTTTGAATTCATGATGCATATCATGATTTTGAAAGAATGATGAATCATTTAGTTTTAAGGTATTCAAATGTTTACCTTACTTGTAAGACGAGAAAAATGTGACTTGCATATACATGATTTCCATGCCTTGAAAGAGATGCTTTGAAATTCTTGGTTTTGCATAAGGTATGCATACTGTATGATACAATTTGAGAAGTATGAATATGAATTGATTTGGTTATTGAGGCATGCTTTGAAATGAGTATTTAAGTTAAATGGTTTTGGATAAGGCATGCAAATTATTTGATATGATTTAAGATGTATGATTTTCATGTTTTGGTTACGGTTGCCCATTGGCCGGTCTACCTTGCTTTGTACATAAGAGACCATGGTTAGTCCCCTTGTATGTGTTGCAAAGAGACATTTGGTTGGTCCTTACTATGTGCATAAGAGATCATTGGCTGCATTCACCTTGCTATGTGCACAACGACTATTTGTTAGTCACCTTGCATAAGTGCAAAACAACTTGGTGATTACCCTATACAGTTCATCTACCTGACATGTATTGTCAAAAGACATAGAGACATTTGGTTGGTCCACCTTGCTATGTGCACAAGAGACCATTGGCTGAGTCCGTCTTATTGTGTACACAAGAGATCATTGGCTAAGTCTACCTTACTATGTGCACAAGGACTATTGTATAGTCACCTTATATAAGTGCAAAATGACTTGGTGATTGCCCTATATGGTCTCATCTACTTGACATGTGTTGCCAATAGACATTTGGCTGATAAAATAACTGAGATATATATGTAAAGTAATGATGATATTATCATTTTGAAATAGTTGATATGTAGTTTAACTAATTACTACTTTCAATTTTGAGTAATCACATGTTACTTGATTTGTCAAATATGAGGTGGATTTTGTGGATGATATATATATATGTAGATGCATTCCATTTGATGGCCTATGGCCATGTGATTTTATCATCAGATAAACCTTGCTTCAAACTATTGTATGTTGTATGCCATGTTTTTAGTTTCGTAGTATTGGATTATCTACTGTGTATGTTGTATAGTCACCCTACCATTCTACCACAAATCAACTAGAAAAAAATCAGAAAGGAGATTATGGCTTTAAGATGACCATTTATTTATTTAAAGAGGATAATCTATGTTAACTATCACTTAATTATTTAATAAATTGTAATTAGTTTGTGTTTGATAAGTCTTGGTAAAGTATAGATTTATTTGAAAAGGAGATGAAGTTTCCAACCACGTTTTGAAAACTTAAATGGATCTTTATCAAGTACTTTGCATCACATGTGTTAAATATGTTATGTCTAAAATACAGAGGAAATTTTGCAGAATTTTTGGTAGAAATGTACTAATCATTTCACTAAAAATCCTTGTTTTAAGAAGAGCAAAATGACACTTAGAGTTGTAAGAATGAATTTAAAAGAAAAAGATTCTTTCACTATTATTTGACGTTTGAAAATGGTTTTTAATAGAGATCGATCTTGCTGCATAAAGGTCTTTTATATAAAAAAAAGAAGTGTTTGAAAACCCAAGTCATCATAGCCTTTAATGTACTTGAGAAGAAAAAGGCATGTGCTGCAAGGAGTTGGTAAACAATGAAAAAAATGAAAGAACTACATTGTTCCAAATGTAGATGATCCATTAAGGTTGCACAAAGTGCCCTATATTTATTCAATGTCATTGACTAGGATGTATGGAATGAATTTGTAAAGCTTTGCATATCTCCTAAATTTGAGGTATCTGTTAAACCAATATTTCACTGAATTAATTATATTATCTAATTAGCTTAATTAGCTACACATCAAATGTGTAGGTAAATAATGCAAAAGGAAGAAAGGTGGATGAGACCAATCATGTGGCGATCCAGTTTTTTGAAATACAATTTCGTTATTCACTTTCAAATGGTGGTAGACCAATTTTGCAAACAATTTGAAAACTTAAATAGCGAAAATGTTTTCTTTGAAATTCTCTTTAGAAAACCCAAATTCCACATTTCTCTCACATATACATACATAATTTTGTGTACAACATATGCTTCCAAAGAAATTCATTTTATTAAAATTGCAGGATTCGATCCAGTGGTTCACATATAGAGTCCCTTTATTACATCTTATGTCCAAAATACACAAATCAAAATACAATCCAATCCTTGCACAAATGTACATAGTCTTGATCAATAGTATGGTCTTCATCTTCCCAGGTCGTATCCCTCCATTCTTTTCTTTCTGTATCTAAGATATTGTAAACATTCAAACATTTACAATATCTCACAAGCTATGCTTGGTAGGGGATTCAAGAACATATGGAATTGTATAATTCAAAAGTAAAGTATTCATAATCATCATATTCCATATGAATCACATAATTCAATTTCCATGAACCATACCATATACAATCATTTTATCATAAAATTTATCATGTAACATCCACTAGATCAAGGATGTTAGTACCCTTATTTACTTAAATTTAGAACATTTAATGAATTAAACTTATGATTTTATTGGTTTAGTAGGTTCTCCTCATCAAGAGGAATCCAACCCAACTTTCTGATCTCAATTTGGAGTTAAATTGAGATTAGAATTTGGATTTTAAGATTTTAGCCCGTTTTAAGGGTTAATATTATCTTACTATTTTTGTTCCATTACTTGATCTAAAGATCCAGAAATTTTACTGTGATCATGGTCCTTAGGGTTTTGTACTCCTAAACCCATCCATCAGTTCAGATGTCTATTTTGAGATCATCTTGATCATGGTCCAAGGTTGTTACTATGAATTTTACCAAATAATTTACATAAATACAATTAAAATCAAGATTATCATGCTTCCATAAGATTCTAAATAACGAAGGAATTCATCAGTTCTTTCAGATATAAAATCAGAACTAAATTGAGCTCTTAATTGAACAAATAAGATTTCAAATCAAAATTCAATGGTTCAAATCAACTCCACAGAATGTGACAAAACGGGAGTGTGGCCCATATCACATTACCTGGGTTTACATGTCACCAGGGAGAGGTGACCAGTGATAAGCGAGATTGTCCAGATTTGGACCATCGGATCACCCATCACCGGATCTCCTCCATCAGTCATGATCAAAGCCCTAGATTTCATCTCCTAGGGTTTTAGGCCCTAGGAAATCATCCAACGGCTCAAAAGTTTCATCTAAGATGTCTATGAATAGATCTCTACCATCCAAGCCGAATCCATCGTCTCCTATGGATCAACAGCTAGGGGAGACCTTTTGGTGGCCGAAAAATACCCAAGAAATGCCAAAATGAATAGAGGGGTGAAGGGTGCACCTACCTATGTTGGTCCGGTGAAGAGAAGTTCACTAGAGATGAAGAAATATGCCAACAAATCCTAGGCAACTGTATTTGTAGGACTTTGAACCACATTTTAGAAGATCTAAACCATTCAAATCATATTCCCTACAGGAGTTGGGCTGCAATTTAGAAGATATAACACATTGTGTAACAACCTCAAAATTTTACTATTGCATGATCGATGTATGAGTTTTCTAGGAGGATAAATTTTTATGGAATTATAACCTAAAGAAAACTCAGAAAACTTACATAGTTAGATTCTACTCAGAAATAAAACATAGTTAGATTCTACTCAGAAATTGGAGTCCAACGACCTAAAGAACGATGAAAACGGAGTCCGTATGAGGAAGTTATGGGACTTCAAAGTTAGGGGTATTTTGATAATTAAAAGTTAAAAAAAAAAACTTAGAACTTAGATTTGAAAATATCAAATATGGATTCTACTCGTTGATATGAATCCAACGACACTAAGTTTGCTGAAATCGAAGATTGGATGAATAAACAATAATGTTCTTACAAAAGGGTATTTTAGTAATTTCAATAAATGGGCCCCCGCGTGTAGGAGTTAGAATTTGACAGTCAATGGAGTTGAAAAACATCATTAGTATGGCTTACCATTTTCATTGACTGGCATCATGGTTTTTAGAATAGTAAAAACATCATTATTAAATTTTAAAATAAATAAAAGGAAAACATATTAAAATAACTAAAAGGGGGGCCAAGTTTGATAACAACACCCCCTCACTTAAACAAAAACAAGAAACAGACCTAATGTTTGTTTCCCCAAACCCGATGCCTGATAGAAATACGACGAGAGAGAGGAAAGAAGAAGAAGAAGAGGGAAGAGGAAGGAGAAGAGAGGAGAGAGAGAGAAATGGAGGTGGAAGGCCGACTTGCATGCCAAAGAAGAAACAAAGGAGTTTAGGGTTTTTTTTTGTCGATAGAAAAGGGGGAGCTCGCCGACGACAAGGGGAGCTCAAACTCTTAATCCAGACCATCACCCTATTCTTCTTAAGGGCATGGGCAAAAGCCCTTTGAATCTGTTAAAATTAGAGGAGGGAAATTGGGGTTTTTGTGACAAACCAAAATTTTAGGCCATTAACAGAGAAGATAGTAGCTCAGATCCTTGATCCGAGCCAATTACCTTCTACGGTTGGCCTAGAAGAACCAAAACCCCATGGTTTTGGATGAATCTAGGATGATTTAGGCCATCAATTGAAGAGGGGATTACTGTGCCACCAGATCAGGGAGTTTTCACCAAATAAAGCCTGAATTTGACCAAAATCGTCTATCTAGGCTAGAAACTGATCAGACAATCTCAGCCGTCCCATCGGGTACTGTTCACACTGTACTTTTGTAGTGTCTGATTGACGATCAAACATCACGGATGAATCCTGCAACCCTAAATTAGCTAGGATGTGGTTAGAATGGTGTAAGTTGGATGAAAACCTATCAAGAAACCTTAGCCATCCGTCGTCACTATTTAAACAATGACTTGTTGACGTCGGATCGACGATCAAACCCCACAATGAGTTTCGATTGTCAATCAAAAGCCAGAAGTGGTCTATCTAACCAATGTATACCCTTAAATTAGTTAAATTTGACCATGTAATCTAATGGAAAACACAATTTAGATGTCCACATAGATCCAACCATAAATCTCAACCCTAAACTAAGGGCAGACGTCAACACAAGCCCTAATCAACCCACATGAGTCTTGATTGTCCATGTAAAGATCCGATAATGATGATCTAAGCCTTGGATTGCATTGGATTCTTAAAATTATGATCATAATTAAATATAAATATCTATGCGTATGTGAATGTGAATGTATTAAGAAAAGAATTTTTATGCATTGTATAGATTGAAGCGCACGGGGTCGATTAGCTAGAGGGAAATGGATGAACTCGCCACACGAGGTAGGTGGAGAATTAAGAAAGCATGTCTTAATAGTAAGATGCATGTTTTAAACATGATCTTATACTTATGATAGATATTAAATCATTTAAATTGTGCATTTCATGTGATATATGATGATGAAAAATGTTTACTTGTGAATGATGAAATTTTGTGATTTGAAATGCTACATGAATGACATGCTTATAATTGAAGCCTACTAAATGATATTAAAGGATACACATGATCTGTTCTTAAAAATATCATAGCTATTATTGTGATAAAAAGGCATTTATGGTACATGGGTACCATTACATCATATGTGATGTATGAGTCTAGGATTTTATAGTACATCCTTGGTGGGCGATCACCTAATGAGTGAGGATGTTATGATTATGATTAGATATTCATATATATTATGGACAGGCAAGACTCCTGTATATTATTATTTTTACATTCAAGCATGGTAGCATGAGAGTTTGTTTTAGATAGACATAGGCCTGGGGATGCTAAGCTAGGAGAGTTATGAGGGTTTGGCTACCCACTCTCCAAAATTGTGATATGGATATTAAGCTCGAAGGGAGGCTAAAAGTTGGGTGGGGCAATCATGGGAAGGCCACCATTATGACAACCATGATCCTTGCCCATGCGGACATGGATTTTGTTATTTCCACCTCGATATTAGTATATTATTATGTAGTTATCTGAGCATTGTACGGATTTAGACTGTGGCACAGTAGTCCTTGTATTTTATGCACTATGGTGCGTATATGATAGCATGATGAGATGCTTATATGATGGCATGATGAGATGCCTTATATGATGATGGCATGATGAGATGCCTTATGTGATGGCATGATGAGATGCCTTATGTGATGATGGCATGATGAGATGCCTTTTATGATGTTGCCAACAACGGCTGGAGTTTTATAAACCCTGTATGGTAAGGAGTATATGTATTAGACTCAGTATAGTATGAGAATGTAGGTTATAAAACCTAGAGACTATGTTCATAACTTTGTATGAATTTTAACAATTTTAATATATATGATATAATCCTATATGTATATGCTGAAGGGCATAATTTCATAAAAGTTTTTGTATGGGAAGTGAATGGGTAGATATATTATATAGAGTATGGTTCATAGAATTGGAGTATGGTATCATATGGAAAATAATAATGATAAATATTTAAAATACCATTGAATTATATATATTAAATATATCATGTAAAGTGTAATTTCTAAAGTGTGATTATTATATTCATATGAAGAAGAAATTATAAATAGCTATTTTATCAATGACTTATAGATAATTGAATTATTAATGAAATTATTGAATTATGAACATGTTGTAAACTTCATCCCATATAAGCATCATGATGAAATTGAATATTTTAATTGATGTAAAATGCTTAATTCATATGTAATTAACATGCTTTCTTAACTCTCTCCTACCAAGCATAGCTTGCTGAGATATTGTAAATGTTTTAGGTGGAGAATTTTCGTTGGTTGGGAAGTTTCCTAAGAAGTGGAATGAGATAGATTTTTGGGAAGATGCAACTCTACAAAGAAAATTCGTAGTGCATCTTAAGGATGAGGTTGAAATTGATGAAAAAGTTGAGAAAAACACTAAAAATGAAATGCACTTATCCCATTGGTCCACATACCATCTTATTCTAATAAGATTTCCCTTAATTATCTTCAAAATATCTCATGGATAATCTTCTTGAATCTCTACCAATCCTTGACTTCCATTTAGCTTAGCTTGATGGCTTAGATGGCTAACTTTGAAGGCTCCATTGACTAGGATTCATGGCTGGTTTTGAGAGCTTTCTTGGCTTGACTTCTTGGCTCAATCCATTAGCTTAAGTGTCTAATATGATTTGGCTTTAATTCTTTAGCTTGCCACCTTCTCACATGGCTTATATGGCTGAAGTGGCTTAAGTAGCTTCCATGCAAAGGTGGTGGGAATGCATGGCTTATTTCATGGGCCCACATTGGCCTCACATCCCCCCAACTAGCATTTTTCTAGTCCTAAGCAAAAAATGTGAAAATTTATTTTACAAAAACAAATACAAAGTGCCACTTTTGTAGGTACTCACAATTGAATTTAGCACTTGCAACAAGCCCTTAAACCCCTAGGTTACTCCTAGTGGACGAGTTAGGCCTCATGAGAGTTTGTAGTTATTATACCCATAAAATTCTTTATAGTTGAGTCCCGTATTCCATCTCATAGAATCCTAGTTAGAGTGCATGTGTGTGTGCAACCATCTAAGTCATGACTTCTAATTGGATATGCTTAAATTCCATTGAAAATATATCTTGATCTTAAATCTTCACAGGTATGCTCTTGGAAATGAAGCTCTCAGATAAGGGTTTAAACATATTTCTCTTATTGCATGACTAGATTCAACAAAGCTAATGGTTCACATAAATTTTTGAAGTGCTAAAGAGATAAAGAGAAGTGATCCTTAAGAGTTGATATCATTACCAAAAATAGTAAGGGTATTTTACTTTAGTTCCTTCTTTTTATCTTTTCTTTAAGGCTATATTCCACCTAAGATCTATAGGTCTTTAACTAGGACAAAATGTAAGATTGGGTAGGCTTCTGAAAAGAAGGGTATAAGGATTTCAAAGGTTCAAAATTGAGTAGAGTTCTTCTTTTTTATTGTTGGAAAATTCTTCCTTAACTTTGTTGAAGTGAATTTCTTTTGTATTATTCAATTTTTCTCTTTTCTCTGATACTTCTTTCTTTTCATTTTTTTTTTTGGCTTCTTTGGAAGGAAGACCACTGATTTTTTCACTTCTTTGAATTTTTGTCCTCTTTTGAACTTTTCTACTAATTCTAGTCATTTTGAAAATATGTAATGGTTATTTATTTTACTAGTTTTTTGGGTTAAGGTGAGTGAACTTAAAGAAGAAAAGCTTAATAATAGGCTCAAAAGGAGCTAACTAAGGGTCTGGAATATAGTGGGTGGGCTTTATGTCTTTGGGTTGAGCAAGGATGGCCTATATCATTTCCTAGTTTTCCTAAAGCATATCAAATTTAATAAATTTTATGGAAAACAACTATTACTCCTATTTATTCTTGATAGTTAACCAAAACAAGGATAACAGGGTCACACCAAGCTATGTACACTGAAGAAATTATGTAATTACTTATAATTTTCTAAAAGAAATAAGTTTTTAAACTCCCTGGGTTATAGGTCTCTACTAATTTTCCTCAAGGTCTTTAAGTCACACCTCTCTATTAGTCTTGACTATGTGCCGGGTGTAAATGGTTTACGAGAGTTTTCATAAAATGCTTCAACACGTGAATAATATGCAAAACTAGTCATATACACTACCATTAAGAGGTGAAAATAGTATAATTACTAAATTCTAATCATTCAGTTTTCATCACAATAAGGGAAGTCTTCAAAAAATGTTTCTTTTTTTTTAAAAGAGAAAATTCAAAATCCCTATATGCATTTACACCCCCAACATGAATGAAACATTATCTCCAATGTTTGAAAACATAGGATCTTATATGATAATGGAAAGATGTAGAAGATGGAGACTTTAAAAACATTTGGATTGCCTCTTAAGGAGCACTAAGTTTTACGTCTTCAACTAGACATAATGATGAGTGCATTCATGGTAATCGGCAAGGGTTCCTAGAGTGGTAATCTAAGGTGGGTCAGGATAATGAGGTGCCTCTAATAGTATCTCATCAATCTCAGGATTAGGCATCTCAAGGAAAGGTTTTAACCTTTGACCATTAACTTTTTAGATTTCTCCATCCTTCTCAATTTCGATGGCCCATAAGGATAGGTTATGCAAACTATATATGGTCTAGTCCATCTAGTTCTAAGTGTTCCTAGGAAGAGATGCAAATTAGAGCTATACGATAAGACCTTTTGTCCAGGTGTGAAGGATTTTCTTAAGATTTGGTAATCATGTGTAACCTTCATCCTATCTTTGTATAATCGTGTAGAGTCATATGCATCTTTCCTCAATTCTTCCAACTCATTGAGTTGGAGTTTTTAATGGGTCCTAAAAGAATTTAAGTCAAAATTGAGCTTTTTGATAGCCTCAATATGCTTTGTGCTCTAACTCTACTGGTAAGTGACAAGCCTTTCCATAGACCAGGTGATAAGGTGACATTCAAGCTTTATATGCTATACAATCACCCTACGAAGCATTGTTAAGTATCATAGACTAGTCTTTCCTACTTAGATTGACTGTCTTCTCTAGTATCTGATTTATCTCCCTATTGGATATCTTTACTTGGCCATTGATCTAAGGGTGGTATGGGGTAGCTATTCTATGGTTTATGCCATACTTTTTCATTAAATTGTCAAACACTTTATCACAAAAGTATTTCCCCCCATCACTTATTATAGCTCTTGGAGTACCAAACCTTGTAAAGATATTTTCTTTAAAGATTTTTATCACAACTTTGTGGTCATTAGTTTTGCAAGGTATAGGCTCCACCCACTTGGACATGTAGTCTACTCCACTAGGATGTAAAGATTCCCAAAAGAATTAATAAAGGGACCCATGATATCTATGCCCCAAACATCGAATGGCTCTACAATAAGGATTGTGTTTAAGGGCATCATATGTCTCCTTCCTAGATTACCTACTCTTTGACACCTTACATGCTATGTAGTAAGCATGTGCATCCTTAAATATGGTAGGCCAATAAAAACCATATTGTAAGATTTTTGCAGTTGTCTTTCTTGAGCTAAAATGGCCGCCACATGCATGATCGTGACAGAAGGAGCTGATCTTATTATGCTCACTACCGGGTATGCATCTCCTAATTAATTGATTGAGACAAAACTTGAATAAATATGGGTCTTCACAGGTAAAATATCTAACCTCAGTCAAAAGTCACTTTTTATCTTGTTTAGTCTAAAGATTAGGCATTTATCTTATAATAAGATAATTAGAAATACCACCATACTAAGACAATTGGGAAATATGTAATAACTATTCAGTGGGGAAGGATTTAGTTATAGGCATGTGACAACTGGTATGCTCCACCACTAGTCTAGATAAGTGGTCTACTACAACATTTTTTGAACCTTTCTTAGCCCAAATTTCTAATCAAACTCTTGTAGCAATAGTATCCAATAAATCAACCTAGGTTTTTGCCTCCTTTTTATAAAGGAGGTACTTTAAAGTAGCATGATCTGAGTACACTATAACTTTAGACCCTAACAAGTAAGGTCTAAACTTGTAACACCCCTAATTTTTTTGTAATAAAAATATAATAGTGAAATTGAAGATTTCAAGGAAAAATTAGGCTAGAATATTGGGTTCAGCAAAAACGTACTTCGTACAAAAGTACAAATAAGGCATAAAGACATGCATAAGTGAAAACATATCTCACGAACCCTTCAGAATGACTGTAAGCACGATGCATTCTGAATTCAGAGTGAAAAACCTTTATTTTCTCCATTTAAGAGCAAAAGGGTAAAATGGTAATTTTACCCTAGCCAAAGTCTAAGACATTAAATTTGGAATGTACTAAAAAATAAGAGTCCAACGCCACTAAGAATACTCAATTCCGAGTTCGTAGGAGTAAACTCAAAATTTTACACATAAAGGGCAAAATGGTCTTTTTACGCATGTGGGGCCCACATGGGGTCCACAAAGGACCCAAAATGGAATCCAATGACCAGACCATGTACAATCATGGGTCAAACCACTACCACCAGCTAGTGGAGAAGGAGGTGGTAGTGCAAATCAAATAAATATTAAATATTAAAAAGGAAAAAAACATAATTATTAGGTGTTATGATGAAAAACACTCAAAATCCCTACAAATAGACATCATAAAAATTCCAAAAAAATATTCAAAAAATCCATCACAAAGTCTCCTAAACTCTTACAAAATTTTAGCCCAAAATTCCTCCTCCTTCTCCCTCTTTTTTCCCCCCTTTCCTTGCATTTTATTCCCCCTATTAGAGTGTCCACAAAAGCACCTGAAGGAATATTCCTCTTCTGGATATCGAGCGCTTCCATAGACACGTCATCCCCAATGAGAAGGGTTTTCACCTTGTTATTGTTTTTGAATTAGAATTTCATTTTCAGCCATTGAAACATAATCTTGACCATTGGATAATTGGGTAATATCTAGATCTACAAAACCAATTTGAGTTTACCATAATCAGTGGAGTATACATGGAGAAATCACTGGAAAACTGAAGCTCCAGCAACTTATATTATCAAGAGTGGATTTTCTGGTTTTTCCAACAAAGATCTGGAATATCTTCTTCCAGGTAGGTGCACTTGCACCCCTCTTGCATTTCCAATAGGTTAGTCTGGTTTTTCAGTAAGGATGGGAGCTCCCCAACCGTTGATCCGTCAGAGACGATAGATCGGGCACTGATGGTTTAGATCCCATCGATCCACAGCTCAGATGTAACTTCTAAGCCGATGGATGGATTCCTAGGGCCCAAAAACCCCAGGATGTGAAATCTGGGCACTTGATTTTACTGGATGGAGGAGGTCCAGCCACAGGAGATCCGACGGTCCAAATTGGACCATCTAGCCTGTAGCCGGTTACCTCTGCCCAGTCACCTGGGATAGACGGTAACAGGCACAGGACGCGGGTTGTCCCGTACCTATAACCCAGATTTGATCTGGGCCATCTATTCTGTTAACTGAAAATCATAATTCTTCAATTCAGAGCTTGATATAGCTTTGATTTTATATTTGAAAAATTCTATGGACTCCTTGTAGTGTTTATAATGTACTTAACTTATTATATCCATGTTTTAATTTCTATTTACATAATTTATTTAGTAAAACCAGTACACATGATCTTAGATCATGGACCAGATGACTTTATAAGATAAATCTGAACTGATGGATGTCTTTAAAGACCCCCTAAAACTCTAGGATCATGTTCACAGTAAGATTTTTATGCATAGATATGAAGAAATAGATCAAAAACAGTAAAGATGAAATTCAGCCCTTAAAACGGGCTGAAATCTTAAAAACTTAATTATGATTTTAATAGATCCCCAAATTTAGATCATAAACATTCCTAGGATTTATATTTATGTTATTAAATCATATAACATGTTAGATCTTATTTTTAATTAGTAATTACATGATCTAATCAGCACCATCCATGCCATTGATCTTGGATCATGGTCAAGATAATCCCAAACTTGAAATCTGAACCGATAGATGTGTTCAGAATATCCCAATATCTTAATAAACATGTTCATAGTAGAAATTATGTGTCTCTAGATCAGTGAATTAATCCCAACCAGTAAGGTGAAATTCATCCCTTAAAACGAGCTGAAATCTTAAAATCACAATTCCGATCTCAATTGAGATCCAAATTGAGATCGAAAAATTTTGATGGATTTATTGTGATAAGTCTAAGGGACTAAACCTATAAAATTTTAATTTTGATTAATTTAATTTTTTGTAATTAAGTGGATAAGTAACTAATATCCTTGATCTACAAGATCTAGGATGATCAGACCACTAATACCTTGTTGGATGATGCTTTTATACTCTAATAAATAAAATAAGTGTCTTAAATTTAATTAATTGGGCAGATCTTAAAAGATCTAGCCTTAAGAGTTACTAAAAACCCTAAAAATGAATAGTATCTCCTAGATCAAGATGATCCAGGATGATTCAACAGTATGGATGTATTTTGATGATAATCTTGAGATAAGATCATAGGGATTTATTGAATGGATGATGAGGATTTGGGCTAGATCAAGATCTATGCCCTTAAAGGTTATAAAATAACTTAAGATTCCTTGATCGGGTAGATCAAGGAAGATCAAATCAATGGATAAGATAAATCAATGATTTAATAGTTAAATTACATCAATATAAAATGTTGGATCTAAAATAAAATGAAGGATCAAGACCTAAACCTTAAAGAAATGAAAAATGAATATGGATCAATTAAGACCCTTGGATCATGATAGCATGTTAGATTATTATTTGGATTATTGAACATTATTGGCTTTCATTTCTTAGTTGAATTACTTATAGAATTGATTATTTAATTGTTTATTTATTTTTTAAATTTATGCTTTAATGCTTAAGTAATGAAACTTTCATTGAAATTGTAATTAAATGAAATTAGAAGGAAAAGACATTCATATGGAATGTATGACATGGACTTTATGATAGTAAGGACCATAGTTAGTAGGATAATATAAGGAATATAAATTTCTTGGTCCAACTTAGGAGAATAATAAATCTCCATGAATGACATTTTAATTCATGGATTTAATTAAAATCAATTAGAAAGAATACTTAAGGCTAAATGCTTGTAGGAACCTTATGAAAGGATTGAGTTAAGGTCAAGCTAGTGAATGATAGACATAATGGTTAAGAGGGTTATCTAATAGAGCCACGCTCTCGCCCCACCTTCTGTTGACATTTATGAGGTCTAAACGCCTCCTTACATGAGAATTGAAGTAGCCATTTTGTGTTCAACCATTCAACTAGTAAGTCTTAGCCAATTTGACATAAGAGGAGCAATATAGAGAATGAAATAAACTATCCTCAACCATTAAAACATTAAATGGTTGAGTAATAATAATAAAGAGCATAAAAGGTTAGTAAACCATCTAACCTTAATAAAAATGGTAATCAAGATAAGGATGATCAAACAAGATCCACATGATCTTGGATGATCCAGAACAATAAGAATACTAATGAAGTATTATTTTGGGAATATATAGTGTGTGTATATAGAAGAACATAGATAGAGAACCCAAACCCTTGATCAAACTTGATTCAAGGAAAATTAGGGTATGACTTATAGGGATATATACAAGTATGGATAAATAACTTGAAATGTATGGTGTAACAGATGTATGAGTACATACTAGGATGAACATTGTGGAGGAATACCACTTGAGGATATATGAATCAAGAACCGATACTACTTGAGGTAGGTGGATATACAAAAATGTATTGGAGATTCATGTGTAAACGTATATGATTATCTGTCTAGTAGTATAAACCTTCATTGTATGAGTATGTTTAGTACCTTAGCATAGTCATGATCCAAATAAGTGATCTAAGACACATGATCCAAATAAGAAATTTATATGATCCAACTAAATGACTATGTTAAGTGGTCTAAAATATATATATATATATATATGATCCAACTAAAGGATGAAATTAAAGAATTTACTAAATTATATAACCTCAGAATCTAAGTTATTTGATCACATATGATGATCAAACTTAATGAGGTGATAAGAATGAGATATAAAAACTAAGGATACCTTAAGGATAGGGTATAGAAAATATTCCAACCTTAGTTAAACAAACACATCATTTGATATGTACAAAGTATTTTCCATACAAATATGGAGACTTGTGAATTTTGATTTACACAAAGATAGAGACTGGGGATGCTATGCTAGGCAAGTCATGAGGGTTTGGCTACCCAAAAAGAGGCTAAATGTTGGGTGGGGCAATAATGGGAAGGCCCCACTATAACAGCCATGGTCCACCCCATGAGGACATGGATTGATTAATCCATAGTTGGTATCAGCAGAAGATTATACAGTTATCCAGGCATGCTGTACGGATTGAGACTGTGAGCATAGTAGTCCTAATGTATTTTGCATTATGATGCACAGATTATAGGCATAGTATGATGCCATGGCATAGTGATATGCTATTATATGAGTTCCTAGAATGAAAACCCGTATATGTGAATTGGTTAGTTATTACTCTCCTAAGTGGAAGTATAGCTAGGGGAAGGAACAAGTTTTGAGTAATCTTCAATATATTAACTAATTTGTCATGTACTATATAAATAATGTATATCCTCTATATATGAGTATGAGATGACTCATGACGGCTTAATGACTGAGGTAAGTATCCTTGTATTGATGAAGTAGTATATTTTTGTATCCCCTACCAAGCATAGCTTGTTGAGGTATGTTTCCATGTTTACAATACCTCAGGCACAGAGAAGGAGGGAAAGAAGCTCAAGGCCATAAGGGACTAAAAGGATTAAAGCTTGAAGATCTAGGAGCAATGCAGTAGAAGATTTGAAGAAAATAAGAAAATCAGAGTATGTATTCGAAGATATGTAATTTTTCCTTATTTGAGAGTGTATTGTATTGAGTGTTTTTAATGTAAGGTGAGGTTTGAAGTTTGGATTATGTAATTTTGGACAATGGGTTGTAACCTAACACAGGGCTGTGTATGAGTGAACCACTAGATGAATCCTAATATTCAATAAAATTTTATTTTATACAAAATGGCTATGTGTATTATGTATCTTCTAGTGAGACTTGGGTTTTGTTCAAAATGAATTTAAATGAAAAGAATTTTCACTGAATTTTTTGCGAATTTCTTTTTTTACACATTTAAGGGCCCTTCCTTTGAACAAATGTATTATAAAATGTGTTTTAGAAACCCGGGTCATCACAAAACTTATCCAAAACCAAACACTACATCTAACAACTATTTCTCTATGGTCAAATAATTGAGTTGTGTCATTTAATGTTTTACTAGCATAGTATATTACATAGGAAAGTTTATTAATGCACTGCCCCAAAACAGTTCCAATCGAATAATCTAATGCATGACATATTCTCTCGAATGGTGCGTTCTAGTTTAGTGGTTGGATAATGGGTGCAAAAGTTAACTTAGCCTTAAGTCACTCAAATTCTTTCTTATAGTCCTCATCAATGTCAAAAATGGCCTCCTTTGTAATTAAATTATAGAAGGGCTTGGCAATTTTGCTTAAATCCCCTATGAAGAGTTTGTAAAAGCCAGCATATCCTAAAAAGGAGCAAATTTCTTTCACCATCCTTGGTGGAGGAAGGTTGATATTAAATCCACCTTTTCCTTATCGACTTTTATCCGATTGAGTGATATTATGTGGCCTAAAACTATCCAACTTTATACCATAAAATGGCACTTATCGTAGTTTAACACAAGATTTTTCTCTTGAAACCTTATTAGAACTTACTTAATTGGTACAGGAACTCATTAAATGATGACCCAAATACTGAGAAGTCATCCATAAACACCTCAAGAAACCTTTCTATCATATCAGAGAAAATGCTCAACATACACCTTTGAAATGTAGCAGGAGTATTACAAAGTCAAAAGGCATATGTTAGTAAACAAAGACTCAAAAAGAGTAGGTGAAGTTGGTCTTTTCCTAATCTTTGAGTGCTATAGGAATCTAGTTGTAACCGTAATATTCATCTAGAAAACACTAATAACTATGTCCAACCAATCTTTCTAGCATTTGGTCAATGAAGGGTAGAGGAAAATGATCTTCCCTCATGACAGCATTCAACTTTCAATAGTCGTGGTCATGCAGGTGGGTACTAACTCATTATCCTCATTTTTGACTACCGTGACCTCAAATTTCTTGGGTACAACTTGAACGGGACTGACCCAATTACTGTCAAAAATAGGATATATAACTCCAACATCTAGAAGCTTTAAGACTTCATCTCTAACCACATCCTTCATGTGGGGATTACTTCGTCTTTCAGTTTCCCTAGAAGGTTTTGCATTTTCTTTTAGTTGTATCCTATGCATGTAGACAGCTGGACTAATCCCTTTTACATCTACTATCGTCCATCCTAGAGCAATTTTGTGTTCCTTAAGGATATATAAAAGCTTACCCTCCTGTTCATTATCTAAATATGATGCTATTATCACAAATAAGGTTTCAACTAGACCTAGGTATGAATATTTCAATTGTTAGGCAAGGAATTTAGGTCCAAAGATGGTGGTAACTCTATCAAGGGTGTGGGGACAGCTTCAGAAGGTGGGAGTGATTCCACATAAGGATCCCACTTGGAGGTATCCATGATCGGAGTAGCCTCTAGAAGCTCGTTTACCTCCTCAATAGATTTTTCTATATCAAATTCTCCAATAAAGTGCATGAGATAAGACTCTAGTGCGTTAGAGATGGATAATGGTGGATGAATGTCATTAATTAGACTCTTGATCAAATTAACATTGCAAGAATCATTGAGGTTTAAATGTTGTTGATCGGCATTAAAACATTTAGCTTAACTTTCATGTTATTGAATGACAATTTCATTACACCAACCCTATAGTTAATAATGGCATTGGATGTTGCCAAGAATGGATGTCCAAGGATGATCAAAATCTTATTGTCGAGGATCAGATATAAGTTAGGTGTCTAATACAATGAAATCAACTAGGGAATAAAAGTGATCAACTTATATCAAGACATCTTCAACCAAACCATGGGGTATCTTGATGGATCCACTTAATTGTAGTGTGGTAGTGGTTGGTTTTAACTCATTGAGTCTTAATTGCTCATAGACAGAGTATGGCAACAAGTTAACACTCGCCCCTAGGTCAAGTAATGCCTTATCTATGATATGATCTCCAATAACATAGGAAATGATAGGACACCCTGGGTCTCTAAACGTTTGTGGGGTCTTATGCTAAATCAAAGAGCTTACCTGCTTGGTAAAGAATGCTTTCGTTTGTACATTTAGCTTCTTGTTTTTTGTGCAGAGCTCTTTTAAGAACTTGGCATAGGCGAGGATTTCTTTATTGCATTAAGCAATGGAATATTGATTTGAACATGTTTAAATACATCCATTAACTCATTGAAGTTTGTTCCCTTTCTAGCCTTGTTCAATAGCTAAGGAAAAAGGGCTTTAAGCACATAAGGTGCCTCCACTATAGGAGGTATAGGGTTTTTCTGTCTTTTCTCTTTCTCCCATGTTTTGATTGCCTCTTTCTCTGTTATCAATCTGACAATCGCTCCTAAGGGTGGTTATAGGCTTAGCATGCTAATGAGGGTTAAAGTTTTGAGAACTTAACCCTATCTCAAATTGGCCCTTAGAGTTAGGGTTGGGTTTATTAGGAACTAACCATTTCCTCTATTATGTAATTCAACTTACAATTGGCTTACTTGCATATCTAACTTGGCTATAGTTTGAGAGTTAACAAGGGTTGAATGTCTACTATCATTTTACAACCAGTGTAAGGCCTTTTTGATGTCGTCATTTTCTTTTAATTTTTTTTTAAGAATGGTCTGAATGTTTCCATCAAAAGATGGTTTCTTTTGTTGTTGAGTTTGTTGGAAAACAAGTGGCTGTTGGGGAACTGTAGCTTTAGGAGAAAATTTTTGGCCAAGGGGTTCACAGATGGTCCCCTTGGTAGTTATTCTTTGACCAGGAAAAGTTGGGATGCCTAGTTGATTTAGGGTTGTAGATCTCAGAATACTGGTTGACACTAGGTTGGCAATATGCATCCAATGCATTTACCTGGTCAACAAGATAAACGTTCAGCACTCTATTTAATGGACAAGACATGATCATATGCGCTGGGCTAGAACATATAGTACAAACCTCTTGTGGAGGTTTAAGTGATGTGGGAGCCATAAAGGATTAAAACATAGTTTTAAGTTGGTCCACTCTACCATCATACTTGTCTATTATTGCTAATACAGAGTTGAGTTTATGGGATATATTAGTATGAAATCCTATCTCATAGAGACCCCCTCTCTTGGTGGGCTTGTTGTTTCTCTCTCTTCTAATTGAATAATCCCATTGCTGGGAATTATCTGATAGAGTCTGAAAGAACTCCCAAGCCTCACTCTCATCTATTAATATGAGGGCCCCTTCACTTGCTTCATCTACCATTTATTAATTTTGAGGCGTCAATGCCTCATAGAAGTATTGAACTTTCAACCATTTCATGATATGGACATTTTTGGAGCTATTCATTCCACCATTCCCAACATTTGTAGTATTGTTCATCATCCCTATGTTATAAATTGATAGTTTCATGATGAAGGGCATTTATTTTGTGAATAAGGAAGAACTTGTTCAAAAACTTTCTAGACAATTGGTCCCATGTGTTGATGGAACCTACCTCCAAGGAATTAAGCCATAATTTGGCTTTATCCTTGAGTTAGAACAAGAATAATCTAAACCTAATAGAATCATCGTAAAAATTTTGGAACCTACATATGGCACAAATATCAAGGAACTCCTAGATATGTAGGTAGGGGTCTCCTTGCTCTCCACCATAAAAAGTGGGGAGTAATTATATGACTCTCAGCTTTAACTCAATGTAGTTTGTGTTTGTTTCAGGTAAAGATATACAGGATGGGGGGTTGAGTTGTAGTGATGTATAGAAATCTTAAATGGCCTTGTGCTCGACTTCTGTTGGTGGTTCAGCCACGGGGACAAGAACTTGGTTTCTTTCCCTTTGTCTTAAGTTGCATTGAATCTTTGGGTTGAAAGGTGTTAACTTTAGGTTTTGAGATCGACGCCCTTGCATAAACTATCCTACACTAAATGCCCTCATCTAAGTGATGGCTCTAACTCTACGTGATGCAAAATCAAATCCTAGTATCCACTAATTGAGTAGTGTCTTGATTATCTTTTCTTACTACATAAGTGGTAGCTTCTTAAGCCTAAATCTAGATAGATCCTCTTTTTGTCTAGATTTAACTATTGCTCACCATAGGTTCTACTCAAAAGTAGTTAATACAATCCTTGTGTTAGGAGATTTTTAGACCTCAACTAACATCAATGGAAGGCATGAGAAAATCACTTAGATTTTAAGACACCCACTATAATAAGAGTGCTCAAAAGCCACTAGAGTGGCAATAAATCATGTCCTTCTAAAAGGGTCCTATGAGCTCAATACCCTATGCCTCTTTCTACTTGATTTTAAATTTAAAGTCAAGAGGTGGGAACATGGCATACAAGGATATTCATTGATTCTTAGGGGGGCCAAGGAGCTGGTGATAAAATCCAATCCTTATCTTATAAGGGTTCCTTAGGGCCATTACTACCATTAATTCCATTCCACTATAAAGTTGTAAATGTGCAATGCAAATAAAAGCAAGCTAATGCAACCTATATATTATCGAACCAAGGCTAGATTGGTGCTCTAATGCAATAATCCTAAGTGAAGATGCAACAATTATCAATGAATGGTCCTAACCTATATGAATTATACTGACATCCAAATGGAAATTATCCTAAGAATTAAAATATAAGTGAGAGATGCTCATAGTGAGGGATTCGATGATGATTAAGTATGGGCCACCATACCACACACTTGCCATATATTATTACAACCTATTTAAAATTAAATAATAAAGAAATTGTAAAGTACAATGGGCTCCTCCACAAGTTTCATTCAAATCCTAATCTATGAAAGCAATAAAACTTAATCTAAAAAGATAAAGCCATGGCCCATGGGATCGTTACTGCTCCTTTGCCAATTTTCCTTGCATAAAAATCAAAGAAATATTGTCAATATGAGAAAAATAGCAATAAATGCAAAAAGTACACAAAAATCATGTAAAATCCCTATTCTAATGCACCTTAAACCTAGACTAGAGGAAAACAACCTAAAGTATGGAATACTACATAAATTGTTGCAACTCTCCTACAATGGAGTAAAACACTTGGTGTTGTTTTAATTAAAACCAACAAGTGCACTAATCATTTGCAATATAGTACGATAGTGAGGTCGATTCCACAAGGAGTTGAACTAATGTGATGCTATTGGTCCCTACTTTAAGCTATCTAATCTAGCCGAAAATCAAGAGATAATTTTAACCTAAACTAGAATTGGTAATTAACACATGAAATTGGAAACTAAGAAAAAGAAAAGAAAAGAAAGAAACATGCTAAATTAAAAACTTTATTAAAATATTCACTTTCTAAAATTAAAACTTTCCTAAATTAGAAACATCTAATTTTGTAACTTTCCTAATTAAAAACTTTCCTAAAATTTAATTTAGCAACTTCCCTAAACTAACTTTCCTAAACATGAAATTAACAACTAATCTAAGGAAAACATGCTTTAACAAACTACTTTCCAATCATGCAAAACTAAGAAAACTAAGCAACCAAATCAACTACTTTAGCAAGTGTGACAAAAGTAATTACTTTCCAAACTAACTAAGACATAAATTAATGGAATCTAACTACAACTAAATAGGAGAAATAAAGAAAATTTTCAACTAACAAACAATGAAAGGAAAACTATCCAAGCATCATGCATGTAACCATGGAATGGTATGCATGATTCATTGGATAAGGGTGGATTTAATCAACTACTTTGGAAACCTAAGCATGCAATCTTATTCTAAAATTAATTAAGCTATCTAACAATCTAGTTGGGCCCTTGAAAAATCAAATGACATGAGTTGTATGGTGCTGAAAATTAACATAACCCATTGATGAAAAGAAATTACAACACATTGGTAATTGAATCATTCAATGAATAGGACAAGTAAAATATAGAATTAATTACTTTTAATGCAATCAAACATTCAATAAGAAAGATAATTGACTACTGGACACAAACATGAATTGAAAATTTCAACAAACTTTATTGAATCAAATAAAAAATTCATCAACATAATACCCCACACATGTAATACAAATCTGAAATTTAAATTCTATTACATTGATGTTTACTTAATCTTAATCAATCCTTAATTACAAGTCAATCTTTCTTCAATTGTTCTAACAATCAGTCATGAATAGGCTTGCTTGAAATCAAGGAAAAATCATATGGAACAATAAGGCAACAACTAATGGAAACTTAAGCAAACAAAGCTAGAAATCAAGAGGGATGAAAGAGAACAAAAATACAATGAAAGATGAAGAGAAAAATTAGATTCAAGATGACTTCCCTTGGCTGTCACTCCAAGGGAAAACCAGCCTTGAATCTTAGTTGTAACAGCAAGGAATGATAAAGGAAAACAAAGAAAACTATCATGGAAAAAAGTAAATTCCAAGAAAGAGCATAAGAAAATTAACTAACCTTCAAATATGACTCAAACACCCCAAAAATCCTAGGTTGAACATTGGAGGAAGAAGCACCCATCTTTGAAGGAAGTGGTGGCACCCAAGAAGTCCATAAAACACAAGCAAAAGAGATGAAAGATGGCAATAGGAAGAGGGTGTCTCCTTCTAAGGGAGGAGACATCTTTTTCCCTTCATTGAAAGTTCTCTCTTTGCTTGGATTTTGCTGGGTTTTTATACTTGTTCTCCTATTTTTTTCTAGGTTTCCCTAATGATAAGGTATGGTGGAGATTAAAGTGTGTTGATTTGAATGGCTAGGATGGGGAAAAGGTTAAGGATTTCAAATAGGAAAGTGTGTGGAAGGTGGCTGCCTCTTTTGGAGTGGAGTATGTAGGTGTGACGACCTGGGTTTCATATGATGCAAATTTCATAAAAAAGGCGAGATCTCTTGTTTTAGAAATATGAAATGCATGAAAATCTTTTGTTTTGGAAAGCAATCTTTTGTATAAAACCCCGAGCATCAAAACACATTTTCAAATCATATAGCCATGGCATAGTTTTAAATCAACTCTATTCCCAAGAAAGTGTTAGTCATAGCCCCAGCTACAGAGAGTAACTACAATCAAGTAACATTCACTAAAAGATAAGGTAGGGGTTTACTTACTTGTACTTAATTTGGATGTTCTCTGTCACGGGTGTATCCTGTCCTTAAGTGTTTACTTGTATCTGAAAAATGTTAAGGATTGGGTGAGTATACACTATACTCAGTTGGAGTCTATCACTACTAGTTTTACAATGCATGCTATGTTTTAAACCATATGTTCTTTAAACCATGTGCATGTTTGGACACTCATGTTCAATATCGATATTAAAAGCCATTGTCAAAATAGAATACTGACGACTTAAAGAATCGCAGAATCCAAGTCAAAAGTAACATAGATATCATAAACATATACCATGATAGGCATAAGATGCTCAACTGAATCCAACTCATGGATCTATGGTTGACCATACTCATGTCATGCCATATGCATGCAAGTAAATCCTCAAAAACATAGGGCACACTATGCCCACGACCTCAACACCATGTGGTCCTCGGGTACCTAGGGACTCTCAGTCATAGCCTCCACTGGGCATATGACACTTCGACGGGTGCCGTGACACCTCCAGTGGTAGTCCTCGTTTACCACAGCAATCGAAGTGAGGACAAGCCTTTTTGGCATGGTACCCTTTCCACCTATAGTGGTAGAGGCTGGGAGGCCACCTCGAACCTCTCGGCATAGCGCCCACGAGCTTATTAGCCCAAATCATATACTATCAAGCAGGCAAGAACCTTTTTTTTTAAAACATGTCTATGCATGTATCATGCAGATAATTCATGCTAAGTTCATTTATGAAATCAATTCATGCTAAACAGGTCATGTGCATAAGGATATAACATAAGTTTGTATGATATATGCATAAAGACAGGACATGTAACTTAAAAACTTAAAACATACATTAGAAAAGCAACCATGACTCAAAACATGCATTCTCAAAGCATAATGGGTTCTTTTTTAAAGTCTAGTAGCGATAGTCCCCTTATCCTTGTACGTTCCTGGACATGGTTTAGGGGAAAAAGGTTAGCTTGGCCTATTTCTATAGGTTGTAGAACAGTTTACCTCACCACTTAGGCCTTAAGGGTTCATTCTCATGCCTAAGGGCCTTCTAAGGTCCCTCACTGTAAGCTATGTAAAAGATTATTGAGCTTAATTAACAATGAATAACATGGTTCCAATTGGGCTGAATTGATCTGATTGTCCTAACCTGCTCATTTTGAGGCCATTTTCAAGTTTTTGGCTTTAGGAGTAATGCATCATAATCCCGTGTTTTAAACGAAAAATGAGTGCGATTATACAAAAGGGCATGGTAAGATTAGCGCCTAAAACTTCTGGTTTATGCTGAGCAAAGAACCATCAATTAGAAAACAAGAGCAAGCTAAGGTCCTTTTAAACAAACAAAGATACTTTTTGGTCCAAAAGCTAGGTCAGGGTTGGCATCTAATTATGGTTAGTAGCCCATACATGTCCAAAGACCCAAACTAAATTAATAGTTAAAATTTAGATTGAGATTAAGTGGAAACAACATGATTCTAATCCAATGAATTGATTTGATTATGCCTGCCCTGTTGATTTTCATGCCATTTTCAGGTTTTCCATGCAAAGAAAGTTGCTATTGCTGCGGCGGGTTCTGTGGATGAAATCCCTGTTAATCAGGATACTTGGGGCTGCAATTCTGTCCAATAGAGGCTTCTGACCAATGATTCTGATATTCCGCTGCCTGATATCTAGTACAGGTTTCGAATGTTTACGTGAAATACTATCTGGGTCCCTCAGTGCCTTAAATTCTTGCTGATTTATATCCATGTTAAAAGGCCCTCCCTTCTACCTTCCCCCCTCCCTCCGCCCTCCTTTTCTCTCTGTTTTCCTGGAGCAAAATACCCGCAAGAACTTCATGTCTTATGTACCTTGATCGAAAAAGAGATTTGTTGCAAAGCCACGCAGGAAGATATTCGAAGTTGTCTAAAAGTCTTTCAAATATCCGAGGTCAGAATATTATCTTGTCTTGTTTCTTTTCTTCTTTCTCTCTTTCTAAAGAGAGATTTTCTTTGTAATCTAAGGTCTAGCTCTTTTTCTTCTCTCTCTTTCTAATCTTACTTTTGTTTCTAGCCTTTCTGGATCTGCTTCCAATCTAAGGTCAGAATATTATCACAGTTTTTTGTATCTTATTTTTTTCAGAGTTGTCTTTGATTGTGACTATAGTTTGATTGGCATTTATCTATGTCTCTAAACTCTCTTTTATGCCTTTCTGATTGTGATTCAACGAACAAAAACCCTTGTGTGAGGAGAGGTTATGTCATGGATACACACAACTTGAGAAATATCAGTGGTTAAAATACATGAGGGCCCGCATGTTCAATCGAAGCATTTATTTACTAGCTCGTGCTCTTATGGGCTATTGTACAAAAATTCTTCCTCTTTACAGGAATCTAACCTTTGATTTGTCAGGGCTTTGATTGTGAATGCATTTTCATGTATCCATCCATTTAATTAGAGTTAAGTTATAGATAGAGGGTTACAATCTTCAGATTAACTCGAAATTTCTCGTCATGGCTTCTGTAATATATATGGCCCACCTAGTAAATGATTTGGATCAGTAAACTACAAATAGGCCTCAGTAATCCTGCGTCTGTCCGCCCATATTCTTCTGAAGGAAAACATCCGCTGCCTCATCCAAAAAAAAAAAAAAAAAAAAAGAAAAAAGAAAAAAAAAAAAAGAAAAAAAGGAAAATGTAAACCAATGATAAAAACAAGTTCATCTTAGAACATAATCATGGCTCTTAAGATGGATGTTTCGGTCCATTATTCTTCCGTTACTTTACATTCATTGCATTCTTTTTCTATTTTGGGTTTAAAAGAGTAAATCTTACTAGCAAACTAACCAGGATATTAACATAAACTATATTTTTCTACAAATTACTCACACACTTTCACTCATATACACTTCTAAATTTAATCCCCAGGTAAAGGGATAAGTAGCAACTCAAACCTGCGATCAAAACTTCGGGAGGGATGCCGAGTTATGTGTAATGCATTTTAAGCGTAACACTCCACCTATAAGAGACTTTAATCAAAAAGGTTTTTTTTTCTCTAAGAAAAACTCTAGACTTTAATGTAAACGATTATAGAGTCTTCCAGTACACTCTAGACTTTTTCTTTTCTTTTCCTAGATCTAAGTTATTTATCTTTTTTGGCCATTCATGTATAACTTCACTGTGAACAATCACGCCCATCTGAGTTTTTCTTGAAGTCCTACGGGGTTGTCTTCTTCGCAGACATATACCACTAATGTTTAGAAGTTTGGAAGTTTTACCGGTATAAATAGAGGTGACAGGTTGGATGTGTTAATAACATACGCACTTGATGACTTGAGAGAGAGAGAGAGCTTATGATCCGGCAGTAGTGGGACTTTACAGAGGAGATGACCGTGAGGAAGTGGTTGCAACATGAAAAGCATTTCGACCATTCATCTAGACTTTTGGTGGTAAGAGAACCAATTTCGTCACTCATCTGTATCTCTTTTTTGTTTCTCCGTCATTGGTGAAGCAAATTAGTAGTAAAATAGAATTACAGAGCGAAAGTTTGAATACATGAATATTCACAACATGTTTTACAGTTATTGAAAACAAAATTGAACGGAAATATAGACTTAACGGACAGTAATCTAATGTGTATAACTGCCTATCTATATAGAGATATACAGAACTGCAATAAATTGAAGCGCGCATTTAAATATGGAGTAATGCAAGTATTAGAGGCCATTGTCCTCTATGAAACAAGGAATGGAGCAGTTTTACCACAGTGGCCTTGTTTCAGATCATATAGCTTATGCTAGTAATTATATTAGAGATAGGGTGTAAGTTTTCTTTTGTTTTACCACTTTGGTAATTATTAAATTAGGGTTTTTTGTTTATTGGCACAAACGTGAACCACACTCACCCACTCTCCTTACTCTATAAACGAGTCCCATGTGCCAGGGTGCCAGCATCATATATCAGCAACAAAGTGTACAACAGGAGCCTTTCAGTGACACGATGGACTAGAAGACCTTTGCCAATTAGGCACTTTAACCTATGATAAAAGATCCCAGTGGACACTAACTACTTTTCTTTCTTGCTTTTATTATGAGAAAACTACATTTTAATCCTTGAAATTATACAATTACGATACTTTAATCAATAAACTTCTAAAGAAATAGTTTAATCCTGGGAACTACTGTTTCACTTTAGTTCTTTTGTCAATTTACTATCGGCGGAACTCTAATTGAGGGCCTATTTACTTATATTTATTATTCTTTTCTTCTTGATTTTCTTAAGCAAAAAATTTTCAAGAAAAAGGAGCAATGACAGTGAAAAGAAGAAGAAGAAGAAGAAGAAGAAGGGCATCTCTCTCTCTCCCCCCTACAAATTCCATGTCTTGCTTTCTGCTGCAAATGTGAAGATGGATTAGAGTATTTTTCTCTTTTCTCTTGCTCTTCCTACTGCATATTCTAGGGAAGAGGGTTTCATTCTCTTTTTTCTTCCTTTTCTCTCTCTCTCTCTCACCATTGTAAATGGGAGCTTGGAAAAGGAATATAAGACTATAGGAGTCTATAATATAGAGTCTTACCTTACAATTTTGCAAAATGCTCTTTCCATGCCTTGACCTTGTATCTCTTTTTTCTTTCATGCTTCCTTTTCAAATTATACCCAAAAAGGGTTTCAACCTTTCTCTCTTTCCTCTCTTGTGGTGCGAAGAGGGGTCTTGCCCTTTTTTCTTTTTCAGAAATGTATAAGAAAATAAATAAACTAATTAATTAAAAATATCAAAATATTAAGTGGGGCTAAACGTAACTTCCGTTGACGAAAGAACTTGAGTCCAACAAAAGTAATAGTTTCACGGACGCAACTTATTATTATTTTTTTTTTTGGAAATTTGAAAACTAATGTATTTAGGTTTCTCTTTTATTTTTCTCCTGTGCAGATTTGTATCTGAAAAGCAATACTTTTCTTATGCTTCTTATTTTTTCTTTCTAAATAGGGAAAGTTGTATGAGAGCAAACTCTCCTGTGCAGAAGTTGCGCTGCAGCAACTTGACTTAGTGGGCCCCACCTTTGCTTAATCATATCAGATCCTTCATCTGATTTCGCCGACTAGCTGTGGCTAACATTCAGTTCTCAAACGCTGCAGATCGGACGAGTTTTGATTATAAAAATATGTACTTTCAATAAGATCCGTTGAAAGAATCGTCCACAATCAATCGAGTAAAGAGCAAATTTTTCCGATGTAAGAAATCACTGTGATATTTCGCCTTACAAGATATTGGAAGTCGAAAGATCAGATTAACGGGTCTGATCAACTAAAGGAGGGGCGAGGTGCTGTAGTGGAAGTTTAACTAAATCCATGGGGTGGTACTGAGTGGGGTACGAACACCTATTTTTGAGCTGTCCCGTTAATAACAAAGCGGGCAGTTTCTTTTGCCGCGTTAAAATCTGTGCACGAGTTTCTTCCATTTTCAGTTACTCAAATGATACTTCGACATCTAGCAATATTATCTTCCTCGGACTCTCTGCCCTCCGAACGCATCCAGTCTTAGCCGGTCTATTTATTTTTAACGTCTAAGCCATTACCTTTCAAAGACTGTTTCTCACTAAGCCATTACCTTTCGACAGCTGGCAAGGCAGCTTCCATCAGCGACAAGAAGAACCCTCTTGAGAGGATCTTCCATAGACATCTTTGTCTTCATTGTATTGATGTCTGTCGCTTTTAATGGGCTGGAGAATCAAACACAGTCCACGGAATTTTCGTGTAAATCCGGCTTCGGAAAACACATCTTTCTTCTAGCAGGACAAAGTAACGTGGTGGGAAGAGGTGGCGTTGAAGGGAACAATTGGAATGGAGGGGTCCCTCCCGAATGTAAACCGGACCCCTGATCCAAGGGTTCAATGCGAGGCTCCAATGTTAAGAAGCACGTGAACCTCTCCACGCCGACATCAATGTCAATAAGACATGTGGTGTGGGACCAGGTATGGCATTTGCCTGCCGTTCGAAAGACTGGCTCGATCAAGGGAGTGTTGGGTCTACTGCCATGTGCAATTCGAGGGACAAAGATAAGCCAATGGAAGAGGGGAACCCTACTTTATCAAAACCTCATGCACAGATCGAAGGAGTTGTTGAGTCCACACCCATGTGAGGTCAGCTATATATTTGACCAACAAATTCGTGTGAACAGAAATACCTGCTACACGAAAAGAGCAGCTGCATCAGAAATGTCAACAATCGGTGCCGGAAAAGTTGAAATCAGCACCAACCAAACCGAACAGTCAAGATTGGCAAGAAAAATCTATGGATTCTGCAAATCTTGACAATTTAATAATCTACACCCTATAAATCGAGGAGATCTGATCGCTGCAAAACAAGAGTGTAAGAAACAGATCAGAATTTATCTGTGAGAGAAAAAGAGTGAACGTGAGTGAGTGAGTAGAGTAGAGAGAGGCTTTGATCTGATCCCCCTCCTCCTCGGTGTAATATGTTCTTGAAGAGTGATAGTTCCTCTCTTTTCCCTATAGACATAGGCCAGATTAGGCTGAAGCACGTAAATATCTGTGTGTGTGTGTGTGTGTGTGCGCTCCTCTCAATCTTAGATTCTTAGATCTGTTGGCTATATCTGTGCAAATTGGCAAATTTGGATTGCAACAGTAGCTTCTACAACAGTGATATCAGAAGTGCGCATTCTCAGTAGTGGTATCAGAGCTGGGCTAGATCCAGACTAGCCCAGCTTAATCCAGATCTAGCCTAGGCAGAGGAGACTGGCCTAGCCCAATGTAGATCTAGCCTAGGAGGAGGAGACCGACACAATCCAGCGTAGTCCTGATCCAACCTAGGCCAAGGAGGAGGAGTGAAGAAGGAGATCTGGACTAGCGGTAGTGAAGCTGCCAACCCTCCGTGAGAAAGAAAAAAAATCACAAATCAACTCATCTGGTGCTAAGTTACATTAGTAGGATGGGAAGAAAAGTGGAGGAGTGAAGAAGGAGATCTGGACCGTTGGCAGTGAAGCTGCCAGCCCTCCATGAAAAAGCAAAAAAATCACAAATCAACTCATATGGTGGCAAGTTACATTTGTAGGAGAAAACTAGAGAGATCTGGTGAAGCTGCCACCAAAAAGTATTGCAGGAATTGATTTGTTGAAGCCGCCACCGAAAGTTGCTGCCGGAACTAAGAAGCTGCCACTAGAAGTTGTTGCTGGAGTTGATTTGGTAAAGCTGCACCGAATCAAGGAGTAACATGCACGCCACACCACATAAAGAGTTCTTCATTACTTATAAGGAAGGAGACTTTGGCATTGTGAAGATGGGAAACAACAGTACATCCCAAATAATTGTGATTGGAGATGTGCATATCAAGACAAATCTTGGTGGCATGATGATGCTAAAGGAAGTGCGGCACATACAGGAAATTAGGCTAAACTTATATCAATTCTAGCACTTGATAGACAAGGCTACACAAACTATTTCGGCAATAGAACCTAGAAACTGACAAAAGGTGCGATGATCGTGGCAAGAGGGCATATCTGTAGCATCCTATACAAGACTCACATGAAGATATGTGAAGATAGTCTCAATGCAGTAGAGGATGAAGCATTGCCAAATCTTTGGCACAAAAGACTTGGACACATGGGAGAGAAAGGGCTATTCACACTCACCAAGAAGCAGTTCATCAAAATAGCCAAAACTATAACTCTAAACCCTTGCAATTATTATTTGTTTGGCAAGCAACATAAGGTTGTATTTTCTTCTCCCAGTAATAAAAGAAAATAAACATTGAGTTTAGTGTACTCTAATGTATGTGGTTGCATAGAAGAGGAGTCCTTAGGAGGAAACAAATATTTTGTAACATTTATAGATGATATTTCTAGAAAGGTATGGGTGTATTTTGTAAGAACAAAGCATTAAGTATTCGAGCACTTCAAGTGATTCCACATGATGGTGGACAAGCAAATAGGAAAGAAATTGAAGTGTCTCCGGACAGACAATGGAGGAGAATACACTTCCAAAGAATTCGAGGCATACAGCATTGATCATAGTATTTGACATGAGAAGATAATCCCACATACTCTACAACACAATGGCATTGCTGAAAGAATGAATCAGACTATTGTGGAATAAGTTAGAAGCATGCTCAGTATGGCTAAGCTGCCGAAGCCATTCTGGGAAGAAGCTGTACAAACCACCTACTACTTCATCAATAGATTACCATCAGCACCATTGAAGTTTCAGAAAAGGTATGGTCTGGTAAGAAAGTTTCCTACAAACACTTGAGGGTGTTCGGATGCAAAGCTTTTATGCATATATCTAAAGAGTTAAGACAAAAGCTTGACCTCAAGTCAACAATGTATCTTCATCGGTTATGGAAACGACGAATTTGGATATAGGCTATGGGATCTAGAGGTTAAGAAGGTCATCAGAAGTAGAGATGTCATGTTCCACGAGAACCAGTTTTACGAGGATTTTAAGAAACCAATTAAGTCCAATGAAGAAAGTACCAGTGCTCTAGATATTGTTCTAGATCCTGCACCAGTACAGTTTGCCACTAACAACATGCAGGATGGGCCTTCCAGAAGCAGAATAAGATGAGGATGCAGAGGGCATTGAGTAGGATCAACAACCTCCTCCACCAAAAGTTGTAGGATCATCACAACAATCAGAAGATGAAGAAATCCCTCTACCAGAAGATTGTGAGCCTCATCAAAAGACATCTTTGAGAGGTCCTGTACTGATTCTCTCAAAGAGATATCAGGAATCAGAGTATATCACACTTACTGAAGAGGGAGAGCTAGAAATTTTTCAGGAAGCATAGAATCATGCAGACAAGAGTAAGTGGATGCAAGCTATGCAGGAGGAAATTGACTCACTGCAAAAAAATAAGACTTACGAGTTAGTGAAGCTTCCTAAGGGCAACAGAGCACTGAAGAACAAATGGGTGTTCAAGCTCAAGAAGGATGGCAGCAGAAAGCTAGTAAGAACAAGGCTCGATTGGTCGTCAAAGGCTTCGAACAAATGAAAGGAATTGACTTTGATGAGATATTCTCACCAGTGGTGAAGATGACTTCAATCTGAACTGTACTCAGATTAATTGCTACCTTAAAATTTGGAGCTTGAATAGATAGACATGAAAATTGCATTTCTTCATGGAGATTTAGAGGAAGATATCTACATGGAGCAACCTGAAGGTTTTGAAGTATTAGGGAAGAAGCACCTAGTCTGTAAATTAAAAAAGAGCCTATATTGTCTCAAATAGGCTTCGAGGCAATGGTACAAGAAGTTTGACTCATTCATGACAAGTCATGGGTACAAGATGACTTCAATATAAAGTATACTCAGATTAATAGCTAGCTTAAAATTTGGAGCTTGAACAGATAGACGTGAAAATTGCATTTCTCCATGGAGATTTAGAGGAAGATATCTACATGGAGCAACCTAAAGGTTTTGAAGTACCAGGGAAGAAGCACCTAGTCTGTAAATTAAAGAAGAGCCTATATGGTCTCAAATAGGCTCTAAGGCAATGGTACAAGAAGTTTGACTCATTCATGACAAGTCATGGGTAGAAGAGAATAGCAGCAGATGAGTGAGTATATGTGTAGAGATTCCCTGATGGGAAGTTTATTATACTCCTCTATGTAGATGATATGCTGATTGAAGGACAAGATGCGGCTATGATTAGCAAGGTGAAGGAGTTATCTAAGTCTTTTGATATGAAGGACTTGGGCTCGATCAGCAGATTTTGGGCAGGCAGATCGCTCGTGATAGAAAGACAAGAAAGTTGTGGCTATCACAACAGAAGTATGTTGAAAGAGTAATCAAGAGGTTAACATGCAGAATGCCAAGCCAATTAACATTCCACTTGGTAATTATTTTAGGCTGAGCAAATAGACATGTCCTTCAAAATAGGAAAAAGAAAAGATGTTAGCGATACCATATTCATCAGCAGTCAAAAGTTTGATGTACGCAATGGTGTGTACAAGACGAAACATTGCTCATGTAGTAGGTGTAGTAAGTAGGTTCCTGTCCAACCTAAGAAGAGATCACTAAGAAGCAGTGAAGTGGATCTTAAGGTATCTCATGGGTACATCCAAGTTGTGCTTATGTTTCTGAGAATCGGAACCCGTCCTGGAAGGATACACAAATGCTAACATGTAGGGGATCTTGATGGCAGAAAATCAACATGAAGATTTCTATTCACTTTTGTAGGGGGAGATGTATCTTGGCAGTCCAAGTTGCAGAAGTGTGTTGCTTTATCGACAATAGAAGTAGAGTATATTGCTGTAGCTGAAGCTGGCAAGGAGATGTTGTGGATAAAGCAGTTTCTCTAGGAACTTGGTATTATACACGACGGATACAAGGTTCATTGTGATAGTTAGAGTGTTGTGGACTTGAGCAAGGATTCAATGTACCACTAACAGACAAAGCACATCAGTATTCGTTGTCATTGGATATGCGAGGTAATAGAATAGGAACTGCTAAAAATAGAGAAGATTCACATAGATGAGAATCCAGCTAACATGTTGACAAAAGTAAGCTAATGCTCTGTAAAGACATAGCAGGAATGGACTCAAATTGAAAAGATGAAAAATGCTCTCCTCCCATGGGTATGGAGGGGGAGAATTATTGGGTCCACACCCATGTGAGGTCAGCTGCACATTTGATTGACAAATTCTTGTGAACAGAAATACTTACAATAGGAAAAGAGCAGTTGCATTAGAAATGTCAATAGTCGGTCCCGAAAAAGTTGAAATTAACACCGACCAAACCGGACAGTCAAGATTGGCAAGCAGAATCTATGGGTTTGTCAAGATCTGCTGTGCTTCAGATCTTAACAATCAAATTATTTGCACGCTATAAATAGGGGAGATCTGATCGCTGCAATACAAGAGTGTAAAAAATAGATCAAAATCGATCTGTGAGAGAAAAAGAGTAAATGTGAGTGAGTGAGTGAGTTGAGTAGAGACAGGATCTGATCTAATCCTCCTCCTCATCAGTGTAATATGTTCTTAAATAGTGATAGTTCCTCTCTTTTCCCCATGGACGTAGGCCAGATTAGGCTGAACCACGTAAACCTCTTTGTATTTATGTGTGTGTGTGTGTGTGTGTGTGTGTGTGATTATTCCTCTCAATCTCAGATTCTTAGATCTGGTGGCTAGATCTGTACAAATCGACATATTTGGATCTCAATAGTACCTTCTGCAACAATGATATCATAACTACACATTCCCAATAGGAGTCACTGAAGGCAGAAGGGAGGATTAGAGCCTTCTTTGGTATCAAGGAGAGAGTGACATAGTTTTACAAATAGATGCTGATTCTTACAAGGCCAAGATGGTGAGACTCATTAAAGATTTGCATTTAGACCTCTAGTTTCCAGGGCTCCCTGTAATATAGGTTAGAGTAAGCTCTAGATATTATGAATTTTTCTCTCCTCTTCTACCAATTAAGATGTCTAATCCTACACCATTTAGAAAAGTGAAGGCTAATTCAACATACATGAGATGTCTACATAATTTCAACCTTTAGCTACGGGAACTGCATAGCTGTTATTAGGTGTTATAATTCCTTAGATATAGTCATTATCTTACAAATAAAGTACTTGTTTAACAAAGTGAGAAATGGTATTATCCATTATGGAGTTCATGTAAAATTTTCCTTAGTTTGAAATATGATCAAATCACAATTTAGGTGGCTCTTGCATCAGGAGAAGGGCAACTTTTGGAGACAGTAAGAAAACCTCAAATTGGAATATATCTTCCTAATGTTTCTTATGTAGATGCCAAAGGATTGTCACTCAAAGAAAACCATCTTCACCTCAACACAGAGGCCGAGGTCAAGCTCGGTAAAATGTTAGTGAAAGCCTTTCTAAAGCACTATGCCGCCACTGGTCACCATCAATAAATAATTTCAGTTTGCTTTATGTACTAAAAATGTCATGTCTTATGGCACCCTTGATGGGTAGAAAAAATTATACCATTCTTCTCTAGTTGTATCCCCTTTCTTTCTTTTAGTACATGAAGAAAGGGTTCCAAGTAGTGTTATATGCTAGCATGCATGGAGATGACCAACAAATTATATGATTGGAGTCTATTGTTCCAAAGAAGAATATGAGTGGCTAGAACTTGAAATGCGAGTGTAGTAATGGAGTGTATATAACTGGGAATGCATGTGGAGTGTCTCAAGAATGGGATGCATTATGCTAAAATTCACCTAGATGCAGGGACATCTATTTTAGATCCAATTTCTTTAATATAGTTTTCTTTGGGTCCCGCATGATAATTAGTTTTGCTCCCAAATTCAATCTGGTCGCCTCCCAACTGAGTCCTAGCATCGTCCCTGCCCGAACAATTCTAAGTTTATGATTTCTGGAAGCTCGATCTGTTGATGAGTGTAGCATGCACGTGTTTGGAAAATTAGTTTTGCTGATTGGCTTCTAGAACAATTGGATTGTGATGGTTTAGTAACAATATATCATGAGGATCAGTTATATAAGGATCAAAGAAGGGTGAAATCCCTATAAACCGAGAGTAACTGTTAAATAAAAAAGACGCTCAAATAGTGGATAAGATCGTCACTAGGAATATCCACGGTGCCTCTGGTGGATGCTACCTCATACTCATGCACTACAATCTTGCAACTAAACATAACACTAATCCATCACCCAATCAAGCCTCACTTATCATCGATCCACATCTTGCTTATTATGCAGGCTGAACTGGAGAGGTCAAGGACTAGTTACATCGAAGAGCACATGCATGAGGATCCTTTTTTATCTTTTATTGAAGAAGACTGAGATGGTCAAAAGTTACAAACAATTTAAAACACAGAAAAATAAGAAAAGGAGATAGTTAAAGGTAAGAGAAGCAGTTGTAACACCATTTTAGTGAGTTTATCAGCATCTTAGTTGGCCAAATGAAGGATGTGGTTGATTATGAAATCCTTTTGTCCAAGATTAAGGAATTTCACACAAATGCATCAGAGTTGGTGACAGAAGCCGAGTTTGTAGGGTCTAACAGAGCAATGTGGTTTCAAAAAAATTTAGCCAAAGCTTCAACTTGTCACTTTCCGCACTTTCCTTTTTCCCTTTCTTTTGTTAAAAATATAATTCAAACTTTTGTGAATTTTTTTATTGGTATACATATATATATATATATATATATGTATATATATATATATATGTATATATATATATCTGCGTGTGTGTACATATACTAGTAAGAGATACATATTCAAGAGCTTCAAGGAAGCACACTCCCTCTACCGTCATCATACAACTTATGTGAATTTTTTTATTGGTGATAGATGTAATCTATGTGTGTGTGTGCGTGTACATATACTAGTAAGAGATACATATTCAAGAGTTTCAAGGAAGCACACTCCCTCTAGTGTCATCATAAAGGACAAGAAACAAGAAGTTAGGTAAGAATCTTTCCAAACAAAAGTTCCCCAACTGGAGCCCCAAAATTTGCCAGTAAGTCCACAGCTTGGTTTTTTTCCCTATAGATGCAATTACTGTGCAGCATGGAAGCACCGAGGAGCACTTTCTAGACTGCCATCATCATGTTTTTCATTTTCCAATCGACGTCCATGTCCTCCAATTGTTCAGCTTTCACCATCCGAAGAGCTAATAATGATTAGATTATTCGGAGGGAATCTCCCTTCAATTGAACATCATGCAAATTCAAGTCAATGATTAACTTTAATCTAAAAAATAAAGCATATTATTTGGCAAAGTTGTTTGCCTTGTGTCCAAGAGAGATGAAAAATAGCTATCATTTAGCCTTGAAATCTTGAATGATACCTCCACCTCTAGCTTGTCCCAGATTAACCTTACTTGCCCTATCAAAATTCAGCTTCAAGGTTTCTTGTAGTAGAGATGCCAACTGATCCAGAAAGTGGTGGAAAATTTCTGTTAAATTTGACTTGATGCCACTAAGCCAAAAGGAAGCTTATGAAGGTGTGAAATTATTAGACCCTCGGCATTGGTTGCCTAGTTCTTGAACCCTAGCAAGATAATAGAACCAAACACAATTGGTGAAAAAGAAGATAATGGTGGAAGCCAAAACCTTGACTACCACGATAAGGTTCTTAAAGAGGATAAAGAGAAGAATCTCTCTAGGGGAAGCGAAAGGTGGAGTGATCTAGAAAACGCACCATAACCGAACCCTTAAAGCGAACACCCTTGAACATTCAACAATGACATGGAAGATTGTTTCTTTCTAAGACTAACAGAACAAACACCCATAATTGATAACACCAGGTCCCCAACAAGTCAAATTTTTCATAGGATGTCTTTCTCAGTTCTATAGCCATAAGAAAGTCTTAACCCTTGACACTATCATGTCTAGATTAACTTCTAAATTAGTGAAAAAATTTGTTGATTCTGTGGTCAAACATAAGTTGACTTAACAATGAACAAACTAGATTGGTTGAATCCCCAAAATGTTTCATCTAGTCCTTGTGGGTTGACAATAACCTCATTCAAGATAAGATCCTAAATGTGATGTGGCACTTATGAGTAATAGACAAGTTCCAACTATGATCTTGGTTGATAAATTTCCTTGACTTTCATCTTCAAATTGATAGACTCAATGAAAGAATTTTCAACCAGGGACTTTCAGTGAGTTGTCCCTACCCAAACATTACTCTAAGAGGATACTATCTCCGAACACCATAATTTTCCTAATCTCCAAGAACATAAAATTTCTACCTCTTCGAATGGTTTTTCATGCAATAGAGTCATTTGATTTGGCCCTACATGTCTGAAAGGAAGATTTGGAAAGGAATTTTTGGGACATGAAGACCACCTAAATAGAGTCATTCCCTTAAAAATTTTCCAGGCAAGTTTGGTTTCACAACCACCTTCATAGTTTTTAAACTTTAAAGACCCAACTCTCCACTTAGTGGTTGACAGACATGCCCAAGCAAACAAACTCTTTCCTTTCTCACCCTCTCCATTTCCCCACTCAAAATTTTGTTGTAATGATTCACATTCAACAATAAAAGAGGTTGGGCTTTGGAAACAAGAGAATGCATAGTTTGACATTCCCTTTGTGATCGATTCAATCAATTGAATCCTTAGTGTGCTCAATTAAATTTATGTTTTTCACCTAGCTAAACTAGAAATAGTTCTATCTCTAATTACTAAAAAGACATGTTTTCGGTCAAAATTTGCAAAGTGGGAGCCCTAAATATTTATTTACAAACCAAGGTTTATAATACTTAGGAATCTTGTTCCGAAATCTTTGACTAGTAGATAAGACATTTGCACATAAAACAAATAGAATATTTTCAAGGATTTTCCATTAATCCTATATTTTTGAGGATTGGCCATTCCTGTATCTTCTCCAAACCTCTTCAATAGATTCTTAATTGCTAGCACATTCTTCATAGTTTTTGAAGAAAAAAAATCAGAAAGTCATCTCCATATAGCAAATGAGTAATGATAGGATCATTCTCAAAAAGTCTAGGGGGATCTAACTCCTAAGGCTTAATGTTTTGTATCAAAGAAAGAGAGAAAGTTTTAGTGCAAAGCATAAATAAATATGCTAGATGGTCTCATTTCAACCTAGAATAAAACTCATCAAATGAGACCATCTAATGCCTTTCATGTTTCGTGATGGCTCCATAACTACATTGCACAGTTTTACTATCATGCCCCTGACTAGTACCATCCCGTCGGTCTATTGGTACAACTTATTTATAGGGATACTTTGGACCAATGTCACAATTAAGGTTGTTAGATTTCGTGTCCCAACCTCATTAGCTACAAAAAATAACTACCTAAGTGTCCAAAATTATAAATGTGGGTTCTCCCCTCCATTTCGTGCATCACATTCTAGAATGAAGTGAGAATTCTTGCTCCAACAAGAACAATTCTCTCTCTCCTTATTCACAATGTGATAAGCTCTTTAATTTTCTTACTATTTTAAGGTGCTTAGGAGAGATCTTATCCTAAGTTTAGCCTTATTCTATTTTCTAGGGGCCTTAGCTATGACTATTTTATCTATGCTCTCTAGTTCTAAAATGTGGACTTAGTTTTGATCCTTTTGGGAGAAAAGCTATGATTGCTTTGTCTATGTTCTCTAGGACCCTGGCTTGGACCCCCTGGGTCCTTGTCTACTTAAGGTGATGCTTATGGCTGACCATTATGTGTAATATCCCAAAATTTTGTACCATTTTTGTTATTAATGAAAATCTCAAATTTATCCAAAGGCTAGAATTTCAACTTTTAGAAACTTAATATTTTGGCAATGAGACATTTGCAGATGGATATAGCTTAGAGAGAGCTATCCATTGACACTATGATAGCTAGAATCCAACTATAGAGATCTAAACAATGACCAAAACAAGATATTACATTGATAAAGGCACCCCTTTCCTAAATTAGTGGATGGAACGTTGGATTAGGAGAACCCACTTAGTTTCCATGACTTGGTAGCCAAGTTAACTAAGAAAAGTAAAAATCCATTGGGATTAGTGGGTAGCTTCTTTATCTAGGTGGGGAGGTTAGGCAATTAGGAAAGTGGGTGGTTGGTTTAGACATCGAATAAAGAAACATGACTTGGAAATGCAAAACATGTTTTAGTAAAGAGGAAAAATACATTAAGTAGGAACCACCCATTAGGAAACACAAAAATTTGAAATATTCTAGCTGAAATTGAATTAGGAAAAAACATCTCAACTAACATCTTAGGCTGCAAAAGAAAAAGAAAGGAAATTAGGGGGGGGAGAGAGAGAGAGCACTACTAGATAGGAGGGTTTTAAAGTTGGTTAAAAATATATATAGAAGATGATTTTGTAAATGTTTTGTATCAAGCCATCTTCTAGAATTGGTAGGAAAAGAGGATGGCTTACAACTAACTTTAAAAGTTAAACTTTAAAAGTTGGTCTACCCTGAATGACTTTAAAAGTATTGGACTTTTAAAGTTGGTTTACTATATCCATCTTTAAAAGATGTTAAAATGTGTAGGACTTTAAATTTGGTTTATAGAAAGTGACTTTAAAAGTAAAAAATTTTACAATGATTTTTTTAAAAACCGACTTTAAAATGAGCATAAATTTTTTTCCACGCTTTATATTACAATCTTAACCTTCATTCCTACACACATTAAATGTACTATTGTTGCTACAGTCTTCTTGCGTTCATTAAAGACATGAAAAAGAAATTTACACATCCACAACAAAATCAAAATTCATCATAAATGCGCATTTTTATGTAAATCCTAAGTATACAACCTTCTTACAACTATACAAGATTCTTGCAATCTCTAAAAGACTTGGAAAGAGAAACTAAAACAAGCTACATTGATTAGAACATCTACATTCACTATCCATAAATTCATATTCACTTCTATCATAAAAAAATCAAAGATATGGAAAAAAATTCACATGCACCTATAGCCACACTTCTCCATATACACCCATTTACTTTTACACTCCATGTTACCCTCATTCATCCCATAAACAAAGCACATATATATACTTCAAGAAAATTAATGAAAAGTACAAGACACATGCATGTAATTGAAGAAGTTTAGTGTTGTATTAATAAATAAGAAGATTTATGTTGATCCAAATTGCACAAGTGTTCTAATTAAAATGTGTTACATGCTTGGCTCATGCATTTCATATTACATTGATGTCTAACTTGGAGTAAGTTGGATTGGCTCCCGATTTAGGCAGCACATTAACTGTAAGATAACATTTAATTCAGTTACATTTTTTAAGCTGGAATTTATACAAATTTTAAAAAAATGTAAGATCATGACTAGTAAAAGATATTTTACCTTTCTAAATTGTGAGACCCTAACACTATTGTGCACTAGGGTTCTCATATATTTCAACACAGTACCCACACTCCTAATAATAATTTTTCCTAGGACATTAAGCCACAAAGAAGATAGAACGGATCAATAAATACCATATGTGTGTTGTAACTTTAGTTTGTAAAATAGAGTAACTAAATGTTTTCCTTACCTTGACCTTCCTCTAAGTAAGTTTCATTGGGTGATGAGTCTCAGTTATTTTAGACCATATAAGTTATGCACTTCAAATATATAATTCAAATGCATTAGATATCCATGAAAGATTAGTTATGAGTAGATAATAATATGTAATAAATTAAACAAATAAAAAAATACTTATTTATTATTTCTTAGAGCAAGACACATGTGGGCTCCACAAGAATAATAAAAATAGAGTACATGCTCACCATGCACATCTAAAACTAGCATCATCTAATAAGATCTATACATATACACAATCATATGAATTGCAATTGAACTTTACAAATTGCAATTAAACTTTTCAATCCTTATATCTAGAATATGATTTGGCAAGATGATAAGTAAAAATATTATTTGCTATTATATGGAATCATTAAGGCTTGCCCTTTCAAGGTATGGAAGAGCCTTAGTGGAATATCTACAACTCACCTCTCCATTAGCCATTGCCTGTCATTACACAAATAACACTAAGGTCAAGGAATCAATATAGTACATCCTCAACTTCTAATTATCACATCATATCATGCTGGAAGCTGCATAAAAGAAATAATTATTATTTATCATTACTGATTAACATGTAATGTCAAGTAACATTAATGAAGTAGATATTTGTATGTACCCCATGTAGGAGATAATGTGAAGGTGTTAGAGTTAATCCCACTCGTAAACTCTTATGAGGTTCTCATCTATAAGTGGTACTTCAACTACAACCACTCTGGCCTAGAGACATAAAGGGTTGATTATCCTTACTTCATTAATGATTGTGTAGAGGCTCCTCAAGGATAGAGGAATGATAGGGGAGACTTCCAATCAATCCATAGATGGTTGATATAAAGTTGCACAATTTTTAATTAATGTCTTCACTGAAGACATTCAATTTTATAATGCAAATAAACATAAATAATAGTATTGGTTTTGTCCCTATGACAGGATAGATAGTGAAGAGGAAGTTGGCCTTAATGGTGCTTGATGATGCTTTGATTACTATTAGATACAGTTAATAAATGATTAAATTGTGTTCTCTAAAAACTATTTTGAAGATGCATGGTAGCGTGATAACATATATACTTTGGATTGTATAAGAATGACAAATTTTTTTGGCCAAGCAACATGATATCCAAGGGCATTGCCAATGGTAAAAACATCATCAGATTCCATTAGAAATGTAAGACAAACATTTGCATTCAAGGTTAGAGTAATACACACACACATGCACACGCTTTGTGTGTGTAGGCATACTCTTTCCATGCAAAACCATAGAGCCAATCTCATGTGATGAATCAATTGCAATGATGTTTTCACAAGCATTCAAGTACAATTAGGCATTGGCCCACCTAAAATTAGAAAAATACCATATTCATAAGAAAGGATGATATAGGACAATTAATTGGACAATGGAAAAGTGAATGTGGCTACAAACATGTTTCAATTATGATTGAAGAGAGGCAATAGAGGCCCACTTAATCTTTTTAAACATTTTGGAAACTCTTATATTATTTTAGGAATGGACTGATTAGTTATACAATTAATGATCACAAATGGGCATAAGAAAGTTGCTTTCGATATTATAGAGGAGCAATGATTTATTTTAGATGGAGTTAAGGCTTCAAAATGAGTATATGTTACTATTATTAAAAAGATAGATAGACGCTTTACCAAGAAAATGCAAGATTTTATATACTAAAGTGGAGTTTTTGTAGTGTATAGTGATTCCTTAAGAATAGAAATGATGTGTATGCAAGGGTGTTTCTAAAAAGAATAAGCTATTATAGGAAATGATGGAGTACAACCATAGATATGCCATAGAAAACCATCATGGAAAAATCTTATTGTGAAAACTATTATCATTCATGGAAGAATATAATTGGTCATGCTTATTTGAAATAAAATAGTGAATTTAGGAAATCCTTTGAAAAATGTGTAGTCTTGCATAAATTTATATGAATTGCAGTTGGATTGTTGTTGTTTTAAATAAACTCACAAGCGCATGAATCATTTGCAATATAATACACTAGTAAGGTCGATCCCATGAGGAGTGAACTATTGTGATGCTAGTGGTCCTACTTTAAACTATCTAACCTAGCCAAAATTTAAGTGATTTTTGTCCTAAATTAAGAATGGAAGTTAAAACATGAACTTGAAAGCTAAGAAAAAACAAGAAACATGCTAAATGAAAAACTTTCCTAAAATATGCACTTTCTAAAATTAAAAATTTCCTAAATTAAAAACTTCTAATTTTATGACCTTCCTAAAATGTAATTTATCATTTTCCTAAACTAACTTTCCTAAGCATGAAATTAACAACTAATCTAAGGAAAACATGCTTTTAACAAACTACTTTCCTAATCATGTAAAACTAAGAAAAGTAATCAACCAAGTCAACTATTTTAACAAGTATGACAAATTTGATTACTTTCCAACTAACTATGATGCAAAATAATGGAATCTAACAACAACTGAACTAGAGAAATAAGTGAAAGCAATCACTAACAATGGATTTAATCAACTACTTTGACAACCTAAGCATGCAATCTATTTCTAACACTAACTAAGTTATCTAACAATCTAATTGGGCTCTTGAAAAATCAAGTGAACAAAGATTATATTGTGGTGGAAATTAACATAAATCATTCATGTAATGAAATTCCAACAGTAAGGTAATTGAAACATTCAATAACTATAATATGTAAAGCATGAAATTAATCACTTCTAATGCATTCAAACATTCAAAACCAAAGCTAATTTTCTGCTGAACATAAACATGAGCTGAAATTTCCAACTAATCTCATTGAATCACATCCAAAAAGTCATCAACATGACACTCCATACATGTAGTCCAAATATGAAACTTAAATGCTATTACAGTGATGTTTACTTAATTTCAATCAATCATTAATTACAAGCCAAATTCTTCTTCAGTTGTTCCAACATTGACTCATGAACAAGTATGTTTGAAATCAAGAAAGAATCCTATGGAAAATTAAGGCAATAACCAATGGAACTTAAGCAAACAAAGCTAAAAAATCAAGAGGGCTGTAAGAGACTAAAGATGCAATGAAAGATAAAGAACAAAACTAGATTCAAGGTAACTTCCCTTGGTTGTCACACCAAGGAAAAGTTAGTCTTGAATCTTAGTTTCTAAGGCAAGGAATAACAAAGAAAAGGCATAAACTAGCATGAAAAGATCTAAAGTAAACAAGAGAAACCAACCTTGAAAATAGAAGCAAAAACCCTAAAATCAAGTGTGGACAAGATGACCCTAATTTTTTTTATACTTTTGAAAACAGTAGGGCTCCTAGTTTTAAAAAATATTTTTTAAAATTAAATACTAAAATCATACATTTCTGTCTAAAATTCAGTAGAGTTTCCTCTATTCTTCAGACTTAAGCATTTAACGCATGCAATGACAAATTACCCGATAGCTTTTGTAAGATTCAATATAATATAAAAATTTTAAATTTTCCCTTCTTTCAGAATAGTATACTAGTCACAGCCCCAATGCACTCATTAGTCAAAATTTATCAACTATGAAGTATATCAAATGTATCCTTAATAACAGCTAGTCAACTCCTTATTACAATCATATAGTAAATAGTATATCACACCCTTTTCTAGTTTAAAGGTCTCCACAATAACCAAATATTCAATATTCAATTTCCTTTTTCTCCTTATTAGAACTCCTACTTGAAATTGTTGGTTGTAAGGGGGTGAGTTCAATGAATTACAGTGAGAATTACAAGGTTAGATAAAACCTTATCAGACCATAATCCATATTGATATTCAATATAAGTTCATAAGCCATAACTACACATGTCGTATTTGTCAATATTCATAATAATCAATTCACATATAGTGAAATTATCAAACATGGCTCGATACATAGAAATCATTGTTGTTCACAAGATTCAGTAATATTCAAATACATAAAGACTTCAATAAGAAAAACTACATATTATAAATCAAAATTTGTCAAAGTAGAAATTATCAAAATCAATCATTAATCCTTTAGGATTACTTGAATTTAACATGTCTAAAGTATAAAATATTGAGTTTAAGGCATAATGCCCACTGACAAGCTATGGCTCTGCTATGTGTCAAAATTGTGCTTGGATATCTTGGCCACTACATATAATATCTGCTATTTTTTAATTCTAAAAATGCATAATTTTGTGGTATTATGGGATTTTGTGAAAATTGGGGAATATTAGGGGTGTGGAAATATTAGCACTTTAATCATGGACTAAAACCTCAATATTGGGAATGTGCATGGGAAATGGAATCCAAGGCCACTAAGAACGTGTAAAACGGAGACAGGGATCCAAAAATTCCAAAATTTTACAAATGAAAGGGGGGTCCAAATTGATAATGACATCCCCTATGTATACTATCTTGAAATAGCCAATAGGGAGTGAGTTGACATGTGGGAGTCAGACTCACCACGTGCACTCGACTGCCCCTTCTTGCCCACCACACGTCTGTAACCTTAAAGAGGAGAAAGCCATCACTAGACAGCTTTCTCCCTTCACTTCTCCCCCTCTCCCCTCACTCACATCGATCTATTGTGAAAGAGGCCCATTCCCACCCAATCCTCTCCTCTAGTTACCCCTCACCTGATTTGACCTCAACTATCATCGTCCTCCTACTTTCATTTCCTTCCTCTATAACTCACCTTGCTGGCGATAGGGAGCAGATGGTCTACTGTATTATGTGAGATGGATGGGTGAACGACAAGCATTGAGCAAGCTCATCACAAGTAAGCCATCCACCCTCCTTTTCCCCTCCACTTTTCCATCGTTACATCGTTTTTTTGGTGACTGTATATGCTACTGGTTTTGTGAAAATAACCTAATGAAATGGTATCAGATGGATGATCTAAACCGTTCATCTTGTGCATGATCAAACAAGAAATAACCCATGAATTTTCATGGCGATCTAACAACTAGGGGTGCCAAAAATGTGAAAAGTAGTAATGGTGAGATTTTTATGAAGGTGGTAAAAATTGAGTAAAAACATGAGAAACTGGAAAAATCTGTTGATGGGAAGGTAAAAAATAAATGTACATAAAAAGACCAATCAAAATGTTGTAAAAATTGCAAAATTTGGACACCTGGGGAGGATTGTTGGCAGCTACCGAAGTCTGACTACCATCTTCGGTGATGATAGACCAATTCGGTCATTGTTCCCGATGACGGCGAACTAGGCAAGACTTCAGAATGCTCATGGTGACGCATGGCTTGTAATGCACACTTGGCGCACATGCACACGTCGTCTTTGGGCCAACAATGCACGTGCATCCTGAGGCCCGTGACGCATGCGGCGGTGTGTTATGGTGTGGGTTGCGCGCACATGCATCCCGATGATGGTGATGCATGCGGGACTCCCATCGTATGCCTATCACATGGTCGCGTCTTTGTGACGCCACCCTATAAAAAAATTGATTTTGAGTGATTATGGGCATATGTTCATTAAAAACTTGATTTTAGGAGCTATAGAGGTCCAAATCAGGATCCTAAAGACCCGTTGCGATTGTCTTGACTATGCGGACTTAGATTTGATTGAAAACCTTAGTTTGAACACTTTTAAAATAGTCAAATTACTAAATACCATTAGTTAACCTAGATTAGGCTGATCAATGGATGATCAGGCCTTAGAACTTGATTGTATACATCAATTATAAGATAATCTAGGGGATTAGTAGAGTAGGTCTCTTGTGATTGTCAAGAAAAGTAATCTTGACCGTTGATCTGATTAGGTACCTTAGGATGGGATGATCTAAGAGCGATCTGACCATTAAATCTATGTGTAATCATAGAGATATGTGCAAATCACTAAATAAACACTGAAATTAGAAGAATCATGATGAGAAGGATTAGAATTGGTGACTAAATGTTAATTATAAGTGATATAGAGCGATCCAATGGCTGGATCATCTCCAAACTTTCTGAAATGCTAAAGACTAACCCTTTACTAATTAAGGGGCATTAATTGAAAGAATTACGACATAGATACCACAGATGATTGCCTAAATGTTGGAAAAACCAATATTTAGTTCAGGATTGACCTAATGGAGCATTAATTAGCTGATCTAGGTAGTTGATCTAGGATTAACCACTAGATCAGGGAATTATCATTTGGGTGTGTTTACTTTGGATGACTTGTGATGTGGCAGGTACGTTTGCACTCATGACTCGATAGTGAACGCACTTGATTAGAGTACCACACTTATTGAGGTAGGTGATTACATTTGAAACTTTCCATGAATTCTTAGATCATGATGTATTACTTGAGAGCTTTGAAGTATGGATTTCATGCCTTACTATGTTTGCACGAGATTACTTTTTAGCATGTATTGCCTATACGTTGCTACTCTCGTGCATGATTTATACCTTGCTTCTTTATGCACTTTATGTTGCATTAATTTGGATTATTTGAGGACCTTATACATTGATTTTCGATGCATGGTGTTGATATACTGAATTACCCTCTTTCTTTATTTGGTTTTATTGAGAATGATTATGCATAGATTTTGATTCTTGAATCACTGTTTATTGATTTATGACAAGTGCTTCTGCCCAGTGGGTACTATGCTAGGAGGGTTGCAGGGTTGCCTTCTAACTTTGTGATGATTATGATTAGACACCAGTATTATTGGTAAGGGTGGTATCATGGGTAGTCCACACTACAAGCCATCTTCACCCACGTGAGACGGAGGTATGTCCATAGGAGTGGTATCGTAGGTAGCCCATACTATGAGTCCATCTTCTCCCATGTGAGACGGAAGGAGTCTCTAGTGTTGGCGGGAAGAGACAGTGGTTGAGACCCTGGAGTAGTTGCACTGTAGCATAGTAGCCCATACTCTTATTCTGTATGCTCATGTGGTATTTATATGTTGGGTGAATTGGGGTAAGCCAGGCCTTGGCCGTGAATGACTCTGAGGCTGATGCAGGCTACACTGGAGGGACCCAGGGATTGGTATGAGTACTCCTTATGAGTGATTGAATGTCATGGAACACTCTTAGGGATTGTTTTTGCATGGTGCCCTATATGTCATGACATGCGTTCTGTGGATACGGATTGGTATTGTTTTGATGGATGCGTATCCATGTTTTGCTCATGCCTTGCATCTCATGATGATTTGACTTTATATCGATTTATTCAGACTTATGATTTTCATGTGTTATTTATTATGGACATTTGATGACTTGACGTGCCTGTACATGTTTTATCCTATGAGATTTTCCATGACATTGTTACTTCATGCCACATGTTTTCATTGTATTTTTTATTAAATGTGATCACCTACACAAGCATAGCTTGTTGAGGCATTGCCTTATTTTGCAATGCCTTAGATTTGGAGCATGACAACGCTAAGGGAAAGTAGGTGTAACAGCATTGATTAGAGCGAGGATCTTGAGGACCATTTGTCCTTTTGTATTCAGAGACTGACTTGGTGTATGTCTCTTGGACTTGTGTTAGACTTTCTGGGCTGTACTTGGATGTTTATGTTTTGGATAGATTGGATCCACACCATTGTATAATGTACATTTACTTGTATATGGGTATGATGTGGTGATCGTGGATGGAACCTTGGGCTTTTTGACTTATTGTTATTGACTTTCCATGGCTTGTGTTGGTTTATTGTGGTTTTGGATTTAGCATGCTCAAAGTATCGAAGATTTGATTTTGGTCACAGATTATAGTTTTGGGTGTTGGATGACCCTCGATGTTTTCTTTTTTGTATCTCTTTTGAACGCTGCATTGTTTATGTAACTTGTGAGTTTTCATTTTCAGGGATCTATCCTATTTTATAAAACAAATTATTTCTATTATATATATAATGCAAAAAGGTTTAGAAAAACCTCGGGTGTTACACTGCATCACCTCCATGGGAAGGAATGGATCAATACAGGATAGAGTCTATCCCATGTCCTCACCCCTTAAATCATATACTAGTATCTATGTCAAAAGGAACTAGGGGCCAAGCTTATTCTATGTGATACATAGCCAGTGTGAGTGTCTAACATACAACTCATCCGGTGTAAATAATTCTCGAGAGTCTAATTAACAATTCAAGTTAAATCTTATGTTTGATGTCTAACTGGTCCTCAAACCTATCGAAATTTTGTCTTTAGACATAACAATAGAATTCTAACTAGATAATTGCTAGAACATTTCTGCGCACATCACTTTTCTTACGGAATCATTCATAATAAGCATTCTCTTTAAAGAAAATAAATTAATAAGGTCCATGCAACTCTTTTTTATTTCTTTACCATTTCAACTTAGTAGTAGGTGTAACCTGAAATTTTCAATGCTAAAACTCAAAACAACTTTGAGTAATAACTTAAAAATATGACTGATAATATAGAGGTCCTTTATACTTTGAGATTATGCAACCTGTTATATTTACAAAACCTTTTTATTTTATTCCTTATGAGATGCTCAACCTAAGTTGTGATATTTCTATCTTATGGTTATCCTTCTTTGCTAATGTTTTCACTTATTAATGCTTTGCTCAACATACCCTTCTTATCAAAGCCATCATTTTAATGTGGCTGTAAATTATTATAGGAAGATCTTCAAGCACTAATTTGTTTATTCTTAATTGATTTCAACTTAATCTTTTTCTTTAAAACTATCACTACCTCATATTCATAGTTCAAAATTTCTCATTATTGAATTTCACATAAGCTTAAATATGACATATGTAGTTAAGGTTGTTGTTAACATTTTTTACCAAAATGATACTCATTACATTTTATACCCATGTTAACATATATTTGTAAAGTTTACTTTCAAAACCTAACCTATAGTAAGTATTCATACTTGGATGTTTTTGTATAATGATATTTAAAGAACTAAAATTTAAAAAGAATCGTAAGGGCTTAATCTTTTACAGAAATTGTTCTATGCTAGACTATAGTGTTTATGACTTATATTCTACATAACCAATAGTTTATAATTTACAAAAGAAAACAACATATATGTAATAACCCCAATTTTTGTAAATTGATCGAGAAAATCAATTTAGTTTGAATTTTTTAAAATTTTGGGCTGGAATATTAGGTTAGTGGAATTTATCTTTTATTAGAAATTAAAACATAATTTAAAACTTAAAAATTATGAATATACTTGAAAAACCTATCGAAATGACACCAAGTACGTTCAATTCCGAGTTAAAATGAAAAACCCATAATTTTCTCCATTTTTATAAAAAAGGGTAAAATGGTAATTTTACCAACAACAGAGATCTAAGACATCAATATTTAGAATGTACTTGGAAATATGATTCCAACACCACTAAGTGCACTCAATTTCAAGTTCAGGAGAATAAAACAAATTTTTTTCCATAAAAGGGCAAAATGGTCCTTTCACACCTTCGCGAGGCCAACAAGGCGCCCACAAAGGAATTTAACAGCCAGAAAACATGTAATGAGTGGTCAAAATACTGCCATCTGATAGTGGAGAAGGTGGTGGTAGTGGAGGATCCAATGTTAATTTAATATTCAAAAGAATTAAAACATAATTATTATAAGTAATTATGAAAAACTCAAAAACATCTATAAATACACCCCCAAAAATCCTCCAAAAATGTTAATAAATTTTTTTACATAGTTATCTTACTTCCCCTAAAAAAATAGATCTAGATTCATCCCCAAATTTCCAAAACTCTCAAAAATCTCTCTTCCTTCACTTTCTCTCTCCTCTCTCTAGATTGGAACAAGAGACCTAAATTCAATTAGGCATTATTTTACAAATCAAATCTCACCAACCCACCATCCATACCAGCCTATACTACCTTATCTACAAAGCCCCTAAATAAATTTCAAGATCCAACGATGCAATCAACGGATAATCACATAAGAAGCGGTTATCGGGCGATCTTATCATCAACGAATATCTTTAAAATTTTTCTCCAAAACCTATGTTTTTCTCCAATCAGGTAGGTGACAATTTTTATCATACTTATTTCATGTTAGTTTATGTAATTTTTATTTTTTTGAAATTAGTTTTATGTTAAAAATTATAAAAATCAAGTAAGGATAAGAACCTTTCATTTTTGGATGATGGAGGGCTCAAATGGAAAATCTGAGCCACCCAATTGATCTAGAAGGGTCCAAAACCCCAGGGGAAGAAATATTAACCCTTGGATGTTTCATATTTGGGAGATCTGGAAAAGGGTTGATCCTACGGTCCAAATCGGACCGTCTCAACCAATCTCTCAAATCAAGCGTTGATCTGAGCCTGACCCCTCTTAGATCATTTAGCAACATTCTAGGATTTTCAAATTGTGTTCTAGACCATCTAAAACAAGTTCTAATGGCCAGATCAAATATGGGCCATTGATTTTTTTAACTGAAATATTGTTTCTTCAATTGAGAGCTCATTTTAGCTCCGATTTTAGATTGCAAAGTTGTTATAAATTTCTAATATTGAGTAGAATCTAATGAAGATGTTAGATTTATATTTTTAATTGTATTTAGTATGATAATCACTAAAATTTGTTCCAATAGTAATGGATCATGATCAAAATGATGTCAAATTGAAAATCTAATACAATAGATGGATCCAAAAGGTGTTAAAACCCTGACATTGATGATCACAATAGTATTTCTAATTCTTTATATGGGTTTATTTGATAAAAAATAGTACATACTAAAATCAGCCATTGAAAACGGCTGAAAATTTAAAAATGCAATTACTCACTCAGTTTAAGACATATTTTCAATATGTAAGATGCTATGAATAGATCTTGATGAGGGTAACATACTAAAACCATAAGAACAAGATTTTAAGCATCAAACATTTCTACTAATTAAAAATACTCTTACTTACATCCTTGATCAGGTAGATCTAGGGTGAGCAGAATTGAAAATCTAGATCCACTAAGGATATAATGATGATAAAATAGAATGAGGATGGTTGTATTGGATTGATTGAAATAAATCAAGGTGTAGGCCCTTAAATGAGAAAATGATCATGAAAAATCTCAATGGATCTCCTTGATCGGATGGATCAAGAATGATCAGGACAATTGGACTTATAAATTGAATGATCTAAGGTTAGGATCATATTATTATGATGTTGGATCAAATAGAAACATAAAGGATCAGGGGTTGCAGTCTTAATGGAATATCAACCCTAGATCTAAAAGATGGACAAACGGATGGTGAATCATAAGGACAACATGATCACAAGCTTATTTAATTGTCTTTTACAGTAAATTTGATTAATTATGATCCATATCTATTTTTCAATTTTAGTGTAATTATCTTTAATTTCCTAGAATAAGATGTTGTAATATTATTAGTTAATTTTATTTAAATAGTTAATTTAAATTTAGGTCAATACTTTCAATTTTAGCATGATTGTCTTTAAATTCCTTAGAATTATTGGCGAAATTTCTTTTATTCATAGAATTATGGAAAATACCTTAAAAGAGGTAATTGATGGCATATAGATGGAATTCACTAAATATATATACATTATGAAGTATAACCATAGTAAGAGCTATAGTTAGTAGGACAATATAAGGATTATCAAATCCTTGGCCCAAACTAGGAGAATAATAAATCCCATGAATGACATTTTAAATGTTTATGGATTTAATAAAAATCAATTAGAAAGAGTACATAGGGTTAAAATGCTCATAAGAACCTTATGAAAGGTTGAGGTAAGGTCACTCTATTGTATGCTTGTGAGGTTCAAATTCCTCCTTACATGAAGATTTAAGTAACCACTTTATGTCCAACCATTCAACTAGTAAGCCTTAGCCAATTAGAAATAAGAGGAGCTATCTAGACTTAGGATGGAATAAGCTATCTTCAACCAGTACAACATTAATTAGTTGAAAAATAATAATAAGAGCATAAAAGGTTAGTAAATTATCTAATCCTAATAAACATTGTAAGTAAGATACGGATGATCAAACAAGATCCACAAGATCTTGAATGATCAAGAATAATAAGAATCCTAATGTTGTATTTTATCATGTATCTATGTATGTATGTTGTAGACAAATCTAGATAGAGAATCCAAACCCTTGATCAAATATGATTCAATGAAGAGAACCATGATCCTCCTTCTTAGGGATGAACAAACAACTGAACCTAGATCAAAGAAGAACTAGATGATAGAAGATCTAATCTCTTGATCTTTATGAACAAGTATAAATTGTTGATAAAAGGATCTAAGAAAGATCAAGATCAAAGAAAGGAATACACAAATAAAAAACATGTAAATTAATTAGATTAAGATTATTAGAAACTTTAACTTATGATCCAACAATTAGATCTTAGATATTTTCCTTTTTATTAAGGGTTTTAGCTATATTTAGGGGGTTTTCTTTATCAAGGTCCAAAGATCATATTGATTTGTTTTTTTTCATAATCCATCCATGATTTTCTTGGATTTCATCATATCAACATCCATTCCATCCATCCCAAGGATCTAATCACACTTGATCTTATTGATTAAGTGGGTCCCTTTGTAATTTTTAGGGTTTTTTCCACCATAGTGGGTAAATCCCTTAATATCTCTTAGATCTGTCCAAATAAACCACTTGGATAACTTAATTTCAATATTATATCATTATTAAAACATATTTAAAAGATCTGATTATCTCAGATCTTGAAGATTTTGGCAATTGAAAACTTGTTTCCTAAATACAGAAAGTTTTATTATATATTTTCTCTATTTTATCATTTCATAAGAAAATAGAGGTTGTAAACTTTCCATAGCCTCTTTCCGATCTCAATTTGGAGTTCATATGACTCCAGAATTAGATTTGGAAGTTCATAGTCCATTCCTAGGGCCTAGATTTGATCTGGGCCCATTGGAATGGATGACCCAGATTAGTTGGGAGGAATTGAGTTGGGCGGAATGCTTGGTTCATTGGGCACGTCCATCGCGGATGAGATATGGAAGCTCCCACCCGAGACTTCCATGGACGCGTGAGGGACGACGTCGCATGCGTTGCGCGGGTGCGCGTGTGGTGTCTCGCACGCCGTCCATGAGATTGGGTCCGATTGGGAGATCAGATAGTCCATTTGGACTGTCCAATCAATCCCTTCTTGATTGAGGCCAAAACTCCATAGAAATTTTTGAAAATTTTACCCTAGGGGTTTTGGATCCTTTTGGAGCAATTGGTAAGGTCAGATTTTCCATCTGAGCCCTCAATCATGTTGAATTGAAGGTTCTATTATTTACTTTATTTTTACCATTTTTCACCCAATTAAAATTACAGTAAAGTATAAATTTCATCAAACAATAATAAAAATGTTCAGGAAGTAGTTTCACCTACTTGATTGGAGAAAAATGTAGGCTATATGGTCCAATTTAAAAGAATACCTGATTTGATGATAATATAGCCAAAGATCCACCTTTCTTACTATTTTCGTTGTTTGAACCGTTGGATCTCGAAATTTCTTTGGGGGTTTTGTAGCTAAGGTATGGTAGGAATTTTTTTATGGTGAGATTTGTGATATTGGTTTGGAACAGAGTACCTAATTGAATTTAGGTCTCTTGTTCCAATCTAGAGAGAGAAAAAGAAAATGAAAGGGGGGAGATTTCTTAAGAGTTTTGGGTTTTTGGGGATGGATCTAGGTCTAAATTTACAAGGAAAGTGAAGAAATTTTTGTGACAATTTTATGAATATTTTTGGAGGATTTTTGGGGTTGTATTTATAGTCATTTTGGGTCTTCTTTCATGATGATGTGTAATGATGATAGTTAATTTTTTATTATTAATTTAGCATTGGATTCTCCCATTCTCCACTTTCTTCCCCAAGACCAGATAATATAGTTTGACCCATGATTTCACATGGGCTGGCCATAGGTTTCGTTTTTGGGTCCATTGTGGGCCCCACATGGTGTAAAATGACTATTTTGCCCTTTATGTATAAAAATTAGGGTTTATTCCCATGATCTCAGAATTGAGCGTACTTAGTGGCATTGGATTCGTATTTATCAAAAAATTCTAAATTTTGTTGTCTCATATTTTGATTTTTGGGTAAAATTACTATTTTACCCTTTTGTCCAAAAATATGAAGAAAATTAAGGATTTTCATCTGAATTCAGAATTTGTCGTGCTTACAGTCATTTTGAAGGATTTGCTAAGTTTAATTTCAATTGTACATGTATTATTCCTTGATTTTACTTTTATGAGAAGTATATCTAAATAACCCTAATATTTCAGCCTAAAATTTCTGAAACTCAAACTTTATTGATTTTCTCAATCAATTACAAAAATTGGGGTTATTACACCTGTGGGGGTCCACAAACGAATCCAACAACCTAAAAACATGTAATGAGTGGTTAAACCACTACCAACTGATAGTGGAGAAGGAGGTGGTAGTGGAGGATCCAATGTTAATTTAATATTCAAAAGAATTAAAACATAATTATTGCAAGTAATTATGAAAAATGCAAAACACCTATAAATACGCCCCAAAAATCCTCCAAAAATGTTCATAAAAATTACCACGAAATTATCTTGCTTCCCTTACAAAACCAGATCTAGATTCATTCCCAAATTTCCAAAACTCCAAAAAATCTCTTTTCTTTCATTTTCTCTCTCCTCTCTCTAATTGGAACAAGAGACCTAAATTCAATTAGGCACTCTGTTCCAAATCAAATATGACTAATCCCACCATTCATATTTGTCCTAGACTACCTTATCAATGAAACCCGTAAAGAAATTTCAAGATCCAACGGTGCAATCAACGGGAAATCACAAAACAAGCGATTATCGGGTGATCTTATCATCAATGGATATTTCTTTAAAATTGTGGTGCAAAACCTATGTTTTCCTCCAATCATGTAGGTGAAAACTCTTATCATCTTATTTAATGTTAGTTTATGGAATTTTTATTTTTTTGAAATTAGTTTTACATCAAAAAATTATAAAAATCAAGTAAGGATAAGAACCCTTCATTTCTAGATGATGGATGGCTCAGATAAAAAATTGAGCCATCCAATCAATCCAAAAGGGTCCAAAACCCCTGGGTAAGAAATATTAGCCCTTGATGTTTTAAATTTCGGAGATCTAGGAAGGGTTGATTCGACGGTCCAGATCGGACTGTCTCAACCAATCTCCTAGATCAAGCATTGATCTGAGCCTGACCCCGCTCAGATCATTTAGCCACATTATGGGATTGTCTAATTATGTTCCAGATCATCTTCCCATGTTCTAGATCGTCTAAAACACATTCTAATGGCCAGATCAAATTTGGGCCATTGATTTTTTTAATTGAAATTTTGTTTCTTCAATTGAGAGCTTATTTTAGCTTTTGATTTTAGATCAGAAAGTTGCTATGAATTTATAATGGTGTGTAGAATGTAATGGAGATGTTGCATTTATGTTTTTAATTGTATTTATGTATGATAATCACTAAAATCCATTCCAACAACAATAGATCATGATCAAAATGATGTCAAATTGAAAATCTAATCCGATGGATGGATCCAGAAGGTTTCAAAACCACAATATTGGTGATCAAAGTAGGATTTTTGATCCTCTATATAGGTTTATTTGATAAAATACAGTACAGACTAAAATCAGTCGTTGAAAACGGCTGAAAATTAAAAAATGCAATTACTCAATTTAAGTCCAATTTTGAATCTGTAGAAGCTATGAATAGATCATGATGAGGGGAACTTACTGAACCAATAAAAACAAGATTTTAAGCATCAAACATTTCTATTAATTAAAAATACTCTTAGTTACCCCTTGATCAAGTAGATCTAGGGTGATCGAGTTATTATGATATTGGATCAAATAGAAACATAAAGGATGAAGGGCTGCATTCTTAATGGAATATCAACCTTAGATCTAAAAGATGGACAAATCGGATAGTTGAATAATAAGGATAGCTTGACCACATGCTTAATTAATTGGCTTTTACAATAAATTTGATTTAATTATGATCCATGTCTATTTTCCAATTTTAGTGTAATTATCTTTAATTTCCTAGAATAAGATGTTGTAATATTATTAGTTAATTTGATTTAAATAGCAAATTTAAATTTAGGTCAATACTTTCAATTTTAGCATGATTGTTTTTAAATTCCTTAGAATTATTGGTGTAATTTCTTTTAATCGTAGAATTATGGAAAATAACTTAAAAGAGGTAATTGATGACATGTAGATGGACTTCACTAAATACATATACATCATGAGTTATAATCATAGTAAGGGCTGTAGTTAGTTGGACAATATAAAGATGATCAAATCCTTGGCCCAAACTAGGAGAATAGTAAATCCCATGAATGAAATTTTAAATGTTCATGGATTTAATTAAAATCAATTAGAAAGAGTACATAGGGTTAAAATGCTCATAGGAACCTTATGAAAAGTTGAGGTAAGGTCACTCTAGTGAATGCTGACCATGGTAGTTAAGGGGTTTCTCTAATAGAGACTCGCTCTTTCCCTACCTTCTGTTGACATTTGTGAGGTCTAAATGCCTTCTTGCATGAGGATTTAAGTAACCACTTTGTGTTCAGCCATTTAGCTAGTAAGCCTTAGCCAATTGGAAATAAGAGGAGCTGTCTAGACTTAGGATGGAATAAGCTATTTTCAACTAGTAAAACATTAACTAGTTGAATAATAATAATAAGAGCATAAAAGGTTAGTAAATTATCTAATCCTAATAAAAATTGTAAGTAAGATAAGAATGATCAAACAAGATCCAGAGGATCTTGAATGATCAAGAACAATAAGAATCCTAATGTTGTATTTTATCATGTATCTATGTATGTATGTTGTAGACAAATCTAGGTAGAGAATCCAAACCCTTGATCAAATATGATTCAAGGATGAAAACCATGATCCTCCTCCTTAGGGATGAACAAACAACTGAACTTGGATCAAAGAAGAACTAGATGATAGAAGATCTAAGCTCTTGATCTTTATCAACAAGTATAAATTATTGATCAAAGGATCTATGAAAGATTGAGATCAAAGAAAGGAATACACAAAGACTTAGAATAGAAAATACTTAGATCTGAAAGATTAGAAGAGCATTCTAACCATCAGATCTATTGATCAATAGGATAAATACCATCTGAGGAAGATAGATCATGATAGGACATAAGATCTAGATCCTTTATATCAAAGGACAAGATTAGACAAAGAATATAGATATGATAAAAAAATATATGATTATCCAGATTGTATAAATATCAACAGTATGTATGGATTTACAAATTTCATACATGAATCAAGATCATGGAAGATTTGAAGAAATGGATCACTACTTGAAGGTAGGAAGATTTTATGAATACATCTACATGAGAAATACATGTTGAGTACATGATCTTATGTTTGAAAATGTTGAAGAGTATAATGTAAATACTTGTATTAAATCCATTGAAAACCCTTATGATCCAACCAAAACACATATGAAATGGTTAAGTTAGAATTGAGGAAAACCTTAAGTGAATAGGGAACTAGAAGGTATTCCAGCCCTAGATAAACAGACAAATTGTCTGATAAGTATAAAATCATTACATGGGAATCATTCATATAGAATGGTGATCCCCTAACTTATATGAACATGGGTATCATTCATTGTAAATGATGATCTCTAAGTTTGAAGTGAAATCCTATCCTTGGTATAAGAATACCAAAATATGAGGATGATGATATAAATAGACAAGACATTTGGTAAGTAAAAGAACACTTTATATACAAGCAAGGAGGCTTGTGGTTTTTGTTTTAAATAGGCATAGGCCTGGGGATGCTATGCTAGGAGGGTTACAAGGGTTTGACCACCCACTCTCCGAAATGTGATATATACGATGATACCATGCCCAAAGAGAGGCAAAATGTCTGGTGGGGCAATTATGGGAAGGCCACCACTGTGATAGTTTATCTCCCCATATAGACATGACATAGATGATTTTCCACACTTGGTATCCATGGAGTATGAAAGTAGTTATTCGAGTGCGCTGGTACAGATCAGACTGCAACATAGTAGTCCTTTGAGTATTTTTGCATTATGATGCATGGCATAGTGAAATGCCTTATGATATGACATGATGAGATGCCGGGTAATCGTGGATTGCTGATATTGTCCAAATGAGGGAGTATGTCCAGTAGAGTTTGGATGATGTATCAACTTAGTATAAACTCGATATGATTATGTTTTGAGATATTAACTATTTTTCACAGTTTTGACCATTTATATATATATATATATATCTATACAAAGTATACAGTAAGTATGTGTAAGGATGTACATATATGACAAAGTAAAGAGATTGATCCATGAGTATGAATAATGGGATTATGAAGTATTAGGATTATACTATCAAATTATTATGCTTCTTGAATCCCCTACCAACATAGCTTGCTAAGATATTGTAAATGTTCGAATGTTTACAATATCTCAGATAGAGAGAAGGAGAATTAGGAGCTCAAGACTTAAGAAGATTTGGAAGAATAATCAATCAGGGTATATCTGTTGAAGACATGTATTTTTATTTGAGAGCATTGTATTGTATAGAGAGTTTTTAATGTATGGTGAGGTTTGAAATTTGGATTATGTAATTTGGACAAGTATTGTACTGATACTCGGGTTGTACTGTGAACCACTACATGGATTCTGGAATTTAATAAAAGTATATTCCTTCAATGAAATTTTATCTTGCACAAAATTCTACTTATGTTATGTATGAAGTGATGACTTTGGTGGTTTTACAAAACAAGTTTTAAAGAAGAGAATTTATGCTGATTTGTTTTGTAAAATTTTTTTACTACTAAGGGAGCCTTGCCTTTAAAAAATGTATTACAAAATTGTGCTACAAAAACCCGGGTCATTACAATTGGTATCAGAGCTATTCATTCAGTCACAGTACAGTGCCTTTATGTCCAATATGAAGATGACAATCCAATTAGAAGATGAGAAATAGTGAGTGAATAAGAAATAAGATAGTATTTGATGAGAATGAGTAGAGAATGAGTTATGTGATTGACACATTAGGTGAGGAGTTAATGTAATTAACTCATGAAGTACTAGTGGAGTATAAGTAGATATTACTTAAGTGAAATATCAAGGAGTACTACTTAGTAAGTTAATGATATCAATGTAGGAAATAGTAAGTTATAGAAACATGGAAAACATTACAATAGAGGAAGATGTACTGTATGATATTCAGGTATAACCTGAAACCTTAAGTAAAGATACTTGTAGAAATAAAATACATTAATATTAGTATTATTAGGTGAAGTAATGAAGATTAAGAGAAAGAGATGATAAATTGGGAAAATATGATGGAAAGGATGAAGAAGGATAAAATCCAACCCTTATAGGAAAGGTGAAATAGATACTAAAGGTAAAACCTTAGAATTATTGCAAAAAATTGAAAATAATAATAATAAATAATAAATATAAATGTATGAGTTACAATTACTACATAGATGTAGTATTATGACAATTAGCTAAAGGATTTAATCATCAAAATAGAGATGATCTTACTTGAGAAGAACTTAAGGAGATAGGTAAATATTTTCAAAATTGGTGAATGAAAAGAATTTTAATAAAGATAAATAAGGGGATAAAATTTAGAGGAATATTGATTCAACTATATGATAGAATTGAAATATGGAAATAATTATGGACTATAATTTGCATTGATGATATAATACAAAGTCAAGACCTATGAATGAGTAGGGATATTAATATGATGAATTTAGGGATATTGATTCTACTTATATGATAGAAATAGTTGAATGGAATACAGATAGGAATTTTGGTTTATGAGCAAATGCCGCCAAAGAGAGTCATAAGGCAGACAACTCAAAATACACTAGAAGATAATATGGAAAAAGTAACAATGGATAATGTAGAAGAGATGGTAACAAGAGTATTGAGGAACCTTCTTCCTCACATTCAACAGCCCCAAAGTTCATCACCTCCAATAGAGGTACCAAGTAATCAGGCTCAAGCTCAACCTGAAGTGAGACACAATACACCAACACCAACACCAAATACTCCCACACTGGTACAGGGTCAATCTTCCCTTATACTAAGTGAAGAAGGTAGAAATTCTCCATTAGCCCAGAAAAGGTTGACAAAATGATGGAAAGGTTTCAAAAGATGGCTATAGGGTATAATGGTAAGGGAGAAGTTGAGAAGGTTGAGGAATGGATATATATGAACTAGAAAGGACTTTCAGTGGACTACGTACTCCTCCAAAATTGAAGGTTAAATTTGCCACATATCTATTAAAACAAGAAGTTGCATTTTGATGGAGATTAGCTAACAATACCTTCTCAAATTCTGAAAATACTACATGGGAGGAATTTAAGGAAGTCTTCAACCACAAATATTTCTCTTCTCATGTACAATCAAGAAAGCTGATAGTTTCCGGAACTTAGATAAGGAAACATCTTAGTGATAGAGTACATTAACAAATTTACACAGTTAAGGAGACTTGCAACTCATGTGTGTAACATTGAAACACACACAGTAGTGAATCGATTCATAGAAGGGTTGCACCCAAGGTTGAAGGTAAAGGTACTTTGTACTAAACCCACGACCTTGGTAGAATGAGTGGAAATGGTGTCAAAATTTGAAGAGGAGTTCAAGAAAAACCAAATTGAAAAAAGAGGAGAAGTGGGAGACTTCAATCCACGACCTTTTAAGAAAAGTGAAAGATGAATGAACAATTTCAAGCCACAAAGAAATCAAGGAAATCCTGCGTTTGGACAGAATCAGAAATCATGTTTTAGACACAAAAGATTTCATCTTAGAAGGCCATGTTACAATCAATGGCCACTACAATAAAGATCCCCAGTCAAATGTTATAAGTGTGGAGTGTTGGGGCATATGACTGATCACTGCAACAAACCTTTGGCAATCAAGGATGACAAACTAGAAAATATCCCTCAACACCAAGGGAGGGTATTTGCTATTATGGAAGGTCAATCATCCAAAGGAAAGATTGAAGGTACTTTGTTTATACCTTACAGTGATGCAAAAGTATCATTTGATTGAGGATATAGGAACAATAATTTTCCTTTACTATGAATTTGTATAAATCTATCATTGGAAGGTTTGAGATTTGAAATAGATGAAATAGCTTCAACCTTCGTAGGAAAAATAAAACGTAAATCTCTGAGGAAATAGATATTAGAAATAGAAAATTTTGAACAAAAGGGATAACACAATTGAGAGTTATTAATCCCTTTAGAAAGTCTAGCAAAGAATTAGCTTAAGTGATTAATGCATTAGCATTATTAGTAAGATGTGTGTTTATGACCCAAAAATGTGATTTTGCCTTTGAAAGAGAAGGTGATATGAACTATGAATGAAAGAAAATAGAGGTTTCCTTAAGTGGTAAGGCGACATGATCAAACTTAGGAATGAGTTAATGAAAACTCATAAGTAGGTTGAAATGCACATTTCGAGGAGGAAATTATTATAAGAGGGGAAGATTGTAATAACCATAATTTTTGTAAATTGATTGAGAAAATTAATTTAGTTTGAATTTTCAAAAATCTTGGGCTAGAATATTAGGTTAGTGGAAATTCTCTTTTTATAGAGAATAAAACATGATTTAAAACTTACAAATTATGAATATACTCGAAAAATTGATTGAAATGACAAATAAGTACGTTCAATTTTGAGTTAAAATGAAAAATCCCTAATTTTCTCCATTTTACCCATAACTGAGATATACAACATTAATATTTAGAATGTATTTAGAAATAGGATTCCAATTCCACTAAGTATGCTTAATTTTGAGTTCAAGATAATAAAACGGATTTTTTTCCATAAAAGGGCAAAATTGTCCTTTCACACCACGTGGGGCCCACAAAAGAATCCAACGGCCACAAAACATGTAATGAGTAGTCAAACTACTACCATCTGCTAGTGGAGAAGGAGGTGGTAGTGGAGGATAAAATGTTAATTTAATATTCAAAAGAATTAAAACATGATTATTACAAGTAATTATAAAAAATGCAAAACACCTATAAATAACCCCCCCAAAAATCCTCCAAAAATGTTCATAAAATTTACCACGAAATTATGTTGCTTCCCCTACAAAACTAGATCTAGATTTATTCCCAAATTTCCAAAACTCCCTAAAATCTCTTTTCTTTCACTTTCTCTCTACTCTCTCTAATTGGAACAAGAGACCTAAATTCAATTAGGCACTCTATTCCAAATCAAATCTCACAAATCACACCATTCATATTTGTCCTAGACTACCTGATGAACTGGATACTAATTCAATTAGGCACTCTATTCCAAATCAAATCTCACAAATCACACCATTCATATTTGTCCTAGACTACCTGATGAACTGGATACTAATTTGCAATCTAGGTTAACATTCAAATTGGATGTTTATATACCACACAAGCTGAGTTGTAATCCTATCTAAATTTGAGACATAATTAGAAATCAAAGATTGTCATAAGAAGTATCTAATCTAATACTACCAAGTTACAAATGAATTTTAAAATGAGAAAACAGTTTGTGAACTATTTCCAGGTTGATATGGTTTGGTTATATAGATGATTTGATACACATGCATGTTATTTGAGGCATACGATTTTCTTGTCATATGTTTCTGAAAGGGTAGCTCAGTTAACGAAGCTGCCACTTATGTGGGGTCTGGAGAAGGGGTCGACCACAATATAGTAAGCAACCTTACATTGTATTTTTGCAAGAGGTTGTTTCCATACCTTGAACCCATGACAATATGACAACTTTACCATTGCTCCAAGGCTATTTATCACATGTTTCTAATATATAAAAAAACATGACATTCTTATATGTGAAAAGCAAGATATTCTTATAAATGATGCATGCAAATTGATAAATGTGATTGAATTCATGACGCATATCATGATTTTGAAAGAATGATGAATCATTAAGTTTTAAGGTATTCAAATGTTTACCTTACTTGTAAGACGAGAAAAATGTGACTTGCATATACATGATTTCCATGCTTTGAAAGAGATGCTTTGAAATTCTTCGTTTTGCATAAGGTATGCATACTGTATGATACAATTTGAGAAGTATGAATAAGAATTGATTTGGTTATTGAGGCATGATTTGAAATGAATATTTAAGTTAAATGGTTTTGCATAAGGTATGAAAATTATTTGATATAATTTAAGATGTATGATTTTCATGTTTTGGTTATGGTTTCCCATTGGCCAGTCTACCCTGCTTTGTGCATAAGAGACCATGGTTAGTCCACTTGTATGTGTTGCAAGAGACATTTGGTTGGTCCTTCTTACTATGTGCATAAGAGATCATTGGCTAAGTTCACCTTGCTGTGTACAACGACTATTGGTTAGTCACCTTGCATAAGTACAAAACAACTTGGTGATTACCCTATATAGTTTGTCTACCTGACATGTGTTATCAAAAGACATTAAGACATTTGGTTGGTCCTCCTTGCTGTGTTCACAAGAGACCATTGGGTGAGTCTGTCTTGTTATGTACACAAGAGATCATTGGCTGAGTCTACCTTATGGTGTGCACAAGGACTATTGTTTAGTCACCTTATATAAGTGTAAAATGACTTGGTGATTGCCCTATATGGTCTCATCTACCTAACATGTGTTGCCAAAAGACATTGGGTTGATAAAATAACTGAGATATATATGTATAGTAATGATGATATTATCATTTTGAAATAGTTGATATGTAGTTTAACTAATTACTACTTTCAATTTTGAGTAATCATGTGTTACTTGATTTGTCAAATATGAGGTGGATTTTGTGGATGATATACATATGTAGATGTATTCCATTTGATGGTTTATGGCCATGTGATTTTAACATCAAATAAATCTTGCTTCAAACCATTGTGTGATGTATGCCATGCTTTCAATTTTGTAGTATTGGATTATCTATTGTGTATGTTGTATAGTCACCCTACCATTCTACCACAAATCAACTAGAAAAAAAATCAGAAAAGAGATTATGGCTCTAAGATGACCATTTATTTATTTAAAGAGGATAATTTCTGTTAACTATCATTTAATTATTTAATAAATTGTAATTAGGTTGTGTTTGATAAGTCTTGATAAAGTATAGATTTATTTGAAAAGGAGATGAAGTTTCCAATCATGTTTTCAAAACATAAATGGATCTTTATTAGGTACTTCGCAGCACATGTGTTAAATATGTAATGTCCAAAAAATAGAGGAAATTTTGCAGAATTTTTGGTAGAAATGTACTAATCATTTCACCAAAAATCCTTGTTTTAAGAAGAGCAAACTGACACGTAGAGTTTTAAGAATGAATTTAAAAGAAAAAGATTCTTTCACTATTATTTGATGTCTAAAAATGGTTTTCAATAGAGATTGATCTTGTTACATAAAGGTCTTTTATATAAAAAAAGTGTTTAAAAACCCAAGTCATCATAGCCTTTAATGTACTTGAGAAGAAAAAGGCATGTGCTACAAGAAGTTGGTAAGCAATGGAAAAAATGAAAGAACCACATTGTTCCAAATGTAGATGATCCATCAAGGTTGTACAAAGTGCCCTATATTTATTCCATATCATTCACTAGGATGTATGGAATGAATTTGTAAAGCTTTGCATATCTCATAAATTTGAGGTATCTGCTAAACCAATATTTCACTAAATTAATTATAACATCTGATTAACTTAATTAGCTACACATCAAATGTGTAGGCAAATAATGCAAAAGGAAGAAAGGTAGATGAGACCAATCAAAATGCACCACGATCCCTCTAAGTTGGCCTATGCTAAGATTGGAAGAACATGAAGTAAATATTTGTAGGAGTTTATTTCTTTCAAATTATTCCATAGTTATACATGTTTCATTGCCTAACTATAATGTTGCTTAGCACTAAAAGGAAGCTTGGACTCTGGATCCCATTAATTGTGCCATTCTCTAGAAGATGACACATTCTGTGAGTTGTAACACCCAAACCTTAAAAAATGAAGTCGCTATAGAAGCTGCTTCTTGAATTGTAAGTGATTACACATGTTTACCATTATATCGCTTGAATTTTATACATTAATTAATGAAACTAATCAACTCCTTGTAATTAAATTTTGTAAGAAAAACTTACCCAAAAAGTGCATCGATAGGAACTCTAAGCAATGCTATTGTAGGATGAGATCATGTATAGGACTATGGGTAATAAGGAGGAACACCGCAGCCAAGTAAGGGACCAATAGCATAATGTTGTTCCTTCCACCTTCTTTTGTAGAAAACTACCTCCTGATGATGAGGAGGCATTCCAAAAGTTAAAAACAGAGTTGTGTGATGAGATAGAGATATATGTACTTAGGGACTTACATCTGGGAGGTTTAATACTACCTACTCCAACCTTTACATCTCATTCACATGCTAGTTGCAATTCTACTAGAAACAAATATTGGGAACAGCAACCTATGACCTTTAATATAGGAGTATTAGCCACTGAGGTATATACGTAGTCATGTTTACTTTGATCATCCAATTTATTATTCTACATCTCCTTTCTTATGTATCTAGTATTTTTTATTTTAAATGGGTTTATGCTTGTTAGTTGGTTTATCGTATGAGGTTGGATCTATGGTTTTGCATGGAAAGAGTATGCCTCCACACATTAAGCATGTGAGTCTTATTGGGGCCTTGAATGTGAATGTTTGCTTACCATTTTAGATAAAATCTGACAATGTTTTCATTGCTAGGAATTCCCTTAGATATCACATCGCTTGGTTAGAGGAATTTATCATTCCTATACAATATAAGGCATATATCTTATCATACCACCATGCATCTTCAACAATAGTTTCAATTTAATTGTTTATTAATTGCATATAATGCTAATCTGAAGTAGTAATGAGTGACATCAAGGCTGTCTTCCTTTTCATCGTCACTTCTTGTCATAGAGGTTGAACTGGTAGTAGTATTTATGTTTATTTTCATTATAAAATTGAATGTCTTCAATGAAAATATTGATTGAAAATTTGTGCAACATTACCACAACTGTCTAGGAATGACTAGAAGTCCCACCTAGCACACATCTATCCCTAAGGAGCCTTTATGCAATCATTAATGGAAATAGGATAATCAAGCTTGTATGTCTTAAGACCGGTGTGGTTGCCAATGACAGTTGAAGTACCACTTATGGATGAGGACCTCATAAGAGTTTTCAAATGTGATCAAGTCAAACACCCTCACATTATCTCCAACAAGGGGGCATATGCATATAACTGTTTCTATAACATTACTTAATATTATGTGTTAATTAGTAATTATAAGTTATAAATATTCTTTTATGCAATTGTTTGTACAATACAATGTAAGAATTAGAGGTTGAGAATGTAGTTTAGAAATTCCTTGACCCTAGTGTCATTTATGGAGAGATAGAGCAATGATCAATGGAGAGGCAATTGGAAGATATTCTACCAGGGTTCTTCCACTGATCAAAAGGACATGCCTTAATGATTTCTTACAATAGCAGGTAAGTTTTAGTTTATTGGTTGTCTTGCCAAATTATGTTCTATACATAAGGATTGTAAAGTTCAATTGAAAGTCATATAATTTTATATTTGGGTCTCATTGGATGCTGCTGGTTTTGGATTACATGATGGGAAAACATGCCTTTTTATTATTGTGGAGTGCATATTTGTACCCCTCTCATTGAAATTATAAATAAGTAAGTTTTTCACATGTTATATATTATATATAATAGTTTGTTAGCTCATAACTAGTCTTTTACTTAGTATTTAATACATCTGACTTAAATGGGTTGAAATAATTGAGACTACTCACCCAACAAAAGTCTCTCAGAAGAATGTCGAGGTAAAGAAAATAGTTAACTACTCCATTTTATAAACTAAAGTTACAATTACACATGGTACTTATTAATTCTTATTACTAAAATATAGGCTTTTAAAGTCATTATAAAGATGTTAGTTTTTAGTCAACTAACTTTATAAAGATAATAAAAATCAGTTTCAAACAAAAATTCTTTAAAAATCATAACTAAGAAGTTAGTTCACAACCAAGTGATTTGTTTAGTATGGAGGGAAACACTTTCCTTTCACAAGAATAGTTTTTCAAGTCAGTTCTACATAACTAACTTGAAAAGTGAGTACTCTTAAAGTCACATTCAAAATTGTAAAGTCATTTATGAAAAATGACTTTAAAAGTAGGAATTTCTAAAGTCGGTTTTAGAAAATTAACTTAAAAATTCTTTAATTTTAAAGTCATTTTAGAAAATAACTTTACAAATACGTACTTTTCAAGTCATTTTCCAAAATTGAATTTAAAAGTTCCTACTTTTGTGTAGTGATAAAACCTTTTTTTGTGAGAAGTGATTTTAGATGTTAGTTCTAAAAATGACTTTAAAAGTGGCACTTGTTAGGTTGATTTTGGAAGTTGACTTAAAAAGTACGTACTTTTAAATTTATTTCTAAAAACAACTTGAAAAGTAAAGACTTTTAAGTTGGTTTTCTAAAACCAACTTTAAAATTCCATTCTTTTAAATTCATTTTTTAAAATCAACTTTAAATGTACAACTTACTTAAATGAAAATTTATATCTAACTTCCTTAAAATTTTATATATTTTGCATGATTAAGTTTAAAAAAGTCCTACCTTAAAGTTTATTTTCCCTATGAATGGATCTTTCATGTTTTGCATCTCAATTTTCATTGTCAATTGGAAAATTTTCACATGGCATGCATGTAATTTAGTTTTTTCAAACATTTATATTTCTTGTATACCTAGTGCTTGGGAAAATGCCAACCTAATTCATTATAATATTTTCATATCTATGAAGTCTTCTCATACATATTAGCGTAAAAAAAAGAAGGACAAATATGGTTGGATAACTGCTACAAGAACGTTAAAAGAATATGAGTAGGAATAGATAAGTTCATAGATTTCACACTTAGGACATGCGATGATCATAATCATATGTGTTGTCCATGCTTGAAATGTGAAAACTTAAAAAAGGTAACTATAGGGGAGTTAAGAGAATATTTGTGCTTCAATGGAGTTGATGAAAGCTATCACCCATGGATTTGGCATAGAAAAGAACTTTTGCATGGACTCTCGATAAGGGCAAGTAGATTTCAAGACACTTTATGAAGTGTCATAGATAGTACAGTTGCACCAATGTTTCAAGATGCATACGATGACTTCAAGGATGACCCTAAACTATTTCATACTCCATTAGATGAAGCCAATGAGACACTGTACCCTGGGTGTAACGATTATGCCATGTTCTCTGTGGTGATACAACTTTATATTGTGAAATCGAGGTTTGGTTTTTCAGACCAAGTCTGTACTGAAGTCTTGAAAGTGGTGAGTAAAGTACTACTAAAGGAGAACAAGTTGATGAGATCCACATGGGAGGGAAAGAAAATCCTAACTGCACTACGGCTGAAGTATGAGAAGATACAAGCTTGTCCTAATGATTGCATCTTGTACAGAAAGAAGCACAAGGATAAAAATACATGCTTAACATGTAGACAGTCAACTATGGTTGAGAAGAATGTATGCAAAAGATGACTAGTACCTTACTTGAAATACAAAGAAAGAAAAAGGTTGGAGTTGTAACTCAAATGGATTCTATAATGATGGGTTTGAAGATAAGGTTGCATCCACAAGATAGGGGTAGTCGAGGAACATATGTGCTTAAAGCAAATTATACACTTGAAAATATGAGAGAAGAATAGTGTGTAAAACCCTATCCAAGCTCAAAGTCCTAAAGGAGAGAAGATGATTCATTTTAAAACTTGAGAAACATTATCTCAAATGAACATAAGTGGTTACAATTTGAGCACTATCATACTTTAAATACTTAGCTCCGTTAGAAGGTAAAATGAATGAATTCACACTTCCAATAAATTGCATTTTGTGTGTGTGTGTCTATATATATATATATATTATACTTACAACAATCATATCCCACTTAGTATATATGTATACATAGTTCATTATCAAAGAGATGTTTTGCGCTATGGTATATCCAAATCCTTTGGCTGGTTGGCAACAGATCATGACTAGAAGTAATAAAATATACTTGATATGCCACCAATGGTTATTAGTTTTTTTACCGAAAACCTTGATAATCAAGGGTGCAATAAAATAGTGGAGTTAGCTTATTTATCAATGCTACATTATTTTCTAGTTCAAAGGATAATAGGCCAATAGTGTTTGGGTGGAACTGTGGGCCTTGGATTATACTTGTAGAATTATGCTTATGGTCAAGTGCCAGTTAGTGGAACACAACAAAGATAGCTTCAAAACTAATCAGTTATAAAAATGATCAGTTTACTTTGGCATCTTAAGCAAAATAAGTATTTTATATGCAAGGTAGACGTGATAACAGATGGTCAACTATTTTATCATCTGAGGCAATTTTGCAATAAAGATGACCTAGTCAATATTGTAATAGATTACCCTTGTATTACCAACACAATTCCATCAGTCGTAGTACTAGTGAGAATGAGGATCATGTGCTTGATAATGGTGAGGAGGGAGTTTTTGTTGTCAACAATATAAGAGATATCCTAGATTTTCATAAAATACTTACAGATTAGCTCTTTTATCATGTGCTAGCTTGTATTAGGGATATGGAATACCATCTGACATTCGATATATTATTGTAATAAAAGGATAATAAATGGGGAGTTATCTAGAATACTCGATTTGCATGTTTTTATGTTTCTTATGTACAGAATACGTGATTTAATGTTGAATTGTATGAAAAATTAATTGGTGCATTCTTCATAAGTGTTATGGAAGTTGGAAAAAAACCAACTTTAAAAATTATTTTTAAAGTTAGTTTTTGAAAATTTGACTTTAAAAGTTGTTTTTATTTTATAACTAGCTAAAGTCATCTCATTTTTTACTATATTCCCCATCTATGTTCTTCATCTTGCAAGTGGAATTGTAGCCTCCTCCTCTGGTTCTTGTGTCTCTCTCTATCCTTTCACTTCTTCTCGTCCTTTTTAAGATTTTGAGTGCTTGTGCCATGAAAAATAGGATACATACACTAAACCCTCTTATTGTCATCTATTCACTTTTCTTATTACTTACTTCCTATAGCATATTGTGGATGAAGTGGGTTTTGTTACTATAGTTGTTGGGCATAAGATCTTGGTTAAATTGTCTTGATTTTGACAAAAATCGTATGAATTTAGTGGAAACAACAACTGCTTCTCAATCTAACCCTCATAGGAGAAAGAAGAGCCTTATGGTTCACAGTTCTCATCCAACATTAGGTTTGATGATGTTAAAAAAGTTTTCATCATCTTGGCCAAGGATGTCCACCTTTGAAGCTTTAACATCTCTCTCCCTGTGAGAGGGTGGTGTGTGTTGAAAACTAAGAGGCGAGATTTTGATAAAACAATTCCAAAAGTGTTGTTTCGTCTTGTGCTATCTTCTATTAATGAGATATAATAGTATGTAAAATTTGATACATGTAATAAAAGGATGATAAATGACAAAATATCTAAATATATTTTATTTTCTTGTTCCTGTGTTTGTTTACGCGTCTGTGTGCGTGTGCGCCTGTGTTCATAGAATACATGAATCAACATTGGGTTGTATGAGAAATTGGTATCATTTTAGGTAGGAGATTTTAATGAAAAATATATATAAATGATTTTGGGGGGAAAGACTCTAAAAACTATTTTTAGAGTCACAAAATTAAAAAGCAACTTTAAAAAAAATTTTAAAGTCAATTTTTTACTTTAAAAATTTGAGTATGAATACACCAAATCACATACATCTCTCCATTTCCCCTTCCATCTGTGTCATTGATAGTTGTTACCTCTATGAATTGGTGCAATGTCCCCTCAGAAAGCTCTTGCATTTTTCCATATGTCAGGTAAGTTTTTGCCCCCCCCGCCCTCTCTCTCTCTCTCCTTGGTCACTGGCTGACCATGACCGCATCCTTGAGCCCCCCCTCTCTCTATTCATCCTCCTCGGTCATTAGTTAGCCCTATGCGTGACCCCTTCCCCCTCTCTCCCTATCGACCTTGCTTACGACCCCTCCCCCTTCATCTCTCTCTCTCTCTCTCTCTCTCTCTCTCTCTCTCTCTCTCTCTCTTCATCCTACTCAATTGCCAACTGGGCACGTGCACATCCTCAACACTCTCCCTGTTCCTATCTCTTGGTCCTCCTCAGTGGTTGGTTAGCCTTGTGCATGACTCGTTCCCCCCCCCAAACCTGTCCTATATGTGACTATCCCCCACCCCAACTCTTTCTGTCCCAATCAAGCTTGGTTTATTCTAATGTTTTAGCTTTGTAATTTTATTATCCTATAATTATTGTGAATAATTTCAGTGCTTGATGTAATGGGGTGTAGGGAATCTAGTCCTTGCTTTGCATTAAGTATTTCTTTTGTTTGGTGTAGGGGATCTATGCTTGTTTTTGTAGTGTCCATTCCAATAATATTCTTTTTATCTTCTCTTGTTTGGTGTTGACACCTAGGTGGAGCTATTTACGGTTAAGCAATGGGTATATCAGAATGTCTTATGCAGGATTCTCCTAAATTAATATTAAAATCTTTCAAATTAGGATCAATTTGTATATAGGATTTTATTTCTGTTAATTATGAATCTTATCAATTATATTCAGCATAATTTCTACTCAATGAACAATTTAAATTTAAAAAGTTAGAGAAAGTGCAATGAGACCTTTTGAATGGTTAACACTTATTCTTCTTTTATCAAAAATTGAGTTTTGACATAATATTTTATGGATGTTTTGGTAGAAAACAAGTGATAAATTTCTAGAATAGATGTTATCATCTAGTTTTTTAATTTAGCATATTGATTCATGCTCACATTAGAACTATTGCTACAAATAGGTTCCCCTTGTTTTCCTTTATTTCAAATGTTGATGATTATTTATGCTGTCTTTGCTTTCTTGGTTAATAGACTAATGAATGCCTTTTCTATTCTTCTTCCCATGCTTTGGTGAAGCTTTTTAGTGCCTGGTGGTTGAATGCTATCATAATTTTTAGAAACAAAAGTTAGATCTATGGAATTTCCTTGTTGAATGGAATGTACACCTTGAATTAGATTCTCATATGTTAATTTACTTAGGCAGTTAGTTTTGGTTGGTTTTGACTGATTTGTGGTAGAAACTTTGAATTTTTCAATGACTAGTGTGTAGGAAATGACTAACTTGTAAATGTGAATAGTGAAAATAGTTGAAGAAGTGACTCTAAAAAATCAATTTTAGTCACTTCTTCCAAAAGTTGTTTGAAAGCATGATTGTCATGGTTATCTCCTATGATGGCAAGAATTATCATTAGCTCTTGGTATGTTGACATTCATGCGCATGCAAAATTATTTGTAATTCCAATGAATTGAGATTCATGTACATGTAAAAACACTTGTAATTTCCAAAGAATTGGCACTATGTATTTTTTACTTCTACTTCCTTGAAGTTTTAATTCCCTTATATTTTTTATTTTGGCTCAAGTTTCTATTATGGATTATTTTAAAATTTCTATGATTTTGCTTTAATGTTTTAGGATATTGGAACAAATCCTTGTCGTCAATCATTTGGAGCTTGATTTTTATTCACTTATGTTGATTAGGGAAAATCACTAGTTTTTTGTTCATACTTTACATTTGGATAGATCACTATTGGATGTAATTAGTATGGAATAATCCCAGTTACTGAAAACTTAATCTTATGAAAAGCATGTTTTTTATGTTTTGTTGTACTTTTGAGTTCTTAAATGCATTGCATGGACTATTCAATTTCATTGTTCAAATTTCATTATGTTCTTGTTTGAAGTATAGATGGAACATGAGCAAGAATAAATAATATGAATAACATGAAGAACATGAACAAGAGGCTAACCTTAGTAGCACTCAAAGGAGAAAGGGTAGAGGGCGAACAAATAAAAAAGGTTACTAAGATAAAGTCAAAAGGAATCACAGAAACTATCCAATACAATAGTAAGGAGTAAGAGATAGGTGATAGTGCAACATCTTGTAGTAGTTTCCTCGGCTCCACAATAAGAAGTATAGTGCTTATCACGAATGATGATTGGAGACATGTGTCACCAATAATTAAAGGTTTAACATGGGAGATGGTGAACATATATAAAAATATTATGTATTATACAATATATGACATACCTTATTTTCTTATTTTTAAAAATACAGTAACATGCTTTGTACTTTGTAGACTACCTTCGAGGTACTTGAGGGAAGGAAGATTTGTGCTTTGCAAGGAGCTGGTGAGCAATGGAGAAAATGGAAGAACTACCTTGTTCGCAATTAGAGAGTTCCATATATCAATGATCTGTAGTGGTTGTACGTAGTGCTTGCCATTTATTTTGATGTCATTGACCAATATGTGTGGAATGATTTTGTAAAGGTCTGCACATCCACTAAATTTGAGGTATATGCTAAAAGAAGGTTTCATTTAATTAACTATATATAACATCTAATTATTTCACTTAATTACATACATAGAAAAATGTGGGTAAAGAGTGTAGGGGGAAGAAAGCAATATGCAACACTAGCTCTCCAGGTTGGGCTACAACTGCTTGGAAAACTGTGAAGTATTTGTGGTTGTTTATTCCTTTCAAATTAAATTATAGTTATATATGTTTCATTACTTGTGACATCTCAAATTTTCAAATACATTTTAAAAAAATCATGAACAATGTAGCGAAATTCCTTTCTAAGTGCATATGCAAATGAAGAATAGAAAACTATAAGTTTATAGGTAATTTAGTAATGCACACTCCTTACCGGAGCCACTTAATAAACCTTCATACATGTGACACCCCGACTTTTCTAAAATCTTTTTCCAATACATATATTAATGGTAAAAGGTTTATTTTTATAAAGTAGGTGGGATCCCTGGAATGAAACTCAAATAATTAAAAATTTTACGTGGCGTTAAGAAAAATACCCAATAAGGAAAACCCTGAGGGTCATCAACATCCCAAAACCACAAGGCTAAACCAAAAGCGCTTTTTAACACACTGCACATGCTCAAATATAAAACCATGAGAAATTCTACAACTGCATAGAGACGAAGATAATACCAAAATCCCAAAGCTCCAGGGTCCATCCAAGATCACCACATCATCCATGTGTGAGTGTATGCACACTATACAGTAGTATGGGTCTAATCTATCAAAATATACAATATCTTGATAGAGTACCAAAAGTCTGACACTAGTCTAGAAACGTACACTACTGTCTCCGACGACAAAAAGTATGGGGTCCTCAAATCCTCATCCAGATTAACACTGCTCCACCTGCTTCCCTCTCTGACTGTTGCGCTCCAACTCTGAGGCATTGCAAAACAAGGCAATGCCTTAGCAAGCTAGGCTTGTGTAGGTGATTAACATTCAATATAAAGCGATAAGAAATAACATGGTACAAAAACCTCATATTCATACGATGCAGAATACACCAATTCCATAATATAAATACGGCAACATAAGTCATAGTATTAGGACATGAAAAATTTGAAAAGATATGCAGATACATGTAAGTCATAACCACGTGAGTCAATATTCAAGAACCGCATGAAAGCATACCAAAAGCATCGAAACATCATACATAATCAAGCCCTATGAGTGTCTCAAGCACACTCACGACAACGTGGGGTCAACTCTCAATACCATCTGCTTTCACTCTTTCACCCACAATGGGCACTCAGGCACTCATGGAAAGGCGCGTTCTAGTTCCGCTTTCACCTGTCACCCTTTCACTCACTAGGGCACTCAAGCACTCAGCACTCACAAAAAGACACGTTTCATGCCCGCTTTCACCCTTTCACCCACAAGGGGTACTTAGTCACTCACAGGGGGAGGGGGATGCACCCTATCCCCAGCTCCATAGTCTTAATCGTCAAGGCATAGAGATTCCCACGTGTCAAACATCTCAAGAGTCAGAGAATGTAATTGAAATATGACAAAAACAACGAATAAGACATATACAAGGATAGTAGTAAACATCTCGTTAATACATGCTGAAATGCTCCCATGCAGCATGATAGGGCATACAACCTATGCCTCAAAGTTTCAATCACTAAATCATGAGTTGAAAAATCATGGGAAATCGCGAATGAAATCACTTACCTCGATAATGTTGTACTCCAATCAGGTGCGTAGGCAATATCAAGTTGTACGCCCTGATGTACATGTCACACCATATGTCATTATTGATTATTAAACCTCTCATTTTCATCATGACTCTTAAAAAATTCTAACGGTCAAATCACTCTTAATCAGCACATCCTAAGGTAGTTGCCTAATTTGATAGTCAGGATCATTTTCGTGGCAATTCCATGAGATCCACCCTTCAATCTCCTAGATCATCTCATGTTTGATGTGTACAACCAAAGTCTAAAGCCTGATCATCCATTGATTGGCTTGATCTGAATCATCTAATAGCATTTAGTAGTTTTTCTATTAAAGAGTTTCTTTAAACTAGATTTTTATCTTAAATCTAGGTCTGCTTTGTTGAGACTATCACAATGCTTCTTTCAGATCGTGATTTGGACCTCTATAGCTCCCAGAATCACATTTTTTATGAATAGACGGTCAAAAACCCTAAAAATTAAGAAAAGGGCCCACTGCACGTGCGGCGCGTGTGCCACGCGCGTTTGCCACTTGCATGCCACTGCGTGGTGCTTGCATATAGCACTGCACATCCCACACGTGGCCCATCGCATGGCGCATGCGCGTCCTACACGTGGCGCTAGCAAGCAGCATTGCATGGCGCATGCGTGTCACACCACGCATCCCGCGTGGCATGGGCATGTCGTGCGCATGGTGCGCCTCATGGCGCACTCGTGTCGTAAGCCCAATCCTCCACACGGCGCGCTCGTGTTGCACCATGCGTCCTGTGCATGTCACGCTGCATGTGCCATCTCGTGTCCCCTGCGTGGCATGCGCCTGCAGCGCCGCATGGGGTGCACATCGCACCACGCATCTCCTAGCCATGACGCGTGTCGACACAGGGGTTGCATGTCTCGTGCGTCTCCTGTGTGTCACGTGTGTGCTTTCCGTCCTGTCGTGGGTCGTCTTTGTCGGTGACGGTGACCGAACTGGTTCATCGTCGCCGGAGATGACTACTGGAATTCGGTTGCCGGCGACCACAGGTGCTCTGTTTTTTGCAATTTTTACACCTATTTGTCCAGTTTTTAACGTACATTCCATTTTCACCCTCCATTTTCACAAATTCATTCATTATCTATCATTTTTTCATGATTTTTGCTACATTTCTAAAAACCCTCACCTATTGTTTTTGGGGTTTTTTGGAGTCTCTAGCCGTCCGATCACCCTGAGATTTTATGGGTGTGTTCCTTGAATTATTATGTTCAAGATGAACGGTCCAGATCCTCATCTCATATCGTTACATTGACTTTTTCTCAACGCAATAGTAATGCCTAAACTCACCAAAAAATGGCAGTCTGCATCGTTTTTTGGTGTTAAACAAGGAATGGGAACGGGGAAAAATAGGGATGGCTCACCTTGGTTGTTTCATTGCCAATGCACGCAGGGCTCCAATGTCCTCGTCGCGGATTGTCGCCGGGAGTGGACTTTTTGATGGCCAGTCAGGGTGGGGAAGAAACGAGAGAAGGGGGAGGGAAGTGCATTTAAGGCACCCCCCCTTAATTACCTATATATATCCTTAGTTTTATTTCATGTTTATTTTTTTATTATTATTTTACTATTTATTATTATTATTACTATTACTCCCAAACTAAAATTTTCCTAAAATTCTAAAATGGTGAATGTTACATCCTACCCATCTTATAGAAAATTTTGTCCTCAAAATTTAAAATGTACGTACCTCATGAGAAAAGTTCTGGATAAGTATGCCTCATCTCATCCTCCAACTCCCAAGTAGCCTCTTGAGTCGTATGATGCTGCCAGAGGACCTTGACTAAGGGAATAGTCTTAGTCCTCAATGCATGGATCTTATTGTCTAAGATCCGTATAGGCCGCTCCTAGAATGTCAAGTCAGGTTGTACCTTCTGTGGGATCTGCTCTAGTATGTGGGATGGGTCTGGGATGTACTTCCTCGGAATGGAAATGTGGAAGACATCATGTACTCCAGCTAATTGCGGGGGCAAGGCTATCTGATAAGCGACTGGTCCAACTTTGCTCAACATCTCAAAAGGACCAATGTATTTGGAACTGAGTTTCCCCTTTACGCCAAATCTCATCACCCCCTTCATAGGGGAAACTCTAAAAAATACATGTTGTCCAACCTCAAATTCCAAGTCCTTCCTCCTCCTATCTGCATAGCTCTTCTGGTGGTTGTTAGCTGCAAGTAATCATCTTTGAATGAGTCAGACTTTCTCTGCACACTGCTCAATCAACTCTGACTTTACTACCTGTCTCTCTCCCACGTCACCCAGCAAAAGGGAGACTTGCAAGGTCTGTTGTAGAGTGCCTCATAAGGTGCCATGCCGATACTAGCATGGTAACTATTATTATATGCAAACTCTACAAGAGGCAAATGCTCATCTCAACTACCTCTCCAATCCATGACATAAGCCCTCAACATATCCTCCACGGTCTGAATGGTCCTCTTAGTTTGGCCATTTGTCTGGGGGTTGAACATCGTACTGAATCTCAATCTCGACACCAAAGCCTCCTATACACTCTACCAGTACTTCGAGGTAAACCATGTATCTTGATCTGAAATGATCGTCAATGGCACTCCATGCAGGCTCACGATCTCCCTAACATACAACTTTGCCAAGCTGTCCACAGTCTGAGTCTGTCTAATAGGGAGGAAATGGGCTGATTTCGTCAATCTGTAGACTATGACCCACATCATGTCATGCCCATTAGCAGTCCTCGGCCGGCCCACTATAAAATCCATAGTGAGGTGGTCCCACTTCCACTATGGAAGGTCTAATGTCTGCAATAACACTGCTGGTCACTGGTGCCCCACCTTGACCTGCTGACAGGTCAAACATCTCATACGCACTCACCAATATCCCTCTTCATCCCATTTCACCAAAATTGTCGTCTAAGGTCCTGGTACATCTTCGTACCTCTGGGATGAATAGAATATGGGGACTGGTGCGCCTCCTAGAGTAAGTCGTGTCTCAACTGATCATCTACAGGTACCACCAATCCGCCCCTATACCTGACACCTCCATCGGGACCTCTATAAAAATCAGCCTTAGTGGCCATGTTCTATGTCTCTATATCACCCATATGTGCCTGAAGGATCCTATCAAGAAACCTGGATTGAGTCGAGAGGTTAGCAAGCATCACCCTCGACTTCCTACTCAAGGCATCAACTACAGCATTAGCTTTCCCTGGGTGGTACTATATGGTAAAGCCGAAGTCCTTGAGGTACTCCATCCAGCTCTACTACCTCATGTTCAGATCGCTCTGTGTGAAGAAATACTTGAGGCTCTTGTGGTCAGTGTATACCTCAAATTTCTCACCATATAAATAGTGTCTCCAGGACTTTAATGCAAACACCATTGCCCCCAATTCTAAATCATGGGTCGAATAGTTTACCTCATGTATCTTTAGCTGTCTCGACGCATAGGCAATGAACCTCCCATGCTGCATCAGCACTGCTCCTAAACCTCTGTCTGATGCATCACAAAACACCACGTAACCACCCGATCTTGAAGGTAGGGCCAGTACTGGTGCGGTCGTCAATCTCCTCTTGAGCTCTTGAAAGCTCTCCTCACATGCATATGTCCAAACGAACCTGGTGTCCTTCCTATACAAGGTGGTCATGGGTAAGGCAATCCTCAAAAACCCCTCAATGAACTGTCGGTAGCAACCAGCCAATCCGAGGAAACTAGGAACCACTGTCACCATCGCAGGCCTCTTCCAACAAAAAATTGCCTCCACCTTGGCCAGGTCTATCGCCACACCATCCTTGGACACCACATGTCTTAAAAATTGCACTTGTCTTAACCAGAAGCTGCACTTGCTGAGCTTCGCATACAAGCGATGACGGCGAAGTCTGTCTAGCACAATGCGAAGATGCTCCCTGTGGGCCTCACGGCTAGGCAAGTAGATCAGGATGTCATCCACAAAGACAATCACGAACTGGTCTAAATAAGCTCTGAATACCCTATTCATCAAATCCATGAACATAGCCGGTGCATTCGTCAGCCCAAAAGGCATTGCCAAAAACTCATAATAGTCGTATCGACTCCTGAATGCAGTCTTAGGCATATCCTCCTCCCTAATCCTCAACTGGTGGTAGCTTGATCTCAAACCAATCTTAGAGAATACTTGTGTCGACTGTAACTGGTCAAACAAGTCATCGATAAGAGGCAAGGGGTACTGTTTCTTCATAGTAACACTGTTCAATAACCGGTAGTCTATGCATAGCCTCAATGATCCATCCTTCTTCTTAACAAAGATGACTAGTGCTCCCCAAGGAGATCCACTCAGCCTGATGAAACCCTTATCCAGAAGCTCCTGCAACTGTACCTGAAGCTCCCTCAACTCTGTAGGGGCCATCCTATAGGGCGCCTTAGATATAGGTGCTATACTCAACGCCAAGTCTATGGTAAAATTGATCTCCCTGTGTGGAGGTAGTCTTGGCAGCTCGTCTGGAAATACATCAGCAAAATCTCGCACCACATCTATATCCTCAATTCGTGGCTACTCCCTATCAATCATTGTGACGCAAGCCAAAAACACTCTACAACCTTGAACATAACATCGAGCTGCTCTCATGGATGAGATAATACAATGGCCACTATCACTCCTCCTATCCTAGACTATGACGACTAGTCGACCCAGTACACCACACAAAATTTGCTTCTTACGGCAGTCTATGGTGACCCAGAATGTCGCTAGCCAATCCATCCCCAAGATAACATCAAAGTCCATCATATATAATAGAATGAGGTCGACATCCACCTAACACCGGACATCTCCATTAGCACCCTCTCAAGGTACTCAGTAGCCTCCGCCGTCTCTATTGATGGCATCGACACATCTAACCCGAATGCTAGCTTGTGCATGGGCAAGTCAAGGCATGATGCAAATGTACATGAAATAATTGAGTGGGTAGATCCCAAATCAAAAAGAACCCTGGCATGTCTATCAGCTACCAAAAAAGTACCTTCCACCACTTGGTTCGAGGCATGTGCCTGCCCCGAAGTGATGGCGAAGATGCGACCTTGACTGCGTGGCGCTACCTCCATGGTGGCATCAGTCCTCTGTGGCCTGTCTCTCGAACCTCTCGGGCACTCTCTCGTCATATGCCCTGTCTCTCTGTAATCATAGCACCTAAACGGCTCACTCGACTGGAAAGGTTACTGTCATTATTGCTGCTGGGGCTGGTGGGGCTGCTGTTGGCCTATTGCTGACAGCCCTGTCCTGGGCACAATCGCCCCAAGTGTTGGCCCTTACAATGAGGGCACACTCTCCTGCCTTGACCTCTCCTCTGCCTAGGAGGGTATTGCTAGTCAAGGGCCCCCTGATGCTGTGTGGGTGCGAAAGGCCTCTTGCCCTTAAAGGGCTAACTCACCTCTCCTCTGCTCCATGGCGAATCTCTCTCTAGCACCGAAGCCCTGTCCGCAGCCTGCCTCATCGTAGACGGGTGTGCAATAAGTACTTCGTGCCTCAACTGTGGCATCAACCAGTCAATGAATCTATTAGCTGCCTCCTGATCTGAGGCAAAAGGGGTAGTTGCAAATCTCTAAAGTCTGATGAACCAGTTCAAATACTACTGAACTGTCATACTACCCTGAGATAATGTGGTAAACTCCCTCTTCATAACATGCAGGGCATGAAGAGGGAAGTACTGCTCATCGAATATCTTTCAAAAGTCCTCCCATGACAATGGTGCTGATGATGGGGGGCGCAGCTGCTGCTGAGTCTTCCACCAAAACCCAGCCTCTCCTACCAATAGTTATGTCGCCAACCTAACCTGATCCTTCGACGGAATCTCCATCCCCTCAAAGGCCTTCTCCACCTCGAATAACCATTTCTCTACCTTTGCTGTATCTCCTTCCCCATGGAAAGTGGGCACTATCTTCCGAAACCTCCCGAGCTTCTCAACTGGTGAAACACGTGTGCTCAAGGATCCTCCCTCTGCAGCTCCCTGCATAGGGGCTGTCGGTGTTGGCCAGGACGACTGTACTGCTGTGTCCTCCGGGACTGCTGCAGTGATCGTCGGGTGGACAGAGTGCATAGCCTGCACCTCTGCTCGAATCTGCTTAATGTGCTAAGTGAGGCGTGGCATGAGGCTCTGAACTACGCGAGCTGCTATGTCTGCTTCCTGCTCCCCTTGCCCTGATGTCGAGGCAGGGGTAGCAACTAGTGGAGCAGGGGTGGATCTAGTCCTCCGCCTTGGAGCCATCTGTTAACACACCAATAACACATTGTATAAATATTTCTCCTCTCTCAATCTAAGTCATGCCCTATGGGCTGTAACACTAATTAGACCCTTAAAGTGGTGATGATGGAGTAAACCTGGGCTTTAATACCAAACTGTGACACCCCGGGTTTTCTAAAATCTTTTTCCAATACATATATTAATGGTAAAAAGTTTATTTTTATAAAGTAGGTGGGATCCCTAGAATGAAACTCAAATAATTAAAAATTTTATGCGACATCAAGAAAAATACCCAATAAGGAAAACCCTGAGGGTCATCCACACCCAAAAACCACAAGGCTAAACCAAAAGCGCTTTTTGACACATTGCACATGCTCAAATATAAAACCATGAGAAATTCTACAACTGCATAGAGACGAAGATAATAACAAAATTCCAAAGCTCCAGGGTCCATCCAAGATCACCACATCATCCATGTGTGAGTGTATGCACACTATACAGTAGTATGGGTCTAATCTATCAAAATATACAATATCTTGATAGAGTACCAAAAGTCTGACACTAGTCTAGAAACGTACACTACTGTCTCCGACGACAAAAAGTATGGGGTCCTCAAATCCTCATCCAGATTAACACTGCTCCACCTGCTTCCCTCTCTGACTGTTGCGCTCCAACTCTGAGGCATTGCAAAACAAGGCAATGCCTTAGCAAGCTAGGCTTGTGTAGGTGATTAACATTCAATATAAAGCGATAAGAAATAACATGGTACAAAAACCTCATATTCATACGATGCAGAATACACCAATTCCATAATATAAATACGGCAACATAAGTCATAGTGTTAGGACATGAAAAATTCGAAAAGATATGCAGATACAAGTAAGCCATAACCACGTGAGTCAATATCCAAGAACTGCATGAAAGCATACCAAAAGCATCGAAACATCATACGTAATCAAGCCCTATGAGTGTCTCAAGCACACTCATGACAATGTGGGGTCAACTCTCAATACCATCTGCTTTCACTCTTTCACCCACAATGGGCACTCAGGCACTCATGGAAAGGCGGGTTCTAGTTTCGCTTTCACCTTTCACCCTTTCACCCACAAGGGCACTCAGGCACTCAGCACTTACAAAAAGACGCGTTTCATGCCCGCTTTCACCCTTTCACCCACAAGGGGTACTCAAGCACTCACGGGGGAGGGGGATGCACCCTATCCCCAGCTCCATAGTCTCATCGTCAAGGCATAGAGACTCCCACGTGTCAAACATCTCAAGAGTCAGAGAATGTAATTGAAATATGACAAAAAATAGCGCATAAGACATATACAAGGATAGTAGTAAACATCTCGGGGATAATTACTAAAATGGTCCCATGCAGCATGATAGGGCATACAACCTATGCCTCAAAGTTTTAATCACTAAATCATGATTTGAAAAATCATGGGAAATCGTGAATGAAATCACTTACCTCGATAATGCTGTACTCCAATCAGGCGTGTAGGCAATATCAAGTCATACGCCCTGATGTACCCGTCACACCATAAGTCATTATTGATTGTTAAACCTCTCATTTTCATCATGACTCTTACAAATTTCTATTGTGTTTAGTGATTCACATGTATCTTTATGATCACGTGTCAATCTGACGGTCAAATCACTCTTGATCAGCACATCCTAAGGTAGTTGCCTAATTTGATCGTCAAGATCATTTTTCTTGGCAATTTCATGAGATCCGCCCTTCAATCTCCTAGATCATCTCATGTTTGATGTGTACAACCAAAGTCTAAGGCCTGATCATCCATTGATCAGCTTGATCTGAATCATCTAATAGCATTTAGTAGTTTGGCTATTAAAAAGTTTCTCTAAATTAGATTTTTATCTTAAATCTTGGTCTGCCTTATTGACACGATCACAACGCCTCTTTCGGATCATGATTTGGACCTCTATAGCTCCCAGAATCACATTTTTTATGAATAGATGGGCAAAAACCCTTGAATTTGAGAGAAAGGGCCCGCTGCACTATGGCGTGTGAGTGTGGTGCACCGTATGGCGTGTGCATGTAGCATCGCATGTCACACACGTGTGGCATAACATTTGGAGTGCGCACGTTGCACCGCGCGTCCCGCATGTGGTGCTCGCAGGTTGCACTGCGTGGTTCGTGCATGTAGCGTCGCGTGGTGCATTAGTGTCGCAAGCCCCCATTTTGTGCCTCGTGTGCCGTCCCGTGTCCCCCGCGTTGCGCCTGGTCATGACGTGTGTCAACGGGGCCCGTTGTTGCCTGGGATGATGACCAAACTAGTTCACCGTTGTCGGAGACGACTGCCAAAATTCTGTCGCCAGTGACCATAGGTGCTCCGTTTTTTGTGATTTTTACAGCTATTTGTCTAGTTTTTCATATACATTGCATTTTCACCCTCCATTTTCACATATTCATTCATTATTTATCATTTTTTCATGATTTTTGCTACGTTTCTAAAAAGCCTCACCTATTATTTTTGAGGTTTTCTGGCTTCTTTAGCCGTCCAATCACCCTGAGATTTTATGGGTGTGTTCCTTGCATTGTTATGTTCAAGATGAACGGTCCAGATCCTCATTTGACACCGTTACATTGACTTTTTTCCTAGGGAAACAGTAACACGTAAACTCATCGAAAAACGGCAGTTCGCCCCATTTTTCGGCGCTAAAAAGGGAATGGGAACGGGGAAAAACAGGGATGGCATACCTTGGTCGTTCCGTCGCCAATGCACGCAGGGCTCCAACGTCCTCGTCGTAGATTGTCGTCGGGAGTGGACTTTTTGATGGCCGGTCACGGTAGGGAAGAAATGAGAGAAGGGGGAGGGAAGTCCATTTAAGGCACCCCCTCCCCTTCTTAATTACCTATATATATCCTTAGTTTTATTTCATATTTATTATATTATTATTGTTTTACTATTTATTATTATTATTATTATTCCCAAAAATAATTTTTTCCTAAGATTCTAAAATGGTGAATGTTACAATACACATTGAAATAGAATTAAAAATCAAAAGCATGTGCACAAGTAGATCATGCCATAAGATCCACTGGTGATAGCTAAGTCAATTATCATATCATCTAAACTAAAGTCCCTATTTAGATAGTACAATTCCAAGTTCAAGTGTGATCATAAAGTATTTACTAAAGTCATCCATAAAACTATTAAAAGTCCTAAAACCAAACTAGATGGTTCTACTTGAACATACATTTACATCATGTAATAACCCCAATTTTTGTAAATTGATTGAGAAATTCAATTTAGTTTAAATTTTTTAAAATTCCTGGCTGGAATATTAGGTTAGTGGAAATTCTCTTTTATTAGAGATTAAAACATAATTTAAAACTCAAAAATTATGAATGTACTTGAAAAATGGATTGAAATGACACTGAGTACGTTCAAATTCGAGTTAAAATGAAAAATCCATAATTTTCTTCATTTTTATGAATAAAAGGGTAAAATGGTAATTTTACCCATAACCAAGATCTAAGACATTAATATTTATAATGTAATCAAAATACAATTCCAATGCCACTAAGTGCTCTCAATTCCGAGTTCGGGAGAATAAAACGAATTTTTTCCATAAAAGGGCAAAATCGTCCTTTCACACCCCGTGGGGCCCACAAATGAATCCAACGGCCAGAAAATATATAATGAGTGGTCAAACCACTACCATATTCTAGTGGAGAAGGAGGTGGTAGTGGAGGATCCAATGTTAATTTAATATTCAAAAGAATTAAAATATAATTATTTCAAGTAATTATGAAAAATTCAAAAACATTTATAAATGCACCCCCAAAAATCCTCCAAAAATGTTCATTAAAATTTTCATGAAATTATCTTTCCTCCCCTAAAAAATCGGATCTAGATTCATTCCCAAATCTAGATTCATTCCCAAATTTCCAAAACTCCCAAAAATCTCTCTTCTTTCACTTTCTCTCTCCTCTCTCTAAATTGGAACAAGAGACCTAAATTCAATTAGGCACTCTATTCCAAATTAAATATCAGAAATTGCACCATTCATATTACCCTATACTACCTTATCTACAAAATCCCCAAAAGAATTTCAAGATCTAATGGTGCAATCACAAGAAAGTACAAAACAAGCGGTTATCGGGCTATCTTATCATCAACAGAATAATTCTTTAAATTGGGCTGTAAAACGTACATTTTTCTCAAATTAGGTAGGTGAAAACTCTTTCCACACTTATTTCATGTCATTATATGTAATTTTTATTTTTCTGAAATTGGTTTTAGTTTAAAAATTATAAAAATCAAGTAAGGATAAGAACGCTTTATTTCTGGATGATGGAGGGATCAGATGGAAAATTTGAACTATCCAATCGATCTAGAAGGGACCAAAACCTAGGGTAAGAAGGTTTGGGTCATCTAGAGAAGAGTTGGTTCGACAATCCAGATCGGATCGTCTCAACCAATCTCCTAGATCAAGCGTTGATCTGAGCCTGACCGATCATTTAGTACATTCTGGGATTGTCTAATTATGTTCTAGATCATCTTGCCATGTTCCAAATCATCTAAAACATGTTCTAATGGCCAGATCAAATATGGGCCGTTGATTTTTTTAATTGAAATCTTGTTTCTTCATTTGAGAGCTCATTTTAGCTTTGATTTTAGATCAAAAAGTAACTATGAATTTATAATGATGTGTAGAATCTAATGGAGATGTTAGATTTATGTTTTAATTGTATTTACATATGATAATCACTAAAATTCATTCCAATAGTAATAGATCATGGTCAAAATAATGTCAAATTGAAAATCTAATTTGATGGATGGATCTAGAAGGTGTCAAAACCATAATATTGGTGATCAAAGTAGGATTTTTAATCCTTTATATAGGTTTATTTGATAGTACAGTACAGACTGAAATCAGCCATTGAAAATAATTACTCACTCAATTTAAGTTTGATTTTCAATCTGTAAGATGCTATTAATAGATCATGATGAGGGGAACATACTGCACCAATAAAAACAAAATTTTAAGCATCAAACATTTCTGTTAATTAAAAATACTCTTACTTACACCCTTGATCAAGTAGATATAGGGTGATCAGAATTGAAAATTTAGATGCACTAAGGATCTAATGATGATAAAACAACATGTGGATGGTTGTATTGGATTGATATGAAATAAATCATGTGTACGCCCTTAAATAAGAAAATGATCATGGAAAAATCTCAATGGATCTCCTTAATCAAATGGATCAAGAATGATTAGGACAATTGGACCTATAAATTGAATGATCTAAGGTTATGGTCATGTTATTATGATGCTAGATCAAACAGAAACATAATGGATCAAGGGTTGCATTCTTAATGGAATATCAACCCTAGATCTAAAAGATGGACAAATCGGATGGTTGGATCATAAGGCTAGCTTGATCACATGCTTAATTAATTGTCTTTTACAGTAAATTTGATTTAATTATAATCCATATCTATTTTCCAATTTTAGCGTAATTATCTTTAATTTCCTAGAATAAGATGTTGTAATATTATTAGTTAATTTCATTTAAATAGAAAATTTAAATTCATGTTAATACTTTCAATTTTAGCATGATTATCTTTAAATTTTTAGAATTATTAGTGTAATTTCTTTTAATCATAGAATTATGAAAAATACCTTAAAAGAGGTAATTGATGACATGTAGATGAACTTCACTAAATACATATACATCATGAAGTATAATTATAGTAAGGGCTATAGTTAGTAGGACACTATAGGGATTATCAAATCCTTGGCCAAAACTAGAAGAATAATAAATCCCATGAATGACATTTTAAATGTTCATAGATTTAATTAAAATCAATTAGAAAGAGTACTTAGGGTTAAAATGCTCACAAGAACCTTATGAAAAGTTGACCTAAGGTCACTCTAGTGAATGTTGTACATGGTGGTTATGGGCGTTCTCTAATAGAGCCTCGCTCTTCCCCTACCTTCCGTTGACGTTTGTGAGGTCTAAACACCTCCTTACATGAGGATTGAAGTAACCACTTTGTGTTCAACCATTCAACTAGTAAGCCTTAACCAGTTGGAAATAAGAGGAGCTATCTAGACTTAGGATGGAATAAGCTATCTTCAACTAGTAAAACCTTAATTGATTGAATAATAATAATAATAGCATAAAAGGTTAGTAAATTATCTAATCCTAATAAAAATTGTAATTAAGATAAGGATGATCAAACAAGATCCATAGAATCTTGAATGATCAAGAATAATAAGAAACCTAATGTCATATTTTATTATGTATCTATGTATGTATGTTGTAGAAAAATCTAGATAAAGAATCCAAACCTTTGATCAAATATGATTCAAGGAAGAGAACCAAGATCATCCTCCTTAGGGATGATCTAAAGAAGAACTAGATGATAAAAGATCTAATAAAAGATCTAAGCTCTTGATCTTTATCAACAAGTATAAATTTTTTATCAAAGGATTTATGAAAGATTAAGATAAAAGACAGGAATACACAAAGACTTAGAATAGAAAATACTTAGATCTAAAAGATTAGAAGATCATTCTAACCGTTAGATCTATTGATCAATAGGATAAACATTATCTGAGGAAGATAGATCTTGATAGGACACAAGATCTAGATCCTTTATATCAAAGGACAAGATTAGATACAGAATATAGATAGGATAAAAAATATAGGATTATTTAGATTGTATAAATATTGATAGTATGTATGGATTTATAGATTTCATACGTCAAACAGGATCATGGAAGATTTGAAGAGATGAATCACTACTTGAAGGTAGGAGGATTTTATGAATGCATATACATGAGAAATATAGGTTGAATACCTGATCTTATGTCTAGAAATGTTGACAAGTATAATGTAAATACTTGTATTAAATCCATTGAAAACCCTTATGATCCAACCAAAATACATATGAAATGGTTGAGTTGGAATTGAGGAAAATCCTAAGTGAATAGGGAACTAGAAGGTATTCTAGCCCTAGATAAACAGACGTTTTGTCTGATAAGTATAAAATCAATACATGGGAATCATTCATATAGAATGGTGATCCCTTAACTTATAAGAACATGGGTATCATTCATTGTAAATGATGATCCCTAAGTTTGAAGTGAAATCTTATCCTTGGTATAAGAATACCAAAATACAAGGATGATGATATAAACAGACAAGACATCTAATAAGTAAAAAGATTACTTCATATACAAGCATGGAGGCTTGTGGTTTTGTTTCAAATAGGCATATGCCTAGGGATGCTATGCTAGGAGGGTTACAAGGGTTTGGCCATTGCTCTTAGAAATGTGATATATATGATGATACTATGCCCAAAGAGAGGCACAATGTAGGGTGGGGTAGTTATGGGATGGCCACCACTGTGATGGTTTATCTCCCCATATAGACATGACATAGATAATTTTCCACACTTGGTATCTGTGGAGTATGAAAGCAATTACCCGAGCGCGCTGGTACGCATCAAACTACAACACAGTAGTCATTTGAGTATTTTACATTATGATGCATGGCATAATGAGATGCCGATGCTGCCCAAATAAGGGAGTATTTTCCCATCAGAGTCTGGATGTTTTATCAACTCAATATGGCTGAGTGTGATGATACTGCCCAAATGTGGGAGTATTTTCTAGCAGAGTCTAGATGATTGATCAACTAAGTGTGTCTGAGTGTGACTATTGATGTTTTGAGATATTAACTACTTTTCAAGGTTTTGACTATATATATATATATATATCTATACAACATATACAGTATGTATGTGTAAGGATGTACATATATGACAAAGTAAAGGGATTGATACATGAGTATGAATAATGGGATTATGAACTATTAGAATTACACTGTCAAATTATTATGCTTCTTGAATCCCCTACCAAGCATAGCTTGCTGAGATATTATAAATATTTGAATGTTTACAATATCTTAGATACAGAGAAGGAGAATTAGGAGCTCAAGACTTAAGAAGATTTGAAAGAATAATCAATTAGGGTATATCCCTTAAAGACATGTATTTTTATTTGAGAGCGTTATATTATATTGAGAGGTTTTAATGTATGGTGAGGTTTAAAATTTGGATTATGCAATTTGGACAAATATTGTACTGATACTTGGGTTGTACTGTGAACCACTGGATGGATTATGGAATTTAATAAAAGTATATTCCTTCAATGGAATTTTATCTTGTACAAATTCTACTTATGTTATGTATGAAGTGATGACTTGGGTTTTACAATACAAGTTCTAAAGAAAAGAATTATTGCTGCTTTGTTTTGGGAAATTTTTTTACTACTAAGGACGCCTTATTTTGAAAAATGTATTACAAAATGTGTTACAAAAACCTGGGTCATCACACATCAAGTAGACATAGTTTTTCCTTTCCCTTCTCTTTAGTACTTAGCCTCCTTGAACTTTCACCTAAAATTGTTTTTGGGGAGTGAGCACCACCACTCGGTTGGAACAACCCTAATAGGGCCAGATTTGAAAACACAACAAATAAGCATACATACAGACATATATATATATATATATATATAAACATGCTAACTGATACATATAAGTAGGAGTGGAGAAAAATAAGACTAGAACATGAATTCTAAATGGGGTGCCCTTAACAATTTAACATCATGAAAGTCATTAGCATTTAAGAGTACTTATATCATCATGTTCATTTCATGTTTACAGTAAGCAAGATTTATGCATTAGTATGAATCCAAATGCTTTAATGGAAATGCTATGGATAGATAAAACATTGTTACTACTATAGCATCAAAAGCATTTGTAATAGATCAGAAGGTTCACTCCTAGGAGTTCCCCTATGTAAAAATAACATGTACTCTAGTTCAATTGAGAGTTGAGAACCAAATCAAGTATTACTAGCTGATGAGGCAATACCATCCTGCCATTGGCTCCAATCTAACTCTTGAGAATGACTGGCATGTTAGTCCATGTCAAAAAACATCGTATCATAGTAGCCATACATGCTAAGTGTGGCTACCATTGACCAACGCAACTATTGCTACCCAATGGGACAGTTGTGGATACCTACATAGTTTGATTTTGGGCTGACCCTAATGGCATTATTGAACTATCCTAAGAGTAGCTCTATGATGCATACTCCTGAAACAAAACCCTGGATAAGGGTGGTATCTAGTCAGAGGTCATGGTCTAGTCTATATCTCTTAGCATAGTGTTGTGGGTTTTATAAATGCCTCATGAGTTAGGGACTTACAAATGCTCATACCATTACCAAATCATAGAAGTCATAGCTCAAAAAAAAAGAGAAAAAGATCATAAGTTGCTTAGATATGCATCAAATCACATAGATCCATATTAGAACTCCTTTCTATCACCAAGATGAAAGGACTTTTATGTCCATGCTGAAAACTAGGTTAATACGTTACTCTCATTCCAATGATTCCTTATACGACATTTAAACAAGAAAAACATATTAATGTACATGTTACTCTCTGGGGCTTCCCATCACTACTAGACAGGGTGCTTTTAAAGTTAGTTAAAAGGGATAATCAAAGTCACTTAATAAGCAACTTCTATGAAGCAGACTTGGAAACTCAACAACTTTTAAAGTCATTTAGGTAAATGGCTTTAAAAATCAAGGACCTTTCAAACTGCTTGAACCAAGTACTTCAAAAGTTGCAAACTTTTGTAGTTATTTAGTATAAGCGAATTCAAAAGTTACATATGTTTGAAGTCATTTAGCACTAAGAGACATCAAATTTTCAACTTTTTTGAAGCATTTTTGAAGTCACTTGCACTAAAGGACTTCAAAAGTCACAAAATTTGAAGTTCTTAGGCTAATAAACTTCAAAACTTACAAACTTTTGAAGTCACTTATACCTAAATGACTTCAAAAGTCACAACTTATGAAGTCACTTATCGCTAAACGACTTCAAAATTCATAACTTTTGAAGTCTCTTAGCCTAAATGACTTCAAAAGTTGAGACTTTTAAAGTCACTTAGCCTAAACAACTTGAAAAGTCTCAACTTTTGAAGTCATTTAGGGCTAAATAACTTCAAAAGTATTTTTTTCTTTCAATTTTCTATCTGAGCACTACCACCGGTATACAATTGAATAACAAACATCATATGGACACTTGATGCTTCAAACAATCTTTATAAACATGCAAAACCTATTCCAATACAACATGCATCCACTTCTTGATACAATACCACCTATATACATTGAATAAAAAACATCATATATACCTAATACTTCCTTCTCTATAAACATCAAAATCCAACATTCAATACAATATGCATCCACATCTTTCTTGATACACCTAATTGTTCTTACAATATAACACCTAATACATCCATAATAGGTACAAAACATCCAAACTCATCATTACCCATCCACATCTATCATGAAAATACTTTATAGAAAAAACTACAAAACATGCATTCTCCATAACATCCACACTCACTTCATTTGTAAATCCATATACATTCTCATTTACTTTCACACTTTAAGTAACCCTCCCATTCATTATCTCATAAAAGTCATTTAATTCAATGAACATGTTGAAAACCAACTTCCACATATTCACTACATGTACAAGCTCCAAATTCACTTCATCCATACTCATTTATTCCCACACTCCAAGTTTCCACTCATTCATTGCTAAAATATATATATTTCAAAGAAAATAAAAATTAAAAGAACACACACATGCGGATGAAAAAAGGCTTTATTATATATTTCAGGTTCAAGTAGTTACTCCAAGTGATCTAATTGAAACTCATTACATACTCAACCCATTCAGTTCGTATTTCATTGAGATTTACTCTGGAGTAACTCTTCTTGTTTGCCCACTCAGAAAGAACAACATCCTAAAATACAACATATTTAGTTAAGTTCATACTTTTTAGCTAAATTTATAAAAACTATAGAAAAATATAAGATTATGAAAAGTAAAAGGTGTCTTACCTTTTTTAAATGGTACATAAGAATATTATCTAATATGAGGGTCCTCATGTATCTTAGAACATAGTACCTGCATTCCCAGTCAGACTATTGTTTAGGGTACTATAGAACAATGACAACAAAAAAGAATCCATAAATATCATTTTTAATATTGTAGGTTTAATTAGTCGCAACTTAGATTAATTAATTATTTCCTATATCTTTGACATTCTTCCAAGTGACTTTCGGTGGTTATACAGTATCATTCATATTGCCTCATTTGAACCATGCTCTACAAATTTAAATTTCAAATGCATTATAGATGAATAACAAATTACTTATCTACACATAACACATGGAAAAAATAAAATCTTACTTATTTGTAATTTCTATGAGGGCAGGACGGATGTGCAATCCATAAGAATAAAAAAAGAAAGGATGCCCATCATGCACATCTAAAGCGAGCAACATGCAATGAGACCTACATAGACAGTCATATGAATTGTAATGAAAGATGATAATCCCTAAGTATAAAGTAAGTTGACAAGAAAATAACAAAATTAAAACTTACCTACTATTGTAGGGAATCATTAAGCCCTGTCCCTGAGAGCAGTAAAAAAAATCTTGATAAAATATCTTAAGAAAGCCTGTCTATCTATAATTGCTCCATTGCTCCAAAAATGATGTCAGGGTCAAGGAATTGATAAAGTGTGCCCTCACTCTTAGAAAAGCTAGTTGCATCATTCAAGAAGCTACATAAAAGAAATAATTATACCTATAACATGAAAATATAACATGTAAATGCCAAATATTTTATAAGCAAGTATGTGTATATATCCCATGTATAAGACAATGTGGGGTGCTCAAGCTGATCCCATAGGCAAACTCATAATAGGTCCTCTTCCATAAGTGGCACTTCAATGACGTCCTCGACAAGCACTTCCTTCTTGATTCATATTGGGTTGATTGTCATATCGTCGTCGATGAGACTGTAGATTAACTTTGGGGATCAAGGCGTGTTAGGTGATGTTCCTTGGATGGATACTTTAAAAGATATAAAAAAATTTAGCTAAATAATATTAATCAATGAAGAGGACCTAATTTATGATGAAAAAGAATATATATAAATACCTCGCCATTGGTTTAGCAACAATCTTTTTTAGGTGATACTACAAAGGTAGTTGACCTCGGTGCAGTATGTTGTTACTGATTAACCATATAAAGTTATTAAATAATTAATTGAGGCCTCTAGCTAAAACATATTGATGAGGAAGGTACTATGATAAAATACATACGTGGACTCAATGGGAATGACTTGTGCCTCTGACCAAGTGACGTGATATGTAACTACCTGCCCAATAGTTATAATATTTTTCATTTCCCATGGGAATGTTAAGTAGACATTAGAATTCAAAGCCATGGTAATGGACATCCACTTAGTATGAGGTGAAATACTAATTATGTGCAAAGCGTTTGATCATGCTCATAGCATGAACCGACTACCATGATGTACGAGAATCTAGAGCCAATAGGCATTGATTAACTTGCAAATCAAATATACAATAGAGAGATTGAGATAGAGAATTATTATAGAAGGACAATGAAAATTTCTAGTTTTCTCTCTCTCTCTCTCTCTCTCTCTCTCTCTCTCTCTCTCTATATATATATATATATATATATAGCTTGTGGGAAAGAATTTCCTTTCCTTTTTGAGGGGTGTCGGATGTCCTTCATTATCTTCTTCCATTGGGGAGTTGCAGCTTGCATTTGATGGAGGTACAAGGGGCTATGACAATATGTGCAGGGGATGGAGAAACAATCATCATACCTCCTTCACGCAACTGACTAAATATATCTATCTTTATTTTCTCAATGAGTTCATCGTAGGCCTCCTCATCATCTTTAACTTTATGTAAACATCCTTTGCAAAAGAATTTAGAAGGAATAACACTGCGGCCCATGTCCCTAACTTGAGTAGGGTGGTCCTTATTATCCATAGCCTTGTAGTTGTGCTTTCTTGGATAAGAATGTCGTGCAAAATTTAATTAGAAAGACACCATTATGTCATATAATTAATTGTATAGAATTTATAGATAGTTGGAACTACTTACTATGCGAGAAGCAATTTGAACAATACTTTCATTTGAGAACTTGTTGCCAATACAACCCACCAAATGCACCATCTTCCAGAGGATGGAGTGATCAATGGGTTCCGTAGTCCTAGCTTTCTTTTAATGTCAACCAAAGACACTATAGTTAGAGATCAACATGTATATAATTGTAGTAGCATTAAATTATTTAAATTGAAATGAATAAATTGTCATAGATGCTTACTTTGCTCTCTTTTAAACAAGCATAGCCCAACCTAGATAAATGGTGCTGCATATTTGTTTCATGAACATTTGTTCCCCTTGCACTCTTTGCCTGCACATTTGTAGAGGCGTGATTTAGTGCAATAATTGAATGTTACATGTAATTAATTAAATAAAACATCGTTTTTGCACATACCTCCAATTTAGAGGACGTGCAATTATATACAAATGCATTCCAAACCTCTTGGTCAATGAGATCAGAGTAAATGGCAGGCACTGTGTATAGCCTCAACAGATCATTGACATATGGAGCTATATAATTGTGAATAAGGTAGTTCTTCCATTTTCTCCATTGCTCACTAGCCTCTTGTAAAGCATCCATCTTCTTGTCATTAAACAAGTCAAAGGCAGTCTGTAAAGTACATAGCAAGTCATTATATTTGAAAAATAATGTAAGTTATAAATTATATAATATATGTACTTAATGTTTACATACCTTCACCATTTTCCATATTGAATCATTTGTTGAGGATGACACAAGTTTCCCATCATCAAATGTGATAAGAACCATGCTTCTTACTATAGGGTAGAGAAAACTATTATAAGCGACTATAGTCTCACCAATCTCTTACTCTCTACTGTTGTATTGGATAGTTTCTTTAATTCCCTTAGAATTTCTCTTGATAATCTTTTTCTATTGTTGTTTGCCCTCTACCCTTTCTCTTTGGAGTAGTGCTCATGTTGGGCTCTTGTTCATGCTCTTCATTGTGGTTGTACTCTTCATTTTGATTTTCTTCTCATTCCATCATTACTACAAAGAAGAACACAATGATATTAGAACAATGACATAAAAAAGGGCATGTAATTCATTAAAATAAAACAAACTAATAAGACATATGCGGCAAACAAACCAAAAGCAAATCAGATAAAACATGCATGAAAATAGAAAATCAGATAAAACATGTATGAAAGTAGAAATTTTCTAAAGTATAGATATTTTTAAAATTAAACTTTCCTAAAACTAAACCAAGAAACTAATTTGCATGATTATAAGTAAAGCAATGTTAACTTGCATGATTCTAAGAAAATTAGGATATAAGTAAAGCAACGTTAACTTGTGTGATTCTAGCCATCACATATAACATGTATATACACATTCATTTACACTCATATAAACATGACTAAAACAATTTAGCTTCATGTAAGCAATTATTACCATTCGACAATCAAGAAATACATCTTAAAGCATTTACTAGTAAGCCTACATGCATGTCTTGTTGTGTCTTGTTCAAACACGTTATAAGTCATCCTTACCAAAATGATCATGCATGTACTAGAACCACTTATTGATTAGTTATCGGAAACAAGAGTGTATTTGCTTTAGTTTTAGTCCCTTTAAGTCCATCTATATTCTTAAGAATTTATTACCACTGGTCCTCAAGTACATACACACACCCACCTTTTGTTTTTAAACAAGGTTAGGCAAAATGGTGTTTAAAAATTTGGAGTGCCGTGTTTCTTTTCTAAAAATCAAGATTTTTAGAGAAATAAGCACTATATTTGTACCAAAAATTATGTAGAGTCTCCTCTATTTTTTGGACTTACACATTTTATGAATGCAAATTCTATGTCCCTAATAAACACAATTTAAGTAAAAATAATAAAATAAAGGAGACTCCATCTCCATCCATTCACATAAACATACAATATCTAACATATGTGGCAAACAAAACTCAAGAAAAACATATAAAGGATGCAGGAAAATATAAGCATGCTTAGTATAGATATTTGTAAAAGGGCTACAAATCCCATAGACCTTTCACTAGTCTTTAACACATCCTGCTTTGAGTTCGAACCTCTTAGTGGGAAAGTTGCATCCCACATTGAGTTTATGAACATAGCTTTCTAGTGGTCATTCATAAGATTTCTTAAGGGTTGAACTTCTTAATTATAAATGACTATATCTATTTGATTGACACCAAGCTTCCAAAGTTTACTCGTGCTACAAAATACTATAGAAACATACTCATATATAACTTAAGAAATGTGATAACCAAAAAAGTACAAAAACTATAGTAATAAAAGAACCTTAAGTAAAATAAGATGATTAAATTATGAGGAAGGAAATGTATGCCTAAGTGTGTTAGCTTAAATTTCTTTGTCCATTTCATGAGGTGGGAAGTGTATGTGTAGTTCTTAAATTAAGTACATTGCCATCTTTCTCCTTAAATTTCCTTATCCATTTCATGCTTTTTTTCCCATTCTTTCCCCTTTGTTTTTCATAAGCAACTTTGTGATTTACATGCATGTTCATTGTTGCTTGATATTTGGATGATTGAATTTAGATTAGAAGTTGATTTTGGGGATTGTAATTAGTTCTAGGTAGGGTGTGCACACCCATTGGAGTGTGTGCATCACACTTGTACTTTATTCCTTTAATCAATGAAAAGTTTATGTTTTAATGATGAATTTCTCATTATTATGGTTCTTTTGTTTGTTTCTAGATTAATTTTTCATGATTGTTAGTTGTTCCTTTCATGTTTATATACTTTTGTTTTATCCTAGGTTAGTTACAATTGAATCTCATACAAAGGAGACAGTTGAACCGTGCACACAAACCCATGGTTCATGCACATAGTTTTGAAGTGTTTCTCCTTAAAAGTTTAGTTTGTTTTGGTTAACTGTCCATGCATTCCATTCATGTACTCTATCTAAGTTAGTGTGCAGCTTATTCAATGCTTTTAGAAATCTCATAATCATGTGCACCATGCTTTCCATTCTTACGTATAATACAAGGATTATTAATGTAATAAATCATTCACATTCCACTTTGGATTAGTGCATACTAGTTGGTTCTTAATACTTTATTTTACTTGTCTAGTTTAGGTTCCCATGCTTTAGTTGATTAATTTCATGCATTCCATGTTTAGTTAGTTTACATCTCTGTTCATGCATACTTTCATGCTTAATTCATGAACTTTAGGCTACTTTATTTTATGCAATTTCCAAGTTTAAATCATGCATCATGTTAGGTTTGCTTATATATCATCCATTTTGTGTGGTTATAATGTTTATCATAATAAAACATGCTAGGACAGCCTATTCAACGTCCTCTTTAGCTAGTCCCTAATAAAACATGCATCTCATCCTAACATAATCATGTCTCATGTACTAAAATCATGTTCATATATCCAAACGAAATAAAAAACATTCCAATCATACTCATCCATGCACAAATCCATTAAAACCATGAACTAGATTTAGAATATCTATTTGGAAAAGCTTTCTTTTTCCTTTTCTCCTCTTTCTTCTCTCCTTCTTCTGTCAAATTGGGTTTCTAAGATTCTTATTGTTCTTGATCATTCAAGATCCTATAGATCTTGTTTGATCTTGATTATCTTACTTACCATTCTTATTCAGATTAGATATTTTACTAACCTTTTATGATCTTATTATTATTATTCAACCAGTTAATGTTTTATTGGTTGAAGATAGCTTATTTCATCCTGAGTCCAGATTGCTCCTCTTATTTCCAATTGATTAAGGCTTACTAGTTGAATGGTTGAACACAAAGTGGTTACTACAATCCTCATGTAAGGAGGAGTTTAGACCTCACAAATGTCAGTGGAAGTTAGGGGAAGAGCGATGCTCTAATAGAAAACACCCTTAACCACCATGTTTGGCATTCACCAGAGTGACCTTAGCTCAACCTTTCATAAGGTTCCTATGAGCATTTTAACCCTAAGTACTCTTTCTAATTGGTTTTAATTAAGTCCATAAACATTTAAAATGTCATTCATGGGGTTTATTATTCTCCTAGTTTGGGCCAAGGATTTGATAATCCTTATATTGTCCTACTAACAATAGTCCTTACTATCATTAAGTCCATGTCATTCATTCCATGTAAATGTCCTTCAACTCTATTTTTCATTTAATTACATTTCCAATGTAATTTACATAACATAAGCATTAAAGCATAAATAAATAAATAAGTAAATCTAATAATTAAATCTATTAACCAATAAAAAGACATTTACGATATCATTCAATAATTCAAATGAAAATTTGACATGCCATAACTATTCATCATTATCCAATGGTCATATTTGATTTCTATTCATTTTCATCCCATTTAGGGTTTAGATCTTGATCTTTCATTTTCCTTTAGATCTAATACATTTTATTACTGTTATTTTATCACTAGATCATTGATGCATCTCATCAAATGATCTGATCCCTGTTGATCTAACCGATCAAGAAGATCTTAAGCCATTTTATCCAATTTAAGGGCATATATCTTAATCTATCCCAAATTATCATCATCAAGCTGATCAATCCATATGATCTTAACTTTATATCACCATCCAAATACATCCACACTATCCAATCATCATTGATCAAACTGATCAAGGGGATTACCATTCACTTTTATGGATTTTACTACTTTTAAGGGTTAAGATCTTTAGATCTAGAAAATAAACTACATCCAACCATTTAATTATTGTTATTATACATTTAGATCATCATATAAACTATTTTAAAAGGTCTGATCATGCTTGATTATTCAGATCATGAAGATCCATGCTCATCTTTATGATTTTTCTCTTTTAAGGCAAGATTTCCTAATTAAACATAGATCAGTCATTTCTAACTATTGATTATGTGTTCCAAAATCACAAGATCATCAATGGATCAAAATTATAAAGTTTGATCATTCCAAATTTCACTGATCATAGGAATTTGTAATACTTTTCTTTAATAATAGAATTTTACATGTATCAAAACATAAATTTTCTGAGTTCAGTAGGTTCTCCTTATTTCGAGGAATCCAACCCAACTTTCCAATCTCAATTTGGAGTTAAATTGAGATTAGAATTTGGATTTTAAGATTTCAACTAATTTTAAGGGTTGATATTGATCTTTACTATTTTTGTTCAATTAATCAATCTAGGTATCCCAAATTTTTACTATGATTATAGTCCTTAAGGTTTTGGAACCTCCTAAATCCATCCATCGTTTCATATTCTCATTTTAAGGTCATCTTCATCATGATCCATTACTGTTGGAATAGATTTTAGTGATTATCCCATGTAAAAATAATTAAAAACATAAATCTAATATCTCCATTAGATTCAACACAACATTAGAAATTTATAGCAACTTTCCAATATAAAATCAGAGTTAAAATGAGCTCTCAATTGAAGAAACAAGTTTTCAGTTAAAAAAATCAATGGCCCATATTTGATCTGGCCATTAGAACGTGTTTTAGACGATCCAGAATGTGGCAACTTGAACTGGAATGTAACTACACAATCCCAAAACATGGCTAAAGCTTGATCTGGGAGATTGGTTAAGACGGTCCAATCGGCACCCTCAGATCAACCCTTCTCTAGATCTCCCAAATCTGAAACATCCAAGGGCCAAGATTTCTTACCTTGGGGTTTTTGGGCCAAAGAAATTCATCCAATAGGTCAGAAGTTGCATTTGATCTGTCCATGGATGAGATCTTAACCCATGTTGCCAGATCCATCATTTCTGAGAGATCAACAATCGGAGGAGCTTAGGGATGGCTAGAAAACCTCAAGGGAGTGTCGAAAAATAACAAGGGAAGGGGCGCACACCTACTTGCTCTAGTTCGGTGAAGTAATTTCACCGAGAATGAGAGAAATCAAACAAAAAAAAGGAAATCCACTTCAAAACCCTACCTATGCTGGATTTTACATACAGAGAGAGATTTCTCGTGTTGTTGCCAGAGAAGGAATATAACCATAGGGGAAACATAGATCCCCACATTCTGGAGTGATTCATTGATGTGAGATTGAATTATACTGGTTGGATTGGCTAGAATTTCATGAAGAACTTGTCGAAGACGTTGTCAATACTGGATCTGCTTTCATTTTGCTTTTTCGAGGATCCAACCATTAGATCATCATGATTCCTTAGGGTTTTTGTAGATAATTGGAGCCTAAATCAATCCAACGGTAGAGATGGTGATTTGTTCACTGGAATTTCATGGCTAATCGAAATAGTGATTTCTAAGTGGAACCTAGGTTCCATTGGGGATGACGCTTCCAGGGAAGCACCCAATGGTTCCAATTGAATTGGATCGTCTGATGCTTTTGGGGAATCACCTAAGGCAAAATGAATAAAAGAGGGAAAGAGAGAGATTGGGGGAGACAGAGGGGGATTTTTTATCTAGGATTTTAGGGCATTGTAGGGGACCTCATGAAGAATGTTAGGAAAAAATTTGGGAATTTTTATGGTGGTATTTATAGGTGTTTTTGAATTTTTTATGATTACAAGTAATTATCATGTTTCAATTCTTTTTATTATTAAATTGGCATTGGATTCCCACTACCACCTCCTTCTCCACTAGTAGGTGGTAGTGGTTTGAGTCATGATTACATGTTTTCTAGCCATTGGATCTATTTGTGGGCCCCACGAAGGTGTGAAAGAACCATTTTGCCCTTTTATGGAGAAAAATTTGTTTTATTCTCTCGAACTTGGAATTGAGTGTACTTAGTGGCATTGGATTTGTATTCCTAAGTAAATTCTAAATATTATTGTCTTAGGTGTCAATTATGAGTAAAATTACTATTTTACCCTTTTATTCATAATAATAGAGAAAATAAGGAATTTTCATCAGGACTTAGAATTTGATGTACTTACAGTCATTCTGATCGGTTTTTTGAGTACATTAAAAATATCTAAGTTTTAAGTTTTGAATTTATTTTTATAAAAAAGAATTTTCCTGGAACTCAAAGTTTCAGTTTCACTTTTAAAATTTCAACTTTTAATTTTTAATAATTCAATTATATTAATAAAATTTGGGGTTATTACAGAAAATATATTGATATTTGGAAACACCATTGATGTTATGTAAGTAGTCAAATGTGACTGCACAATTAGTGCGAAATCAGTTGTTCATTTAATGATATTAGATTCATAATTGCATTTGAGAAACAATGGATGTATTATTTCGGTCTTTGAGTTTGAACATACAAAAGGAGGTACGTTCAGGTATTAAATTCTAAATCATATGTGGTATCCTTAGCATCTATGTTTGTATATTTAGTTGATACTTAAGTTAAAGAGCATTGCTGTTGATTATAAGACTTTAAGGTTGTATGTCTTATCTTAGTAAATTGGAATGTGATAATATCTAAGATGTTCCTTGATGTAAATGGTAATCTCTTTATTTTGATTTCATATGTGAAATTGGGTGAATGAGTCTGAAAGATTTATTAGTGAAAACAATTGAAACGTTATAATATGAGTTGATATCTTATATTAAATGATTGCTTGAAGAAGTACAAACTTTCATATATCTAAACCAATGTAATTCTGGAGATCTTTGATGGAAGTCTATGGAATGACTTGAAATTTTTATAAGATATATGAGTATGGTGGTGATGCATGTGTTGTTAAGTAGTTATTAGTTGATGATTTTGAAATGTGTTGCAATGTACCATGGAAAGATTTGAATATTTCATATGTTGTGGAGATTGGTAATCAAATTGTATTATCTTGACAATATGTCATATCAAGTGAATGTGTGGGATGAATGTAATGACTCTATTTTTGTAACCTTAAAATCCCATGTTAGTAATGAAAAGTTCACTTTTTTTAGATAAGGGTATTTTGGTCATTTCACTGTTTACCCTGACAAGACCTAGAAATTTGGTCCTTAGAATGGTACCTTTAGGTGCACCTCACAAAAAGGAATCCAACAAGACTAGAATCACCCAAAATGGAGTTAATATGAGCAAGTTATGGCCCTTTGAAGTTCAAGGGCAAAATTATAATTAAATTTAAAACGAATTGGCCTGAGAAAACAGGGACCTGTTTTGATATAGGCACCCCCTTCTTCCAAAACATACTGCATCACCGACATTCTAGAATGTCTGTGTGCAGAGGGAAACCACCACCATTCTGGAGGTTTCTCCACTGCCATTCCATGGCAGTGGAAACCCCCCTCCAGAACCCTCCTTAAGCTCTATAAATAGAGCTATTGGGTGCCTCCAATGGTAGCCCAAAACCCTGGGAAAAACTCGTCTTGGAGTTGCAGGCAAGAGGAAAAACCGTGAAAAATACCCAGCCATGAACCAGGTACGCCTTAAACAACTCCAAACCCATCTCCCCCTCAATCTTAGGTTGAATGTCCCTAAGTTTTTGCATGAGAAACCATGCAAAATGGGGCTCTAAGGAGCCATAACAGCCCCAGGGCAGGTGCCTGGGGCGTTCTGGTTCAACAGGGCCAAACGAGGGCGTTCCGAGGATGCCCAGATCACCACAGAACCAAAACGCACCAAGTGCGTTAAAGGGGAACCGACGGGCTCGTCTGTGGACGTGCCCGCAAACAAAAAAAGGGGCAGAGGCCCGATGCGTCGACGAATGCGCCTTGTGGGGCGCGCGCTGCTGATGCGGGACTCGTTAGCGTCCCGGGCACCCGCTTCGTGTGGGCCTACGATGGTGATGCCACGTGTTCCACGTAAGCGGAACGCGCAGTCTGATGACGCCCAGGAGCATGCAACCGCACGTGCGGGCCGGTCATCGCTCTACCAGGATGCAGGTGTGTCTCAGGAGTGGTGATGCAGGGCCCGTTTTAGGCCTTGTATGTATTCTTAACACTAAAATACGCATAACTTGAGTTCTAGGACTTTGATTGAGGCGTCGTGAGAAGCATTGTGTCTGTATCAACGGTGCGGACACACCCAAACCATAAAATACCTGATCAAGCCCCTATCTAAGGTTGGCATGACCCTTAAACCAAGATAGTAGCACGGGGCCACTAAACCTTTGCAAACCTGACTATACCAAGGCCCAGTTAGGGACCTTAGGAGCCCCTTAGCCATGGGAATGAACCCTTAATGCCTAAGTAGTGAGGTAAACTATTCTAGAACCTATAGAAAGAGGCCAAGCTAACCTTTTTTCCCTAAACCATGTCCAGGAACGTACGAGGACAAGGGGACTGGCACGATCAAACCAGGTAGGTGTCCTATCGCTACTAAACTTTTAAAAAGAACTCATGATGCTTTGAGAATGCATGATTTGAGTCATGGTTTCTTTTCTAATGCATGTTTTAAGTTTTTAAGTTACATGTCCTGCCTTTATGCGTATATCATATAAACTTATGTTACATACTTATGCACATGACCTTTTTAGCATGAATTCATTTCATAAATGAACTTAGCATGCATATGAAAAATACATTGCACATATATTGCCAAGACATGTATTACATGCATAGACATGTTTTGAAAAAGGATTCTTGTCTGTATGATATAGGCATAGCCATGTTTTGAAAAAAAAAAAGGTTCTTACCTACTTGATAGTATATGATTTGGGCTAGTAAGCTCGTGGGCGCTATGTCAAGAGGTTCAGGATGGCCTCCCAACCTCTACCACTATAGGTGGAAAGGGTACCATGCCAAAAGGGCTTGTCCTCACTTCGATTGCTGTGGTAAACGAGGATTACCACTAGAGGTGTCATGGCACCCACCGAAGTGTCATATGCCCCGTGGAGGCTATGACCGAGAGTCCCTAGGTACTCAGGGACCACATGCCGCTGAGGTCGTGGGCATAGTTTGCCCTATTTTTTTGAGGATTTACTTGCATGCATATGGCATGACATGAGTATGGTCGACCATAGATCCATGAGTTGGATTCAATTAAGCATCTTATGCATATCATAGTATATGTTTATGATATCTATGTTACTTTTGACTTGGATAATGCTATTCTTTAAGTCGTCAGTATTCTATTTTGACAATGGCTTTTAATATCGATATTGAACATTGGTGTCCAAACATGCACATGGTTTAAAGAACATATGGTTTAAAACATAGCATGCATTGTAAAACTAGTAGTGATAGACTCCTACTGAGTATAGTGTATACTCACCCAATCCTTAATATTTTTCGGATATAAGTAAACACTTAAGGACAGGATACACCCGTGACAGAGAACATCCAAATTAAGTACAAGTAAGTAAACCCCTACCTTATCTTTTAGTGAATGTTACTTGATTGTAGTTACTCTCTGTAGCTGAAATTTGTGACTAACACTTTCTTGGGAATAGAGTTGATTTAAAACTATGCCATGGCTATATGATTTGAAAATGTGTTTTAACACTCAGGGTTTTATACGAAAGATTGCTTTCCAAAACAAAATATTTTCATGCATTTCATATTTCTAAAGCAAGAGATCTTGCCTTTCTATGAAATTTGCATCATATGAAACCCGAGTCATCATGGTTGGTATCAGAGCCTAGTTTGACGTTACTCACAACCCAGTTATGAGGAGAATAACTTATAATCAAGTTTCATCCATGAAAGATTAAGGACTAATATGATAACGCATACTAAGGTCTTGTGAATTACCTTGTGATTTACATATGCCTAGAAAGAAAGTAAGCGATGCTCCAAGACCTGAGGCCCCACCAGTAGACTCCATTGGGTCGGGCAATGGGATGGCTGAATTATTCCAGTGATTCCTACAACATATGGAACAATACATGAGTAATCAACAAACCCAAACCCACACGAGATCCTTCCCCTAATAAAGCGATAGATAGGACTGAGGCTCAATTAGAAAAGTTTCAGAAATTAGCTCCCTCATTCCCATGGCCATGTTTGCGTTTAGGGGAGAGGTTACCTTTTGGTGGGAAACAGCAGAAAGGACTTATTTTGACCATCAAGAAACAATAGGATGGGAAGAATTTAAAAAGGTCTTTAATGACAAATATTATCCTAAACATGTAAGAAAATAGAAGGAAAAAGAATTTATGGACTTAGGATAAGGAAACATGACTGTCCAACAGTATGAAAATAAATTCATCAGCCTCCGAAGATTTGCACCACACGCTTGTGCTGATGAGGAAGACGCGGCGGAAAGATTTGTAGATGGGCTCAACCCAGGACTCAGGAACAGAGTTCTAGGTTTCCAACCTTCCACTGTAGCCAAAGCCGTAGAGATGGCCTCCTTATATGAAAAATATTATCAAAGGAATCAGGCGATAAAGGAAACTAAGAACACCAACACCATGAGAAATAAAGGAAAGAGACCATTTCAGTCATCTGGACCCAAGTCAACTTTCAAGAAGCCGTTTGAAAACAAAGGAAGAAGACCAGACTGGAAGACATGCCCTAGGTGTAAACGGAATCATTCAGGCAAACCATGTCCCACTTTCAACATCACTTGCTATACTTGTGGAGAATTAGGAAATCTTGCTAGGAATTGTCCTAAAAGGAATGTTGAAGAGCGTAAAGAAGATCAGGTTCGAAAGAGCCAAGGATGTGTCTTTGCCCTCACTTCCAGTCAAGCCCAAGCTTCAAATGCAGTAGTTGAAGGTATTCTTTCTATCTATGATACACCTGCTAAAGTTCTATTCTATACAGGCTCCACTCATTCTTTCATATCCTGGGAGTTTGCATCAACCTTGGACATTATACCAAAATAAAGGAAAGAGACCATTTCAGTCATCTAGACCCAGGCCACCTTTTAAGAAGCCGTTTGAAAACAAAGGAAGAAGACCAAATTGGAAGACATGCCTTAGGTGTAACAGGAATCATTCAGGCAAACCATGTCCCACTTTCAACATCACTTGCTATACTTCTGGAGAATTAGGACATCTTGTTAGGAATTGTCCTAAAAGGAAAGTTGAAGAGCGTAAAGAAGATCAGGTTCCAAAGAGCCAAGGACGTGTCTTTGCCCTCACTTCCAGTCAAGCCCAAGCTTCAAATGCAGTAGTTGAAGGTATTCTTTCTATCTATGATACACCTGCTAAAGTTCTATTCGATACAGGCTCCACTCATTCTTTCATATCCCGGGGGTTTGCATCAACCTTGGACATTATACCACAGGACCTGGACTTCACTCTAGAAGTCATGACTCCTGTAGGCCAACAGGCACTTCCCACCTATTCTTATCTCCAGAATGTTCCTGTTTTGGTCAAAGATCATTTGCTACATGCCAATCTTATTCATTAGATATGAATGACTTCGATGCCATCCTAGGTATGGACTAGCTAGCCCTTCATCGAGCCTTTGTTGATTGCCGCCAGAAACGTGTCACTTTTACCCTACCTAATGGAGACACTTTCACCCTCCAAGGAAGAAAGGATTATTCTAGAACGTATGTTATTTCTGCCATGAAAGCAGTTAAGCACATTACTCAGGGATGTCCCTTCTTCTTGGCCAAGATTGAATTTGTCGAGAGTCCCCAACCAAAGCTAGAGGATGTCAAGGTAGTCCATGAATTTCCTGATGTATTCCCTAAGGACTTACCAGGTCCAGCCCCACCAAGAGAAATTGAGTTTACCATTGACCTTATACCCGGTACTTCCCCTATTTCCAAAGCTCCTTACCGAATGGCTCCTACAAAACTAAAAGAATTGAAGACACAGTTACAGGAACTACTTGACAAAGGGTTCATACAACCTAGCGTATCTCTGTGGGGAGCTCCAGTCCTTTTTGATAAGAAAAAGGATGGCTCCATGAGATTGTGCGTAGACTATCAGATGCTAAATAGGGTCACCATTAAGAATAAGTACCCCCTTCCCCAAATTGATGATCTTTTCTATTAACTTCAGTCAGCCAGAGTCTTCTCTAAGATTGATCTACGGTTCAGCTACCATCAACTTCGAGTTAGAGAAGAAGATATTCCCAAGACAACCTTCAGGACTCGATACGGCCATTATGAATTCAGAGTGATGTCCTTTGGTTTAACTCATGCTCCAGCTACGTTTATGGACCTCATGAATAGGGTGTTCAAGGAGTACTTAGACAAATTCATCATAGTGTTTGTGGATGATATCTTGATATATTCAGAAACTCCTGAAGACCATAAGGAACATCTAAGGATAACATTAAGCACCCTACGAGCACACAAGTTATTTGCAAAATTCAGTAAGTGCGAGTTTTGGCTGGAAAAGGTTAATTTCTTAGGACACATTATTTCTCAAGATGGCATAGCAGTCGACCCCGCTAAAGTTGAATCAGCACTAAAATGGGAAAGACCAAAGACAGTCACAGAAATAAGAAGCTTCTTAGGACTTGTCGGATATTACAGGAGATTCATCGAGGGTTTTTCACTAATTTCTTTACCTTTAACTAAGCTGACCAAGAAAGACACAAGATTTGAATGGACTGATAAATGTGAGGAAAGCTTCCAGGAACTAAAGAGAAGGTTAACTACAGCACTTGTCCTTACCTTACCTTTAGGTAGTGGCGGATTTGAGATATACAGCGATGCCTCGCAACAAGGACTAGGCTGCATACTTATGCAACATGGGAAGGTAATTGCTTATGCTTCTCAGCAACTCAAGAAGCATGAAGTCAGTTACCTGACCCATGACTTGGAATTAGCGGCCATAGTCTTTGCCTTGTGAATCTGGAGACATTATCTATATGGGGAAAAGTTTGAAGTTTTCACAGATCATAAGAGTCTTAAATATATCTTTTCCCAACAAGACTTAAACATGCGACAAAGAAGATAGATGGAATACTTAAAACACTATGACTTCTCCATTCATTATCACCCTAGAAAAGCTAATGTGGTAGCTGATGCATTGAGTAGAAAAACCTAAGGGATGTGTGCAAGTTTATTTACTAAGAGATGGAAGCTATTACAAGAAGTAATAACGTGGAAACCAGACATAAGTAAGTGCAAGATCATTATGGCAGGTCTAATGATAAAGTCGGCTGTTAATGAAAAGGTTAAGCAAGCACAGCAAGGGGATCCGGACATACAAGCTTTAATAGGAAAATCAGGGTTTACTAAAGGGGAAGATGGTAGTGTTTACATGCAAGGAAGATTAGTGGTACCGACTAATGAAGAATTAAGACAAGAAATCTTAAAAGAGTCTCATGAGTCTAAGTATATACACCCGGGAGGAACTAAGATGTATCAAAACTTAAAGAGACAATATTGGTGGGATGGTATGAAAAGAGACATAGGGTAATTTGTGGCAAAGTGTCTAACATGTCAACAAGTAAAGGCCGAACATCAAAGACCTACGGGATTGTTACAACCCCTTGAGTTACCCGAATGGAAATGGGATCATATTACCATGGACTTCATCGTAGGGTTACCCAGGACCTCTAAGGGTCATGACATGATCTGGGTAATTGTTGATCGATTGATTAAGACAGCCCATTTCCTTCCTATACACCATACCCAACCCACTAATAGCCTATCTCGGCTATACATCAAAGAGATAGTGAGTTTACATGGCATACCCCTTAGTACCACTTCAAATAGGGATAGCTGCTTCACTTCACAACTCTGGAAGTCTGTCCAAAAATCCTTAGGATCTTCCTTGAACTTTAGCACAACCTTCCATCCACAGACCGATGGACAGTCAGAGCGCACGATCCAGATAGTTGAAGATATGCTATGAGCTTGTGCCCTCGATTGCAAGCAGAGCTGGGATGAAAACCTGCCGCTAGTGGAGTTCGTGTACAACAACAGGTTTCAGTCGAGCATTGGCATGGCTCCGTACGAGGCGTTCTATGGGAGACCCTGTCGATCACCCACCAGTTGGAGTGAAGTTGGAGAGTCTAGGGTGCTATAGTCCGAGCTGGTGGAGCAATGTGCTGAGAAGGTCAAACTCATAAAGAAACACCTCCTCATAGCTCAAAGCCTGCAAAAGAGCTATGCTGATCAAAGGAGGAGACCATTAGAATTCGACATAGGAGAGCACGTTTTCCTGAAGATATCTCCCACTAAAGGAGTTATGTAGTTTGGTATCAAAGGCAAGCTTAGTTCGTGTTACATAGGACCTTTTTGAAATCCTGGAGAAAGTGGGAAAAGTGGCCTACAGGATCGCACTACCCCCTCAGCTATCTAAAGTGCATAACGTATTCCATATATCTATGCTAAGGAGGTACGTGCCTGACCCTGCTCATGTCATCACCCAGGTACCCATGGCGTTGACAGAGGATCTAAAGCTAGAGACGAGACCAATTGAGATTCTAGATCGTAAGAGTAAGAAGCTGCGGAACAAAGACTTACACTTAGTTAAAGTTTTGTGGAGAAATACACACATGGAAGAAGAAACTTGGGAATTAGAGTCAGAAATGTGAGAAAAGTACCCCGAGATCTTTTGATTGTATATATTGTAGAATTTTGGGGGCAAAATTTCCCTAAGGGGGTAAGAATGTAATGACTCCACTTTTGTAACCTTGAAATCCCATGTTGGTAATGAAAAGTTCACTTTTTGAGATAAGGGTATTTTGGTCATTTCACTGTTCACCCTGACTAGACCCAAAAATTTGGTCCTTATAATGGTACCCTTAGGTGCATCTTAGAAAAAGGAATCCAACAAGACCAGAATCACCAAAAACGGAGTTAAAATGAGCAAGTTATGGCCCTTTGAAGTTCAAGGGCAAATTTGTAATTAAATTTAAAATGAATTGGCCTGAGAAAATAGGGACCCGTTTTGACACGGGCCCCTTCTTCCCAAACATACTGCATCACCGACATTCTAGAATGTCAGTGTGCAGGGGAGAAACCATCGCCATTTTGGAGGTTTCCCCACCGCCATGGACGTGGAAACCCCCTCCAGAACCCACCTTAAGCTCTATAAATAGAGCTCTTGGGCGCCTCCAATGGCAGCCCAAAATCCTGGGAAAAACCAGTTGTGGAGTTGTAGGCAAGAGGAGAAATTATGAAAAATACCAAGCCACGAATCAGGTACACCTTAAACAACTCCAAACCCATCTCCCCCTCAGTCTTAGGTTGAATGTCCCTAAGTTTTTGCATGAGAAACCATGCAAAACGAGGCTCTAAGGAGCCACAACAGACCTAGGGCAGGTGCCTGGGGTGTTCTAGTTCTATAGGGCCAAACCAGGGCGTCCCGAGGATGCCCAAGTCACCCCAGAACCAAAATGCACCTAGTGCATTAAAGGGAAATTGACAGGCGCGTCAGTGGATGCGCCCACAAACAAGAAAAGCAGCGAAGGCCCAGTGCATCGGCGGACACGCCCTGTGGGGCGTGCACCGCTAACGTAGGACACGTTAACAACCTGGGCGCTCACCTCGTGTGGGCCTGCGATGGTGACGTCGAGCGTTCTGCATAAGCAAAATGCATAGCCTGATGACGCTCAAGAGCGTGCGATCGCACATGCGGGCCAGTCGCTGCTCGGCCGGCACGCAGGTGCGTCCCGAGAGAGATGATGCAGGGCTTGTTTTAGGCCTTCTATGTATTCTTAACACAAAAATACCCATAACTTGAGTTCTAGGACTCTGATTGAGGCTCCACGAGAGGCGTTGTGTCCATATCGACGGCTCAGACACACCCAAATCATAAAATACCTAATCAAGCCCCTATCTAAGGCTTTCCATGACCCTTAAACCATGATATTGGCGCGGGGCCACTAAACCTTTGCAAACTTGACTATACCAAGTGCCAGTTAGGGACCTTAGGAGGACCTTAGGCATGGGAATGAACCCTTAATGCCTAAGTAGTGAGGTAAATTATTCTAGAACCTATAGAAATAGGCCAAGCTAATATTTTTCCCTAAACCATGTCCAGGAACGTACGAGGACAAGGGGACTAGCGTGCTCAAACCAGGTAGGTGTCCTATCACTACTAGACTTTCAGAAAGAACCCATGATGGTTTGAGAATGCATGTTTTGAGTCATGGTTTCTTTTCTAATGCACATTTTAAGTTTTTAAGTTACATGTCCTGTCTTTATGTGTATATCATATAAACTTATGTTACATCCTTATGCACATGACCTGTTCAGCATAGATTGATTTCATAAATGAACTTAGCATGCATATGAAAAATACATTGCACATATATTGCCAAGACATGTGTTACATGCATATACAAGTTTTGAAAAAGGATTCTTGTCTGCATGATATAGGCATAGACAAGTTTTGAAAAAAAAAAAGGTTCTTGCCTGCTTGATAGTATATGATTTGTGCTAGTAAGCTTGTGGGCGCTATGCTGAGAGGTTCAGGGTGGCCTCCCAGCCTCTACCACTATAGGTGGAAAGGGTATCATGCCAAAAAGGCTTGTCCTCACTTCGATTGCTGTGGTAAACGAGGACTACCACTGGAGGTGTCATGGCACCCGTCGAAGAGTCATATGCCCCGTGGAGGCTATGACCAAGAGTCCCTAGGTACCCAGGGACCACACGGCGCTGAGGTCGTGGGCATAGTGTGCCCTATGTTTTTGAGGATTTACTTGCATGCATATGGCATGACATGAGTATGGTCGACTATAGATCTATGAGTTGGATTCAGTTGAGCATCTTATGCATATCATAGTATATGTTTAGGATATCTATATTACTTTTGACTTGGATAATGCAATTCTTTAAGTCGTCAATATTCTATTTTGACAACGGCTTTTAATATCTATATTGAACATGCGTTTCCAAACATGCACATGGTTTAAAGAACATATGGTTTAAAACATAGCATGCATTGTAAAACTAGTAGTGATAGACTCCTACTGAGGATAGTGTATACTCACCCAATCCTTAATATTTTTTGGATACAAGTAAACACTTAAGGACAGGATACACCTGTGACAGAGAACATCCAAATTAAGTACAAGTAAGTAAACCCCTACCTTATCTTTTAGTTAATGTTACTTGATTGTAGTTACTCTTTGTAGCTGGGGCTGTGACTAACACTTTCTTGAGAATAGAGTTGATTTAAAACTATGCCATGGCTATATGATTTGAAAATGTGTTTTGACACTCAGGGTTTTATACGAAAGATTGCTTTCCAAAACAAAAGATTTTCATGCATTTCATATTTCTAAAGCAAGAGATCTCGCCTTTTTATGAAATTTGCATCATATGAAACCCAGGTCGTCACAATGAATGAATTCTTTTATTATGATGGATGTTGGAATGTGATGAGACAGAGTCTCAGAAAGATATTATGCACGTATGAATTATTTATCATGTGTATCGCAATCACATGCTTTAAATGTGTATGTCTAAAAAATAGAGGAGACTCTGCCAAAATTTTGTTAGAAATGTGATAGTTGAATTCTAAAAGATAGGCAGTTTCCTAATGTTAGGATTGATTAAATATGTGCAGAAGAGATTTAATTTAAGTTGAGAGATGTATAGTCACTCTTTGAAGCTATTATAAAGACAAAAAGGGATGAGAAAATAGAAAAGTTGAGTTGGAGATAAAGATTATGTGTTCTAAGAATGATTGTTTTGATGGATTATTAAGTGAAGGCTGAGTATCAGAGTATGTAGCGAAAGTGATCCTTATTGCTTATTGGAAATAGAAAAGCTGCCACTATTAAGTGACATAATATGTACTTTAAGTTGAAAATCCATTATATTTTTAGGATTGATGTTTTGTTGAAGTAATTATATGACTTTAAATTTACAATGAGATGAGACTATTATTAGAGTTGTTGGAAAGATATCATGAAAAGAATTTTGAAGATGAAATTCTCTAAGGCGGGAAGAATGTAATGACCCTAAAAATTTCAAAGATGAAATTCTCTGAGGGAAGATTGTAACAACCTCAAAATTTTACTATTTCATGATTTAGGTATGAGTTTTCTAGGAGGATAAATTTTTATGGGATTAGAATCAGGAACTAAAACATACATAATTGGTTTGTACTCAGAAAATGGAATCCAATGACCCAAAGAACGCTAAAAATGGAGTCTAAATGAGGAAATTATGGGACTTCAAAGTCAGGGCTATTTTGGCAATTAAAAGTTAAAAAACTATGAACATAGATTTGAAAATATCAAATATGGACTCTACTCATTGATATGAATCCAACGACACTAAGTTTGTTGAAATTGGAGATTGGAAGAATAAATGGTAAAGGGACATCAGAAAACTCATCATGAGTGGAGGTCACACACATGTGACTGAAATGATGATGTTTCATAAGGAAAAAACATCATTAACTCAAACTAAATTAAAAGGAAAAAGAAATAGTTTATAATAACAAAAAGGAGGGGCCATATTTGATATTAGCACGCCCAATTTAAGTGATTTACCAAAAGAATATGATCAGTTCTTCATCTGTGAAACCTGACAGAACCCAATGGGGAAGAAGAAGAAGAAGAAGAGAAAGGTGGAGAAGGGAGAGAGAGGAGAAGGAGAAGGAGAAGAGAGGAAAGGAAGGGAAATGGGTCACCTGCATGTCGGAGAAGTGTAGGCCCACTTGAGAAGAAGAAGAAAAGGGGATTTTTGGGGGGTTTTCATCGTAAAAAAAGGAAGGCCATGCCAGGAAAAATGGTGGCTTGGATGGTTAATCCGGCCAGCCATTTCACTTTGCAATAGGTGGCGATGAAAAGCCCTTTGATCTCGTCGCAATCAGAGAAAAAGGGGGGATTTTCAGCTTCCAAAAATTTTAGGCCATCGTAGGAGATTACTGGAGCTCGGATCCTTGATCCGAGTCGATCATCTTCCATGGATGGCATAAGAGAATATGAACCCCATGACTATGATGAGATCTGGGATGATTTAGGTTGTCAATTGAGGGGGGAAACTACTCTACGAAGAGATCGGCGAGGTTTCACTTGAAATTAATATCAATTCTGCTCAACCAAGGGTGGAGAAGCATAGAAACACACTTTGAAGGGAAGATATGTGAAACCCTAATTCTGATTTGATGTATTCTGTTAAATCCATTTGATTTTACGATAGATCTAGATTTAAGGATGATCTAACTGTCCATTTCTTAATCCAAACCTAGGAATAGGTAAATAAGTGCTTGATAAAGCCTAAATTTTATTGAGATCATTGATCTAGGCCAGAAACTAATCAGACAATCTAAGTTGTCCGATTGGGTACTATTCACATAGTAATTTTGCTGTGTTTGATCCATGATCAGACACCACGAATGAATCCTACGACCTTGTAATGACCCAAATTTTTGGAGACATTTTGTATAAAGAACAACCATGATATTGCTATTTGCCAACGATATTGTAATTTGTCTATTTTGGGAATGAATATATGTTTATTATATGATTAATGGTCTTAATAGGTGGTTGGATGTTTTATCTTAATTCAAATAGAAAACTTAGGAATTTGTGAAGAAAATCATTTTCACTAGATTCTACACTCAAAATGGAATCCAACGCCTCAAAGAACACTGAAAAGGGAGCTCGTATGAAGAAGTTATAAGCGTTTGAAGATTGAGGGTATTTTTATAAATTGTACCTGAAAACGAAAAAGACGAAAAATGCAAGGGGTCATTTTGAGAATGGCACCCCCGTCTTCTTCCTCCTCCAGCCACATTTCCCGATTTTTCTAGAACTTCCAACACCGCCTCTGTAAGGCGGTGCCAGAAGAAATGGCGGCACCACCATAAGGCGAGCATCGCCTTAGCATGGCTATAAATCCTGATTCTCCCCTCCTCCTCAACCATCCTTTTCTCCCTCTCCTTCTAATTTTCTCTGGATATCCTCACCCAAAAAATTTTGGCAGGCTAGGGTTTAGTGTAGGAAGGGGGGCCACACCAACTGGAAGAGGCACCATTACGGGCTGCCAGGTGAGTTCCCACTTTTTCCTTGTTTTTCCCCTTCTTTCTCTCCCAGATCCATGCCGGATATGGGTGTTTTCCAACTAAAAATCACCAGGGAAAAACCCCAGGCATGATGGGTCTCCTAACCCATCAAACCAGATAGTCCTGGGGATGCTTGGGCGTGACGTGCGCCCAAGAACACTCTCCTGGAGGCTGTCCTTGCGTGCGGGTGGAAATCAGCTCAACCAGGATGCACGGAGCGTCTGCATTAGGGACGTGTCTACAGGACATCTCCTAGGACACACACTGTAGCACGCCCCTTAGGCATTCACCCGGGTGGAACCACGGTCGCAGCTTGACCGGGACGCACAGGCATCCTAGGAACCATGACGCATGAGCCTATAGGGATGATCTTGGTTCATCCGTGACCTTGCAACACTAAAAAGACAATTACAGGAGCTGTAGGACTCCGATTAACAATCTGAAAGAACCATTGCGTCAATAATTTCAACGTGGACCTAATGATACACTAAAAATTTAGGATCAAGAGATTAGATCAATCCAAGAATGTCATAAAGTGACCCCTAGAAGCCTACAAATCATATAGATCTAACCTTTGCCCTGTAAGACCTAGAAATAACGTCTGGATCTTATGTTTGAACGTCATTTAGGACTTTACCAAGGTATTGACTTGAATTAAAGATAGGCACGAGCTCAGAAACAATGCTCGAGGTAGGTAGTCTGATACTAGGTTTTTCAAAATGCATCCCAAACTCTATTTAATTTACCTATTTTTATTACTGTATCTAGTATGTGTTTTAAACCATGCTGTTCTTATACAAGTATGTGGGACCGTGCGATGATGCGCGTCATAGTGCGTCACTTGAGCATGCATGTACGCATGCAAAACGCGATCCTTGGCACGGCCTTTGGGCGCGCACGCATGTAAGGTGGTCGCGGTTCAACCAGGATACACGGGTGTCTTGGGAACTGGGGCACGCGGTAATGAGACTTTAAAGTTAGGATTAGAGGATAAATTACAGAGTTTAACTATTGGAAAGTAGATCCACACCATAGGATCTAACCTGACGAATGAATTAGGCAAGGACCATGGACCCAATAGGCAGATCTAGCGATCTAATGTCTAAATAGATTGAAATTAATAAGGACTCCTTGTATCCATTCATACCCAGGAGTTTATAAATGAGACCCAGGGATGGGTTAAAGTGAGAAAGGATGCGACTCCAGGAGACTTTGAGGTAGGTGCTCTATCGTTACTAAACTTTGAAAAAGAGCCATGATTGTTTTGAATGCATGTTTTAAGTATGAGTATATGACTTGTTTAGCATGACTTATTTTATGACTCGTTTAGCATATAAATGAATTCAGCATGCATATGATAAATACATTATGCATAGACATGTTTTACAAACTATTGCATATATTGTATGATTTGTGAGCCTTGAGTTTTTGAAAGATTGCATGTGCTTGAGGGTTACCAAAAGATGCTCGAGTGCCCAAAAGACACTGGGTAGGTAGTTGTGAGGGCCAGCCAGTTGTGAGAGACCCAAAGAGGACAGGTTTTGAAAAACAGGTTTTTGCTTGATTGATCGCATATATTTCCAAGACATGTGCTACATGCATAGAATGCATGATAAGTGTAGCCTTGGCCGATGAGGGCAGGCTGGTGAGGGCTGGCCGACGAGGGTGGGCCAGAGAGAGCTGACAGGCTTCTAGGCAGGGTTATGACTTTGAATGTGAGACTAGCATGAGTAGATTTTATGCATTGCATGCATGTTTTGCAACCGATTGTATAAATTTCATGATTTATGACGAATATGTGTCATATGCCTCGTGGAGGCTATGACCGAGTGTCATCAGGTACCTAGGGGACCACACGACGGCGAGGTCGTGGGCATAGTTGGACCCTATGGTTTGATGATTTACTTGCATTGCATATGGCATGACATGAGGTTGGTCGACCATACCATACCAGATATCCATGAGTTGGATTCAGTTGAGCATCTTATGCATATCATTATGTTTATGATATATGATACTTTCGACTTGGATTATGCTATTCTTTAAGTCGTTAGTATTTCAATTCGACAGTGGTTTTTAATATCACTATTGAACGTGATTGTTCGAACATGCACATGTTTTTAAGAGCATATGATTTTAAACATAGCATGCATTGCAAAACTAGTAGTGATAGACTCCTACTGAGTATAGTATATACTCACCCTATCCTTAACATTTTTCAGGATAGTTCCACTCACAAATAGAAGACGTCTCAGGAGATATTAGTGCTAGGAGCAAGTGAATAAACAAAGGAGACAACTATACATGTGAGTAAACTCTCTACCCTTTGGACATGTATTTGTATTTATTTACAGTTGGATTGTGTGTTGTGACTGGATAGACCTGGGGAAAAATATTTACGATTTCTGAAGTTTTTCAAAACCTACTTTGGTGGTTGTGAAAGCAAATGACACTCAAGGTTTTCAAAATGAGTTTAAAACTAAAGATTTTCCGCTGCATTGCATGGTTTTTATAAAATGGTTTTCAAATAGGGATGCATCCCGCCTTAGAAATTAGATCTTGCATTTAAAAATGCATGGGAAAACTCGGGTCGTCACAGTCGGTATCAGAGCCCAGGTTTTATCCTTTCACGGCCAGTCCAGCATGTCCAAGGGTCATATACAATAGAGAAAATCAAGAAGAAGTAGTATAAATAGGAGTAGTAGAGATGACTACTTCTATTTGAGGATTACAATATTAATGCACAAGGTAGTTCACCATAAATAAATAAGTGAAACACAGCTTGGTTTAGCAAATAATTAGGTAGAGGATAGTGCAACCCTTTTCCAAAATCTAGTCTAAGACGACTTAAGGATTAAGGATTGTTGTATGGTGCAAATATGAAAACTCATATATGGATCATATTATGATGAGAATGATGAATAAGGATGTTAGTGAACCTGTTAGTAGATAGTTCTTACCTGCACTAAAGTAATCTCATCAAAGGTGAGAAAATTGAAGAACCTAGATGATTATCTTACCATCAATAAAGTAATCTCATCAAAGGTGAGAAAATTGAAGAACCTAGGTGACTACCTTACCATCATAAAGAATATCAGAATATGAGTACACTATCACAAGGATATGATGTGAGTATGATAGGGGATGTAAAAGACAGACTTTGAGAAAATTTTGATGATAATCTAATAAGGATGAGCATACAAGATGATACTAGGGGATAACTATGACTCGTACTAGATCACGAAGGAATGAATCCTGAAGGACTTAGCTCAATTTTGGATAACTTAATTAGAGTCTTATGAAGAGTGAAGTGCTATCGAATAATAACTACCTGACTATTATGGAGCAAAACAGAAGATGTATACAAGTGATATATTATGTGATTAAGAGAGACATAACACGAATATGATAGGGAAATGAATTCGACCAAGTTATCAAAAGATTGTGATGATAATACTAAGGATGATAATAGATTGATCCTAACATGGACTTGTAAGAGAAGTATAGCATGATCAAAACGTCAATGTCATTATTAAGACATTGTATGAATTTTATTGAGGCTACAGGCAACCAAGGATTTCAATGATCTTAAGACAGTTTAGAATTTCTGAGAAGCATTCAGTTTGTTATATCTGTTAAGTAAAGGAGTAGATGTAGTATCGGTTATATGCATCAAGGCACATGAAGACATTGATCTAGGAAGACAAAAGTAAGGATTTTGAAGAAAAAAAGAGAGAGACAGAGATGTAACTATAAGTATTCAATGAAATATTCAATATTCAAAAGAAGAAGATCATGACTTTATGGAGATGCATAGAATTCTATCATCTTGAATCCCATAGGAAGGTAGATCAAACAAATGCAAAGGAATAATACTAGATGAGTTGGTGATCTTATTGTAAAAGAGTATAAAAGAGAGAAAGCATATGGTGTCCCATCCTAATTAATCAAGTATATTAGTATCTATGAGTTAGTAGTCGAAGTTATATACTCAGAGGGATATTATAAGTATTTGGACATGAGTTCTACCTAAAAGAAGTTACTTATTAGACTAAGTCACTTGAGGATATGAGGTCAGTTGATGAGGACAGTAGCAACTGAGATAGGAGCAAAAATAAGAAGCGATCTAAACCAATGTGAAAGATTTTTCAAACCTTAGTGGCTACCATGACAAGGTGAAGAAATTACTTTGGGTCTAAGAAATACTGCTGACTTGGATTGAAAAGAAAGGTAAATAAGTACCGATCACTTTAGAGACCCTTGAGCTTATGACAAAGATATATCTGGAAAGAGATCAATAGGTACTCAAATAAAGTCTTTCTATATGTCTACGAAAATGTTCCATGCTTACCTGAGTGTTTTTCAAATTTGATGATTTAATGGTTTTAGCATAACTTGATGTAGTAGTTATTGAATGAGAACTGCTATTATAAGCTAAGTATGAGGAGGCACTTGAAGGATAAAATTTGAGGAATTGAGAAAATCACTACTTATACCTCCTGACAATACAGACTACATGGTTGACGAGAAAGCCTTGATAAAAGATTGCACAATATATTGACATAGGGATGGAAGGAGAAAAGGTGAGATGGCTAGCACACTATAAGGTGAAGATTTAATGTTACTTTGCCTTTAGACAAATAGTTAGTTGTTATGAGCATATACCAAGTACGAAAAATCAATTGAAGGAATTTCTTAAGGACTAACCCTATTGGATTGAGTATAGAACTTTTGGACTGAAAGGTTACGAAGAAAACCATCAAGCAAAGAAAGGACAAAGAGGATGATGACAAAGGATTCAACCATGATCGAGTAAGGGTACTCGGTTATGAATAAGAGACTTTTTGCTTTGCGTAAATAGGAACATTATTGAAAATCCTAATGACAAATTGATGTGAATAGTGAGATAGGCCTCTGGATGAGGACATTTGACCTATGATGATGAATCGACCATTAACATTTGACATGAGTTTGGATAAAATCTTCACGGAGAAAAGCGTTTAATGAATTCAATAATTATGAAACTGGATATAGAGTTAGGACATTTTACTTTCAGTATATAAGGTCCTCGTTGGAAGATGCTACTAATTGGCTTTCATGATTTATTTTGAATGTAACCTTGGTCAAGGAAATCAAGTCACATATGGAAAATGATGGACAGTTGAAATTCAAAGTTAAGTAAGAGTTTGGCTGTAGAGCACATGATACCATATCGGTTATTGAAGTATCTTGGAGACAAATATAAAGGTAAGAAGCAAAGTTAGATACAATAGAAAGAAGGTAACTTTTTGGGGGACTCTTGCTAATGACATATAACTAACCATTAGAAGGAGATATGGATGATGAAGAGATCACTAGATGAAAGACAAGAAGAAAAAGGGATCATCCTATGATATTCAAGAAAAAAAAAAAGGACCATGAGAAATAAGATAATATGATCTTGAAAGAAGTATGGAGTAATTTATATATGATTAAAGAAGCATGATCCTACGAGGAGACTATCCTATACGTGATGAGAAAAGTATAGGCATCTAAGGATTTCAAGAAAGATGAGTTACAAATAGAAATCAGTATTGTTAAATTGGCATGTATGGGAGGATACATCAGAGTACGCAGCGAAAGTGGCCCTTATAGGTAAGGCCTTGTAGAAGGAACAATAAAAATGATAAATTGAGAATGGAGCCTAGATGTGATTCCTAAGGGGAGGATGCATTCACTAAGAAGTTATCTAAGAGACAAAATACCTTGAAGATAATAATTTATGGAATTTCAAGGACGAAATTCTTTTAAGGGGGTAATAATGTAACACCCGAGCAATTTACACTAATTTAGACATTCTATAAGAAATGGACTGTGTTGAATGTTTTACCATATTTAAAATAGTAAACGAAGGAATTTGTAAGGAAACTTGGTACCATTAGATTCTACTCGAAAAATGGAATCCAATGCCTCAAAGAACGCAGACAAACCGAGTTCGTATGAAGAAGTTACGGTCGTTTAAAGATCAGGGGTATTTCTGTAAATTAAACAGAAAAACGAAAAAAAGAAAAACGTAGGGGGCCGTTTTGATAACGGCACCCCCTGTCGTCTTCCACCTCTAGACTCCACCAGAAACCCCATTTTTAGAGGGTTCTGCCACTGCCAATGGCGGCACCGCCATAGCAGGGCTATAAAAAGCCCCATCTCCCCCTCTCAAAAACACGATTTTCTGGCATGTTGAAACTGGGGTTTCCAGCAAATCGAAAACTAGTCCCAAACCAGTCTCCCCTCTGTGTTTTCTGGCAATGGCCAGGCCAAGTCTGGCCGGCCATTCCTTTACCCATCTCCCCACCGCCCCTCTTGTTCCTCTAGCATCATCGGAAGTGGGGTTTTCCCCCTTCTTCATGCGTTCCGACGAGCAGGCACATCCACCGGAAAAAGGGCGTCCCCAGGCTGCCCAAGTAAGCCATTTCTCTTTCCCTTTCTCTCCGTTTGCTTTCCCAGGGCCAGATCCATGCCGGATCTTGTCTTTTCCAGTCATTTTCCAGCTGGGTTCCTGGCTGAAAAAAGTTCCAAGCCAGCTTGGGCCGGCCCTGCATGAACCAAGTGTCCCAGGGATGCCATGCTGCACGTGCACCTGGGACTGGGCCCCTAGGACGGGTTCCAGGTGTACGACAGTGCGTACATTGTCCCAGGTGTGGCCTTCAAGTGCGTGCGCGACATGGGGCACGGGTCTTGGCTCGACCAGGGTGCCTTGGGAGCTGAGATGCGCCATGCTACAAGGTGCGTCATAGCGCATCACTTGAGTATGCATGTACGCGTGCAAAACGCGGTCCCTGGCAGGACCTTTGGGCGCACGCATGTAGACGGTCACAGTTCAACTAGGATACACGGGTGTCCTGGGAAATGGGGCACGCGGACCTAATGAGACTTTAAAGTTAGGATTAGAGGATAAATTATAGAGTTTAACTATTGGAAAGTAAATCCACACCATAGGATCTAGCCTAACGAATCAATTAGGCAAGGACCTAATAGGCAGATCTAGCGATCTAATGTCTAAATAGAATGAAATTGATAAGGACTCCTTGTATCCATTCATAGCCAGGAGTTTATAAATGAGACCCAAGGACGGGTTAAAGTGAGAAAGGACGCGACTCCAGGAGACTTTGAGGTAGGTGCTCTATCGCTACTAGACTTTTAAAAAGAGCCTTGATTGTTTTGAATGCATGTTTTAAGTATGAGTATATGACTTGTTTAACATGACTTATTTTATGACTCGTTTAGAATATTAATGAATTCAGCATGCATATGATAAATACATTATGCATAGACATGTTTTGCAAACTATTGCATATATTGTATGATTTGTGAGCATTGAGTTTTTGAAAGATTGCATGTCCTTGAGGGTTACCAAAAGATGCTGGAGTGCCCAAAAGACGCTGGGTAGGCAGTTGTGAGGGACCCAAAGAGGACAGGTTTTGAAAAAGAGGTTTTTTCTTGATTGATCGCATATATTGCCAAGACATGTGCCACATGCGCAGATTGCATGATAAGTGTAGCCTTGGCCGATGAGGGCGGGCTAGAGAAAGCTGACAGGCTTCTAGGCAAGGTTATGACTTTGAATGCAAAACTAGCATGAGCAGATTTTATGCATTGCATGCATGTTTTGCAACCGATTGCATAAATTTCATGATTTATGATGAATATGTGTCATATGCCCCGTGGAGGTTATGACCGAGTGTCCTCAGGTACCCAGGGGACCACATGGCGGTGAGGTCGTGGGCATAGTTGGACCCTATGGTTTGATGACTTACTTGCATTGCATATGGCATGACATGAGGTTGGTCGACTATACCATACCAGATATCCATGAGTTGGATTTAGTTGAGCATCTTATGCATATCATTATGTTTATGATATATGATACTTTCGACTTGGATTATGCTATTCTTTAAGTCGTCAGTATTGTAGTTCGACAGTGGTTTTTAATATTGATATTGAAGGTGATTGTTTGAACATGCACATGTTTTTAAGAGAATATGATTTTAAACATAGCATGCATTGCAAAACTAGTAGTGATAGACTCCTACTGAGTATAGTATATACTCACCCTATCCTTAACATTTTTCAGGATAGTTCCACTCACAAATAGAAGACGTCTCAGGAGATATTAGTGCTACGAGCAAGTAAATAAACAAAGGAGACAACTATACATGTGAGTAAACTCTCTACCCTTTGGACATGTATTTGTATTTATTTACAGTTGGACTATGTACTGTGACTGGATAGACCTGGGGAAAAATAATTATGATTTCTGAAGTTTTTCAAAAACTACTTTGGTGGTTATGAAAGCAAATGACACTCGGGGTTTTCAAAATGAGTTTAAAACTAAATATTTTCCACTGCATTGCATGGTTTTTATAAAATGATTTCAAATAGGGATGCATCCCACCTTAGAAATTAGATCTTGCATTTAAAAATGCATGGGAAAACCCGGGTCGTCACAATATCGCTGTCAAAAACAGCATTGTCCCTTCCCTGACTGTTGTGGTAAATAGGGACAACAACTCGAGGTGTTCATGGCACCCATTCAGGGACCAATCCATCATCGTCGTGGAGGCTATGGTGGACTGGTCTCCTGATACTAGAGACACGCGATCTAGAGGGATTCTGGTCATGAGCATAGTGACCCTATGATTTCAGTGATATTGATATGCATATAGCATGTAAATGGTCATAAACAAGTACTCATGACCAGTTGACTTGAGACCCTGTGCATGATGCTATCGTTTGACTCATATGAAGACTATTTTAAGTATTTCCTGATCATTATTTATGACTCATTGATTTGTCGTATTGTGTAGATCTCATGACATGGATATATTGATTTATATTGATTTTGGCTTTCTGAAATTTGATATACTGCTAGCATTGCATACTGAGGTTTAATAAAGAATTTCAATGGATGGCATTGCTTCCATTTTTTTGTCATATAAATGTGCACTTATTTCAAATTAAGTATCTCGATGTCGTACATGCAAACCCTGTGAACTTTGTATGATGCATTACTGTGTTTTCAAAAAGGATAGTGCCAGGTTACCTACTGAGTATGATAAATACTCAACCCAATCCATTATTTTTCAGATCAAACAACGTACAAATAGGAGTATCAGGAGGCGTTAGACTCACAGTCGAGTAGGAAAAGGTAATACTTAATTAGTGATTCTTTTGGTACATGATGTAATCTTGGTTGTAAGTATTTATTTATAGCTGTGGCTATGACTAACAATCCTGGGAGTAATATTTGTTTCAATTTGGTCTATAAATTGCCATGGCACTATGCATTGAGAGTTCATTATGAAACTCGGGCTCTTCATACAATGATTTCTGAAAAAGAAAATTTTTTGCGCATTCTTTTGCACAAAGTGTTTTAAAAATTGAGATCGATCTTGCTGTGTTTTTATAAAATTGCATTCTAAAACCCAGGTCGTCACAGTTGGTATCAAAGCCCAGGTTCATGTTATTCACAGCCCAGTTATGAAATGGAGACTTATAATCAAGTTACGTCAATAGGAAAAACCTTTAGGATGGCATGATAAAGTCCCCTAAAAAGGTAGGTATTGGTCTAGTAAAAATAGATGCCTCCAAGGAGAAGAAGAGGTGCAACCCCAAGACCTGATAACCCTCCAGCTGACTCCGCTAGATTTGGGAATGGAATGGCTGAAACCTTTCAGCTATTCATGCAACATATGGGGCAGTTCATGTAGAACCAACCACAAGCACTAGCGGCAAGAGCCTCTTCTCTAGATAGAATTGCTGATAGGACAGAGGCCTAACTTGAGCGTTTCCAGAAAATGGCCCCATCATTCTCAGGAGAAGATGAGTCCACAACAGCAGAAAAATTGATCTTTGACGTTGAAAAATTATTCAAGGCTATGAAAATTCCAGAGGGTAGGAAGGTTGCCATGGCCAATTTCGTACTAAAAGGCGAGGCAGGCTTTTTGTGACGACCCAAGTTTTTCCATGCATTTTTAAATGCAAGATCTAATTCCTAAGGCGGGATGCATCCCTATTTGAAAACCATTTTATAAAAACCATGCAATGTAGTGAAAAAAATCTTTAGTTTTAAACTCATTTTGAAAACCCCGAGTGTCATTTGCTTTCAGAACAACCAAGGTAGTTTTTGAAAAATTGCAGAAATCATAAATGTTTTTCCCAGGTCTATCCAAATACAAACTTAGAGCCCAATCAGAATAAATACAAATACATGTCCAAAGGGTAGAGTGTTTACTTACATGTATAATTGTCTCATTTTGATTTTTCTTGCTTGTAGCACTAACATTTCCTGAGGCGTCTTCTACTCTGTGTGTGGAGTTGTCCTGAAAAATGATATATTTGGGTGTCTTCTGTCACGGGCATATCCTGTCCTTAAGTGCTTACTTGTGTCTGAAAAATGTTAGGGATTGGGTGAGTATATACTATACTCAGTAGGAGTCTATCACTACTAGTTTTACAATGCATGCTACGTTTACAATCATATGCTCTTTAAAACATGTGCATGTTTGAACACTCATGTTCAATATTGATATTAAAAACCATTTTCGAATTGGAATACTGATGACTTAAAGAATTGCATAATCCAAGACGAAAGTATCATATATATATATCATAAACATAATGATATGCATAAGATGCTCAACTGAATCCAACTCATGGATATATGGTATGGTCAACCAACCTCATGTCATGCCATATGCAATGCAAGTAAATCCTCAAAACATAGGGCCCACTATGCCCACAACCTCACTGTCGTGTGATCCCTGGGTACCTAGGGACACAGGGTCATAGCCTCCACGGGGCATATGACACTTCGACCTAGTGCCGTGACACCAGTGGTAGCCCCCTGTACCACATGCAGTCGAAGCAGGGACATACCTTTTTGGCATGGTACCCTTTCCACCTAATAGTGGTAGAGGCTGGGAGGCCATCCTAGACCTCTCGGCATAGTGCCCATGAGCTTACTAGCCCAAATCATATATGATCAATCAAGCAAAAACCACTTTTTCAAAACCTGTCCTCTTTGGGTCCCTCACAACTGCCTGGCCCTCACAACTGCCTACCCAGCGTCTTTTGGGCACTCCAACATCTTTTGGTAACCCTCAAGGACGTGCAATTTTTCAAAACTCAATACTCACAAATCATGCAATTTATGCAATCATTTGCAAAACATGTCTATGCATAATGTATTTGTCATATGCATGTTGAATTCATTTATAAAATTAAGTCATGCTAAACAAGTCATATACTTATACTTAAAACATGCATTCTCAAAAAAATCATGGCTCTTTTTAAAAGTCTAGTAGCGATAGAGCACCCTCCTCGAAGTCTCTTGGAGTCGCGTCCTTCATCACTCAACCCGACCCTAGGACTCATTTATAAACTCCTGGATATGAATGGATAACAAGGAGTCCTTATCAATTTTGATCTATTTAGAAATTAGACCACTAAATCTGCCTTTTAGGGTCCATGGGTCCTTGCCTAATTCATTGTCAGGCTAGATCCTATGATATGGATCTACTATTCAATGGTTAAACTTTGTAAATTGTTCTCTGGTCCTAACTTTATAGTCTCATTAGTTCCACGTGTCCCAGTTCCCAAGACGCCCGTGCATCCCGGTCGAACCGCAATCGCCTCACGTGCGTGCGCGCCCAAAGGCCATGCCAGGGACCGCGTTCCAACGCGCACATGCTATGATGCGCGACCTGGATGGCGTTGTGCAGATGCGTATTTGGCGCAGGCGCGGTGCACCTCGGGCGCTCGTGTGTCCCGGTCGAGCCAAGACCCATGCCCCACGTTGCGCGCGCACCCAAAGACCACACCAGGGACCGTGTGCGCACTGTCGCATGCTTAGAACCCGCCCCAGGGACCCTGTCCAAGGCACACATGAAGCATGGCGTCCCTGGGATGCCTTGTTCCAACAGAGCTGCTGGAACCGGCTTTCCTCGTCGTGTTTTTCAACCGAAAATGCTAGATCTGGCACGGATCTAGCTTGGAAGAAGGAAAATAGATATAGAGGGGGAGAAAACCCACCTGGGTAGCCCCAACACGGTTCCCTCTTCCTGTGTGCGGCTCCCTCTTTTCTGTCTGAAAGCCCCATGTGGCCGGAAGAGGAAAAAACCCCAATGTCGAGCAAGACCGGTGGTAGAAGGGGGAAAAGAGAAGAGAGGGGAATGGGGAGACAGGTAAAAGGAATGGCCGGCTTGAATGACCTAGCCATTTCCGTTCTTCATGGAAAATCAAAGGAGGGTTTTCTAGTTTTTGCCGGAAACCCTAGCCTCAAATGGTTGGAAAAATGTGTTTCAAAGAGGAGGGAAATAGGGCTTTTTATAGCCTCACTATGGTGGTGGGGGAAATCTCTGGAAACTAGGGTTTCTGGAGAAATCTAGAGGAAGAAGAAGACGGGGTGCCGTTATCAAAACGGCCCTTGCGTTTTCTGTCTTTTTCGTTTTTAATTTAAATTACAGAAATGCCCCTAATCTTTAAACGGCCGTAACTTCTTCATGCGAACTCTATTTTTGGCGTTCTTTAAGGCGTTGGATTCCATTTCTTGAGTAGATTCTAATGGTACCAAGTTTTTTTACTAATTCCTTAGTTTACTATTTTAAATAAAGTAAAACATTTAACACAGTTCATTTCCTATAGAATGTCCAATTCAATAGCGTAAATTGCTCGGGGCATTACACTTTTGGTTGGAAATGGCCGAGAGAATCTATTTTGAAGATAATAATTTTATACCTTGGGAAGAATTTAAAGTAGTATTTAATGAAAAGTGCTATCCTCGCCACATGCAAAAACAGAAAGAGAAAGAATTTATGAACTTAGAACAAAGTAACCTCTCTGTGCAACAGTATGAAAGTAGGTTCATAAGTCTTCGCATATTTGCACCCAATGCTTGCTCCATAAAGGAAGATGCTGCAAAAAGTTTGTTGATGGATTACACTCAGGCCTCAGGAACCGAGTGATAGGATTCCAACCAACCACTGTAGCAAAGGCGGTGGAAATGGCGTCTCTCTTTGAAAAGGATTTTCAAAGGACACAAGCTGCTAGGGATGCAATGAACAATAATAAGGGGAAAAATGATAAAGGCAAAACCTCTCCATTCTTTTGGACCTCGACACCCACACAAAAGACTGTTCGATCCTAAAGGAAGGAGGCCAGACATCAAAAGTTGCTTTAGATGCAACAAATATCACCCCAGTAGGCCATGTACCTTACCCCAATTTTCGTGTTACAACTGTGGAGAGACAGGACACATAGCCAGAACTTGCCCTAAGAAAAAGACGGAAGAAGATCATAAGGAGAATCACATTCCTCGAAGTCAAGGACGAGTATTCGCCATTACCTTAGGATAGGCGCAAGCATCCAATGGCGCAGTAGAAGATACGCTTCATATCTGCGATAGATCTGCTAAAGTATTGTTTGACACTGGTTCCACTCATTCCTTCATATCTTGCGAGTTTGCCTCTTCCATGGATATTATAGTTCAATACTTAGACTTCTCCTCAGAAGTCATGACACCAGTAAGCAAGTCAATTTCCACACATACCTACTCCCAGGATGTTCTGATTTTAGTCGAGGGCAATCAGATGAGTGTAGACCACATCCACCTTGATATGACCGATTTTGATGTCATCCTTGGGATGGACTAGTTAGCCTTGTATAATGCCACAATTGATTGTTAAAAGAAGAAGATTACTTTTCACCTTCTTAGAGGGAGGGTGATCTCCTTACAAGGAAGGAGAGAGTACGCAAGAGCATGTGTTATTTCTACTATAAAAGCGGCAAGGCACATTGCTCGGGGATGTTCATTATTTTTTGCTAACATAGAAGTCACGGAAGTTGCGAAGCCTAAGTTAGAGGAGGTAGATGTGGTTAGTGAATTCCTAGATGTTTTTCCTGAAGACTTACTAGGGTTACCACCAAAGAGAGAGATATATTTTACGATTGACTTGATCCCTGGCATAACCCCCATATTGAAGGCACCCTATCGGATGGCCCCAGCAGAGTTAAAAGAGCTGAAGACCCAATTGCAGGAATTGCTAAACAAAGGATTCGTCAGACCTAGTATATCTCCTTGGGGAGCCCCAGTCCTTTTTGTTAAGAAAAAGGATGGGTCAGTGAGACTCTGCGTCGACTACCGAATGTTAAATAGGGATACAGTGAAAAACAAGTATCCTTTACCCCGTATTGATGACCTGTTCGATCAGCTTTAGTTAGCTCATGTCTTTTCTAAAATAGACTTACGATCTGGATATCACCAGCTTAGGGTAAGGGAAGAAGATGTTCCAAAGACGACCTTCAGAACTAGATACGAACATTATGAGTTTAGAGTGATGTCTTTTGGACTGACAAATGCACCAACCGCGTTCATAGATCTTATGAACCGAGTGTTCAAAGCCTATCTAAATAAGTTTGTAATAGTATTTGTGGGTGATATTTTAGTCTACTCAGAAACCCCTCAAAACCATAAAGAACATTTACGAGTGGTGCTGGATACACTTAAGGTACACAAATTATACGCAAAGTTTAGCAAGTGTGAATTTTGGCTAGAAAAAGTAAATTTTCTAGGTCATGTTATATCTAAAGATGGCATTGCCGTTGACCCAGCAAAGGTTGAGGCAGTGGAGAAATGGAATACGCCCAAAACAATTATAGAAGTAAGGAGTTTTCTAGGGCTTGCAGGATATTATTGGAGATTTATCAAAGGATTCTCACACATTGCTTTACCCCTAACTACATTGACGAGAAAAGACAAGAAGTTCGAGTGGGATAAGGCATGTGAGGAGAGTTTTCAAGAACTAAAGACGCGGCTAACCACTGCACCAGTACTTACTTTACCATCTGGTAGTGGAGGATTTGAGATATATAGTGATGCCTCTCAACAAGGCCTGGGTCGCGTGCTTATGCAAAATGGGAAAGTAATTGCCTATGCTTCTAGACAGTTAAAGAAGCATGAGGTCAATTACCCTACCCATGACCTAGAGCTTGTTGTTATAGTCTTTGCCTTAAAAATTTGGAGACACTATCTATATGGAGAAAAGTTTGAGGTTTTTACAAATCACAAAAGTCTCAAATACATCTTTTCACAACAAGACTTGAAAATGCGATAGAGTAGATGGATGGAGTATTTGAAAGATTAAAACTTGACCATCCACTACTATCCAGGGAAAGCAAATGTTGTAGCAGATGCCTTAAGCAGAAAGACATAAGGGATATGTGCAAGTTCACATGTCAGGAGATGGAAGTTATTGCAAGAGGCGATAGAATGCAAACCCTAAATAAGTCATGGGAAATCCATTATAGCCAACCTAATTATAAAGTCCACTATTAATGAGAAAGTTAAACAGATGAAAAAAGATGACATTGACACACAAGCATTAGTTGAAAAACCTAGATTTGTCAAAGCAGCAGATGATAGTGTTTGCCTGCAAGGGAGGTTAGTCATACCAGCCAATGATGAAATAAGACGAGAAATCTTGAGGGAAGCACATCAATCAAAGTACACTATTCATCCTGGTGGAACAAAGATGTATCAAGATTTGAAGCGACATTTCTGGTGGAATGGTATGAAAAGAGATATAGGAGAATTCATAGCAAGGTGTTTCGTTGATTGTTTAACCGCAAGTGCAAGGGTTATGTAGTGTAGCTTATGCAAGTACGGGTCGATCCCATGAGGACTTGATTTAAAATGGAGTTTTCAATAAAATTCAATTAATAAAAGAATAAAAACAAAGACTAAACTAAGAATAAACTAAAATCCAACTTTATTCAATTTTTGCAGTTTGCACAATTATTTATTCAAAAGACAACAGAAAATAAAACTAAAAGGCATCCTGGATAAGCTTGTCCTTGGATTGCACTGTCTCTGGATTGCACTGTCCCTGAATAGTCAGAATGGAAATAAGGTAAAACCAGAATAGCACAGGCACACAGTTGGAATTAAATAAGGGACACAGTTGGAATTCTTTTGGGGAGACAGATGGAATTTCCCAATCTGCCAGGGGCAGATCCAAAAGTTTGGGGGTTTCTGGGTTTTACAGAAAAAACCAGGAAAACAACGATGAAAACCGGAAGAGGGGAAGGATGAAGGAGGGAGGAAAAGAAGAAGGAGAAGAAGAAGAAAACGCGGGAAATCCGGGGAATGGAAATGCGGGAAGGAGGAGGAAAAGAGATGGGAGAAAACTTAGAATGGATTTTCTCTCCCAAGGTCGTGCGACTCGGAGAAAAAGAGGAGAAAGTGGCCGGAGAAGAAGAGGAGAAAGGAGGGGAGAAACAAAGGGAAAACCCCTGGGGAGGAAAACCCGACTTGGGTTTTCCTTCTCCTATCTGTGCGACTATGCAGAGACAACACAAGGGAGCCTGGGCGGTGATGCAGAGCCTGGTACGATTGGTGGGGGAGAAGGAAAGCAGAAGGAGAGAAAAGAGGATGGACGTGCGGAGCCTGTCGGACAAGGGTGGTTGGTGTGATCTGGGTCAGGCACGGCTGGTTCAGACGAGCTCGCGCGTGTGTGAAAGAGAAGAGAAGCAGAGACGTTGTTGGCCTATCTGGAGAGAGAGAGAGAGAGAGAGAGAGAGAGAGAGAGAGAGAGAGAGAGAGAGAGAGAGAGAGAGAGAGAGAGAGAGAGAGAGAGAGAGAGATAGTTGATGGTGCGGTGAATAAGGGAGTAGGAGAGGAAGATGTGAGACATTGGGTGAGAAGGAGGTTGGGAGTGGCGTGAAGAGGAAAGAAGAAGGGAGGATAGGAGAAGGAGCGCTGGCCAACGAAGGTGTGTCACACACTAGTGTTGGCTAGTGAGGGAGAACAAAAGGGGAAGGGAGAAGAAACGAAGGAGAAGAGGGAGATGTGGGTTGGAGAGGAGAGGAGAGGAGAATGGAGAGAATGAGAGAATGTGAAATGGAAAAGGGAGGATGGTGAGAGAGAAAAAAACAGCCTAGCCTCCCCAAGATGAGGGAAAAACCTTTTTTTGAAGAGAGAGGGGAAGAGGTATAAAAAGGAGAGTGAGAGATAGAGATGGGAAAGAGAGGGAAAGGGAGATTGAAGAGAGAGATGAGAGATGAGAGATGAGAGATGAGAAAGATAAGAGAGAGTGGGGTCCACTAGAAGTTTAGACTTGCTAGAACTCTGCAAGTCTTAAACTTTATTCTGTCTTAGGACTCTTCAAAATCCACTTTTTTCCATGAAACTTCATCTGATCTCCATCTTGTATCCTTGATTCGATCTGGAGTGTCCATGCCTGAGTTGAGCAATTTGCAATGCACAGGACCCAATTAGCGGAATCTAAACCGTCTATTAGCTTTAATGATCATCTGACCATTAATTTTGTAATTTAACGGTTGGATGGCCAATCAAAGCTGAAATAGGATATCTTATATAAAATCCTAAAATTAATGGCCTAGATGCTCTAAGTGAACACTAAATTAGGGGTATTTTGACCAAAATTAAACACCTAACACACCGCCCAACCAGCATTTTGCTAGTCCCTAGCAAAAGACGCGAAGAAATCAACTCAAAAAATTTTATTTTTTAGGTCATCTCCACTTTCTTTCTTTTTTTCAAAGAATTATCTTCAATAAATCTATCAACTCTAGCAAACTAATAAAGATGACTAAAGAATTCAAAACCCTACCCATGTGCTAAAACTATTCCACTTGAGCTCAAATCTCAGAGTGATTGTGTGCATATATAGTCTACATAGAATAATCTTTATCTTTAAGTAGACTTCTAACTTTTGACCTCCATCTGAAATATGTTTTGACCTCAATCCTTACTAATGGCATACGCTCAGAAATAAAATCTCTCAAATAGAAGGTTCAAATCATATCTCTCTTCTTATTATGTGAGAAGAGTCAATGAAAACAAATGTATCTCACATATACTCATGAAGAACGGGAGTTACTAAGGAATTTACTTGTATTGATCCCTTTGGAATGGATGTCATTACCTTTGAATATTTGGAAATACCACTCTTTTAATCCTATCCATTCATTTCCTCATCAAGACTATATTCATCCTAGAATCAATAGGTCTTTAATTGGGACGAAACATAGGCTTAGGATAGGGTACCAAAGAAAGGGTATAAGGATATTCAAAGTTTCTTCAAAAAATAAGTAGAGCTCTTCTACTAAAGTTGACAATTCTTCTTTTGTTTGCTGAAGTGAATATTTCTTTTTCCATTTTTCTTTGCATTCTTCAATTTATTTTTTCTTCTTTTTTTCACTTTTCTTTCTTTTCATATTTTTGACTCACTTTGAAGAATATTTCTTTTCTTGATATCCACTTTTTACTTTCATTGCAACTAAAAGATATTCTTTCATTCTTCTCTAACTTATTTTTCAAAAAAAATGGGTAATGGATAATTTATACTGGGTTAATATGGGTAAAGGGGATTTTGAGTGGCAAAAGAAAAGGCTTATATTAAAGCGCTCAACTTGGCTAACTAGTGGTAAAATACTTCTGGGTAGGCTTTATGTCTCTAGGTTAACAACAAGAATGGCCTAAATCATTTTCTAGGTTTCCTATAATCTATCAAATTCAATGAACTTCCAGAATTTTAAAGGTAGTATTCTAATTATCTAGGTAATTAGCCAAATTTAAGAGTTTGGGATCAATTTTCTTTAAGCATGCTGAAGAAAATTAAGAACATTTATAACCTCTCAAAAAGGATGAATGGCTCTAAAACTCACTTAGGTTATAGGTCTCCACTGAATTTCTTCAGAATTTCTAAGTTTAGCCACTTATCAATTTAGACTATCTATATGCAACTGTGTGTACAGATGTGATCTGAGACTTTGCTTTCATGGAATACTTTAGAAAATGAGTAAAATGATGAATTAATCATATTCCATTCCATTAATAAGCTAAAGTTATCCAGATTTTACTTCAGAAAATGCAATTCTCATCATAGTATAGGAAATGACCTAAAAATTTTTAATTTTTTCAATTTTTTTTTTTAAACCCAAGGAAATCACCTAAAAGCTAAAAGAAAACTAGAATTTGCAAGAATCCTACACCCCCCAACCTGATAGAAACATTGTCCTCAATGTTTAAAAAGTATGATGATGATAATGCATTGAGAAACACACAAAAAATTGAGAGATATAGAAAAAAAATCTGAAAAAGAAAAATAAGAAAGTAAAAACTACGCTACATACTTTATTTTCAAACAAAAATTTTCAGAGGAAAAATATTACTGAGTTCGAAACTTCCCTCGATCCCATACGAAATAAGCTGGATGGGCCTCTGAAAATGAATGATGAATAAATTTATCTTGCAATTAAAATTTTTTCATTTTATCACAAGGCAAGATAAATTTATCTTCGGGCTGCTTCTCAGAATTAGAAACAATTGTAGGAGGTCGATGCAGCCTTTTTGGAAATGGAGCAAGGATGTCATATTGCTCATTGGGCGTGACATTTTCCTGATCAATAAATTCATCTCTTTTTTCTGACCAGTTTAGATACTATTTCAGCCTTTTGAGGACCAAATTACATCCATATCATCAAGATATCCATTTAGTGGAATAGAACATTCCTCTTTATCAATGGTTTGTAGCATTTGAGACATCATGTCCTTCAATTCAATCATGGAATTTGTATTCTCTTTTAATTGGGCTTTAATTTGAGCAATTTTCTTCTCCTGGTATTACATGACTTGATGGAAATTATCCTCCACTTTCCTCTTTGTGGAGGAAGGTAAGATCCAGGAACAAGTGGTCCTTATTTTTGGTAATAAGGTTGGTGTTGGGCCTTCTGCGAAGCACTGTAATCATTTGTGACAGTAGAATGATTACTCCAGTTGGAACTATATGTCTCGCAAGGAGAAAAATGTTGCTCATAAGAATGTGTCGATTCATCATCAATGGGACATTCCTGAGTGAGGTGTGTATTACTTTCACAAATATCACACACCTGTTCGACTTTCTTAGAGGGACATTTCTCCATTTCCATGGCCTCAATTGTTCTATCTAGGGATACTATTTTTATATCATCTTTTTCAGTCATAGCATATATTTCTCCCCTAGAGGATGTGGTGGTAGTCTTAGGCTCACTTGAAAAACCTACTTTTTCTGAATCAGCCCAAGTTTGTGTACTCTCTGCCAACCATTCCAAATACTCTTGTGCTTCTTCAGGTTGTTTATTTAAGAAATTACCATTGCACATTATTTCAACAAATTGACGCATATTAGATTTAAGTCCTTCATAAAAGAAGCTAATGATATGCCAAAGTTTGTATCCATGATATGGACAAGTCAACAATAATTCCTTAAATCTTTCCCAGCATTGATAGAAAGTTTCATTATTCGTCTGGGTAAAATTCGCTATATTTCGACGAAGAGCAATTTTCTTATGTCTAGGAAAGAATTTATTCAAGAACTTCCTAGTCATTTCTTCCCATGATTGTATGGACCCTGATGGCAGTGAATGAAACCACATCTTAGCTTTTTCTTTTAAGGAAAAAGAAAATAGTTTGAGTCTTATTATATTTAAGTCGATGTTTTGTGTATGTTGAATCATGCACAGTTCATCGAATTCTTTTAAATGCATGTACGGAATCTCAATATCCAACCCATAGAATTTGGGAAGTAATTGAATTACTCCAACCTTTAAGTCAATCATATCAACACTTGGAGGTAAAAGTATACATGAAAGTGTGCTGGTATAATTAGGCTGTAAATAGTCTCTTTGTATTTTCCCACAAGAATTTTGGTTATTCTCATGTGTTTTATGTTGGTCCTTTCTCTTATTTCCATGTGGTTGAGAATGATTCTTCCATTGACACATATCATCATGAAATAGAGGTGGAGGATCATCAACATTAAAGAGAGGATTGTTCGTCCATGAGAAAACATCTTCTCTATTAATGCTAGGGTGTAAATTACCCTTTAGATCAGTATTTAAATTATTCATTAGGTGTAACTGATCATGTCTTCTCTCTTTTCTTTTTTTTTTGAAAGACTATCCTAAATGATGCAACCTAAATGCCTAGAATAATGCACAATCAAGGACACAATCAAGCAATCCCCTAAGGCTAACAAGCATAAATATTTTGATTTTCTTGATTTTTTGTAGGGACAACGCTTTTAATTAGCTTGAGCTAACGCTCCTCTTCTCTTTAGGAGTTGACTACTGCTTACCAGTTAGGTTCTAATCAAAGCAGTTAATACAACCCTCGTGTAAGGAGGCGTTTAGACCTCAACAAATGTCGACAGGAGGTGGGAGAAGAGCGAGGCACTATTAGACAACCCCCAATAACCACAGTGATCAAAAGCAACTAGAGTGATAGTAATTCGTGTCCTATTAAGAGGGTCCTACGAGCATGTGCTGACCCTATAGGTCTCTTTTAATTGATTTTAATTTAAAGTGAATGGTGGGGTTGCGCGCTTGAGGTGATTATCCTAGGTGGGCCAAGGAGTGGTGATGACATCCACCCTTGATCTTACGGGGTCGGGTGCCCTTACTAATTAATTTTCACACACCATGGAAATTCAATCAACATATAATTCACCTTAAAGCGTTAGACATGTCCTAAAATGCAATTGAAAGTAATAAACTAATGCAAACCCCAAGATGCAACAAATATACTAGATACCTTCTATATGCAATTACACTACCAAACAATGCAAATTATTCTAAATGCAAATCCTAATTTAGAAAATAAATGAGTGAGAAGACTTACAATGAGGTTTTCGATGAAGATCAAGTGTGGGCCACCTTGTCCCACACTTGCCCTGTATTATTACAACCCTTTAAAATTGAAATTGAAAATGCAAATTACAAGGGGGCCTCACTACAAGATTTACTCAAAAATAAAAACTCCTAATCTATGAAAACAAAGAAAATCTATCTAAGTGATGATGCTCCACTCCAATTTCCTGAAAACGAAAAATAATGATTACTACCAAATTCAGGAAATAAAGTAGTTATGCACTAAAAATGCCTAAAGATGCACCTAAGAATGCCTAAAAATGCAATTCCTAATTTTTTTGTATTTTTCTGATTTTATTGAATTTTTTCTAATTTTTAATTAAATTTTATAAAAACTCCATTGAAGTCCCCAGCAACGGCGCCAAAAACTTGTTGATTATTTAACCGCAAGTGCACGGGCTATGTAGTGTAGCTTATGCAAGTATGGGTCGATCCCACGAGGACTTGATTTAAAATAGAGTTTTCAATAAAATTCAATTAATAAGAGAATAAAAACAAAGACTAAACTAAGAACAAACTAAAATCCAACTTTATTCAATTTCTGCAGTTTGCACAATTATTTATTCAAAAGACAATAGAAAATAAAACTAAAAGGCGTCCTGGATAAGCTTGTCCTTGGATTGCACTGTCCCTGAATAGTCAGAATGGAAGTAAGGTAAAACCAGAATAGCACAGGGACACAGTTGGAATTAAATCAGGGACACAGTTGGAATTCTTTTGGGGAGACGGATGGAATTTCCAGATCTGCCCTTGGCAGATCTGGAATTTCGGGGGTTTCTGGTTTTTACAGAAAAAACCAGGAAAACAACGATGGAAACCGGAAGAAGGAGGGAGGAAAAGAAGAAGGAGAAGAAGACGAAAACGCGGGAAATCCGGGGAATGGAAATGCGGGAAGGAGGAGGAAAAGAGATGGGAGAAAACCCAGAATGGATTTTCTCTCCCAGGACCGTGCGACTCAGAGAAAAAGGGGAGAAAGTGGCCGGAGAAGAAGAGGAGAAAGGAGGAGGGGAGAAACAGAGGGAAAACCCTTGGGGAGGAAAACCCGACTTGCGTTTTCCTTCTCCTGTCTATGAGACTACACAGAGACAACACAAGGGAGCCTGGGCGGTGATGCAGAGCCTGGTGCGAGTGGTGGGGGAGAAGGAAAGCAGAAGGAGAGGAAAGAGGATGGACATGTGGAGCCTGTCGGACAGGGGTGGTTGGTGTGATCTGGGTTGGGCACGGCTGGTTCAGATGAGCTCGCGCGTGTGTGAAAGAGAAGAGAAGCAGAGACGTTGCTGGCCTATCTAGAGAGAGAGAGAGAGAGAGAGTTGATGGTGCGGTGAATAAGGGGGTAGGAGAGGAAGATGTGAGAATTTGGGTGAGAAGGAGGTTGGGAGTGGCATGAAGAGGAAAGAAGAAGGGAGGATAGGAGAAGGAGCACTGGCCAACGAAGGTGTGTCACGCACCAGTGTTGGCCAGTGAGGGAGAACAAAAGGGGAAGGGAGAAGAAATGAAGGAGAAGAGGGAGATGTGGGGTGGAGAGGAGAGGAGAGGAGAGGAGAATGGAGAGAATGAGAGAATGTGAAATGGAGAAGGGAGGACAGTGAGAGAGAAAAAAACAGCCCAGCCTCCTCAAGAGGAGGGAAAAACATTTTTTTGAAGAGAGAGGGGAAGAGGTATAAAATGAAGAGTGAGAGATAGAGACGGGAAAGAGAAGGAAAGGGAGATTGAAGAGAGATAGGAGAGATAAGATAGGAGAGATGAGAGATGAGAAAGATAAGAGAGAGTGGGGTCCACTAGAAGTTTAGACTTGCTAGAACTCTACAAGTCTTAAACTTTGTTCTATCTTAGGACTCTTCAAAATCCACTTTTTTCCATGAAACTTCATCTGATCTCTATCTTGTATCCTTGATTCAATCTCGAGCGTCCACCCCTGAGTTGAGCAATCTGCAATGCACAGAACCCAATTAGCACAATCTAAACTGTCTATTAGCTTTAATGATCATCTGACCATTAATTTTGTAATTTAATGGTTGGATGGCCAATTAAAGGTAAAACAGAATATTTTATATAAAATCTTAAAATTATTGACCTAGATGCTCTAAGTGAACACTAAATTAGGGGTATTTTGACCAAAATTAAACACTTAACATGTTTGACGTGTCAACAAGTTAAGGCTGAACATCATAGACTAGCAGGATTACTACAGCCACTTGAGCTACGAGAATGGAAGTGGGATCATATTACTATGGACTTTATCCTAGGGCTACCTAAGACATTTAAGGGGCATGATATGATATAGGTCATCGTCAATCGACTAACCAAGACAGTACATTGTATCCTCATACGACAAAATCAATCCACTGACAGCCTATCTCAATTATATATTAAGGAAATAATTAGTTTGCATGGGATACTACTTAGCATTATTTTCGACAGAGACAGTCGTTTTACCTCGTAATTATGGAAGTCAGTACAAAAGTCCTTAGGATCCTCATTAAGTTTTAGTACGGCTTTTCACCCTCAGACTGATGGGCAATTTGACGAACAATTCAGGTATTGGAGGATATGTTAAGGGCATGTGCAATTGACTGGAAGGAAAGATGGGATGAAAGTCTACCCTTAGTTGAATTTGCGTATAATAACAGCTTCCATTCAAGCATCAGAATACTCCCTACGAAGCGTTTTATGGAAGGCCTTACCGATCACCTGTGTGTTGGAATGAAGTCGGTGAAAACAAAATCATATAGTCAAAGTTAGTGGAATAATGCGCAAACAAGGTAAAGCTTATTAGAAAGTGGCTTCTTGCAGTTCACAGTCGACAAAAGAGTTATGCGGATAGGGGACATAGACAGTTGGAATTTGAAGTTGGAGATCATGTCTTTGTGAAGATATCTCCGACTAAGGGCGTCATGAGATTTGGGATAAAGGGGAAACTTAGTCCTTGATTCATTGGACCATTTGAAATCCTGGAAAAAGTAGGAAAAACTGCCTATAGGATAGCGCTACCACCCCGGTTATCAGAAGTCCACAATGTGTTCCACATATCCATGTTAAGGAGGTATATTCCTGACCCTACACATGTTCTTGAATAGGTACCACCCGAGCTACGGCCGAATTTAACCTTGGAAACAAAACCAGTACAGATTCTGACCAGAAAGATCAAGACACTATGGCATAAGGATATCCCATTACTCAGAGTTTTGTGGAGAAATGTAACAATCAAAGAAGAAACTTGGGAGGCCGAATCAGAAATGATAAAGACTTACCCCGAAATCTTTTCCTGTAGTAGAGTGTAGAATTTTAAGGACGAAATTCTTTTAAGGGGGTAATGATGTCATGACCCAAATTTTTGGAGACATTTTGTATAAAGAACAATCATGATGTTGCTATTTGCCAACGATATTGTAACTTGTCTATTTTGGGAATGAATATATGTTTATTATATGATTAATGGTCTTAATAGGTGGTTGGATGTTTTATCTTAATTAAAATAACAAACTAAGGAATTTGTGAAGAAAATAATCTTCACTAGATTTTACACTCAAAATGGAATCCATCGCCTTAAAGAACACAAAAAACGAAGCTCGTATGAAGAAGTTATAGGCGTTTGAAGATTGAGGTCATTTTTGTAAATTGTACCTAAAAACGAAAAAGACGAAAAATGCAAGGGGCCATTTTGATAATGGCACCCCCGTCTTCTTCCTCCTCTCGCCACCTTTCCCAATTTTTCCAGAACTTCCACACCTCCTCTGTAAGGTGGTGCCAAAAGAAATGGCGGCACCACCATAAGGCGAGCATCGCCTTAGCATGGCTATAAATCCTGATTCTCCCCTCCTCCTCAACCATCCTTTTCTCCCTCGCCTTCTCATTTTCTTTGGATATCCTCACCCAAAAACATTCGGTAGGCTAGGTTTAGCATAGGAAGGGGGGCCGCACTCACTAGAAGAGGCGCCATTACAGGTTGCCAGGTGAGTTCCCACTTTCTCCTTATTTTTCCCCTTCTTTCCCTCCCAGATCCATGCCAGATCTGGGTGTTTTCCAACCAAAAATCACAAGGGAAAAACCCCAGGTGTGATGGGTCTCCCAACCTGTCAAACTCGATAGTCCCGGGGATGCTCGGCTATGACACAGGCCCAGAACACTCTCCTGGAGGCAGTCCTCGGGCGTGTATCGCGTGCGGGTGGAAACCCAGCTCAACTAGGACGCATGGGGCCTCCTGGGAGCCAAGGCGCATCCCCCCCGCGTCGGGGACGCGTCTGTGGGATGTCTCCTTGGACACACATTGTAGCACACCGCTTGGGCATGCACGCAGTCATGGCTCTACCGGGACGCACGAGCGTCCTAGGAACCGTGACGCGCAGACCTGTAGGGATGATCTTGGTTCGTCCGTGACCTTGCAACACTAAAAAGACAATTACAGGAGCTGTAGGACTCCAATTAACAGTCTGAAAGAACCATTGCATCCGTAATTTCAATGCGGACCTAATGATATACTAAAAATTTAGGATCAAGAGATTAGATCAATCCAACAATGTCATAAAGTGACCCCTAGAAGCCGACAAATCATATAGATCTAACCTTTGCCCTGTAAAACCTAGAAATAACTTCGGAATCTTATGTTTGAACATCATTTAGGACTTTACCAAGGTATTGACTTGAATTAAAGACAGGCACGAGCTTAGAAACGATGCTCGAGGTAGGTAGTCTGATACTATATCTAGTATGTGTTTTAAACCATGCCGTTCTTAAACAAGTATGCGGGACCTACTTTCATGATTTATGTATTTGACAAATCTTGCATTGAATTAAGAATGCTGTTGGGAAATAATGTTTTTATACGAGTTACGGATTCATGACATTGCATAAGGTACTAGCATCAGTAGATGTTATGCATTACTCGCATACTTTGAAAACAAATGCATAAATTGCATGACTTATGTTGATTGAGATTTGGATCATCTATGTATGTTTTTGGGCTATGGAGCCTAGTGGGCACTATGCTGAGGGGTACAGGTTTGGCCTCCTAGCCTCTACCACCAAAAAGGTGGATGGTATCGCTGCCAAAAATGGCATTGTCCCTTCCCTGATTGCTGTGGTAAACAGGGACGACCACTGGAGGTGTTCACGGCACCCTTTCGGGGACATATCCATAGTTGCCGTGGAGGCTATGGTAGACTGGTCTCTAAATATCGGAGACAAGCGATCTAGAGGGATTCTGATCATGAGCATAGTGACCCTATGATTTCAGTGATATTGATATGCATATAGCATGAAAATGGTCATAAACGAGTACTTGTGACCAGTTGACTTGAGACCTTGTGCATGATGATATCGTTTGACTCATATGAAGACTATTTTAAGTATTTCCTGATCATTATTTACTACTCATTGATTTGTTGTATTGTATAGATCTCATGACATACATATATTGATTTTGGCTTTCTGAAATTTGATATATTGCTAGCATTCCATACTGAGGTTTAATAAAGAATTTCAATAGATGGCATTAGTTACATTTTTTTGTCATAAAATTTGCACTTATTTCAAATTAAGCATCTCGTTGTCATACATGCAAACCCTTTGAACTTTGTATGATGCATTGCTGTGTTTTCAAAAAGGGTAGTGTCAGGTTACCTACTAGGTATGATAAATACTCAACCCAATCCATTATTTTTCAAATCAAACAATGTACAAATAGAAGGAGTATCAGGAGGCATTACACCCACAGTTGAGTAGGAAAAGGTAAGACTTAATTAGTGATTCTTTTGGTACCTATTGTAATCTTGGTTGTAAGTATTTATTTATAGCTGTGGCTGTGACTAACAATCCTAGGAGTAATATTTGTTTCGATTTGGTCTATAAATTGGCATGGCACTATGCATTGAGAGTTCATTATGACACTCGGGCTCTTCATACAATGATTTTTGAAAAAGAAAATTTTTCCCTGCATTCTTTTGAACAAAGTGTTTTAAAAATAGAGATCGATCTCGCTATATTTTTATAAAATTGCATTCTAAAACCTGGGTCATCACAAACCCTCAATTAGTTAGGATGTGATTAGAATGATGTAAGTTGGATGAAAACCTATCAAGAAACCTCAACTGTCCAATCTGTCACTATTTAAATAGTGACTTGTTGACGTTGGATCGGCGATCAGACCCCACAGATGAGTTTTGATCGTCAATCCAAAGCTGGAGGTGGTCTATCCGACCAATGTACACCCTTAAATTAGTTAAATCTGATCATGTAATGTAATGGAAAGCATAATTTAGATGTCCACATAGATCCAACTATAGATCTCAACCCTAAACTAAGGGCAGACATCAACAGATTCTCTGATCAACTCACATGAGTCTTGATCATCCATGTAAAGATCCGATAATGATGATCTAAGCCTTGGATTGCATCAGATTCTTAAAATTATTATCATAATTAACTATAAATATCTTTGTGTATGTGAATGTATTAAGAAAGAATTTTTATGCATTGTATAGATTAAAGTGCATGGGACCGATCAGCTAGTGGGAAATGGGTGAACTCACCACATGAGGTAGATGAAGAATTAAGAAAGCATGCCTTAATAGTAAGATGCATGTTTTAAATATGATCTTATTCTTATGATAGATACTATGTTACTTAAATTGTACATTTCATATGATATATGATGATGAAAAATGTTTATTTGTGAATGATGAAAAATTGTGATTTGAAATGCTACATGAATAACATGCTTATAATTGAAGCCTACTAAATGATATTAAAGGATACACATGATCTGTTCTTAAAATATCATAGCTATTATTGTGATAAAAAGGCATTTATGGTACATGGGTACCATTACATCATATGTGATGTATGAGTCTAGGATTTTACAGTACATCCTTGGTGGGCCATCACCTAATAAGTGAGGATGTTATGATTATTATGAGATATTCATATATATTATGGACAGGCAAGATGCTTGAATATTATTATTTTTACTTCTAGGTGTGGTGGCCTGAGAGTTTGTTTTAGAAAGGCATAGGTCTGGGGATGTTATGCTAGGAGAGTTATGAGCGTTTGGCCACCCGCTCTCTGAAATTGTGATGATATGGATACCAAGCTTAAAGGGAGGTTAAAAGTCAGGTCGGGCAATCATGGGAAGGTTGCCATTGTGACAACTGTGGTCCTTGTCCATGCGAACATGGATTTTGTTATTTCTCCTTGGTATAAGTGGATTATTATGCAGTTATCTAGGTGTGCTGTATGGATTTAGACTGCGGCATAGTAGTCCTTGTATTTTATGCACTATGGTGCGTATACAATAGCATCATGAGATGCTTATATGATGGCATGATGAGATGCCTTATATGATGATGGCATGATGAGATGCCTTTTATGATGTTACCAGCAGAGGTTGGAGTGTTATGAACCCCGTGTGATAAGGGGTATATTTATGAGACCCAGTATGACTTGGGAAGGTAGGTTATAAAACCTATGGATCATGTTCATAACTTTGTACGGTTTTTAATGATTTTAATATATATGATATATTCCTATATGTATATGCTGGAGGGCATAGTTTCATATAAGTTTTTGTATGGGGAATTGAATGGGTAGATATACTATGCAAAGTATAGTTTATAGAATTGGAGTTTTATATCATATAAAAAATGATAGTAATAGATATTTAAAATAACAATGAATTATATACATTAAATATATCATTTAAAGTATATGTTCTAAAATGGGATTACGATAATCATATGGAGAATGAGAACTACCAATAGTTATTTTATCAATGAATTGCAGATAATTGAATTATTAATGAATTATTGAATTATGAACTATGTTGTAAACTTCATTGCATATAAGCATCATGATGAAATTGAATATTTTAATTGATGTAAAATGCTTAATTATTATGTAATTAACATGTTTTCTTAACTCTCTCCTACCAAGCATAGCTTGCTAAGATATTGTAAATGTTTTATGTTTACAATATCTCAGATATAGATAGATAGAAAAAGACATACACAAGCAAGAGGAGTTCAACAGGCATACTTCGACGCTCAGGTTTATAATGATTATAGGGGTTGTGTATGCGAACCACTGGATGGGTCCTATTGTTTCATAAAATGCATGTCTCTCTTCTATAAAAACTATATTATGTATAGTATGGGAGTTAAGGTGACATCTGGGTTTTTGAAAAAATGAATTTTAAAGAAAACTATCTTCTGTTGTTTTTGAATTTTAAAATTATAGGCATGCTGCCTTTTGAAAATAAACAAGAAAATTTTTCATGAAAAACCTAGGGTGTCATAGAGCAGGGTCACTGGGCTCAATATTGTTCCTTCCAAATGGATGTACTTAGGTAGTTGTGTGAAGAAGGTCCAAAGATAGTTTCTCCTAACCTTGAACCCCATTCTCCTATAGAAGAAGTTCATGAAGGACAACCTATGCCCTTCGAAAGATAAATTTTGGCTAGGGAAGTACGTACATAAATACCAAAACTCTTCTATTTTCCTTTTGTAATAGTCATATCTAAACCTCTATAATGTATGAAGCATTTCTAATTTGCAGGTGGGTCAATGCCTATTAGCCTTGATACCCGTCAATGCCTATAAGATTGAGTCAAACCTTTTGTACAAAATTAGTATGCCTCTACACACTAAACACATGTCTATCACCATGGTTTTGAATGCAAATGCCTACCTACCATTTCCTTATGAAATGGAAATATTATAACTGTTGGGAAGGAATTGCATATCATGTTGCTTGTCTGAAGGAATTTTTCATTCACTAAGTCCATGGTATATATCTTTTCATACTACCATCCTAGACGATAATCTTTAGCTAGAGACCTGAATTTAATTATTTATTAAGTATATCTGAGGTTAATCAATAGCAAAAAGCACCATTGAGATTGCCTGATGTTGCAACATTGACTACCATTGTACCAATGGAACTAGTACTAGTATTTATATTTATATTTCTTTCTCATCATAAAATTGAATTCCTTCAAAGATCAATGACTAAAAATCTTTGTAGCTTTTACAGAATCCATTGAAGGATTGCTTGGATGTCCCGCCTAACATGCCTTGATCCCTAAGGTTACTCTACAGAAACATCAACAAAGACAGGGCAATCAACTCCATGGGTATTAAGGTCAAAATGCTTGTGGATTGCATTATTAAAGTGCCACTTATGACAAAGGACCTTATTATGAGTATGCCAATGGGATCAACTCAAGCATCCTCTCATTGCCTCTTGTGTGGGGTATATGTAAATATCTACTTCTACAATACTTAATATTACATGTTATTTTTTTATGGTAGGTAATAATTATTTATTTTATGTAGCTTCTTGAACAATGCAATGGGCCTTTTTGAGGTCAAGGATGTACTTTACCAATTCCTTAACCCTAGCATCATTTCTAAAGTAACAAAGTAATGGCCTATGGAGAGGCGAGTTGATGATATGTTGTTGAGTTTCTTCCAATGCTCTGAAGGGCAATGCTTAGTGATTCCTTACTATAGTGGATAAGTTTTAATTTTTTAGTTCTCTTACTAACTTATGTTCTACACACAAGGATTCTAAACTTTAATTACAATTCATATGATTGTATTTATAGGTCTTATTGGATGCTACTCATTTAGGATGTACGTGGGGGCACACTTTGTTTTTTTATTCTTATGGATCATATATCCATCCCACCCTTATGAACTATGTGTAGAAAAGAAATTTTTAATCCATATTTAATGCATTTGAAATATAAATTTGTAGTGCATGTTTAATATGGTCTAGTACGATTGAGACTATACAACCGTAGAAACTCACTTGGAAGAATGTCAAGGTATATGAAACAATTAATTACTCTATTTTATAAGCTAAACTTATAAAATTATAAATAATATTTATTGATTCTTTCTATTTTCTCTATTGCACAGTGTCTTAAACAGCAGTCTAATTGGGAGTGCAAGTACTGTGTGCTAAGATACATGCGAACATAGTATTCAATAGTGTTGGTGTCTACCACTTAAAATGGATAGACTGATTATGAAATGAATTTCAATTAGAAAAAATGTAGTAACTACATCAATGTAAATTGCCATATCCACTAATAAAATATCCTTTTCATTGACATGCATGTGTGTCTTCTAATTTTCATTATTTTTATTGAAGTATATATATTTTATGGGACGAATGAGGGGAACATGGAGTGCGGAAGTAAATGTGTATGTGTGTATAGACTTGTACTTATAAATGAAGTGAATGTGAAGGTTGCAGTGAATGAAGTGAAATGTGTTATGTTTTCTTTTATCAAGTCTTTTCAAGATAGGAAAATGTTACATATTTCTTGAATATATGTGGATGGATGATGAATTTGGATGTTTTATCAAATGTGGAAGTGAATGTATATTTTTGTGTTTAATGATTGTAGGAACAATGTAGTAGGTGGTACATTGAATGTATGTAGAAATGCAGGTCATAATTACAGTGTAAAGAAAAGAAAGAAAAAAAGATTAACTTTTAAAGTTAGAATTTGGAATTTAGACTTTAAAAGTTCCTCTCTTTCCCTTCATGCCTACTCCCATCTTAGTCTTACACACCCTTTCCTCATTTCATTTCCATGCCATACATCCTTGCCAATATTCCTTCTAAGAACCAACAATTCTCTCTTACATGCCCTATCCATCTCTTAACTTCTATGCCCCTTGCTTCCCTTTCTTATAGGCACCACTCTTCTTTTCTTGTTTAATCCACTCTCCTCTACTAACTCTCTTCCCAAAGTTCTAGTGAGAAGAAACATATACTCAGTCCACTCTTTTCACTCTTTTTCCTTGAAGTTTGTGAACAATGAAAAAGGAAATGAAAACCTTGTGCCTCTTTTCATGGCAGCCAAGGTTTCTTCTTATTAAAAGTGGCTTAGGTATGGTTGTTGTTCTTTTGGGATGTGGCATGTTGGGTGATTCCCTCTTTGCTTGTTAGCTACAAACACCATATGCCTCTTTCCATGGAAGCCAAGGCTTTACTTTTATGCCTTAGTTTAAGTTTGTTAAGTAGTTCTAGATTTATTTACTTGTTCAAAATCTGCCGGCTAGGTTAAAGTAGATTACCTCAGGTTTTAATTGAAACCCATTTATTAAAGAGCGTCTATGGGATTGATTGGTATTTGCTAAGTCTATCTACAATAGATGTGCACTTGTGGAAATATTAAAATATAACAAGTTTTTGGCATCATTGCAGCTGAGTTTTTAGTTAGATCTAGGTTAAAATACTTTACCACTAGTTATAGTTTTTAGGACTACATCTAATTCAATTGCATTTTTGCATTATTTTTTCTTATTTCTAAAAACTTCCTATACTCACTTTTCTTTCTATTTGTGCGGGAATCTACAAAAGACTTGGAGAAAGACTTACGATAGTCATAGTTTTTTATTTTGAGTGAACTGTAGTGAGGCAGTTGTTGTGCTTTATATTAATCACATTTCATTCATATGGGTTGTAATAATATAGGTCAAGGATGAGCTATCTTAAAATAAAAGAAGGGGTAATATGTACATGGACTCATCCTTGTTCGAGAAGACTATTTTCAGGACCTTACTATGAGCTATTCTAATTTCTTTCCAATTCCTAGATTAGGGTTATATTAGCAGTTTGATTTTGTGATAATTGGTTGGTAAATAAAAGCATATAGCCTGCATTCATTTATTTAATTGTTGCATGATATTTATGACTATTGTATTAGTAAGCCACTACTTAATAAGGATAGCTTAGGCTAGCCAATGACCCAAGGGTGTGTACGTGAATTGCATTAAGGAGGATATATGGTGGAAAAACTATTGTGGGAATGTGAGAATACTTAATTGGTTAGTAAGGGCACTCAACCCTACAAGATCAAGGGTGGATTTCATCACCATTTGTTTGTCCACCGAGGTTAATAATTAGCTTATGCACAACCCTAGCCTTTACAATTTAAATAGCAATCACTTAGAAGAGACCTAAGAAGTTCATGATCCCTTAGGACGCTCTTAGAAGGAGGTGGATTAATGTCATTCCAATGGACCGTACTTGATTAGTTGCATTGATATTTAAACTACTAGCTCTGCAACACACTTAGTGACTTAGATTACCTACATAGATAACTAAGGGGGGACATGAAGCAGTTGATCAAAATAGGATTTATCTGGTAAGGAGTAAGACAAGTCTAAAAGACAGGAGGATCTAAATAGGTGAGGAGCTAAATAGCTTAAAGATATTCTAAAAGCCTCTCACTATGCAAAAATAAAGAAAAATAAAACTTCATCTTGAAAGTGAGAAAAATAGAAAGGTAAATGGCGGAAAAGACTATGAAAGATCTAGGGTTTTGAGGAATTTTATTTTGAAGTAGATCTTAGGTTTTCCTGCCTAGGAAACTACTTAATTGCTAGCTAAGCAAGGGGGAGGTGTCACCTTCTTAGGAAGGTGGCTCCCTCCTTAAGCCAAAAAGTGGAAACTCTAATTAGGTGGAGGAAAAGATGGAAAATGGATTTTCTCTCTCGATTGGTCCACCGCATGACTCTATGTGGCATGGTTGCATGTGGCTTGATGGCTCACTTTGATGGTCCATTCCTTGATGGATTGAATGGTTAAGTCCTTTGGTTTCAAAGTTGGAATGGCTTGGCTTCCATTGGCTTCCTAGTTAGACTCAGAAACCTCATGTATAACTTTGATTCTTATGCAAAGTGGGGGTAATGCATGGATTTTGCACCTTTGGTGTTTCCCATTGCCTTCTTGTTTACTCTGAGATGATCTTGAACCATGATCACACTTTGGAATGTTGAATTTTAGGTCTTTGGTTTGATCATTTGTTCTTGATCTTTAATTCTTTTCTCAATCAATCTCAACCTTTGGATCAACTTCTCAACACCTACAAAAGATGAAAAATCCTAATTAAATCCAAGGAAATTATGACTATTCACATACTTATTCTAGATTATCTTTTGAGCCTATAAAATAACAAACTTTTGAATTACTAGGTCATAAATGTACTAGTTACCAATTTTCAAGGAAAGCCTCAAATAACTTTATAATTTATAACACATGCGCCACTAATTGGGTACTTTTTATACAAACTTGAACACTTATCACATATTGGAATCTTTCCCACTCCATGAACTATGTGAATAACTCCATGGGTCATGTGCATGGTGAGTGAGTTGGTTTTTCTCAAATTTTCTTTTATTAATTCTACTTTAGGTTTCTTTGTTTAGTTGCTTGCATATTAGAATAGCTTAGTTAGTTTCCAAGTTTAGTTTTAGAAATTTTTTATTTTTAGGAAGTTTCTTTAGTTTTCTAGGTTAATTTATTCTAGTTTTGCTTAGTTTATTTTAATGAACGCATGTTAGTAAGGAAATTTTCTAATTCCATTAAAGATACTTATTTTTAGAAAGTTTTCTTTTGATCATGTTCCTAATTTGATGCATATTTCCTTTTCCATTTTATTTACTTTGCTAGTTTAATAAAATCAATCTTTCTTTGTTTGGATAAGTGATTTAAATAAGATATAATCAAATATACAATTCCATGAGATTCCTCATGGTACCAACCTCACTCGTGTATATCTACTACAATTGATTCATGCACTTGAATGTAATTTTTAAGCTACACCACATTTTCAGCACCGTTGTTGGGGAATCACAATGGATTTGTGGTTGGATCTTTCTTAGATCATTTATCTCTAGTTATAGTTTTAGGTTGCATTAGATTAGGGTTTTTGCATCATATATGCATAATTTTCTAATTCCTAACAAATTCACATCTCTATTTATTTACTGTGAGGGGAGTTGGGTGAAAGGAGCAACGATGATCCTGTGGGCCCAAGCTTCATGAGATTTATTAAGATTCATTAATTTCCCATATTAGGTTTTTTATTTTGGGATATGATGGTCCACACTTAATCTTCATCATAAATTCTATTGTAAGCTTTTCTCACTTTCTTTGCATTTGGTGTAATTTGTGTTATGGATGGTATTGTAATTCATATAGTTTAAGGTCATTCATCATAATTTGTCACATCTTATTTAGGGTTGTTGCATTAGTTTGCACCTATTTAACAATGGTTAGCCTAAGGTTGGCTATAACCAAGGCATAGGTTGTTTGATTGTAGTGTCTTATCTATTAAGGTGTTGTCCCTTTTTTTAGATAGTATACATTTATGCATTAGTTTCCTTTCATTGTAATTGCACTGCACATTTAATTGTTCTGTAGTGGATGTTCACATTGATAGTAAAGGCCTCACAAGAACCCTCATAAGATAAGGACTCCATTTCATCACCAGATTCTTGGCCCACCTAGCTAATCAAATCAATTCCTTGTATATTCATGATCCCAACTCTTTAAACTTAATTTAAAATGAAGTAGCAAGAGACTTAGGACTTCAAGCTCTTAGGACCTTTTAATAAGGAGCAGATCTATTGCCACTCTAGTGGCTTCTTAGCATCGTTGTTATAGCAGGTATGCAAAATCCAAGTGATTTTTTATGCCGTTTTTTGACATTTGTTGAGGTCTAAATACCACATTACATGAGAACTATATCATTTACTATAGAGAAAAACTTAACCAGTAAGTGATTGTTGATTTTGGACAAATGGAGGAGCTGTCTAGATTTAGGTCTAAATGCTACCACCCAACAAATTAACAAAGATTATTAAAATAGCTTATTAGTGGATTATTAGGATTTATTGCATATCATATAAAGTTGGGAGTTGCATTAGGAGTTAGGTTGCATCATTTAGATAGGTTTTCATTTTAGTGCATGCAAGGTCGTTGATCTCAAAACACAAAATTAGTGCCATTTGATCCTGAGAATGAATGAAATAATATGCAAAGGGTAATAAATCAAATTCCTAACCCCATACAAAACCCACCAGCTGTAGTGGAGCATAAGTTCATAAGAGATTTCTTTGCACCACTCTAGTTGAATACTCCATCATGCATCACATTACCACCCACTTATGCCAACCTCTTTGAACTTAAACCTTGAATTATAAAGATACTCTCAACATTTTATCGTCGAGAGAGAAAATCCATAACCTACATCATAAGGAATTCCTTGACATTTATGCTATGTTCAAGTTTTGAGATGTTTTAGATGATTCTATTAAACTTAGGTTGTTTCCCTTCTCATTAAAAGATAAGGCCAAATCTTGGCTCAATTCTCTAGAGATTGGTTCCTTGCCACATGTGACCAAATGTCTAAAAAAAATTTGAATAAATTCTTCCTAGTTTATAAGACTAATGCCCTTGGTAAGGAGATTATCAATTTCTAGCAAAGAGATCATAAGCAATATTATGAATACTATGAAAGTTGGAATGAATTGTTGCAAAAATGTTCTCACCATAGATTGGAAAAATGATATCAAGTTCAGTACTTCTCCAAGGCCCTTATACCTCAAAATAGATAGATCGTAGATTCATTTAGCGGATGGGCCTTCATGTTGAAAAGTGAGACAGAGTTCGGGGAGTTTTTTGAGACCTTGGTTAAGAATTCCTAGCAATGTGACTATTCTAATAGGAGGGAGAGAAATACCCATCCTCAAAAGAGAGGAAGCCTTTATGAAATATGTGTAATGATAGATACAACTTATGAAATTAACACTTTGGTGGGTCATATGGACAAGGTAAAAAAATATGTTCTTGAAAATTGATGCAAGATTTAATGCCTTCATTACTAAAAATGCATCCATGAAACCTCCACAAGGGGTTTGTTCCATTTGTTCTAGCTTGACACACTTAACATCTACCTATCCATTTAATTGAGTATTTCATGAATATATTTTAGAACAAGTGAATGCTATGAATATATGTCATAATCCTAATAGTAATCCTTATTCTACAACCTACAATCTAGGATGGGCTAGGCATCTTAACTTTTCATGGTCTAAGAACACTCACTAGGGTGGTTCATCTATGAACCCCCTGCTCAAAACTTTCCCAAAAATTTAGTTTACTAATAGCCTCCTTGTTTTCAGATTCCTCAGCAACCAAAGAAGACAACTTTTGAAGAAACTATGGAAAAAAACTTTAAATACTAGGATGAAACTAAATAGGTCATCACTGATAGTAGATAGAGCAACATCAATTCTCAAGCTATTGCCAAATAGAGATACAAAAGAGCTAATTGTTTGTTGATTTGAATGATAGAGGAAAGAGATAATTTTCTAGTCAACGAATTCCAAATCCTAAGGGCTAGTTTGAAATTGGATCAAGTTGAAGTAGACCACATGAGCATCAAAGTTCATAACTACTCTTAGGAGCATCCATTAAGTTGACAATAAAGTAGGGCAGACTGAGAAAAACATAAGGAGAATGAACCAACTAAAATGCAGGAGAAGGAGAAAGGTAAAAAATCTCATAGTCCATCTAAGCCAATATCATGCTACCTTATGTGGATAATGGATGTGTTTAAGCATGCGCAAATTAATATTCCATAGCTTAGTGCTATTAAAGACATTCTTCTAATGCCAAAATTTTTGAAGAGCTTTGCACATAGAAGCACAAGCTTAATTTGCAAAAGAAAGCCTTTCTCACCAATCAGATGAACTCTTTGATTCAGCACTAGACTCATCCTCAGTTTTGAGATCTAGGTTGTCCTACACTTTCTTTTGTTATTGGAGATCATGTCATTGATAGGTCACTACTAGATTTAGGGGCTAGTGTAAATTTGTTGCAATATTCTATCATGAGCAACTTGGACTTAGTAACCTTAAGATAATTGATGCCACTTTGTAGTTAGCAGATAGATCAGTAAAGATTCCATGTGGTATGGTTTGAGGATATTTTAGTATAGGTGGACCAGTTTTACATCCCTGTAAATTTTATCATCTGGGATACCCAGCTTGTAACAGACCTGGTTGTTAGATCCTAGACATTCTTAGACATCCATTTTTAGCAATGTTCAACACCACCATAAATTATAGACATGGTGTGATGAAGTTATCTTTCAGCAATAAGAAAGTCAAACTTAATGTATTTAATGCCAATGATCAACATCTAGATTGTGTATTCAATTTAATGTATTTAATACTGTGTAGTCAATTTAATTGAATGTTTAATTCAAGATGCAAATACATCATCATCTATTCTAGATCCACTTGAGGTATGTGCAGCACACTTTAATGGTGATGTCCATCTAGACAAGTCCTACTAAGGATAACTTCAAATGGGGACCTAGAGTGGAACTTCTACTTCATTCAATTTCTATTCTAGTACCACCAATGGAAAACAACCTACCTTAGTTCTTAAGCCACTCCTAGAAACTCTAAAATATTCTTGCGTAGGAATAGATGAATCCTTGCCTATAATCATACCCTTAGATCTAGATAAAAAAGCAGAAGGTAAGCTTATTAATGTTCTCAAAGAACATAAGAAAGCATTAGGGAGGACGATAATAGACATTAAAGGAATTAGCCTTGCGATGTGTATGCATAAAATTCACCTATAAGAAAATTCCAAACCATCTAGGGAAACACAGAGGAGACTAAATCCTAATATGAAAGAGGTAGCAAGAGATGAAGTGCTAAAACTCCTAAATGTTTGTGTCATTTGCTTTATATCTGAAAGCATTGGGGATAGCCCAGTTTAGGTTGTAACCCAGAAGTTTGGAGTCACGATAATCTGAAAATAGGATAATGAGTTAGTTTCCACTCACATGATCATTGGGTGTAGTGTTTGCATAGATTGCCAAAATTGAACTCTGTCCTGAGGAAAGACCACTTTCTTCTACCATATATAGACCAAATGCTAGAAAGGTTACTTGGTCATAGTTATTACTATTTTCTAGATCAATACCTCAGCTACAAGCAAATCCCCATAGCATCCAAGGACTAGGAGAAAACTACCTTCACCTACCCTTTTGGGATCTTTGCCTACATCATATGCCTTTTCAATTTTGTAGTGCTCTAGCTACTTTTTCAAAATTGTATGTTGAGCTATTGTTTGATATGGTGGAAATGTTTTTAGAAGTGTTTATGTATGATTTTTAATGTTTGGTTCTTCATTTGATGAATGCCTAAACCATTTAAATCTTATCCTTGGTAAGTGTCAAGAAAAGAATTTAGTGTTAAACTAGAAAAATGTCATTTCATGGTTCAAAATGGCATTGTTCTAGGTCACATCATATCACATAATGGCATATAAGTAGACAAAGCCATAATGGATTTAATGTCTAACCTTCCTCCTCCAAGGACGGCTAATGAAATCTGCTCAGTTTTAGGCCATGCTAGTTTCTATACACGATTAATTAAGCACTTTAGTAAAATTGTTAAGCCTTGTGTAATTTATTTAAGAAGGAGCCAACTTTTGTCTTTGATAATGATTGAGAATTTGAGTTCCTAAAGGCTAAATTAACTCATGCACCTATTATTCAACCATCAAATTGGAGTGCACCATTCAAAATAATGTGTGATGCTTCAGACTACCTGGTCGAGGCAGTGTTTTGATAAACTTCCCCATGTGATATATTATTCTAGTAAGACACTCAATGATGCCCAACTCAATTATTCCACAACAAAAAAAGATTTGTTGGTAGTGCTTGCCCTGGATAAGTTTAGATCTTACTTGAAAGGATGTAAGGTCATAGTCTATTCTGATCATATAGAATTCAAATATCTTCTTTCTAAAACAAGATACTAACTTAGTCTGATCCAATGGATACCATTGTTACATGAGTTTGATTTAGAAATTTAGGATAAGAAAAGTTCCAAAAATATTGTAGTAGATCATTTATCCAGGTTAGTTGTGGAGTCTACTAGCGAGAATGTGCCCATAATAGAAAATTTTCCAAATGAACAATTGTTGCACATTTCTCTATTGCCTTGGTACACAAATAGAGTCATTTATCTTATCATGTGTCAAATCCCTAATCATTGGTCTCAACAAGATGTCAAAAGATTTATTGCCAAGGTCAAATGCTTTATACGAGATGACCATTCTTGTTTAAGTACTATCCTGATCAAGTTATTACGAGATGTGTACAAAATAATGAACATCATAAAATCATGTCTTTTGGCCATGAGCATGCATGCAAATGCCATTTCAGCTCCAAAAAGACAACTACAAAGATTTTGTAATGTTGTTCTTATTGGCCCACTATTTTTAGGGATTCACATGCTTATTGCATAATGCGCGCTAGAAACATGAAGGAAAGGAATCTTTCTAAAATAAAAGTTTTCAATGGAATTAGAAATCTTCCAAACTAACAAACATTCACTAAAAGAAACTAATGCAAAACTATAATGAATGAATCTTGGAAACCTTACTTAAGGAAACTTGCTAAAAATGACACTTTCCTAATCCTAACTTTAAAAAATAAGTCTTTCTAAAATTAAGCATATAAAATTTTGAAAGCTAAACTAAGATGTGACTAACTAAACAAATAATTCTAAACTATCATGAAACAAAGCAGCAATAAACCACTTAAAGGGAAATCACCCAATCACCATGAGCATGACCCAAGGAGTTTTGCGCATGGTTCATGAGTGAGAAAATGGCCAGAATGATCTAACAAAGATAGTAACTAAACATCTAAAATGCTAAAATTGCTCCTAAGGAATCAAGCACATAAAGTGTATGGACTACTGGAAATTATGCATGAATCGTGCAAGGTAAAATTCCAAAAATATAGTGCTAATGAAGCTTAAAACAAATAAGGCATGGATTGATATATTGTGTGTGTGTGTGTGTGTGTGTGTGTGTGTGTGTGTGTGTGTGTGTGATTCAAGGATTGAAACACTCATAAAACTGGAAATTTAATGAACTTTGAGCATGAAATAACCAAGAGAAACTTTGTATGAATCATAAACTTTATTGGATGGAATTTGACATCTGAATTATGCACATGTTCATAGAGTACAAATTTGAAAATTTTGCACTATTCTAATGTTAAGAACTTGAATCAAAGAAAATTGTAGATGCACTCCAACAATCTCAAACTAATCTTTGCTATCATGCACGTGAAACCCAAAAGAGCAATCAAAAGAGTAAGAGCATGAAAATGAGAAAGAAATCAATAAGAACTAGTCCTAAATCTAAGTGAGAAACAAGGAAAAGATGGAAGGAAAACAAAGACATGAAAGCTACTATCCTCTTGGCTATCACTGCAAGAGGAAAGATGACTTTAATTTTGAAGAATTAAGTGAGAAAATTAAGAGAAGTGGGAGCAAGAATGAAAGGAGATCAAAGAGGAACCATGTGTTAGAAACTTAAACAAAAAGAAAGCAATAAACAATCAATGAAGGAATTAAAGGGAGGTAACAACCTAGAATTGAAGTGAAAATACTAAAGAAACAAAGAAAGGAAGAAGTTGTAAGCAAAGAAAGGCATCCAAGGTGTTGAAGTCCAAAACCTAAGAATATCTCCAAGTTGATGTGCTTGATTTCAAGGAGTTTGAAGCAACCCCTCTACTTGAATTAAGCATGGAATTCCATGGGATATTTGTAGAGTTTTGCTTTCCAATTTGATAAGATCCTATCATGTGAAGAAAAAAGAGAATTAAAACTAGAATTATAGGTAGGAAAGTTAGGTGGTTGAATGGAGACAGATGATTAGAAAAGTTAAGTGAGGTGAGTGAGTTGGACTTTCTAAACCTGAGCAAAGGGAAGGGGGAGGCATTGAATTCTATTTGAGGATGGGCTATGCAATTCCTTATGTTAAAGTATATCACATGAGGAGATGGAAAGAAAGTGAAAAAAGGTAAGAAAGATGGAGGAATTAGAAGGTGAGAAGGTGAGGTAGTTTAGTGAGGAATGGAAATAGTAAGTGGAGTAGGTGGAGTGGGGGGAATTAGAAGGAGGGAGGCACCACTTTTCAAGGAAGGTGGTGTGGAACTCCTTCTCTTTCTGATTATGTAATGTGGTGAGTAGGAAAGAGAGAGAAAAGAGGTGGGGAAAGGAGGAAAATAAGAAATTTTGACTTGGTTTCTCTCTATACCCATTATAACCAGAATGATCAAGAGCCATTAGAGTGATAATATATCTCATCTTTCAAAATGGGTTGTATGAGCTCAAAACCATAAATCTCTTGCTACTTGATTCTAAACTAAGATTTTAAGGGTTGGGATTGTGGACATACAAGAATTGATTTGATTACCTTGGTGGGCCAAGGATTTGGTAATGAAATCAAGTCCTTATCTTATGAGGGTTTTTGTGGGCCCTTACTATAAATGTGTTCCATCTACTATAAAGCAATGAACGTGCAATGCAATACAAGGAAACAAAAATGAATGCCTACTTGTATGATATTTGATAAAGTAACCTTTGTTAAATAAGTGTAATCTAATGCAATAGCAATAAAAAAAAGTGCAACAAGTATAATGAATGACCCTAATCTATATGAATTCACTACCAATCAATACACAAACTATAATAAATGAAACTATACTAAGAAAATAAGAGAGAGTGAGAGATGCTTACATGGGGTTTCTGATGAAGATCAAGTGAGGGCAACCATACTCCACACTAGACCTATATTATTACAACAAATTTAAAGTAAAAGAAATAATTTCTTTCCTAACTAACATGTATTTAAGAAAGGAAACTAATGCAATACTAGAATGAATGAATGTAGGAAACTTGCTTAAAATAACGCTTTGCCAAAACTAAAACTAGATTAGAAACTTTCTAGAAACCTAAAATGAAAAATAGGTAACTACTAAAATCTTAACTTATGGTAAGTAAAGAATCAACCAACAATTTAGACATGAACTTCAATCATCTTGCTCATGACAACGAAAGTGTGTGCATGATTCATGGAGTTAAAGAAGGCCAAAAATATGAATTAAAAGCTTATTGACACTCAAAATACTCACTAAACTAAATATAAAGCTAAATGGGTTCCTATGATTTCAAGGAAACAAAGTGTATGGGTTGCTAGATATTGCAAGTGAAACATGAGATGAAAAAAAACAACATGGTGTATATGAAACAAAATCAAGTAAGGCATGGAAAGCAAATTAGTAAGCACTTTTCATGAAATATAACACTCAAGAATTGAAGTACTTTGTTGCTGGAATTAATTAGTAACAATGATCATCAAATGACTTTATTCATTGACTTGAAATTACATCAAAAAGTGGTGCACATGTGCATAGAGAACAAGGCTGAAAATTGTGCACTCTTCTTAATCAAGATGTCAACTTTAAATCAAAGATGAAACATACTCCAATGATCATCTAAACTCAAATCTCATGCATGTGAATTCAAGAGAGAAAATTGAAGAGAAAGATGTAGGAAAGAAGAAACAAACAAGTGAATGGACAAGTGAAAAACAAGGTGATCAAAGCAAGAAATAAGAGAACATTAAGAGGGAAACAAAATGGATTCAAGCTACTATTTCTTCTGGCTGTTACTACTAGAGATGCAGTAACTTGGATATTAAAGAATTAAGCTAGAGAAATAAAATAAGTAGAAGCAAGATTCATTGAAAGCCAAGCTAGCTCTATGCACATGAAAATAAAGCAACGGAAGAAAAGAAATAAAGAAGGAATTAAAGTGAGGGACCAACCTAGAATTGAAGTGAAAGAACAAAGTAGAATAAAATTGGTGAGTTTCATAGAACACTAAAAAAAAAAAAGGAAGCCAAAGCACTCTAGATCACCCTTGGATGAGCCTCCACTTTTTCAAGAAGTTAGGAGCTACCCCTCTACTTGAGTTGGGCATCGAAATCCTTAGGTATATAGAGATTTTTGGCTTCCAATATGTTGATATCCTATCATAGGAAGAAGAAGGAGAATTAGAACTAGGACTTTAGGATAGGAAAGTAGCTAGAGAAAGAAGATTAGAAATTACTTAAAGTGGAAACCCTAGGATGCTACAAAGAGGGAGGCACCACTTTTTTAGGGTGGTGCATGCACTCCCTTGGAGAGGAACTCACATGGAAAACAAGCTTGAAATGAGATAAGAAAGAGGGAGGAAAGAGAGAGAAAAGATATAAGGAAAGAAAAAAATGGGGGACTTAAATGACTAGACAATCTATAGCCTTTAATTCATGAAGTCCTTAAGGGAGATTTCTTAGGGATAAGAAAGAAATTTTTCAAAGGATTTTTCTAAGAAATCTGTCCCTTCAGTGGGAAGGCACTTAGGACCCAAAATCTCAAAGAATTGCCCATTTATATAGAATAGTAAAGGGGCCACACTATCAGAGGGGAAAGATGTTTTTATATTTGTGAATCATTCTAGAAACTTTGTCTTTCCTAAGGCTGTTTGCCTTTGGTAAAGATGAGGAACTTGAGTGTCAGGTTGCCTTGGGGTTTTCTTAGCTGATGAAGTCTTATTATTCTATTTTTGTAGTCCTGAATTCACACACAACTACGATATAATAACACTCTTATTTACTCATAGTCTTGTGTATAGGATCCCTTTGCCTAAAGTTAAGACACCTAATGAGTGGTCTAGTATGCTGCAAGAAGAAAGCGTAGATTCAAAATGAGTTTTTGCACTGATAAAAACTTTTTCTCACTAATTAACGTAGCTTAACATGAAACCTCTTCAAAGATGGTCTAACCTAAAGCTGGCCCATATAACCATAGTATCTTTCCTAACTCCTATGTTTAAGAGTCTTTCTTAAACTCTCCTTCTGTCCAACATCTTAATCAATAATGCAAGCTTTCTTTCTATTGAACTACACTGGCACTGCTGCACAAATAGTTATAGTAAGCAGCATAGCCCCTTTGAAGCTCGTTTTGGCCATTTTCGAGCACGATTTTAAGTCCTTTGGAATTCTAGTTATCTAGATTTAGTAAAGTTTATATATGTGTGGATTTGGAAGGGTTTTCTCTTGCTATTGCTTATGACTCTATGGTCCTTTATTCGACTTAAAATCATAGCACACTATGAGCTCCTACTTTCCTCTCTTTTTACCTAAGAAACTATTTGACCTATATCAAAACATATTCAAATATATTGCACACAACATAAGCATTGTGCCTTTCTTTGTAGGCATCCACAAGGCTTTTCAAAGCAGAGAAAATAGTATACAATTTATCAAAGTCAGTGAGGCTCATTCCTAATTTATTAACTTACAAATTTTTTTTATTTAACTTACTCTTTCTAACTATTACTTAATTACTTACATTATGATATTAGCTCATTGGGTGGAAAATCAGAGGGTAATCTCATTTGAATCTCAATGCTTGTCTCTCCTTCTTTGTATAGTATGCTCTTGTGTTTGGTCGACTAGATGCCTTGTGGTTAGTTGAAGCAGATAACTGTGGTATCCTACCATAACAACAAACAGAAGTCTTTATACATGTCTCCATCTTAGGTTTAGGTAGTTAGATGCCATTGAATTTTCATTCCCATTCAATGAAGGTTTCTAGAAGCATGTGTCGATTAAGTTTTATAGTTGGATTGGATTGATTAAGGACATCCTAGATTAGATTTGCAGGGGTAGCATAGTAGGATTAGCGAACATTCTTGGGTTTGCGGAGAAGCTAGATTGGATGGTTAGCTAGTTAGAATAAGTTTCTTGGGTTGTAAGATCCAGTTGATTACCATGACTTGAAGGAATATCAAGTGTCAAATAGCTTGACTGGACAAGGTATCTTGATTAACTAGCTTAATTTGTAAGAGTAGCCCCACTTGAGTTCTTAGCCTTTGTGTTTGCCTTATTTTCTTTCTAGGGAATGCTTTACTCTAACATCGGGTTATGGCAAGTCCTATCTCAATCTTTTCAACACAAGTCCTATATAAATCTCTCCCAAAATCGATCAATCTAGGCATAAGAAAATCCTCACCTTAGTCTTGTTGAAAGGCTCTTATTGACGTGAACATGCTTTCCTATCTTTTGATTAGAAAATCAAATGATAGCCCTACTCTTTTAGTAGAGCAAAGATTGACTTATCCTCTTAGCGTTTATTCTTCAGAATGACTGGGCATACTTGTTGTATTTGTTTATATAGTGAAAACTCTTTTCTTGCTAGTTTTCATCCAAAAAAAGGTCTAGGAAGATGGTCCATGCTTACTTGTGTGTTTCCTGTAATTGTTGCTCCAATAGCTTTAACACAAATTGTACAAACTACAAGTTGATGTAGGACACACAACCCCTATGTGTGACGACCCGGGTTTTATATGACGCAAATTTGGTAAAAAGGCAAGATCTCTTGTTTTATAAATATGAAATGCATGAAAATCTTTTTCCTTTTGGAAAACAATCTTTCATAAAAACCCCGAGTGTTAAAACACATTCTCAAATTATCTAGCCATGGCAAAATTTTAAATTAACATTATTCCCAAGAAAGTGTTAGTCACAGCCTCAGCTATAGAGAGTAACTACAATCAAGTAACATTGAAAGATAAGGTAGGGGTTTACTTACTTGCACTTAGTCTGGGTGTCTTCTATCACAAGCGTTCCTTGCCCTTAAGTATTTACTTTGTGTCTGAAAAATGTTGAGGATTGGATGAGTATATACTATACTCAGTAGGAGTCCATCACTACTAGTTTTATAATAAATGAGATGTTTAAAATCATATGCTCTTTCAAAATATGTGCATGGTTGAACACTCATGTTCAAGCTCGGAATTAAAAACCATTGTCAAACCGAAATACTAACGACTTAAAGGATCACATAATCCAAATTGAAAGTATCATATATATATATATATATCATAACATTATGATATGCATAAGATGCTTCATTGAATCCAACTCATGGATATCTAGTATGGTATGGTCGACCAACCTCATATCATGTCATATGCAATGCAAATAAGTCAACGAAACCGCAAGGTCCAACTATGCCCACGACCTTGCCGCCGTGTGGTCCCCGGGTACCTGAGGACACTCAGTCATAGCCTCAACAGGACCTATGACACGTATTCATCATAAATCATGCAATTTATGCAATCAGTTGCAAAATGTGCATGCAATGCATAAAATCTGCTCATGCTAGTATTGCATTCAAAGTCATAACCCTGCCTAGAAGTCTGACAGCCTAGAAGCCTACTAGCCTAGAAGCCTGCCAGCCTAGAAGCCTTGTCAGGTCTTTCTGGCCTGCCCTCATCGGTCAAGCCTACACTTATCATGCAATCTATGCATGTAGCACATGTCTTGGCAATACATGCACAATGTATTTTTCAAAACCTGTCCTCTTTGGGTCCCTCACAACTGCCTGGCCCTCACAACTGCCTACCCAGCATCTTTTGGGCACTCCAGCGTCTTTTGATAACCCTCAAGGACATGTAATCTTTCAAAAACTCAATGCTCACAAATCATGCAATATATGCATTTGTTTGCAAAACCTATCTATGCATAGTGTATATGCAATTATTTGCAAAACATATCTATGCATAATGTATATGCAATTATTTGCAAAACATATCTATGCATAAAGCATTTATCATATGTATGCTGAATTAAGTCATGCTAAGCAAGTTATATAACTTATACTTAAAACATGCATAAAACAATCATGGCTCTTTTAAAAAGTCTAGTAGCGATGGAGCACTTACCTGGCTAGGTCGCGCTAACCCCTTTGTCCTCGTATGCTCCTGAACATGGTTTGGGGAATCAAGATTAGTTTGGCCTATCTTTTATAGGTTTTAGACTAGTTGGTCTTATTACTTATGCATTAAGGGTTCATCCCCATGCCTATGGGTGTCCTAAGGTCCTAATTGGGCCTTAGTATCATTAGTTTTCCAAAGGTCTAGTGGCCACGCGCCACCATCCTATTCTAAGAGTCGTGCCCATCTTTTATTGGGCCTCAATTAGTGATTTTATTGTTTGGGTGTGTTCGCATCGTCGACACAGACACAACGCCTTTCGCGGTGCCTCAATCGGAGCTCTAGATCTCAAGTTATAAGCTTTTTAGTATCACATGTACATAAGGCCTTTAAGAGTGAAAATGCAGAATGCTAGTGCGCTACGCGTCAGCGGTATGCGCCCCAGCGGCTTTAGGAAGTGGAAAATCTAGATTGCTAGCACATTGCGTGTCAGCGGCATGCACCCCAGCGAGCGCGTCTGTAGACGTGCTGGATTTCCCACCCGTTTGTTCCTTTTGCGGGCGTGTCCACAGACGCACCCATTTGGTTCTATCGAACACGGTCGATGCATTTCATCCAGGGGGGATGTTCTATTTGTTGGGGGACCGGGGCATCCTCAGGATGCCCTGGTTCGACCCTGTCGAACCAGTGAGGCCCAGGGTCCTTGGTGACTCTTCAGGGCTCTATTTTGCATGATTTTTCATGCAAAAACTTAGGGAAACTGAGCCTAGGACTACTGTGAAGACGGGTTTTGAGGGATCTTGAGCATACCTGGCTCATTACTGGGTTTTTCTGCTCGTTTCTCCTCTTGGTTGCTTCTCCAAAATGGGTTTTCATCAAGCTTTTGGGCTGCCATTAGAGGCGCCCAAGAGCTCTATTTATAGAGCTATAAGAGGGTTCTGGAGGGGGCTCTCACCGCGCTTGAATGGTGGTGGAGAAACCTCCAGAATGGCAGTGATTTCTCCTCCAATCATCGCCGTTCTAGAACCCTCTAGGAGGTTGAAGAAAGGGGGTGCCCGTATCAAAATGGGCCCCTGTGTTTTGCAGGCTAAATCCATTTTTTAGTGAAAATTACATTGAGGGAAGGGAGGCTTAGGAACATATGGTGGATTTAGAAGAGTTCAAAGGAAGGGGGAGATGGTTTAGCCTTCCCTTTACCTTTTGAGCTTGTGTAGGCTTTTCTTTCTCCTCAACTACTAGGGAATCCTTAGTATGTCCTACCTTATTATTTATTTACTTTTAACTCATAACTGCGGTGATTAATTTTGCTTGTTCTTGAAAGCTATGATCCTTAGAAGAGTTACCAATCTCATACTGCCCCTTAAGGGTTTGTACTAGTTAACTCAGGAATTTTCCTTTCTCCCTTTCACTTGACCCATATGATATGCCAACTTTTCAATGGATTGTAAGTTGGCCTGCAAAGTTTGCTTAGTGCCATTTTGAGATTGTAAAGAACTATGCATGAATAGATTTAGGGTTTCTGCAATGGACAGTTTCTTTTTTTGTAGCAAAAACTATTGGCGAATTTGCTAATGAGGCATTAGAGCACATGGAAAGGACTAAGGTGGAGAATCCCAGGTGGACCCCATTGGAAGTTATTCTTTGAGCAAAAAAACATTGGATGCCAATCCCATTTGGAATGTAAGTCTCAGAATAAGGATCGTTAGTGATTGGATTTCTGAATGCATTCGTAGCATTCACTTACTGTAAAAAATATTCATGGAATGTGTAGTTGGATGGGCACGAAGTGGTTGGATGCACGGGACTTGAAAAATCAAGCAAACCTCATATTGAAGTTGCATGGAAGATTTGTTAGATAACATGAATGCATCTAACTTCTAAGTATGACTATCAATTTTTTCAACCATGTGGACTAACATATCAATTTTGTTATATAAGTCTAGAGAGGCCCCTATCCCATGATGTGGTGGACCCTACCTTTAGTGAGTTGAGCCATGCTTTTCATCATGTCCTTCAAAGAGAAGGGGAATAGTTTCGATTTGATAGGCTCATTAGAAAAGTTATGGTACTTGAAGATTGCACATATGTCAAGGAATTCCTTGACATGGTGAAATGGGTCCTTTTTATCCAATCCATAGAAAGTTAGTAAAAATTGAATGACCTTTGTCTTTAAATCAAAATGTTATGTGTTAGTCACAAGTAAAACTATACATGAAGGAGAGCTTAATTTTACAAGGGTAGAATAAGCCCTCAAAGGCTTAACCTTCTTTGCTTCATTGGCCATGTCTACATTAGGTTTATTGATATCTACTTGATTTCTAATCCTTATCTTGTGGTCCATTCAATCTCTATATCTAAGAACACTAAGTTTGGTTTCAATGATCGATGACTTAGCATATGCCAGTGGTTGGTGTAGTGGACTCTATTTTATATACAATGAAAACAAGTCATGTATACATTGAAAGAGTATATATATATATATATATATTACCTAAACTAAAGTAAGCCTTAACTAATGCTATTCCCTATTGCAAATGATGTACAATAAAAAAGCACACACATTATGAATACCACTAAAGAAAACAAGCTAAAATTTATTTTTCTTGATATTTTGTATAGGGAGAGGCCTTTAGATTATTTTTGACCTAAGAAGCTCCTCCTCTCTTTCAGAGTTAACTTACTGCTTACCAATTAGATCTTATCATTGACCAACCACTTCACACCCTCCTTAGTCAGTTGTAGGTGATCTAAGTCATCGAATGTGTTGGCAAAGCTAGCAATTTAAATACCAATGTAGCTAATCAAGTAGGGGTGCTAGAGTGGCAATAATTCGCCTCCTTCCAAGAGGATCATATGAGCTTGTGGGTGACTATAGGTCTCTTTTAAATTGATTTTAAATTAATATGAAATGCTTGGGTCTATCCAATGATGTTCAACTTGGGCGGACCAAGGGATGGTGATGAAATCCACCCTTGTTCTTGTAGGGGTGATTGACCATACCAATCAATTGTGCATTGCCATAACAATTCGGTCAACATATATTTACCTTAAAGCAATAGACATGCCCCATAATGCAAGAAAACAATACAAGGAAATGTAAGGAGTCTAGAAAAGCTCATAATGGGGTCCTTAATAATGTTTTCTCATACAGAGGTGAATCCATGTACATACCATTTCCTCAACCCTGACCTATATTATCAAAATCTTTTTACTTGAATGAATCATGATAAAAAAAAGTACAAGCATAATCTCACTACCATTCAATAAAAAAATGCGATCTATCCTAATATTTTGTCCAAGTCCTCCAAACTTTTGCAAAAACTAAATTAGAAGTAAATCACATGAATTGAAAACAAATACAAAAATGAAACTAATGTATACAATCCTATCTATGATTAGTGGCAAACATAATTAACTTAGATACTAATTCAAAATTTGACTGTGGGTCCTCAGCAACAGTGCTAAAAATTTGATGTGTTTTAAATTATACTTCCTCAAGCACCTAGATCCACTATAACATAGATAATGAAAATAAGGGTTGACCTCATGAGGATTTCAATTTTTAGGATTTTTAATTAAATACCTATTTTAATTTACTTTAGCCTAGCCAATAATTCAATTAATTCTAAAATTGTTAAAGATTAAGAATTTTTTTCTAAAAATTATGAAATCACTTAGAAATGAAGCATAGGGTCTTGAATCCATTATAATGCAATTTGCAAAGTATATCATTAAGAAATTGGAATTTTTATCTTTCACCTATTATTTTTTCTTAAATCTCTATTGTAGGGATTTTTCTTATTTTTAAGAATTAACGTAAGTTAATATGTTTACTCAATTCATAGTCTGTCTTTTTAGGGCATAGACTATCAAAGTTTTTCACATATTAAGCTTTTCAATTTATCATATTTCATATCTTTACCATAGGAACTACAAGATAGTTCACATGTAAAAATCACTAAATACATAAATTAAGTGTTAAATTCCTTAAAATAATATTAAGCACAATTTTTATTTCCACTTTTATGTATTCAAATATTCATTCAATCACATCATAATTTTATCCTAATCCTAGGTAAAGGAAATTACCTATTGATGCTTAAAAATCAAATCACTAAAAATTTAAATCTATCAATTATTCTAAGATGCTTAGTAAAAATTACAGAATTCTTATAAGTTTAATTAATAAATAAAAATTCAATTATAACAAATAATTGAAATAAACTAACTATAACTTTCACATCAGTTGATGAAAAAGGTTACAATGATTACAAAGTAGGAAAATAAAAGAAATACAAAATCCTATAAAAAGGAAAGATTTCACATCAGGCTTTCCTTAACACATTGCCACCATTCTTTCCACCACCAAATGATGTCTTACCCTTGTTGTGTCATTCAACCAAGATAGAGGACATCACTTATCTAGCCAGTTGCTTAGTAGGTACTCATCAACCAACTCTAAGGGAAAGGTCATAGAGAATTTTGTGCATTGGATTAAGTAATGCTTAGAGTGTAAGTGACACAAGGATGCATGTAAAGGGCAAATAGTAGGAGAGAAAGATGGTGGAATGACTAATGCATGTGGGAAGAAGGAAGGTGATAAATGTGCTGAATGCTAGATGGTAAGATGATGGGTGAATGGGTGGAAGGCTTGGAAAGAGTGATGATGATATTGTGTGTTAAGGAGATGGTTGAGACATTGGATTCAATGAACTGATGGAAGGATGGATGTAAGATAGAGAGAAATGGTGAGTGCTATGCATGTATGATATAGTTATGAGGAGCTCCGTTCAGTTCAAAGAGTGATGTGTGGAATTGAAGGGTGGAAGATGGAAGGCGGGATGGAGTTGGATGTGTGTGTGTGTGTGTGTGTGTAGAGAGAGAGAGAGTCTCCTACTTTAGATGTTTTCTTCTTTACCTTAGGATATGCTTCATGGATTACATGGATGAGATCTCCTTTTTCATTTTATTCCTCCCTTTTTCTTTTTCTTTTTTTGGATTACACTTTGAAGCATAAAGGAGGAACAATGTAGAATGCATCAAACTCACCCCTCACCTTTTATAGTTCATGTAGATCTTAGGGAGACAGAGTAATCTTTAAGGAAGTCCCTCCCATCTCCTCCTTATCTCTTCCTTCTTATCCGATACTCATCTCTCTCTTCTTATTATCTCCATATCATAAAACACATTGATTTGTAGATGCAGAGGAGTGTTTCATGTTTTCATCCATGGAATTTGATTGGTTGTTTGAGGAAGCTTCCTCCCTCCCTTTCTTTCATCCATGGGATTAAGAATAGATGTCTTGGATCTCCTTGAGTTTTTCCTATTCCTATCTCTCTCTCCTTAATTCTCTCCTAGCCCACCATTAGTTTCTCCAACCAATATGATTCAAATTGAAAAAATTTCTTACTAAGGTAACACATTTTTCTCCTAAAAAAACTGGTGGGCAGCCCACCAAAAAAATCTCCACCAATGGGTCTTCATGTCTTCCCCCTCATGCCTGGATTCTTCTCATTGGTTTATCCTAGCTTACATGGATTCTCATTGAATGCTTTAGGATAGCCTGAGTGAGAAAAATCCTTGAAATTCTTTCTTTATAACCCTATTGAAAACTAAATGTAGATTTCGCATAAAAATGGAATGTATTATTTCACCTTTGCATCGGGAAATGATGTGAAGTTAAGAGTGAAGGTGAGTGGAAGATGTCTTCAAGAAGGACCCAAACTTTAAGTGCTTCATATGCATGGAAAACCTGACATGTGTGGCACATAAGCTTCACTTAAAAGTTCTTTAAGGTGGTGGAATGTATATGTGCATCCATTGAAGTTCTGCCACCCTATCTTTTGATAGTGACAACCTCTTTTGCATTGACATGGACTACCGATGCTTCAGGGTTTTTTACCGTATTGAAGTTGATAATTGCACCCATGTTGCAATTTGAACATTAGAACTTTGTCATTTATGTTATACAAGCTTATGATATTGATCTCTTTTAGAATTTTGAATGCTAAAAATAACATTTTTTTAAACTTATATCCTATCTTCCAAAATGTAAAATAAACCTTAATTAGTGATATTTAAAGTAATTCCAGGGTTAAAACTACCAAGCGTAAGGTTATTATGTGTAACATTTCTATATATATCACTATTCTATAACAATCTTTTGTACAAAAGCAATAACCACTAATGGCATATCCAGTATATTTTATTACTTATGCTCAAGGTCCCATTGCCTTCCAAAACAAGGATTCTGATATACTATGACCTAAGACATCTTCTTGCTCTTGACCTTATGTATCTTAAGTCTAATAATTGTTATAGATTAATGATTTAGTATATGTATGCAATTAGTAACAAGGTAATGAAGAGTTAGTTCATATTATTTTTTGATGAAGCTAAGTAGTGAAGGTGCAATAGTGCTCATATTACAACCACTTCTATTCCTTTGCATCTCTTGAATACCTCGCTTTTGAGAACTTTGTGTTCACTATAATGAAAAGATGTAAAAAACATTACATATTATTCTTATTTTACACATAAATCAGGGGAATTAAAATGTGAAAGCAATATGAGAGAGAGTGTGTCAATTATAGTTGAACTTCTTCAACTTTGTTTTGAAATACATAAAAGTGCAACTGGTCAAGTTCTTCACAGTCAACAATCCATGCACAACCACTTGAGAGAGGTTCACCAACTTTTGGAATAAATCCACCTAATCATTTCTTTCTTAGGATTCCTATCACATCCACTCATGATGAATGCTCTATGCTAAACGCCATCTCTTTTTCTACAATGTAACATTCAACGACCTATAACTCTGGCCAATTGTGATTTTGTAGATACCCTTTTAACACTTTCATGTACCTCTTAATCAAGTACATCCATCACAAATAAAAATGCCCATAGAGTTTGAGCTCATCAACGAGGTTCATTGTTAAGTGTACTATGATATTATAGAAGGATGGTGGAAGATTGTCTCAAGCTCACATAAGGTTGTCACTAGATGGCCTTTGATTTCTTATAATATTGAAACATCCACCACCTACTTGCATAAAACATTGAAGAAGTAGTAAAAATTTGTAATAGATCATCTAAGTTTATCCACCAGTATCAAACATATTGCTATGGGCAAGAGTAGTTGCATCAAAGTGTGGTAGTTATATGACTTCATGCATAATAATTTTAACTCTCCCATGGAGACATTGTTTTTAAAGATTGAAGAGTAGTTGTCTAGGAATTTAACCTCCAACAAGGTTTTACACACTACTCTTCTCTCCTTCTTATCAAGCACATAATATTTCTCAAACAAGTATGTTCCTCAATTCCCCCTATCTTATGGATGCAACATTCTCTTCAAACTCATCCTTCTGAGATCCATTCAAGCTACAAGTCCATCGTTTATTTTTCTTGGTATGTCAAACAATGTACCATTCAAGCTCTCATAGTCATTCTTCCCAATGTGCAGAATGTCACGCACATGCCATTCATGTAGGGATTTCCAAGAATATAGACTTCTTCTTCCAATTATTTGTAGAGTTATTGCTACATGTACATTTAGTTGCTTACTTCTTCTTGCATGCAAAATTAAGGTTTTTAAGCTTTTACAATACTTGTCATCAAGTCAACATCTTTAGAGATGTCCTTATCTCAACACTACCATTAAATTCTGCTTTTTTGAAATGGTATGGATGGTTTCTATGCCACCATCTTTTATGTGTGATGACCTGGTTTTTTGTAACACATTTTGTAATACATTTTTCAAAGGGAAGGCGCCCTTGGTAGTAAAAAAAATTTGCAAAACAAAGCAGCAGAAATTCTTTTCTTTAGAACATGTTTTGTAAAACCCAAGTCATCACTTCATACATAACATAAGTAGAATTTTATACAAGATAAAATTCCATTGAAGGAATATACTTTTATTAAATTTCAAAATCCATCCAATGGTTCACAATACAACCCGGGTATTAGCACAATACTTGTTTAAATTACATAATCCAAATTTCAAAGCTCACCATATAATAAAAATGCTCAATACAATACAATGCTCTCAAATAAAAATACATGTCTTCAAAGGATATATCCTGATTGATTATTCTTCCAAGTCTTCTTAAGTCTTGAGCTCCTAATTCTCCTTCTCTGTATCTAAGATATTGTAAATATTCAAACATTTATAATAACTCAGCAAGCTATACTTGGTAGAGGATTCAAGAAGCATAATAATCTGATAATATAATCCTAATACTTCATAATCCCATTATTCATACTCATAGATCAATCTCTTTACTGTGTCATATGTGTGCATTCTTACACATACATACTATATATGTCGCATATATATATACATTCAAAACCATGAAAAATAGTTAATATTTGAAACATCAATAGTCACACTCAGACACATTGAGTTGATAAATCATCCAGACTCTACTAGAAAATACTCCCCCTTTTGGGCAGTATAATCACACTCAGCCATACTAAGTTGATAAAACATCCAAACTCTACTCAAAAAATACTTCCTTATTTCGGCAGTATCGGCATCTCATTATGCCATGCATCATAATGCAAAATACTCAAAGGACTATTATGCTATAGTCTGATCCATACCAGCGCACTCGGATAACTGCTTTCATACTCCACGGATACCAAATGTGAAAAATCATCTATGTCATGTCTATATGGGGAGACAGACTGTCATAGTAGTGGCCTTCCCATAATTGCCCCACCCGACATTTTGCCTCTCTTTGGCCATGGTATCATCATACATATCACATTTCAAAGAGTAGGTGGCCAAACCCTCATAGCATAGCATCCCTAGGCACATGCCTATTTAAAATAAAAACCACAAGCCTCCTTGCTTGTATATAAAATATTCTTTTACTTATCACACATCTTGTTTGTTTATATCATCATCCTTGTATTTTGGTATTCATATACCGAGGATAGGATTTCACTTCAAACTTAGGGATCATCATTTACAATGAATGATACCCATGTTCATATAAGTTTAGGGATCACCATTCTATATGAATGATTGCCATGTATTGATTTTTTATACTTATCACACAATTTGTCTGTTTATCTAGAGCTGAAATACCTTCTAGTTCCCTATTCACTTAGGGTTTTCCTCAATTCTAACTTAACCATTTCATATGTGTTTTGGTTGGATCATAAGGGTTTTCAATGGATTTAATACAAGTATTTACATTATACTTGTCAACATTTTTAGACATAAGATCAGGTATTCAACCTGTATTTCGCATGTAGATGCATTCATAAAATCCTCCTACCTTCAAGTAGTGATTCATCTCTTCAGATCTTCCATCATCCTGATTGACGTATGTAATCTGTAAATCCATACATACTGTTAATATTTATAGAATCTAAATAATCCTATACTTTTTATCCTATATATATTCTTTATCTAATCTTGTCCTTTGATATAAAGGATTAGATCTTGTGTACTATCATGATCTTTCTTCTTTAGATAGTGGTTATCCTATTGATCAATAGATCTGAAGATTAGAATGATCTTCTAATCTTTCATATCTAAGTATTTTCTATTTTAAGTCTTTGTGTATTCGTTTCTTTGATCTTGAGCTTTCATAGATAGTATGATCAACAATTTATACTTATTGATAAAGATCAAGAGCTTAGATCTTCAATCATCCAGTTCTTCTTTGATCTAAGTTTAGTTGTTTGATCATCCCTAAGGAGGAGGATCATGCTTCTCTTTCTTGAATCATATTTGATCAACGGTTTGGATTCTCTATCTAGATTTGTCTACAACATACATACATGGATACATAATAAAATACAACATTAGGATTCTTATTGTTCTTGATCATTCAAGATCTTGAATGATCATCCTTATCTTACTTATAAGTTTTATTAGGATTAGATAATTTACTAACCTTTTATGCTCTTATTATTATTATTCAACCAGTTAATGTTTTACTGGTTGAAGATATCTTATTCCATCCAAAGTAGAGACAGCTCCTCTTATTTCCAATTGACGAAGGCGTACTAGCTGAATGGTTGAACACAAAGTGGTTACTTCAATCCTCATGTAAGGAGGCGTTTAGACCTCACAAACATCAACAGAAGGTAGGGGAAGACCGAGGCTCTATTAAAGAACCCCCTTAACCACCATGTTTAGCATTCATGAAAGTGACCTTAGCTCAACCTTTCATAAGGTTCTTATGAGCATTTTAACCATAAGTACTCTTTCTAATTGATTTTAATTAAATTTGTGAACATTTAAAATGTCATTCATGGGGTTTCTTATTCTCCTAGTTTGGGCCAAGGATTTGATAACTCTTATATTGTCCTACTAACTATAGCCCTTACTAATATTAAGTGAAAGTCGTTCACTCATCTAAATTGTCCATGAATCTTTATATTCCATTAGTTTATATTTTTTGTGACTTATGCTCATTATATCTTAACAACTACTTAACAATTGCATTTTCAAATAAAAGACAATTAAACTAATTAGATTAAGATTATTAGAAACTTTTACTTATGATTCAACCATTAGATCTTAGATCTTTTCCTTTTGATCAAGGGTTTTAATTACATTTAGTGCTTTTACTCCATTAAGATCCAAGGATCATATCCACTTGTTTTTGTCATATTTAATCTATGATCTAACTAGATTTCATCATAATCCCATTCATACAACCCATCCAAAGGGTTTAATCATGCATGATCTTATTGATCAAGTGGGTCCCTTTGTATTTTTAGAGTTTTTCTACCATAAAGGGTAGATTCCTCATTTTATGTTAGATCTTTCAAAATAAATCATGGATATTACTTTATTTCAATATTATACAATCATTTCATTAGATACCAAAGATCTAATCATCTCAGATCTTGAAGATCATAAAAATTAGAAGCTTAATTCTTAAAAATAGCAAGTTTCTTGAATATTTTTTATCAATTTTATACTTTCAGAAGAAAATAGACATTACAAGCTTTCCATAGCTTCTTTCTGATCCTGTTTTGGAGTTTAGATGACTCCACAATTAAGAAAAGAAGTTTATAATCGTTTCGATGGTCCAGATTTGATCTGGGCCCGGCGGAACGGATAGCTTTGATTAATCGGGCGGAGAGGGTCTGGTCGAGCAGAATGGTCGCAATGCTCCCATCACTGGGATGGCATAAATAGCTATTAGCTACCATCTCCTTGACATGCCATACTAGTTTCTTCATCATTTTTGTAATACAAAATATTCTTTTGAACCTTCATATAGAGGAAAAATACCATTGGACCTTTGCAAGCACATCTTTCACCTACTCAATTGAATTCTTCTACAACTTTCATCTTGACTTTCTACAAGTTAGGCATGTAATTTTATCATTTTACTCTAGTACAACTATGGTTTTCTCTGCCTACCATGTGGACCTTGCCAATTTGTTCAACTTTGGTAGCATTTAACCCATGACTTGCAAGACTTTTAAAAAACCTTAATCCAAAAAGCCAAATCTCAATTTTATGTTGTATAGCCTGGTCATTGTAAACAACTTGATATAATCTGTACACCCAAGGTACAATAAGGCATTAGTATAACAACCCTAAATCTCCAATTTCATTTCATGTATTTTTATTACATTTTTAATTGAAATAGAATAGAGAATTGAATTGCATCAAAATTAACTTTCATGGAAATGCATTCTCTTAAAGCTCAAAATTTAGACTTGGAAACCTCAAAATTTGAAATGTACACAACTAGAGTTATTTAATGACACTAACAATGCATGAAACTGAGATCGGGGGTGAAAAAGAAGAAAATTTTCATTAATTGAAGAGGGATGTCAAAATTGATAATGACACTCCCTCATCTAACCTTATCAAAGATAGCCCAATAGGGAGGGGCTTAACATGTGGGGATTCGACTGACTACATGGAGGTCAACACTCTATGATGAGTTGGCAAAAAAATAGAGGGAAGGGGGAGGGAGGAGAGGAAGAAATCAACTACCTCCCCTCTCCTGAGCACTCCTCCCCAACTTCCTTCTGTTTTGGCATAGGCAAAGGAACCTGGATCCTCTTCTCTAAATATGGTAGCCATTTTCTCCCTTTAGATCTCCCTTCAATGCAGCAAAAAACCTACCTACCTCCTTCTTCTTCAGTGCCAACAGGGAAGCCAATGTCGATACTCCCTATTGTTTCCCCCTCTTTATTCCTTGGTGCGATCTTGCTCCTTCCTTTCCCTCACCAACAAAGACTGGAAGTTGTAAACCAAATCATCTGTTATAGGGTTGTCTATTGAGAAAGACAACCTGATTGAATATCTGAGCCATCCATCATGTTTATCTTGACACGAGTAAAAATTTTCAACCCATTTATTGATAAGAGAAGATCCAATGGAGATCTAGGACTGAGAGTGACACACGGCTTGGATCAACGCTCATTGTAATGAGCCATTGATGATCCATCATATCCATTGACCTTTTAAACATGACATTAAGCTAAATTAGGAAAAAATTTCCATTGATTTTGCTCCAATTATAATTTTTTTAGTTTGAGTATGATAAGTTTTCATTTTTGTAATTCTATGCCTAGGATTAGTTACAATTAAGCTAGATTTAGAAATTTTTATGCAATTTATTTATTAGACTATAATATAACCATCAAATGACTTAATCAGTAATTTTGACCAACAACTAGTGTAAATCCAACTGTCCATGTATTAATTAGATAGCATATCTACATTGAACGCATTGATCCAAAAGAAGTACCATTAATCTGTGATTGTTCGACTAAATCTAAATGTTAAAACTTGGATTAGAAAAAATGTTTCTCGATTATTATACAATCTATAGTGTTACTCATATCTGAATTGTCGAGATTTATTCACATTAGACTATAAGACCATTTAAGCATGCAATTGTATGTTAATTTATTGTGTTGATCTAAATTTATGAATATACAAATAGATTTGAACCATTGATCCACAACCACCAATAGTAGAAAAGAAAAATCTACAGAATTTAATGATTGAGATCATTGAATAATGTTAAGATTGTCTAATCTAAGAAGATCTGAGCCCTTGATTGGTAATAGTAGGCATGAAACCTAAGTTAATGAACATTTAAGAGAAGGATTTGTATTAATTCCCTATCTACAATTGAACATTTGTATTAACTTCTCAATTATAGCTACATTTTATATGTTATCTAGCTTTTGATGTATAGTAGTTGGAGGACAACTCAATTAAATTTCAAAAAATTTAGCAAGATAGTACATGTTTACATCTCTAAATTTTTTAAATATTTGGACTTTGAAAGGAATATGATTCTTTCACATGTAGTTTCAGATTTAGTATAAGAATTACTATGGTTGGTTTTAGCATATATAATATGCCAATGATTCATTGTTTATTAAAGACCTTCATACTTTTATCAAATTCCTTACATGCGATTAATATATGAATTTGGTTAAATCCACAATATGAAATGGTTGTAAAATTTAGTGAAATTAAATTATCTAAAATAAGGCATTGGTAGGCTTCTAGGTGCCCTAGATTTCTCATTTAAAGTTTATTGCACTGCATCTAAATGATTCACAAATGTATGTTGATAAATCACTTTAGCTTAATAAGGCAAGGTTTGATGTTCAAAAAGACACTAAGTGCATCCATTTTTGGCATGATGTGATGTTTTGAGAACTCAAGTTTTGAAGTGAGTTTCATATGATGCATGAATGATATTGTATGTGAAATATTGATTTATGATCCATGATTTGATTTCAGAATAATTAGCACATGTCTAGGATTGGAGGATTTTCAAGAAGATTATCCATGAGATATTTTGAAGATAATTAAGGAAAAAATTATTAGAATAAGATGGCATGTGGACCAATTTTTCTAACCTATCTCTAATTTTTCCTCAATTTCTAGCTCACCCTTAAGATGCTCTACAAATTTCCGTTGTAGAGTTGCTTCTTTTAAAAACTCTACCCTCTTACGAAACTTCTTAGCCAACCAAAATTCTCCATCTATCACCCTCCATCTCCTTCCCACTCACTTTCCATTTTGAAGATGTTTCAACTACTTTTGAAGGGGGGAGACACCCCTTCCTAAAAAGTTGGTGTCTCCAACCTACTCCCCTTCCTTAAGATAGCCACCTTCTATCCACACTTTCCTATTTGAAATCCCTAACCTTTCCCCCATCCTAGGCATTCAAATTGACACAGTTTAATCCCCACCATACCATAGCATTATAGCATCCTAGAAAAAATAGGAGAGTAAGAATAGAAACCAGCAAAATCCAAGCAAAAGGAGGACTTTCATTGAAGGGGAAAAGACGTCTCCTCCCTTGGAAGGAGATGCCCTCTTCCTGCAGCCATCTTTCACCTCTTTTTGCTAGTGTTTTGTGGATTCCTTGGATGCTACCACTACCTTCCAAGGTGTATGCTTCTTCCTCAAGTGTTCAAACAAGGATTTTTGGGGTGTTTGAGTCATCTTTGAAGGTTCGCTAGTTTCTTTGTTCTCTTTGCTGGAATTTACTTCTTTTCATGCTAGTTTGCCTTGTTTTCCTTTATCTTTCCTAGATTTTAAAACTAAGAATCAAGGCCAATTTTCCCTTGGAGTGACAGCCAATGGAAATCATCTTGAATCTAGTTTTTCTCTTTACCTTTCATTACATCTTTGTTCTCTTTCAGCTCTCTTTATTTCCAGCTTTATTTGCTTGAGTTTCAATTGGTTGTTGCCTTATTATTCCATAGGATTTTCCTTGAATTTCAAGAATGCTAGTTCATGAGTGAATATTGGAACAATTGAAGATGGAATTTCTTTGTAATTAAGGATAGATTAAGATTAAGTGAACATCATTATAGTAGAATTTAAATTTCAGATTTGGATTACATGTATGAAGTATTATGTTGATGAATTTTTTATGTGATTCAATGAAGTTAGTTGGAATTTTCAATTCATGTTTATGTTGAGCAGTTAATTATCTTTGTTATTGAATGTTTGATTGTATTAGAAGTGCTTAATTCCATGTTTTACATGTTCTATTCATTGAATGATTCAAATACCATGCTGTTGGAATTTCTTTTCATTAATGGTTTGTGTTAATTCTAACACCATAAAACTCATGTTCACTTGATTTTCAAGAGCCCAACTAGATTGTTAGATAGCTTAGTTAATGTTAGAATAATATTGCATGCATAGATTTCAAATTAGTTGATTAAATCCACTCCTATCCAATGAATCATGCATACCATTCCATGCTTACATGCATGCTGCTTGGGTAGTTAGATTCCATTATTTTGCATCTTAGTTAGTTTGGAAAGTAATTAATTTTGTCACACTTGCTAAAGTAGTTGATTTGGTTGCTTAGTTTTTCTTAGTTTTTCATGATTAGAAAAGTAGTTTGTTGAAGCATGTTTTCCTTAGGTTAGTTGTTAATTTCATATTTAAGAAAGTTAGTTCAGGGAAGTAGCTAAATTACATTTTAGGAAAATTTTTAGTTAGGAAAGTCATAAAATTAGAAGTTTTTAATTTAGGAAAGTTCTGATTTTAGAAAATGCATACTTTAGGAAAGTTTTTAATTTAGCATGTTTTTTGTTTTTGCATAGTTTCCAATTTTTATGTTATAGTTTCCATTCTTAGTTTAGGTTAAAAATCATTTGAATTTGGCTACGTTAGATAGTTTAAAGTAGGTACCACTAGCATCACATTAGTTCAATTCCTAGTGGGATCAACCTCACTAGCATACTATATTGCAAACGATTCGTGCACTTGTGAGTTTCAATTAAAACAACAACAGATCCAATAAAATTATTCCTTGATGAGATTTGATTACGCTAATGGGTTCATATGATTATCATTTTATAAAAGCATCATTTCTCTTCGAAAATAAAATAATGAATTATTCATGATTTTATTACTATAGCTTGGCATGCTATTTCATTATATTTGAAACCTATGGAAACTATTCAATGAGATGTTAAGCACTACACAAATAGTAGATTACCATGATATTGTAATGTTTACAATATGTCATATCTGAATAAGTGACCAGGAAGTCAAGTACATTGAATTGAAGAAGAATTTCATGTGAAGACTATAGGAACACAAGAATGTGCTAACAATGTACGTGGTTTGAGATACTACTTTTTTCTATTAGAAGCAATACATAGACTGTGGTCTATTTAATTGTGGCTTTATCATCTTCAATTGGATATATATGTATAAAATGTGCATATTGGATTGTAGTTTATGTATCATTGGAATTCTGGGAAGAAATGGCAATCTTGTTTTTTTAAGATAGCTTGTACTTGAAAGACTTTGATTTTTGAACTTCTTTAAAGTGTTTAAATATAATAGAGTGGAGATTGAGTCTTCAAATGTATTTGGATGGGCATCTATGTGTCTATGAGGCATGTTAAATTGCATGCATTAAATGCAGTATGTCATAAATTCAAAGTACACCTTGTCAAAATTTTAGGAGAAACGAAATGCTCATTTCCCCATCAAATCCATTTTTTTTGTGATTAGAATGGCACTCAGGGTTTTGAAAAAGTGATTTATTAAACTTCTCTTAATAAATCTTGAGTTGTTACAATTTGTATCAGAGCACAATTTACTCCATCCACAACTAGTTCAATAAATCATAACAGTCCATGAAGTGTCTTCATCAAGGATGAGTTAAAAAAGGAAAACTCACCTAAATTACATTGACTTTGAATAGATGGTTCGGTAGAGGAGAGAGAGGTTTACACCCATACTACCGCACCTGTCGAGCCTTCAAGGTGGGGGACCTAGGTGGTAGAGATAGTAGTGCAAGTGATATAGTGCATTTTACCACATCTAAAGTAGTAGCAAGCCTAGGAACATCCTAAATATCTAATAAGAAATCATAGACACAGCTTCCAATAGCATTGAGTGAGCAACCATAGACAAATACTATGGTTGTATCGAGTACCAAGAAAGGTAGCTAATTATGAGGTTTCAGAAAGATTGATAAATTGCTAGAACATTATCATAGGATGTTGCCCTCAACATTGAAGGATGGACCTTTGAGGTAGAGAAGGCCTTTAAGGACGTAGAGGTGCCTACAGATAAGCAAGTATGTATTGCTACATATGTTCTCATTGGGGAGGCTAGATTTGGTTGCAGACAGTAGGGAGGACCCACTTTATTAGTTGTATTAGTATCACTTTGAAAGACTTTAAGAAAGTCTTCAGGCACCAATACTTGTTGCTCCATGTGCAGAAAGCTAATGATGAAGTTTTTGGCCCTAGATCATGGTAGCCTCACAGTTCAGTACTACAAGAGCCGCTTCACCTAGTTTAAAAGACTAACTCTTAGTACTTAATTGATTTATTTATTGACTGAATCCAAGGTTGAGGAATAGAGTTTTATTAAGACAACCAACCACAGTAGCTCGAGCACTAGAGATAGAATCTAGAGCAAGATTTACTTAAAAGTCAGGTAGAGCAAAAGGAGAGTCAGTAGGGTGGTAGTGGCATTGCATAGTCTAGTAAGGGCAAGAGGTCTTTCTCTATGATAGCATCATGATACCTTAGATTCGGCAATAGTTTGCTAAACAATGCAAAGATTCTGATAAAAGGCTACGCCAACATATAGCACAACCCACCTTGGCCAACCATGTTCTCAAGCAGGATAGCATAAGTAGCAATAGTACCAATGCCAATAGCATCCTTGGCAGGGAAGGTCATCATGATGTTATGTCTTGAGAGAGTTCGGACATTTCTTCAAGGATTGTTGTGACGACCCGGGTTTTTGTAACATGTTTTGTAATGTATTTTGAAAGGCAGGGCCCTTAAGAGTGTAAATTTTTTTCGCAAAACAAAGCAGTGGAAATTCTTTTCTTCAGAACTTGTTTTGAAAACCCAAGTCACCACTTCATACATAACATAAGTACAATTTGTGTACAAAATAAAATTCCTTTGAAGGAATATACTTTTATTAAATTCCCAGGATCCATCCAGTGGTTCACAGTACAGCCAAATCTATTACAGTACTTGTCCAAATTACATAATCTAAAACTCATGCTCACCATACAATAAAACTCTCAACAAAGAAAAATACATGTCTTCAAGGGTATACCTTGAAGATTATTCTCTTCAAGTCTTTTATAGTCTTCAGCTCCTAACTCTCCTTCCCTGTATCTGAGATATTGCAACAGGTACAATATCTCAGCCAGCAATGCTTGGTAGGGGATTCAAGAAACATAATAATTGACAAGGTAATTCCAATACTCCATTATCTCATTATCCTTAAACATACTCTTTACTTTGTAAGTTATGTATATCTATATACATACATACCCTTCATGGGTAAACCAGTTAAATTTGTGAAAGTAGTCAAATATCATTCCTAACTAATTTGATCAATTCTCTTCATTTTGAGAATTGAGTATTACAGCTAATCTTATAATGGGAATTTCCTTCTTGGGAAATATTGGTAATATACAATTACCTAGCATTTCATTATGCTATAACATAAGGCATTTCACTATGCCTATTCTCATATGCATCATAGTGCAAAATAATCAAAAAGGTTGCTATGCTGCAGTCTGATCCGTACTAGTGTGCTCAGATAACTGCCCTGTTTACCACTGATACCACGGTGGAAAATATTATGTCACCGCCCGTATGGGGGGGGCAAGACTTTCACAGTGGTGGCCTTCCCATAATTGCTACCACCCGACTTTTAGCCTCTTTAAGGCAAGGTATCATCACATCATCAAATTTCAAGGAGCGGGTGGCCAAACCCTCATGACTCCTCTAGTAATAGCATTTCCCTAGGCGTATGCCTATTAAAACAAACTCACAAGCCAAGCTTGTATGTAAAATAGATTTCATATATATCAAACCATATGTCTATTTACTTAGGGCTGAAATATTTTCTACTTCCCTATTCACTTATAGTTTAGTCCTTAACCATCTTATATGTGTTTGGTTGAATCATAAGGTTTTCAAGAGATTTAATACAAGTATTAACATTACTCTTGTCAACATAAGATCATGAGTACAATCATGTATATCCCATGTAATGCATTCATCAAATCCTCCTACCTTTAAGGATTGATCTCTTTTCCCCAATCTTCCATGATCCTAACTAATGTATGTAATCTGTACATCCATACATATTGTCAATATACAAATTATGAACAATCCTATTGATCACTAGATCTGATGTTTAGAATGATCTTTAGATCATTTGTATCTAAGTAATTTTTTCTATCTCTAAGTCTTTGTATGTCCATTTCCTTGGTCTTGATCTTTCACATATCTATTGATTGATAATCTACACATGTTGATAAAGATCAAGGTCCTAGATCTCCTATCATCTAGTTCTTCTTTGATCTAAGTTCAGTTATTGGATCATCCCTATAGAGGATGATCTTGGTTTTCTTCCTTGAATCATCTTTGATCAAGGGTTTGCATTGTCTAATCTAATGCACTTTAACAAGTATACTAATAAACATGCATACTAAGTACAATATAGTATTCTTATTCTTATTGTTCTTAATCATCCAAGATCTAATGGATCTTGTTTGATCATCCTTATCTTACTTACTGTTTTTATTAGGGTTAGGTAATTTACTAACCTTTTATGCTCTTATTATTATTATTCAACCAGTTAATGTACTGGTTGAAGGTAACTTATTCAAGCCTAAATCTAGACTGCTCCTCTTATTTCCAATTGGCTAAGGCTTATTAACTGAATGGGTGAACACAAAGTGGTTACTTCAATCCTCATGTAAGGAGGCGTTTAGACCTCACAAACGTCAACGAAAGGTTCCTATAAGCATGTTTTTCCTAAGTACTCTTTCTAATGGATTTTAATTAAGTCCATGAATATTTATAATGTCATTCATGGGGTTTATTATTCTTTTCCTAATTTGGGCCAAGGATTTGATAATCCTTATATTGTCCTACTAACTATAGCCCTTACTAATTAAGTCCAAAGTACTCCATTCTTATTTGCGTCATGAAACTCTACTTTCTCATTAGAATACATTTTTGATGTTTTATGCTCTTTATCTCATAACAAGTAGATCTACTAATAACATTTAACCATAAATGAATTATAAATTCAAAGCATAAAACTACATAATTTAAAATTTAATGATAATGGGGCAAGGTACTAAAAATAATTAAATCTAGCACCTTATGATAACAATGAAATCATATATCATGCTAAAGTCTAAATGTTATACTAGCATGCTTTATAACATAATCATATTTAAAATGCTATTATATAAAATGAAACTAATTACGTTAACATTTTTAGAAACCTTTACTTATGATCCAACCATTAGATCTTAGATCTTTTCCTTTGATTAAGGATTTTAGTTATATTTAGGGAATTTTCTTTATTAAGGTCAAAAGATCATATTGATCTATTTTTGTCATAATCCATCCATGATTTCCTTGGATTTCATCATATCAACATTCATTCTATCCATCCCAAGGATTTGATCACACTTGTTCTCATTGATCAAGTGGGTCCCTTTGTATTTTTAGGATTTTTCTACCATAATGGGTAGATCCCTTAATATATCTCATATATATCCAATTAAACCATAGATCTCACTTTATTTCAATAGTATATCATATTAAAACATATTTTCAAGATTTGATCATCTCAGATCTTGAAGATTTAGGTAATTGGAAACTTGTTTCTTTAATACAGAAAGTTTTTACTGAAAAGTATGTCCATTTTATCATTTCATCAGAAAATAGAGGTTTCAAGCTTTCCATAGCTTCTTTTCGATCTCAATTTGGAGTTTAGATGACTTCGGGATTGGATCTAGAAGTTCACAGTCTTTTCTAGGGCTTAAATTTGATCTGGGCCCAAGGAACGGACGACCCAGATTTTTTAGGCGAAAACCAAACCGAGCGGACACGTTTGGTTCATCGGGCGCGTCCGCTAGGATGAATGGAGGAAGCCCCCTTGCGGGGCATCCACAAACGCGGACGTGACGAGCGGAATGCTCGTCGCCCGCACGCCCGTAAACGAGGCTGTCACCTGGCACGTCCGCTCGTGGGTTTGACGGACGCGCCGTCGTCTCACTTGGGACGACGCCCCACGCGTAGCACACGCCCCTTTTTTTACTGTGTGTCACGTGTGCGTCTTGGGCTCTGTTAGATCCAGAGATCGGATAGTCCATTCTGGACCGTCCAATCAATCCTCTCTCAATTGAGGACCCAAAACGTCTCTGATCATTGTGAAAATTTCTACCCTAAGGGTTTTGGACCCTTCTGGATCGATTGGTGCATTCAGAATTTTCATCTGAGTACTCTATCATCCAGAATTAAGGGTTCTGGTGTTTAGTTTATTTTTACCTTTTTATTACCAAAATAAATTATAGTAAACTAAAAATTACATAAAACAATACTAAACATCTATAGAAAGTATTTCCACCTACCTAACTGGAGAAAAAACCTCAGTTATATGCCAAATTTAAAAAGAATACCTTGTTGATGAAGATATGGCCTAAGATCCACCTTTCTTGCAAATTTTCGTTGTTTGAATTGTTGGATCTTAAAATTTCTTTTGGGGGTTTTGTAGAATAGATATGTTGGGAAGTTTTGGATGGTGGAATTGATCAAATTATATCTGGAACAGAGTGCCTAATTGATTTTATGAGAATTTTTGAAGGATTTTTGGGGTTGTATTTATAGGCATTTTGGGTCTTTTTTCATGATTATAATATTTTATTTTTTATTATTAAATGGCATGAAAGTCTCCCATGCTCCATTTTTTCTTCCCCATGCCCTATTTTTCTTCCCCAAGACCAACTGATGTTTGTTGACCCATGACTTCACGTGGGCTGCTGATAATATTGGTTTTTGGGTCCCTTGTGAGCACCATGTGGGCCCCACATGGTGTAAAAAGACCGTTTTGCCATTTATGTATAAAATTTTGGATTTTATTCCCATGATCTCGGATTTGAGTGTACTTAGTGGAGTTGGATTCGTATTTCTCAGTACATTCTAAATTTTGATGTCTCATATTTTGATTTTTGGCTAAATTTACTATTTTACCCCTTTTGTCCAAGAAATGAAGAAACTTAAGGATTTCTCATCCGAATTCAGAAATTGTCGTGCTTACAGTCATTTTGAAGGGCTTGCTAAGTTTAATTTCAATTTTACATGTCTTATGATTTGATTATATTTTTATAAAAAGTATATTCTAAATAACCCTAATATTTCAGCTCGAAATATTCTAAATTTACTATTTTACCCCTTTTGTCCAAGAAATGAAGAAACTTAAGGATTTCTCATCCGAATTCAGAAATTGTCATGCTTATAGTCATTTCGAAGGGTTTGTTAAGTTTAATTTCAATTTTACATGTCTTATGATTTGATTATATTTTTATAAAAAGTATATTCTAAATAACCCTAATATTTTAGCCCGAAATATTTGAAACTCAAACTTTATTGATTTTCTCAATCAAGTACAAAAATTAGGGTTATTACAATTGTCCCAAGAGATAAGAGGATAAACATATAGATAGTGGGGTCAGGAAAGATATGGTTTGACATATTCATGGGCAAGTATTCTCCATGACATTGGGGCAAGCATAGGCCTTGAACATGGTTGCAGAAGATACATTTATGTAATAGACATGTTAATGTCTTATTTGACATAGGATCCACACACTCATTACCTAGGATCCACACACTCTTTTAGTTATAATGTTTTTTCTTCTCGTATGAATTTGCATGTGCATGGTTTTGATTTTGGATGGGATGTGATCACATCAACAGAAGAGTCAATTTGGGCTAGTGAGTTCCTTTAGGATGTATCCATTAAGATTATAGGTGAGTGATTAGATCCTAAAATTATCCTCCTCAACATGGTTGATTTCAACATTATCTTGGGGATGGGTGGGTTGGTGACACACTTTGTGATGGCTGATTGTTGTGGGAAGAAGATTACTTTAGGTGCACCAGGCAGGCATTGATCTCCTTCCATGGGTGAAAGAAATGCCATAGGAGCTTGCATCATCTTTGCCATAAGGCAACATGCTGTAGGTGTGTCATGTCTTCTTAGCAAGTGTAGTGGTGGCTTTGTGGTCTTTTGTGATTCCTCAAGTAAGAGGTTTGGATATGTGCAGATCAACACAATAGAGTGATTATTTATTTTATGAGTTGACATGCTTTGAATTGATTTGGCATCAATTTGCCTACATTATGAGCTAATATACTCTAAGATATTTTGCATGGACTTGCCCATTTTATGAGATGATATGCTCTAACTTGACTTGGCATAGATATGCATACTTTATGAGCTAATATGCTCTAAGATGTTTGGCATGGATTTGCCTATTTTATGAGCTGCTATACTTTGAGTTGACTTGGCATGGATTTATAGATTGTATGAGCTATTATGCTGTAAGTTGACTTGCCATGTTTTGCCTACTTTATGAGCCAATATGCTTTGAGATGATTGGCATGAATTTGCCTCTTTTATGAGCTAATATCTTTAACACAATTGACATGGATTTACCTTCTTTATAAGCTAATATGGTCTAAGATGATTGGCCGTGAATTTGACTATTTTGGAGTGTGACTTTAGTGTCTTATCATTTTATCCCCAATTTATATATCATGATGGATGATTATGAGAGTGCATGAAAGTGGCTCATTATAGTTAAATTTTGATGGAAAAGTTATGCTAACAATCAGTGTAATGACCTTACCCATTTGATTTAGCAAAAACCTTACCCACCTTCTTCTCTAGTGTCTACGGGGAAGCCGGTGCTGGCACTCACTATTGTTTTCCCCTCTTACCCTTCTCCCTCTATATTCCCCAATGTTATTACCCTCTTTCCTTTCCTTCATCGATGATTCTAAAGTGATCAATTGGTTACAAGGTTGTGCAATGAGAAAAGACACCTCAGATCAAAGATCCAAGCTATCCATCATATTCATCTTGACATGAGTAAAACCCCTCATCCTATTCATAGATCAAAGAAGATCCCATGGAGATGTAGTGAGGAAGTGAAGCATATTGGGATCAAGGCTCATTGTAACAATCAATCTCCTACAACAACCTTTGGAGTGTGAAATTAAGCTATATTAGGTAATATTTTACATCAATCTGCCTCCAATATCAATTTTTTTAGTATGCGTAAGATAGATCTATAATTTTGTGTTAAGGTTAATTACAATTCATGTTAGATTTAGTAATTTTTGTATGATTTATCTGTTAGATTGAAATATAACCATAGGATGACTTCATCTATGATTCTTAACCAACGATCCACATAAATTTGTATGTCCATGTCTTGATCAGATGGCAGATTTGTGTAAGAAGCTTCAGGCCATAAGAAGTAGCATTAAACCATGACCATTCAACTAAATCTAAATGTTAAAACTTCGATCAAAAACCTTGTTTCTCAATTATTCTATAATCGATTATAATAACCCCAATTTTTGTAATTGATTGAGAAAATCAATAAAGTTTGTGTTGTAGAAATTCTGGGTTGGAATATTAGGGTTATTTAGAATGTACTTCTTATAAAAGTATAATCAAGGGATGAGACATGTATAATTGAAATTAAACTTAGCTAACCCTTCAGAATGACTGTAAGCATGACAAATTCTGAATTCGAATGAAATATCCTTAATTTTCTTTATTTTAGGGACAAAAGGGTAAAATACTAATTCTACCCATAATCGAGATCTGAGACATCAAAATTTAGAATGTACTGAGAAATACAAATCCAACGCCACTAAGTACGCCCAATTATGAGATCATGGGAATAAACCCTAATTTTTATACATAAAGGGCAAAATGCTCTTTTTACACTATGTGGGGCCCACAAGGGACCTAAAAAGGGATCCAATGGCCAGCCCACGTGAAAGCATGAGTCAAACCACTATCAACTGGTCATGGAGAAAAAGGTGGAGGTGGAGAATCCAATGCTAATTAAATATAAAAAAATCAACCATAATCATTACACATAATCATGAAAAAAGACCCGAAATGCCTATAAATACACCCAAACAAATCCTCTAAAAATGTTCATAAAATTTCCACAAAATTATCTTGATTTACCTTGTAAAACCAGACATAGATCCATTCCCAAAATCCCAAAACTCCCAAAAGATCTCTCTTTCATTTTCTCTCTCCTCTCTCTAGATTAGAACAAGAGACCTAAATTCAATTAGGTACTCTATTCCAGATCAAATATCACATATCTCACCGTATAAAATTTCCTACCATACCTTAGCTACAAAACACCCAAAGAAATTTCTAGATCCAACGGTTCAAACAACATAAATCACAAGACAAGTGGATCTTGGGCTATCTTATTATCAAAACTGGTATTCTTTTAATTTGGACTATATAACCAATGTTTTTCTCCAATCAGGTAGGTGGAATTACTTCCTAGACATATTTATTATTGTTTGATGAAAATTTTATTTTAGTGTAATTTGATTTGGGTGAAAAATTGCAAAAATAAAGTAAATATCAGAACCTTCAAATCATGATGATTGTAGGCTCAAATGGAAAATTTGACCCTTCCAATCAATCTAGAAGGGTCCAAAACCCCTAGGATAAAAGTTTCATGAAATTCTATTAAGTTTTGGACTCTCAATTGAGAGGGATTGATTGGACGGTCCAAAATGGATAGTTCGATCTCCTGATTGGATAGGGTCCCCAAGATGGCATGCGAAACACTGCACGTGGAACCATTTCCACGTGAGCTGCACCAGTTATCAAGCAAGTGCGTCACACGTTTGTGCCGGTAACAGAGGCGCCGCCCGACCACTCCGCCCGGCATGTTCCGCTTGAACAATCTAGGCCCTAGGAATGGACTGTGAACTTCCAGATTCAATCCAGGAGTCATATGAACTTTGAATTGAGATCGCAAAGAAGCTATGGAAATCTTACAACCTCTAGTTTCTTAGGAATTGATAAAATAGAGAAAATATCTTATGAAACTTTCTGTATTTAGGAAATAAGTTTTCAATTTCTAAGATCTTCAAGATCTGAGGTGATCAGATCTTGGTAATCTATTTTAATAATAATATACTATTGAAGTAAAGTGATATCTATGGTTTATTTGGACATATCTGAGATATATTAAGGGATCTACCCATTATGGTAGAAAAATCGTAAAAATACAAAGGGACCCACTTGATGAATGAGATCAAGTGTGATCAAATCCTTGTGATGGATTGAATGAATGTTAATATGATGAAATCTAGGGAGATCATGGATTGGATATGATGAAAATAAAGCAATATGATCTTTGGACCTTAATGAAGAAAAACCCCTAAATGTAATTAAAACCCTTGATTAAAAGAAAAAGATCAAAAATCAAATGGTTAGATCATAAGTAAAGGTTTCTCAAAATATTAATGTAATTAATTTCATTTTCTATTAATTGATAATAGCATTTTAAATGTGATTTATGTTATAAAGCATGCTAGTGCAACTTTTAGACTTTAGCATGATATGTGATTAGATTGTTATAATAGGTTGCTAGATTTAATTATCTTAGGGGCATGTTTGTGTGATTTTATGCAAGTGTAACTTAGGATCAAGTTAGTATGATTTCATGCCATTGTAATTTAGCACCATGCTAGAATTTCATGTAAGATTATACTATAGTATGAGATTGTACCTTAAGACCACATTAGTTTAAATTGAGTTATTAAGGTATATTAGTTGGAAATCATGCTGGTGTAATTTTTAGTACCTTGTATCATTATCATTAAGTTGTTGAATTATGTAGTTTTATGCTTTGAATTTATAATTCAGTTATGGTTAAATTTCATTAGTAGATCTACTTGTTATGAGATAAAGAGCATAAATCACCAAAAATGGAATCTAATAAGAAAGTAGAGTTTCATGAAACAAATAAGAGTGGATTATTTTGGACTTAATTAGTAAGGGCTATAATGAGTAGGACAATATAAGGATTATCAAATCCTTATGAAAGGTTGAGCTAAGGTCACTCTAGTGAATGTTGAACATAGTGGTTAAGGGAGTTGTTTAATAGAGCCTCGCTCTTTCCCTACCTTCCGTTGACGTATGTGAGGTCTAAATGCCTCCTTACATGAGGATTGAAGTAACCACTTTGTGTTCACCCATTCAGCTAGTAAGCCTTAGCCAATTGGAAATAAGAGGAGCAGTCTAGACTTAGGATGAAATAAGTTACCTTCAACCAACAAAACATTAACTAGTTGAATGATAATAGTAAGAGCATAAAAGGTTAGTAAATTGTCTAACCCTAATAAAAATTGTAAGTAAGATAAGGATGATTAAATATGATCCATTAGATCTTGAATGATCAAGAACAATAAGAATAAGAATATTATATTGTATTTAGTATACATGTTATAGCTCAAATCTAGTTCATTAGATTAGATAATCCAAACCCTTGATTAAACATGATTCAAGGAAGAAAACCAAGATCATCCTCGTTAGGGATGATCCAATAACAAAACTTAGATCAAAGAAGAACTAGATGATAAAATATCTAGGACTTTGATCTTTATTAACAAGTATAGATTGTCAATCAAAGGATCTATAAAAGATCAAGATCAAGGAGATGAACACACAATGACTTAGAGATAGAAAATACTTAGGTATGAATGATTTAAAGATCATTCTAAACATTAGATCTAGTGATCAATAGGATTGTTCATAATTTAAATATATTGACAGTATGTATGGATGTACAGATTACATACATCAGTCAGGATCATGGAAGATCTGGGAAAAGGGATCACTAATTAAAGGTAGGAGGATTTGATTAATTCATTTACATGGTATGTACATGATTGAACCCATGACCTTATGTTGATAAGAGTAATGCTAATACTTGTATTAAATCCCTTGAAACACTTATGATCCTACCAAACACATATAAAATGGTTAAGGACTAGACTCTAAGTGAATAGGGATCTAGAAGATATTTCAGCCCTAAGTAAACAGATAGATTGTCTAATATGTATGAAATATATTTTACATGCAAGCTTGGAGGCTTGTGATTTTGTTTTAATAGGCATAAGCCTAGGGGGATGCTATGCTAGAGGAGTTTTGAGGGTTTGGCCACCCGCTTCTTAAAATTTGATGATTTGATGATACCTTGCCCTATGAGAGGCAAAAGTCAGGTGGGGCAATTATAGGAAGGCCACCACTATGAAAGTCCTGTCTCCCCATATGGGGAGTGACATAATATTTTTCACCATGGTATTAGCGGTGAATAGGGCAGTTGTCCGAGTGTGCTAGTACAGATCAAACTGTAGCAGAGTAGCCCTTTGATTATTTTGCACTATGATGCATATGAGAGTAGGCATAGTGAAATAACTTATGTTTTAGCATGATGAAATTCTAGGTAACTATATATTACCAATATTTCCCAAGAAGGGAAATTCCCAGTGTAGGATTAGCTGAAATATTGAATTCTCATAATGGAAAGATTTGATCAGCTTAGTTGGGAATGATATTTTACTACTTTCATAAATTTAACTGATTTACCCGTGTATAGTATGTATGTATATGGATGTACATATATTACAAAGTAAAGAGTAGAGACATGAATATGTTTAGGGATAACGGGATTATGAAGTATTAGAATTTTGTTGTCATTTGTTGTGCTTCTTGAATCCCCTACCAAGCATTGCTTGCTCAGATATTGTAAATGTTGCAATATCTTAGATATAGGGAAGGAGAGTTAGGAGCTCAAGACGATAGAAGACTTGAAGAGAATAATCTTCAAGGTATACCCCTTGAAGACATGTATTTCGCTTTGTTTAAGAGTATTGTATTGTAATGAGAGTTTCATTGTATGGTGAGCTTTGAGTTTTGGATTATGTAATTTGGACAATTATTGTAATAGATTTTGCTGTACTGTGAACCACTGGATGGATTCTAGAATTTAATAAAAGTATATTCCTTCAATGGAATTTTATCTTGTACAAAGTTCTACTCATGTTATGTATGAAGTGATGACTTGGGTTTTACAAAACAAGTTCTAAAGAAAAGAATTTTTTCGCTACATTGTTTTGCAAAAAAGTTTACTACTAAGGGCCATGCCTTTCAAAAATATATTACAAAACGTGTTACAAAAACCTGGGTCGTCACATCTATAGTGTCATGCATATTTGAATTGTCGAGAATGTTGTACATTACACTAGAAGACCATCTGATCATGTAATCTTACATTAATTGATTCTTCTAATATGAACTTATGAATGTGCAAATAGATCTGAATTGTTGATCCACAATCGATAGTGCAGATTTGAATTTGCAGCAATTGGTGCATGTTTAAATTGGTTATAAGTTTAGATCAGCAGAAATAAATGGTTGAAATAGTTGAATGAAGTTAAGATTGTTTTCCACCTAATCTAAGAGAATATGAATCATTGATTGATGAGAGTAGGTACAAAACCTAAGTTAATGAATGTCTAGAAATGGATTTGTATTGATGCGTAATACAAAATTGAACACTTGATTTGATTCTAAATTTTAACTAGATTTTATAAGCTATCTATGTTTTGATGCATAGTTAGAGTTCAATCCATGATTTGGATTTTGTGGAGTGGTTCATGTATTATTAGGTAGGAGGACAACTCATTTAAATTTCAGAAAATTTTCAAGAAGTTCGCTATTTAACATCCATAAATACTTTGCGTATTCTAATTTTGAAAGGATTTTAGTTCATTCACATGCATTTTTTGAATTTTATATTAAATTTCCATGGTTGGTTTTAGCATATATATTATGCCAATGATTTATTGTTTATTGAAAACCTCCATATTTGATTAAATTTCTTATATGTAATTGACATATGACTTTGGTTCAATCCACAGTATCAAATGGTTATGAAATTTAGTGAAATTGCATGATTTAACATGAGGCCATGGAAGGCTTCAAGATTCCCTTGACGTTTAAAGATATTTATGGACTACATCTAAATGATTTACAAATGTTTGTTAATAAATGTTTTATGCCTAATAAGGCAAGGTTTGAAGTTGAAAAAGGCACTTAATGTGTCAGTTTTTGGCAAGATATGATGATTTGAAAAATCAAGTTTTGAAGTGAGTTTCAAATGATCCAAGAATGTGCTTCATGCATATTATTAATTTATGATCCATGGCTTGATTTCATGAATGATTAATGCATGCTAATGAATCATGATGGATATAGAGGCATTGAGATTTATTGCTTTGTTTTCCATGGGTTCGTTTTAGACGGACACTTTTTCTTGGTGGATACCATGATAGGAGAGTAGTAGGGTTGGACAATTGATACTACCGTGACTAGCATTTTTTTGTGTGGGCATCATGGGAAGGCCCCTCTTGGCATGTTGGTCCACACCTCCCCATGTGTTGTGGATCGTAGTCTTCCTACTATGGTACCTACAGTTGAGCATGTAAATGAACCTAAGGTTCAAGTTTTGGATGCTTAGTGGTCCATGTATTCCTATTTGTGAGATTTTACACCCTTTGTGTTGGAGCCACCTGTGCAGTTTGGCGTCTTATGCATTGGTGCATCTTGTACAAATTTGGCATGACAATGCCTGGATATTTTATGGTATGAGTACTCATGACTAGGATGAATCCATTGATGTTGAGATTGTGGGCCCACATGTCATTGGGATGACCCCACCATTACTAAGAATTATGATTTTTGTGGGTTTACTATGATTTTGGACTAATGTTATTATCCAGCATGTTTTATAAATTACATGGATTGATATAGACATGAATGAATTGTAGATTTTAAACTCATGTGGCATCTCATGAAATTGATACAATCTTTGATATTAATGCATTTCAAGATTTTATTATGATTGTACATGATCAGGATTTCTTTCTAAAATTAAATATGTGAGTTACAAATTCACGACCATGTTGATGTGGGATTGTAGGCTCACGTGTGATTGGGATGACCCCACTATTGTTGGGATTTTATGGTATTAATGAGTTTATTATGATTTTGAACTTGTGCTATTATCCAACATGTTTTATAAATGTCATGGATTTTTATTGATAAGAAATACATTATAGGTTTTGAACATATAAGACATTATGGTTGGATTTATATGAATGTACTTAATCTCATGAACTTGACATTTGGTGTATGTTTTAATATTACTTACGAATGAACGAATCGATATAGTAATTGCACATGAGAGAGGTCAATCTTATGAGATTTCTCATGGTTGTGTATGTTGGTTGAATCTTGTTTAAACCACTTATCTTGGCTAATGAGAGCTTAAATTTTTTCGAAATTAGGAATTGAAATAACATAGAAACTAAAACATGCATGAAAAGGGAACTTTTTTAAAATAAAACTACCTAAAATTTAAAACAAACTAATCCACAGGCAACCAATCTTAGACAAAACCTAGCCATATGCTAAACCTAACCTAGCATGCAACTAAACTAATCAAATCAACAACTTGGTGCGCATTATGCAATGATGCTACTAACTAGCATGGAATGTATGAAAAGACATGAAGAATGTGCATGGAATTTAAGCAATGAATTTGATAATGGAACATAAGATGCTTGAATGAAAGGACCATGAAACTACATCGATTCGATCAACAAGATAGGAATGAAGTAATTCAACTCTTCATTCATGAAAAGTAAGAATTGAACATGAACTAAGATCAAGTTTTATTCAAGTAAAAGATTACAATTGTGGTGCACACCCTTCAAGGGATGTACATGCCATTCTTAGATCTCAAAACAACCAACAACTTCATTCAACTTCTTCAATGTAATCGAGCAATCCAATCCTAACTTAGGGTGCAATTAATCCAACAAAGATTCAAAGAGAAAGGGAGGGAAAAGATGGAATGGAAATCAATGGAGAACATGGGAATTTTAGGATTTCAAATACTAAGATCTTGAAGCAAGGGCTACAAAAGCAAAGTAACATTGAAACAAATCAACCAAAGACTAATTTGGACTTAGATGAAGGTAAGGTAAACTAGTTAACTACTATATATATAAACTAATTTTACAATTCCACATGATATATATTGTTTCTTTCTATTTTCAATTATCTACAGCACCCTAAATAACAACTAAATTAGGAGTATAGATACTTTATTCTAAGATACATGAGAAACCTAATACATTATGATGTTAAGGTCCAACAACTGAGAAAGATAAGACACTTTATCAGTCATCATCTTACATTTTTCCACAATCATTGGCATTGGCTACATGAATAACATTTAAGTACATTGTGGATTTATAAGTAGCAAACTAAATTAAATATCTTGTCATGCAAGCAATGGTGCCTACCGATTGAGAAAGCAAGGGTTATTCCGAAATAGATCTCAATGAAATAAGATGTGAATGGGCTGAGTATGTGATGAAATTCAAGCCCCACTAACACTACTTGTACTAATTCAATGTAAATTTTTACACTAATAAAAATAAAAATTCTACATTTAAGTAGTAAATGCAAATGTGTCATGTATTTTTCATTGCTTGAAGTATGTATGGTTTATTTATTTGAATAAGGGGATGTTGGAGTGTGGATGTTGGTCTTTACTTTATAAGAATATGAGGATGTTGGAGTGTATATGGAAGTAAATAGGTGTTTATGGAAAAGTATGGATATAGGTCTCTACATATAAAGTCTTTTTTTTTTTTTTTAATGTATTTGAATTTTTTATATTGAATGTGGATGTTGGAAGTGTAGCAAGAAGATATGGATATTGATTGTCAATGTTGAACTTTTTGTATTGAATGTGAAGGTATATTGTAATAGTAGGAACATTGTAAGCAAGTTCTCACATTCTTTTTCAGAATATAAACTTGTTAAAGATGGTTAAAAAAACCATCTTTAAAACATATTTTTTAAGATGGCTTCTGTAATTGCCTTAAAAATCTTTTTAAGATGATTTTTGAAACTTGACTTAAAAATAAAAAAACAAATTAAGATAGTGTCCAAAACTATCTTTATAAAAAAAAAATTAATGACTGTCTTAAATTTTTTTTTAAGACTCTTTTAAGATGATTTGGAACCATCTTAAAAAGTTTTTTAAGATGTCTTTTTTAAGATATTGGATAAAAGATAGTTTCAAAACCATCTTAGATATATGTTTCTAATCGTCTTAAAAACCCTATAGTGTAGTAGAGTTATAAGCTTTTCCATTAGTAAGAAAGCTCTTGAATAGAGAAAATATCTAATTTTTGGCTTTGGTTAGTCCCCCAATATCTTTATCTTTGTCGTTTTAGTTTTATAAGCTAGTGCCAAACAAATGGGATGGTATTGATGTTAGGGATGGGGTCAAATGGATGATATGGTGTCAGTTAAGATAAGCAAGATGGTACAAATTACAACCAGTTTACTAATTTCTAGTGCCATTTGAAAATAAAATGGGTTTAAGTAGGGATGGCACAACAAAAAAAGGAATTAGTTCATAGTGTGGCGGCACTTGATTGCAATCAAAGCTTGCATTTGAAATGATAAAACAAAATCTTCATCTCATCTATTGAAGGGAAAATGTCTAGCTTCTAAGGACAACTGATGATATGTCCTATTCATAAGTAACATTTCAAATTTCACTCGCATGTGAAAACATGCACGTCTAAATGATTGGAGGGGAAATCTGTTTCAACAAAAAAATGGGAACATATTTTAAATCAGAAGATGCACTATAGAAATGAATTTTTAAAATGGAATATGCTAAGGTGGCGCCAGACAAGTTGGCATTAGTCTTCCTTCAACATTCCAAAGTGGTGCTAGTCACTTTGAAATTTTCTTCAAGAAGTCTAGAACTAGTAGCCCTAGTCACTCTCAATACACCTTAAGGAGTCCAACACCAGTGGCATCAGATGCTATCAATATGCCTCAAGGAGTCTAATGCCAAAGGTACTAGACATTCTCAAGTTGCCCAAAGAAAAGTATTCATTGCCAATGGCATCGAATGATCTTGTTTTCATCAAGAAGGAGTTTAGAACCAAAGGCATAAGACTATCTTCCTATAATTCTAGCTAGGGCTAGATGAGTGGTGTCGAACATGCTCCTCATTGAAGGTGGGGTGAAACACCTATGATCCCTCTTCAATTGGCACCTAATGGTTTCTATACCAAAAAATGTAGCCGAAAAGTCTCATTTTAATCTAGAATGAAACTTAAAAAATGTGAGTATCTAACACCTTTCATCTATGGTGATGATTGCATAACTACATTGGACAATTTTACTATCACACCCTTGATTTGTAGCATCTAGCAGTGACAATTAGTTATAGGGGTTCTTTGGAACTGTGCCACAATTACGTGGTTATATATTTGGTTTCCCAATCTCATTGTGGTAATTAATTAAGACACATCAAAGTTATGCATGCATTACTTACATAGATCTTAGATTCTTTTCTTTTAGCTTTTGTTAACTTTCCATCTTTCTTTTCATACATCCTAGATCACTTTAGGATCATTTTAGAAACTAATTGCATGATAAATTCTTAGATTTAGCACTTACTAATCTACAAATAGGGAACTTTTTAATTTTAGAAATTCATTTTAGGCATACATTCTAAGATCATATTAGCAATCCAAGCATGTTAGTTTCTTTGGTTTTCCATGCATTAAACTCTTAATTTGCACACATTTTTCTCCATCCACCATTGCGCACATCACTCATACACATTTTCTCTTATAGGCATTGCATGCACACACTTTCTAATTTGCATGCTTGGTATCTTTCCATGCTAGGTAGCTTGCATTCTCCTCTTCCATACATGTTTCCCTATCATTCACATCTTCCAAACACCCTCTCACCATCTTTCGATGTCCCTTCACTTTCACTTTTCATAACATTTACACACTTTCTATTTTTTATCACATGAATAATTCATAGTTCATGCATACATGCATCATTCTTATTCTTCTTCTTCTATTTTCTTTTTGTATTGGAATAAGAAAAAGTAAAGGAACCCTTTGTCTTTCTATGGCATTAAGGAAAATTTCTAAATCCTAAGGTAAGGTTGAGAAAATGTCCAAATCCATCCTCAAAGCCACCTTGACTCCTAGCTAAGGGCTTCATGCTGAAGGATAGGATTACACCATGTACCTATCTCTTGTTTCTAAAGAATGGAATTGGTGAGTCTTAAGCCAAGGGCCACTGTCTCCCCTTTCTTTTCCTTTTGTTCAATTTCATATTTAAGGTAGGAAGCCTCTTCTATGGTTCATCCTATTTTAAAGATGAATGACTTCTTATCTCCTCTCTTTCAAACTCCTTGAAGCTTTAGAGTTTTTAGCTTAAGAAAAATAATATAACTTTTTATACTTCAATTTCCATCATCTTCTTTGTTTCCTAGGGTGGTGATTGTTTAGTAAAGATGTTAGGCTCTTCTTTTTAGGGCTGCCCTAATACTTCATTCTTAAGGATTATTGGATGTGGCTTGTTTTGGTTCATGACATGCTAGGGTAAAGATGAGAAAAGCTCGGCGATAACTTTAGTGTATTTTGGGTTGAAGAGAAGTGTACAAGATCTTTTTGAGTGACACAACATGAGGGCCCTAGATTTGAATTCAAGCCCAAGTTGAAGAAGTTTTATTTTTTTTCCTTTCTTTAAATGCTTATGTAAAAAATCCTTGTATTTTTTTCATTATTTAAATAGTTCTTTTCCTTTCTTAGTTAATTTGTTTCCTTACTTTAATTTTTAGTTAGTTATTGTTTTAGTTAGTTTCCTAGTTTACTTAATTGCTTTCTTTCTTGATTAGGGTTTACTTTATTGTTTCTTAGTTTAGTAGTTTAGCTTAATAGTTACTTCTTTAGTTAGTTAGTTCTATGGTTCTTTCCTTCATTTACTTGCTTTATGTCTTTAATTCCTGTTTAGTTTCCTTGTCATTAGTTTTAGATAGAATTTTTTTCTTCTCTTTAATGCTTGGCTAGGTTAAAGTAAGATAACCTAAATTTTAATTAACTCCATTAATGAAGGATTCCTTGTAGGATCGACCTATATTTATCTCTTATACACTACAATAGAGTTGTACACTTGTGATAATTATTAATACATATCAAGCTTTTCGCATCATTACCAGGGATTATGATGCATTGGATTGTGTTGGTTGAAGATGAAGTGCGTTGGGTTATTGGAAGGATCGAAAAAGAAGGATGGAGAGCTATATGATGTAAGGTAGAGAGGCTTGATGGTTGAAGGCATGAGGAAGATAGGATTAGAGATTGAGAATGGATGGTTGGATGTTGTTGGGTAAAGGGCTTGGATGGAAGGATTATTGAGATCTTACCTTGGATGGTTCTTCCTTGATGTGTGATCACTTTGTGTGGCCTCTAGTGTAGAGAAGCTCCTTGGTTCTCCCTTCTCCTTTCTCTTTTTCATTGAAAACAAGGGAGGGATTCCTCCCCTTTATAAAAACATTAAGTAGCAACTATCCATTAGAAAGATGCTTGATCTTCTTTCTTTAATGGTAAACACACTTCAAAGATTGAGCCCCCAATATGTCTACTACATGTCATTATGATAACAGCTCCTTTTGGAAGATAGAAACATCAAAGCCTCACATCATTACCATTTGCAAACTTTTGCTCTTATAAGGTGCCACAAAATCTCTTCTTTCCTCATGTATATGATGAATATGCTTCTCTTCCTATAATAGTTCCTAAACTCTTAGAGAATTCATTCTCCTATTTGTATTTTCCAAGAAAATCAATAGAAAACCAGCAACACTCAATTTTTAAGGATGCTAAGAAACTTGCAAGGTGAGATGTATTTTAAGCCAATAGCAACCTACCTTTCTAAATTAAGAGCTGTCTTAGGCACCCCCATATATAAACATTCATTCTTTGTCCCCCTAATTAGAATCATATCTTTTAACCTTCTACACACCACTAATTCCCCACATTTTAATTTATAATAGCTTTATAAAGTTGGTTTCCATTTCGAAAAGAGTTCCATGCAACTCCAAAATGTCATCAACTACCCTTTTCTAATGAGATGTCTCTTCCTTATATAAAAAAGAAGACACCTTGATGTAAACACATCCCTTTCCTCCTAATAAAATAATGCTTTCCTAACTAGTATACCCCGCTATTAGAAGTCATCCTCTACTCTTTAAAAACACATCTAAACTTGTGCCACTTTCCAAAACCATACTCCATGGATTCCCAAACTTTTGGAAGTTTTCTAATAACAAAACATAGTTTTTCCTTGTTTCTTATGCAACTCCAAAAGATGACATCAAACCTTGTGAGCCCTTGATTCATGTGATGAAGTGATGTTGTGGATTTGTTATGCTTGCATGGCTTTAATGTAAAGATTGATAGGGTGTTGAGATAGATGTATGGGAATTTGGCTACCATTGCATGTATAAGGTTCTCTAATATGTTAAAAATGATAATGATACTCTAGCCATTGGAAAATTGTTGAAACTTATGCCTTTACTTCTTGATTTGATTTGGGCCTCCCAATATTCATCTTGATTAATGATTTAAAATGTTGATTAGCTTCATCTAAACACTTATATATGACATCTATGTGAGTTTTGATGTGTGGATCAAAGAATTTCTTAGATTTTGGACTAGCTTCCTTTTGGGGTTTCAAATCACCAAAAATGTGGATTTTTTTCAATTCTACCCTAATCTTGTACAATGAAAAAGATACCCTAATTAGTGACAAGTTAAGTAATTCCATGGTTAAAAATGTAATTCTCAGGGATATTAAATGTAATAACTATGTGTATATTAAATACCCCCATACTTATCAATTTGCTAGTCCTCAAGTAAAACTACGAAAAATATAAAACAAGATATCTAAAAAACCTAAAAATTTGTAACCACTTTTGTAAGTGATGTCATCTACATTTAGCATATGTAGAAATCCTTTAAAACTGTAGGTTACTCCTAGTGGACGAGCTGTAGTCTTGTAAGGGTTTCCAAAAATGAAACCCGTAAACATTTTCAAAATTTAATTTAATGAGAGTGTTACTTTACTAAAATCCTTACTCATCTATAACCAAATCCAAACCATACTACTCCTACATTCAAGTTAAGACTTCTAATATGATGAAATGTAGGCTTATGATAGGACAATCAAAAGAATGGTATAAAGGTAAACAAAACTATTTTGAAGGATATGTGATGATCTTCTACTCGTATATTCACAATTTTCTTTTCTAACCACCGGAGTGAACATTTCATTTTCCATTAGCTATATTTTTCTTTTAGTTTTAACTTGACTTTATATATAGCTCTTATTTGAACTTCTCTTCATTTTAACCTTTTTGAAGTTCATCACTTGAATTGTATTATCCATACTTTTCTTAAGATAATCTTCAACCATCTCTACATATATGTAGAAACAATGGGTAATAGATATATTATAGGGGTTAATAAGGGTATTGGTTAATTGCTTCAAAAAGAAAAGGTTCACTAAAAATGCTTAAGGGCTTAAATGGTGGTGAAATAACATAGGAAGGCTAAAGGCTCTAGGTTTACCAAAGATGGTCTCTTCCTAGGTTTCATATGACTTGAATTGACCTTAAACTTAGGAGATCTATGATATAGTCTATCAAATATTTCTCGATAGTTGACCAAGATGATAAATAATGCGACCAAATAGGAAATTAATGTCTGCTGAATATAGCTTTTAACTTATATATAAACCTCTCAAAGAAAGATTGGCTCTACAACTCACATGGATTAATATTCTCCACTTGTCTTCTTTAGGATCTCTAAGTTATATTTTCTCTTCAACTTAAACTATATATAGCTATTTGTGCAATGAATATTTCAAGTTTAACTTTTCATGGAATACTCTAAAAAAGGATGAAGTAGTGAACTAACTATATATAAATCTATTAATAAACTAAAGTTCAAAAGATAGACTAAATATTTGATAAATCTAAATTCTCATCCTTATAAAGGAACTTTTCATAATTTTTTATCAAAATTTGTAAAAAAATTTCAATAGATTCAAAAGAAAGGACTCAAAAATAATTAAGAGAAACTATGGAGACACCAAAATATGAATACTCTACCCCCAGACTTAAATTAAACATTGTACCCAATTTTTTTAAAATAAAATCATGGACAAATGAAATAACAAAGTAAAGAGTACGAGTTAGAAAGGTAGTGATATGTCTTAATAATTTTCCACAAGTGTATAACTCTATTGAAGTATAGATTTAGCAAATATAGGTCGATCCCATGAAGACTCTTTGATAAATGAGAATTAATTAAAATTAAAATTCCTTACTCTAACCTAGCCAATCGAGGAAAGAAAGTGAGATAAGTCTAAACTAAACAATTAATCTAAGGAAACTAAAATAAAGCAAGTAAACATAAGCTATGAAATAAAAGTAAGAAAACTACTTAAGCTAAAATAAACTAAAATAACAAAAAGAAAGCAACAAAAACTAATTAAAACAAACTGAGGAATGGAAAAGAAAATTTCATTAAAAAACTTTATTACAATTATAAGAAATGAGAGTAAATAAAACAAAGCAAGAGAAGAAACTTCCTTGAAGTGGCCACTATAGGAGTCCTTAGGCATGTCACTCAACAAAGCTTTTCACACATCCTCTAATTCCTTCTCAGGCTTGAACTTTGCTTTATGGTCTTCTTGTTGTGTCACTGAACAAGTGCCTCTACACTTACATTTAACACAAAGCACACTAATCTACAACCAAGATTTTCACTTCTCATTAACCCAACATTCTGCAATCCCAATGAGGTTCTCAACCTTGATTTTAGGGTTTAGAACAGCCCTTGACTATCATTACAATGTGTTCTTCCTTTTCCTTTATTCCTAAATCCCAAAGAAAGAAAAGAAGGTGAAAGAAAGAAGGATGGAAGGCTAAAATGGTGGAAAGTCTTAGGCTTGGAAGAGAATATGGAGATAGGTGCTGTGTGCATGTGACAAAGATGTTAGAAAAGTGGTGGAGAGCAAGGGTGGATGATGGTAGGAGAAAGTTGGTGCAAGTAAGCTCAATGGAAGTGGGCAAATGTATGTAAAAGTGTGGAGGTTATAGAAGGCATAGATGTGGAATAGTGTATGATGCACATGATAGAGAGGTGGGGAAAGGGGGGTGTCATGCAATCAAATAGAAAAGAATGGGAGAAGAAGCAAATGGGGGAAAGAAAGTAAGAAAGGGAAGGAGGGGTTGTAAGAGCTTCCTTACCTCTTCTCCTAAAGGATTGAACTTGAACATGTGGGAACTTTGTCAAAGGTGATCCTCTCCTTCTATTTCTCCTAAGTTTAGTTGTAGTGTTCAAGGGAAAGGTAAGAGATAAAAAGTTTCCTTTGTCCTTCACATCTTATTTATAGAGTTTGAGGAAAGGAAGCCCTATAGATGGATGGTTAAGATCTACACCACTTTGTTAGATCTGAATGAAGGGATAGATGAAGGGGGCATGGAATCCATATATGGAAGTGTGGGATGGAAGATGGAAGGGAATGAGATGGGAAAGGAAAGAAATAGTAAGAGGAAAGGCTAAGAGAGGAAGGGAATCAGTGGGAAATAGAAAGGAGAAATAAAGTGGTAGCTTAGGATGAAAAGAAGGAAGGTGGAATGAAATTAGTAAGTGTTTCCAGAGTTGGGAGGCATGATTTCTTAATTAAGAAGTTGGGGTGGAGTTTAGCATGAGTAGGATGAGAAAGTGGAGTAGGAGAAGGATGAAAAGTGATAAGGTAGGTAGGAAGGTATATTTGGGTTTTAGGAAAGAAGATTTTTTAATTAGGAAGGTAATAAGTTAGATTAGAATGTTGTGTTAACTTTGGTCAAAATTAGAAGGTGGGGAATGTCTTTTTCAAGTGGAGATATTGAGGTACAATTAGGAAAGAATAAGATGGAAAGAGAAAGAAGTAAGATAATGAGAAGGTATGGAATAAGTGGAATGGAAAGAGATGGGAAAGAAAGGGAAAAAATACAAATTAGGAGGATAAAATGTAAGGGAATTGAAAAGTCCTGAAAGGTTGTGGAATCCACATGGGTGCATGTGTTTTGTTTTTAGAAACACTAGGATGAGATGAGAATTGGATGAACATGAGTGGTCAGATCTTCCTTTCCTAAGGATTTGGGGTTGACTTTTCAAAATGGAAAAGGTGGTTAGGTTTTGCTCTTTTCTTTACTTCATTCCTAGCCCTTAGATCATGCTTACTCTTACTTGAATGGATGGTATCCATTTAGGTGGTGTAGATCTTCCTTAAGCTTCATTTTCTCCCCACCATTGGATTGGATTGCCCTAAGATGAATGGCCTTGATTCCTTAGAGATTTCTTCATGTATTTCACATGGACCAAGTGTACTTTACTCCCTTCCATAGATAATACATCCAATCATTTGTTGGTCTTCTTTTTGTAGTTGAGTAGGAGAGAGAAAATAAATAAAAAGTCTTGATGTGGGTCTTAGTCTTCTTTTATTTTTTGAGAAACTTTCATTGTATATGATTCCATTGTATAAAAATTGTATCTCTCATATGCTTCTTAAGGTAGTGAAATGCATGCATGCTTTCATACTTGGAGAACATGTCCCTTTTTCATCCTCATTTGAATATGAGTTGTGCATAAGGTTTTTGACATTAACATTAACACCCAATGATTATTCTGAGCCTCCAAGATATCATTCTTGGAATGTGTGACACATGATATAACTTCCAAAGTGAAATTACATTTTTAGGGGTAAAATTGATAATTATGTGCATTTTTTCATTTGTACCTTGGATCTATAAAATAATAGAATTAACCCTAATTTGTGATAATTAGGTGATTTATGGGGCTAAATATAGAGGTATGTATGTAATATTTCTATATATATATATATATCAAATTATCCTAACTTAGATTTTACTTATCCTCGAGAAAAACCACAGAGAAAGAAAAAAAAAATCTAAAAAGAAATCCAAATCACTTTGTAGGTGAAAGCCTTGAAACCCCTAGTCAATGAGTTACAATTTCATAAGTGTTTCGAGAAATGATACCCATAAACATTTTTAAAACCTTTTAAAAAGTCCTTCATGTATCTCAGAGAATCTTATTGTATTTAGCTTATGTTAACTCATAACTTTAGTATGCTAATAGAAATTATCAACAATTCAAAATCATACCCTTATGCTAAAGATATCTCATTAATTTATCAAATCATAGAATGTGAGTGTGTAAATACAACCAATATATACATGATTATTAGTCTCCAAGAAAATTGTAACATGAGATGAGATGAGAATTGGATGAAGATGGGTGGTTGGGATCTTCCTTTCCTTAGGGTTATGGGTTGAGTTTTAAACATGGGAGAGGTGGCTAGGATTTTGACCCTTTCATTGCTTCACTTCTAGACCTTAAATCATGCTTACCCTTACTTGAATGGATATGATCCCTTTAGGTTGTGTAGATCTTTCTTAAGCTTCATTTCTCTCTACTATTGGATTGGATTACGCTAGCATTAATGGCCTCGATTCTTTAGAGATTTCTTCATGTATTTCACATGGACCAAGGTTGCTTCACTACCTTCCATGGACTAGACATTCATTCATTGGTTGGTCTTCTTCTTTTAGTTGAGTAGGACAAAGAATAAGTAAAAAGTCTTATTATATGTTCTAGTCTTCTCCTCTTTTTTTCCTTAGAAGCTTTCATTATATAAGAGTTAAATTTCTCTCATAAGCTTATTAAGGTGATGAACCTCCAAGACTTCATTTTTGGTATGTCTGAGCCATGATGTAGCTTGGAAAATTGAAACTACTCTTCAGGGGTAAAATTGGTAATTTTGTGGATATTTTTCATTTATACCCTAGATATGCAAAATAGTATATTAACCCTAATTAGTAATCATTAAGTGATGTGTCAGTCTAAATCATGCTAAATATAAAGGTATGTATTAATATTTCTATATCTATTAGGTAGTAACTGTACTCTCAAGATACTGCATTGTTCTTATTGATGTAGCCATAAAAAAACTGAAGAATGCAAAAACTACAACTATATCTATCCTATGATAGAAATGATCTACTCTAATACCATATTTGATAAATAAGCTCCTCTAATAGGTCTTTTTCTAGTCTGGCCTACTTGGTTATTGACTTATCTTCTAGTCCTAAGGGTTTTGATGGATTTGGCATGATCAAACAATGCAAAACTAATCTCATATTGACCCTTAACATTTGGCACTGGATGACTAGAAAACTTTTGTTTTACCCTCTCTTGAAGAGGAGTAGGTACTTGACCCATCTGATACTTTATCTTTGTAATAGGCTATGAGTTGGTTTACAAGGTCTACTTTGTTTGATTCTAATTTTATTTTTTTTTTTCATTTTGAAATTCGAAGTTCCATGTGGGGGTAGAAACTATATATGAGGCTGCTATTGCTAAGGCATGTTATTTTTGGGAAAAGGTTGTTGAGGGAGGTTCCCATGCACACCCCCTTGGTAGTTATTCTTTGACTAAAAAATATTTGGATGCCTAGCCCATCTAGGATTATAGGTCTCAGTATAAGGGTTATTGTTGCTAGGTTGCTAAGTCTCATAGGCCATTTTTGCAGCAAGGATATCTTGACTTTCTGTAGTCCTTTGGCCTTACCTAGTGGTTCTTTCAATCTTTATATATAAAGGTACTAGATCAAGATTAAGTGATCGATGATCATGCATACACGGATTGATGTGCAATGGACTTTTGTTTATATACAATGAAGCTAAGTCGTTGTACACAACAAAAGATTTCTTTTTTCTTTTTTCTCTAACTAGTCTATGGGAAATCTACCTTAGATAATGCAACATAAATGCTAAAACAAACAAACAATGATATAAAATATGCATAACCCTAAGCAATAATATGAAAGTCTTTTTATCTTGAAGTTTTTATAAGAGAAACTTTTACTTTATTTTAATCCAAGGTAGTTCCTCCTCTCTTTTAGATTAATCCACTACTTACCAATTAAATCCTAATCTATATTAGCCACTTCCCTACCCTTCTTAGTCCTCCATACATGATTTGAGTCATAGAATGTGCTGGTAGAGCTAGTTGTTTAAATACTTATGCAACCGATTAAATAGGGACCACTAGAGTGGAAATAGGCTGCCTCCTTCCAAGAAAGTCCTATGAGCTTAAAAAGCTACTAATGTCTCTACTATATGATTTTTAGTTAAAAACTAAAAGGCTGGGGCATGTAAAATTCTATTTAACCTAGGTGAACCAAGGTGTGGTGACAAAATCCACCCTTGATCTTATGTGAGTTGAGTGCCCTTCCTAACATTTTAACTAATCCCATGCAGTTAGATCAACATATAAGCACATTAAAGTAATAAATGTATCATATTTATGCAAGGAAAGTAGTAAACCCTTAGAATGCAATAAGTAAGAAAATACTTAGTATATGATCTATGCTACCATCGACACTACAAAATTACACTACTTATATAATCTTGTTCTACGAATTGAAAAGAAGGGAAGAATAGTGTCATAGTGGGGTCTTGGATTTAGTCTTCTCATACAAGGGTGGGTCCATGTACATAACACCTCTTCTTTCAAGTTAGGATGACATATCCTTAACCTGTATTATTACAACCCTTGATTTCAAATTTAAATGAATCATGGTGTATAAAAATTTACAATCACATTCTCACTACAATATACTCAAATATAAAAATTAGAAGCTATGCTAAGGTCTTCCTCCAAATATTTATTCTTCTCCAAATTCCTACACACATAAGAAGAAAAGTATCAAATTCTTCAAGAATAAGGAAAGTATGAAAAAATAAAAGAAACTATCATATATGCAATAGTATGATTACAACTAGTGGTAAAGTAAAAGAAACTTAGATTTTAATCAAATCCCATAGCAAGTCCTTGTCAATGGTGTTAAAAATATGATTTAAAAATATGATGTGTCTTAATTAATTATCAAACTTCATAGTACTATTGGAGTATGGAATCAGCAAATACGGGTCAATCCCATGAGGACTCTATGATTAATCATAGTTAATTAAAACATAAGTTGCTTTACTCTATCCTAGCCAACAAGGAAAGAAATTTAAACTATTTACATAATCTAAGTAAACTAAATTGAAGCAAGCTTAAGCTATGAAATAAAAGTAAGGAAACTACTTAAACTAAACTAAAGAAAAATAATAATAAAAACAAAGAAAACTATATTAAAACTAAGGAATGAAAAAGACAATTTCATTAATAAACTTCATTACAATTACTAAGAATGAGGGGAGTGCACAAACAAAGCAATAAAAGAAACTTCTTTAAAGTAGTCACTATAGGAGTCCTTCATCGTGTCACTCAAGAAGGGTCTTTACATGCCCTCTTGTTCCTTTTTGGGCATGAACTTTGCTTTATGGTCTTCTTCTTATGTCACTCAACAAGGACCTATATACTTACATTCAACCCAAAGTAGACTAATCCACAAACCCTATGTTAATCTCTTAACTAAACTCTCATCCAAGGTTGGAAAGGATGCATAGTGGAAAGAGATGTAGGCAAAGGGATAGATGGTGTGTAGTTAGGATGTATGAAGAAGAAAGGTGTGATATGTGATTAACAGGTGGGTGTGGGAAGCTTGGGGATTATGTATATGATTGAAAGGAAGAAAGATGAGGTGTGAATGGTTAAGGAAATAAGAGGTAGATAGGGCATAGAGGATGAGATAAATGTAGGGATGATGTTGCATTGGATGTGTTGGCTAAATATGAAGAGCATTGGGTTACTGGAAGGATTGAAAAAGAAGGATGGAGAACTATATGTCATAAGATAGGGAGGTGTGATTCATGAAAGAGTGAGGGGGATGAGATGAGAGATTGAGAATGGATGGTTGGATGGAGTTGGGTAAAGGGCTTGGATGAAAGGATTATTGAGATCTTACCTTGGATGGCTCTCCTCTAGTGTGTGATCACTTTGTGTGGTCCTCTAAGGTACACCTCCTTGGTTCTCCCTTCTCCTTGGTGCTATCATTTACATTTAGTGTACGTAGAAAACCTTTAGACCCCCTATAGGTTATCCTAGTGGATGAGTTATAGTCTTATAAGGGTTTCCAAAAATAATACCCATAAACATCTTCAAAAAGACATTTTTTGAAAGTCCTTTACTTATATGAGGGAATTTATTTGTACTCAAGAATCATTAAATTTCTAACTTTAGCATGCTAATAAAATTGAACAATAGCTCAAAATCCTACCCTTATGCTAAATATATCTCATTAATTTATCAAACTTCTAAATGTGAGTGTGAGATATAGCTATTATATAAAAAATTATCTGTCTCTAAGGAATTACAACCTAAATATTAGCCAACTTATATTCTGAAGTCAAATCTCATAGGATTACATTAACAATGAGAAAGAAGTCATTTAAAAGTGTAATTCTTTCATTAATATTCGAGTAGAATAATGTCCATCAAGTTCAAAATTCTCACATATTCCATATAGAAGAATGATACTTGGAAAGAATCTAATGGTGGTCTTATGAAAGGATATCAACTATTGAAGAAAGAGTTATCTCTACTAGAATCCTAACTCATTTATAATTAAATCTAATCCATACTACTCTTAAGATCAAGTTAAGACTTCTAATAGGATAAAACACTTAGGACAAGGCTATGAAAAGAATGGTATAAAGGTATGTAAAAGTATTTTGAAAGATATGTAAAGGTCTTGTACTGTTGTATTCACAAATTTATTTTCTTTAGAGTGAACATATCCTTTTTCATTAGCTATATTTTTCTTTTCTTTTTAACTTGACTTTATATATAGACTTTTCTTCTTCTTAACCTTTCTGATGATCATATCTTGGATTGTATTGTCTATACTTTTCTTAAGATAATCTTCAACCATCTCTACATAGTTTCAGAAAACACTAGGTAATAGATATATTATAGGGGTTAATAAGGGTATTGGTTAATTTGTTCCAAAAGAAAAGGCGCAAGGGCTTAACTAGTGGTAAAATAACATAGGAAGACTAAAGACTCCTAGTTCACCAAAGATGGCCTATTATCATTTCCTAGGTTTCATATGGCTTGAATTGACTACAAACTTAAGAGATCTATGATAAAGTCTATGAGATGTTTCTCAATAGTGACCATGATGAAGAATAATGAAACCATCTAGAAAATTAACATTCACTAAATTTTTTTTATGAATTTATGTATAACTCTCTCGAAGAAAGATTGGCTCTGAAGCTAACATGGGTTTGTAATCTCCACTTGTCTTCTATAGGATCTCTAAGTTCTATTTCGTCTTCAAATTAATTTATGTACATGTATACAACTAGTTGTGTAGTGAATATTCCAAGTTTAATTTTTCATTAAGTACTTTAAAAGAAGGATAAAATAGTGAAGTAGTTGTATACAAATTTAATAATAACCCAAAGTTCACAGTGCCAAAAATTTGATGTGTCTTAATAATTAGCTCAAGTGCACGGCTCTATTAGACTATAGATTTGGCAAATAAGGTTCAATCCCACAAGGACTCATTGATAAATGGAATGAACTAAAATTTAGGTTTATCTTACTTTAACCCAGCCCAAAATTCAAAAGAAGGACAAGTTCTAACTAAAACTAATGACAAAGAAAGTAAAGATGAATTGAAGACCTAAAACAAGTGAATAAAGGAATGAAGGAAAGAAATAACTAAGAAGGAAACATCTAAGCTAACAATTAAGCAACTAGAAGGAAAACCAAAATTACAAAGAAATCCATTAAGGCAACTAAGAGACTATATAAATAAAGAAGCAAGGAAATAAAACAAGGAAACTTTCTAAAACTACAACTAACTAAGAACTAAAGGAAATAAATTAACTAGGAAAGGGAAACAACTGCTTCATTAATAAAAAAATTTACAAGGATTTGATACATAAGCAATGAAAATAAAGTAAGTAAACAAAGCAACTAGAAGTCCTTCAAATCCTAGATTGAATTTTTCTGTAGAGTCCTCATGTTGTGTTACTTAACAAGATTTTGTACCCTTCTCTTCAACCCAAAATACACTAAAGTTACTAAAATTTTCTTGTCTTTATCGAACATGCCACAACCCAAAACAAATCCCATCCAATGATCCTTAGGAATGAAATATTAAGACAACCAAGAAAAGAGGAACCTAACACCTTTCCTAAATAATCACCACTCTAGGAAAGAAAGAAGATGATGGAAATGGAAGTAGAAAAAGTTATGACATTTTCCTTAAGCTAATAAGAAAGGAGAATAGCTTCAAGGACTTAGAAAGAGATGTTATAAGAGGTCATTCTTCTTTAAGGAAGGGTGAACCGTAGCAGAGGCATCCTACCTTAAACATGAAATAGATAAAAGTGAAAAACAAAGGGGGGGGGGCATTGGCCTTGGGATTAGGACTCACCAATTCCACCCTTAGTAGATGAAGTAAGAAATGGGTACATGGTGTAATTATACCCTTCAACATGAAGCCCTTAGCTAGGAATCTAGGTGGGTTTATTGGTGGATTTGGATATTTCCTCAACTTTACTTAAGGAATTAAAATTTTTCTTAATGTCATAAAAAGATGTAATATTTCTTTCCATTTCCTTACTCCAAATCCATAAAAATAAATTATAAAGAAGAGATAGAAGAATGATGCATGAACTAACTAACATGGATTACTAGTGTAATCTAAAAATAGAGTGTATTATGGAAATTGAAAGTAAAAGGATACAAAACTATAGCAAGAGAGCGTGTGAGAGTGAAGGGAAGTGAGAGTGAGAGATGGGAGTGAGGATGATGAATGCAAACTAGCATGGGAAGATACCATGCGTGTGAAAGTAGAAGCGGTGTGTGTGTGTGTGTGTGTGTGTGTGTGTGTGTGTGTGTGTGTGTGTGTGTGTGTGTGTGTGTGTGTGTGTGTGTGTGTGTGTAATGGAAATTAGAAAGTGGTGGATGCCTGGAATAATGGTGACTATGGTGCGTACAACTAAGACAATATGCATGGATTTCTAAGTGGGTGATGCATGCTATATCTAAGAAACTAATATGTATGGGATTTCTAAAATGATCGTGGGATGAATGCAATGAAAATTAGAACATCCAACTAAGCTAAGAATGAGTTTCTAAATTAGCAAAGTGCCATGTTTCTAAATTAGGAAAGTGCTAAATCTAAGAATCTACCATACAATTAGTTTCTAAAATGGTTCTAAAGTGATCCCAAAGTAATATTAATATGTATGGAAAGAAAAATGGGAAGTTACTAAAGCTAAAAGAAGGAATCTAAGATGTAAACATGTAAATGTAAAATTTAAAACTACCCTACTTCTAAATTTGAAAAGTGCTTAAATCATGGAAACTAAATATAATAAATGAAATGCTATGCTAAAATTATAATATACTATGTAAGATATAACTAGAGTAAACTCAACCAACTTACAAAATTGTCACACATGCAACCTAAGAATGCTACAAAATGTCATGAGTTTGTAAATATATAAAAGAAAAATGACATATCCATGCAAAATTGATGGATTGCATTTAATTCCTAGGGCTTCGATGCATGGGAAACTAGAATGATAGGGAGTGAAACATGTAAATGCATATATGCTACTCTAAGATAAAAGATGTTAGATGTAATGTATGAACTACATGGTAAAGAAAAAAATGGGAACATTGCATGCCAACTATAAAAGAAACTAAAATTAGAAATTGCATGTACTCTAATGGAGGATGCGTATTATGCATGAGAGATCTAATTAAACAAAATCCTAATTGAATGCATGCTAAATTATGATGAATGGAAGAGATAGAAGAGAAAGTAAAAGAAAATAAGCAAGAAAGGAATTGGAATAGGTTAAGATCCTAACTTTATCTCAAATGAATTTTAGCATTGATGCTTGAAGCAAGCTTGGGTGAGGGTGATCTTTGAGAAGTGGGATGGAAGATAGAATCGAATAAAATGAAAAGAGAAGGAGAAAGAAAAGGGCTTACTTAGGAGGGAAGGAAGGGAGGTTTCATGGGATTAGTAAGTGGAAAAAGGGGGAAGAGGTGCCTTTTCCATGTGTAGGTGTGGGAGAGGAAATTGGAAGGGGATAAGATGGAAATAGAAGGAATGGGAAAGGAAATAGCCTAAGGAAAAAAGGAAAATAAGTGGGGAAGGAAACACAAGGGGAGGTTTGGTGCAATGGTAAAAGTTATCATCGTGTGAGCTTGAGGTCACGAGTTCAAGGTGTGGAAAAAGCCTTTTGTATAAATACAAGGTAAGGTTGCATACTATAGGCCCTTGTGGTCTGCCCCTTCCTTGGACCTCGCATAGGTAGGAGCTTCATGCATTAGGGCTGCCCTTTTTAAGTGGGGAAGGAAAGGAAAGGGAAAGAGAAAGAAAGTAGGTGGAGGGAATCTAGGAGACTTCAAAAATTATAAAGTGAAAGGAGGGGTGTGTGGATCCATGTGGTTATAGCTGTGGGATGGAGTGTGGTGTTTTAGAGACCCTAAGATGCATGTGGACCAATGGACGAGGATGGGTGGTTGAGATATTCTTTTCTTTAGAGTTTCATATTGCCTTTTCAGTATAAGAAAGGTGGCGAGGGTTCATAACTTTCCTTTACTTCATTCCTGGCCCTTAGACCATGCTTATCCTTTCTTGGATGGATGAGATCCATTTATGATGTGTATATCTTCCTAAAAACTTTAATTTCTCTCCACAGTTAGAGTGGAGTACCTTAGAATGAATGACCACGATTCCTTAGAGATTTCCTTCATATATGTGACGACCCGGGTTTTCCCATGCATTTTAAAATGCAATATCTAATTCCTAAGGCGGGATGCATCCCTATTTGAAAACCATTTTATAAAAACCATGCAATGCAGTGGAAAATCTTTGCATTTAAACTCATTTTGAAAACCTTGAGTGTCATTTGCTTTCACAACAATCAAAGTAGTTTTTGAAAAATATTGTAATCATAAATGTCTTCCCAGGTCTATCCAGTCACAGCTCACAGCCCAACTATAAAGAAATACAAATACATGTCCAAAAGGTAGAGTGTTTACTTGCATTCATGCTTGTCTTCTTATCAGTCACTTGATCATTGCACTAACATGTCCCTGATGCTTCTTCTAATTTTGTGTGGAGCTAATATGGAAAAATAATATATTAGGGTTAGTATTTCTCATACTCAGTAGATCATGTGATACTACTATTTTGAAAACACGGTATGCTTCATGCATGGTTCAAAGAGCTTTTTATGTAAAACATCAATGATTTATTTTGCGTAAGCATGCATAGTTATGCATAAAACATAAGCTTATTGATGTGATTTCGATCATGGAATCCGTATACAAATCACGTCACATGAATACGACTAAAATAGAAATCAATAGGTCTATATACGAAGATTTCAGCAAATGCATCAAACCAGCGAGTCACATCGAATACTGGTGAAAATCTTAAAATAGTCATCATTCAAACATATGCTAGTATCATGCACATGAGTCTCTCAGTGTACATGTCACGCCAACTGGTCACGAGTACTCATATACGACCATCTCAATGCTATATGCATATCAATTACATTGAAATCATAGGGTCACTATGCTCATGACCAGAACCACTCTGAATCGTGTGTCTCCAGTATCTAAAGACCAGTCTACCATAGCCTCCACAGTGACTATGGATATGTCCCCGAAAGGGTGCCATGAACACCTCCAATGGTCGTCCCTGTTTACCACAATAGTCAGGGAAGGGACAATGCCATTTTTGGCAATGATACCATCCACCTTTTTGGTCGTAGAGGCCGGGACGCCAAACCCGTACCCCTCAGCATAGTGCCCACTGGGCTCAATAGCCCAAAAACATACATAATCCAAATCTCAAATCAACATAAATCATGCAATTTATGCATTTGTTTTCAAAGTATACGAGCATGGCATGCAAAGTCATAACCCTGCCTAGAAGCCTACCAACCTAGAAGCCTGTCAGCTATCTTTGGCCCGCCCTCATCAGCCCGCCCTCATTGGCCAAGGCTACACTTCTCAAAACATGCTTGTATAAGAACATCATAAAAGCATACTAAATGCAATGATAGGTTCAAATGCTTTAATGTTATAAATCATGCAGACAACTCTGTATGCTCGTATGAGAATATCATATTTCAAAAGCATCATAAAGGCAAGTAAATCACTTAGAGTTTGGGATGTATTTAAAACGTAGCAGTATCATATTACTAACAAATTAAGTATATTTGGAAAAACATAGCAGCATCAGACCACCTACCTCACCTACCTCAAGTGTTGTCACTTAGCTTGTGTCCCTCTTGCAGACGAGTCCTAGGGCAGCTTTATGGGTCCTGTATATCATTTAAATATGAAATCTATTCATAAGATCCCCATGGTGCTTAGGCTACTTGATTTTGTATCGAAATTACAAATGAACCAGAGTCGTATTATGCGTAGGGCCCGCACGTCCCAGTTTCTAGGATGCCCATGCATCCCAGTTGAACCGCGACTGCCTCACGTGCACGCGCGCATGCCTGAGCTATGCTAGTGTGCGTTCTAGAGAGTGTCGAATGAGCGCATCCTCAGTGCCAAGCGCATGCGTCTTGACTCCCAGAACGCCCCGTGCGTCCCGGTCAAGCCGGGATAGCGCTCGCACACAATGCGCGTGCGCCAGTCGCCCCAGGGGGCATGTTTCTCATGCGCGTCATGTACTGCATCCCGGGCTTTTCCCTGGTTCAAAAAGTTGGGTTTTTACCCATTTTTCTCCGGCATTTCCCAGCCGAAAATGCCTAGATCCGGTGAAGATCTGGGCTGGGAGAAGAGAAAACGAAGGTGAAAGAAATGGGGACTTACCTGGGCAGCTGGAGATGGTGCCCTCTTGCCGTGATGAGGTTCCCTCCACTTCTGCTTGAGTCCTAGGTCGCCGAAAACCCAATAAAAAGGAAAACCCAGTTTTTCGGTGAATACAGGAAAAATGGGGAAAAGAGGAGAACGAAAAATGGCTGGCATGAAGGACCTAGCTGTTGCTGGGATTTGTAGGGAAATGGAGGAAGGGTTTTTTCTTGATGTAAACCTCAATGGAACCCTAGCTTGAAACAACTGGATTAGGAGGAGAAGGAGATGATTGGTGAGGAGGCGGCGATGGGCTTTTTATAGGCCGTGAAGGCGATGCTGCCTATGGTGGTGCTGCCATTGTTTCCGCCCTACAGAGGCGGTGGTGGAATCCTCTGGAATGTCAACTAGAGGAGGAAGAAGACGGGGGTGCCATTATCAAAACGGCCCCCTGTGTTTTTTTGCCTTTTTGGTTATTAAATACAAATTACAAAATTGCCCCTAATCTTTAAATGGTCGTAACTTCTTCATATGAACTCCGTTTTCGGTGTTCTTTGAGGTGTTGGATTCCATTTTTCGAGTAGAATCTAATGGTACCAATTTTCTTACAAATTCCTTTGTTTAATATTTTAAATAAGGTAAAACATTCAGCTACCTCTTGAGACTAGTAAACATATATTAATTTCCATAAGAGATAAGTTCCAGCATCAGTGGTAAGTGGTCAATATTCTATTTGTTCTTCATAAACAAATGTCTTCAAAATTTGGGTCATCACATCATTACTCCCTTAAAATAATTTCGTCCTCAAAATTCCACAAATTCTTACCTTCAAGTCAGCTGTCGTCTTGATAGACATAGTCTTCCTGAGGGCTCCCTTTGTGATGACCTGGGTTTTCTCATGCATTTTTAAATGCAATGTCTAATTTCCTAAGGCGGGATGCATCCCTATTTGAAAACCATTTTACAAAAACCATGCAATGCAGCGGAAAACCTTTAGTTTTAGACTCATTTTTGAAAACCCCGAGTGTCATTTGCTTTCACAATAACTAAGGTAGTTTTTGAAAAACTTCAGAAATCATAAATATTTTTCCCCAGGTCTTTCCAGTCACAATGCACAGCCCAACTGTAACTAAGTACAAACACATGTTCAAAGGGTTGAGAGTTTACTTACATGTGTATTTGTCTCCTTTTGGATTTACTTGCTCATAGCACTAACATAGATGTCCTCTTTGTGAGTGAAGCTGTCCGGACGTATCTTGTCCTTGAGTGCTTATTGATGTCTGAAAAATGTTAAAGATTGGGTGAGTATATAATATACTCAGTAGGGCCTATCACTACTAGTTTTATAAATGCATGAGATGTTTCAAAATCATATGCTCATTCAAAACATGCGTATGTTTGAATACTCGAATTCAATATCAGTATAAGAATCCATAATCAACTGAAATTCAAAATATGCGTATGTTTGAATACTCGAGTGCGATATCAGTATAAGAATCCATAATCAACTGAAATTTACATAATTCCAAAAGTGAAAGTATCATATGACATCATGATATGCAATAGATGCCTCATGGAGTCCAACTCATGGACCTCTAGTATGGTATGGTCGACCACCCTCATATCATGCTACATGAAATGCACATCAAACCATAGGGTCCACTATGCCCACGGCCTCCTCGCCGTGTGGTCCCCGGGTACCTGAGGACACTTGGTCATAGCCTCCACGGGGCCTATGACACGCCGACCCAGTGCCGTGACACCAGTGGTAGCCCCCTGTACCACATGCAGTCGATGTAGGTACTTGCCTCTTTTTGGGCGTGGTACCCATCCACCTATTAGTGGTAGAGGCCGAGTGGCCAACCCAGACCCCTCGGCATAGCACCCACGGGCTTACTTGCCCAAATCACATAAGATAAGTCAAAACCTTTTGTTAAAACTTGTCCTCTTTTGGGTCCCTCACAACTGCCTGGCCCTCGGCACTCTAGCGTCTTTTGGCAACCCTTAAGGACATGCAATCTTTGCAAGTACGTAAATCATGCAATGCATGCACTTGTTTGCAACACATGTATGTGCATAATGTATATGCAATCATTCCAAAACATGGCTATGTACAAAGCATTTAACATGCGTGCTGAATTGATTTACACAAATCACATGCAAATCAAGTCATATATCTAAAACATATATTCTCAAATAACAATAGTTCTTTTAAAAGAATCTAATAGTGATAGAGCACCTACCTAACTAGGTCGCGTTAACCCTCTTGTCCTCGAACGCTCCTGAGCATGGTTTGGGGACTCAAGGTTAGTTTAACCTATCTTTGATGGGTTTAGAGCAGTTAGGTCTCATTAATTAGGCATTAGGGGTCCATCCCTATGCCTATGGGTGTCCCAAGGTCCTAATTTGGCCTTGGTATTCTCAGTTTTCCAAAGTTCTAGTGGTCACGCGCCACCATCCTATTCTAAGGGTCATGACCACATTTTATTGGGCCTTGATCAGAGATTTTATAGGTTGGATGTGTCCGTGTCGTCGATACGGACACAACGCCTTTTACGGCGCCTCAATTGGAGCTCTAGATCTCAAGTTATAAGCATTTTAATTTTGTATGTACATAGAGCCTTAAAGACAAAAAAAAAAAAAAAGGAATGCTAGGGCGCTGCGCGTCTGCGACGTGCGCCCAGCATTCTCAAATAACCAAAAAATAATGCCTCGCTAGTGCGCTGCGCATCTGCGGCGCGCGCCTCTCGGCACGTCCTTCTCTTTAGCGGGCGCGTCCTTGGACGCGCCCGTTTGGTTTTTCAAACGACGTCGACCTGCGTCGACGTGGGACGGTCCTATTGGATCGTCCCGCCTGGTAGTGACCTGGGTCGTCCTCAGGTCACCCTGGTTCGACCCTGTCGAACCAGTGTGGCCTGGGGACGTCCCAGGGGTCTTTGTGGCTCTCCTGGAGGCCTATTCTCCATGGTTTTTCATGAAAAAACCTAGGTAAATCGTTCCTGGAACTACAGTGGAGATGGGTTTGGGGTTTTTTTGTGCGTACCTGCTTCGTGGGTGGTTTTCTCTCCACGTTTTCCCCCCTTGCTCACTGCTTCACGAATGGTTTTCTCCAAGGCTGTTGGGCTGCCATTAGAGGCACCCAAGAGCTCTATTTATAAAGCTTTTAAAGAGGATTCTGGAGGGTTTCTAACCGCCTTTGAAGGGCGGTGGGGAATCCTCTAGAATGGCAGTGGTTTCTCCTTGAAACACCGCCGTTCCAAAAACCTCTAGGAGGTTGAAGACGACGGGGTGCCCGTATCAAAACGGGCACCTGTGTTTTTTCAGTCTAAGTCAATTTGTGAAATTTACAATTTTGCGCCTGAACTTCAAAGGGCCAAATCTTGCTCATTTTAACTCCGTTTTGGGTGATTTTGGTCTCGTTGGATTCCTTTTTCCTAGACGCATCTAATGAAATCATTTTTAGGACCAATTTCCTGGGTTCAATTGAGGCAACTAGTGAAATGACCAAAATGCCCTTATCTTTAAAACTGAACTTTTCATGGGATTTTAATATCTCAAAAATTGGGGTCATTACATTATTACCCCCTTAAAAGAATTTCGTCCTTGAAATTCCATAACTTAATATCTTCCAGGTATTTGTCTCTTAGATGATTTCTTGGTGGATGCATTTTCCCCTTTAGGATCAAATCTAGGTTCATCCTCAATTTATTATTTCGATTGTTCCTCCTATAATGCCTCACCTATAAGAGATGCTTTTGTTGCATACTCTAATGCCCCGCCATACTCTCATACGTTCCAATTTAACAATACCGTTTTCTAGCGGTACTTCATCCATCTTGAATTTCTTAGATTCCTATGCTTATCTTATCATGTATAAGATAGTCTCCTCGTAAGATCATGCTTCTTTGCTCATGCATATACTTCTTTCAAGATCATATTAGCTTATTCCTCCTATTTTGAATATCATAAGATAATCCTTTTCATCTAGTGATCTCTTTCATTATCCACAAGTCCAAAAAGTTACCTTCTTTCTATTGTGTCTAACTTTGCTTCTTGCCCTTGTTTCCAAGATACTTCAATCACTTGTATGGTATCATTTGCTCTATAGTCAAACTCTTACTTAACTTTGAATTTCAACTGTCTGTCGTTTTCCATATGTGACTTGATTTCCTTGACCAAGGTTACATTCAAAAATGAAAGCCAATTAGTAGCCTCTTCTATCGAGGACCTTATCATATACTGAAAGAAAAATGTCCTAACTCCATGTTCATTAAACACTTTCCTCTATTGAAGATTTTATCCAAACTCATGTCAAATGTTGATGGTCGATTCATCATCATGGGTCATATGTTTTCGTCTAGAAGCCTATCTCACTATTTCTCATCCATTTGTCATTTAGGATTTTCAGTAATGCTCTCATTCATGCAAAGTAAAAAGTTTCTTATAACCGAGTACCCTTACTTGGTCATGGTTGAATCCTTTGTCTTCATCCTCTTTGCCCTTTCTTTGCTTGATGATTTTCTTAGTAACTTTTTCAATCCAAAAGTTCTATACTCAATCCAATAGGGTTAGTCCTTAGGAAATTCCTTCAATTAATTTTTCGTACTTGGTATATGCTTATAACAACTAACTTTTTGTCTAAAGGCAAGTAACATCACATCTTCACCTTATAGTGTGCTAGCCTCCTCAACTTTTCTCTTTTCATTCCTTATGTCAATATATTGCCCAATCTTTTATTAAGGCTTTATCATCAACCATGCAGTCTGTATTGTCAGGAGGTATCATCATAAGTAGTGATTTTATCAATTCCTCAACTTTTATCTTTCAAGTGCCTCCTTATTTTATCTTTCAAGTGCCATCTTATAGCCATAATTCTCCCCCAATAGCAATTATATCAAATTGTACTGAAGTTGTTAACTCAACAAGTTCAACAAGACTCAGATAAGCATAAACATTTCCTTAGACATAGAAAGACTTTAATCGATTACTTATTGATCTCTTCCCAGATGCGTTATAAGCTCAAGGGCCTCTAGAGTGATAGATACTTATCTACCTTGCCTTCAATCCAAGTCTGTAGTATTTTTCAGACCCAAAGTAATTTCTTCACCTTGTCATGGTAGCCACTAAGGTTTGAAAAACCTTTCACCTTGGTTTAGATCACTTCTTATTTTTGCTCCTATCTCAGTTGTTACTGTATTTATTGTACTTGTAGCTCCTCCATGATGTGGCCTAATCAACTGGCCTTATACCTTCAAATGACTTAGCCTCAAGTCTAAAGACTTATAACATCCTTCTGAGTATATAACTTCAACTACTAACTCATAGGCATACACCTGATTAATTAGGGTGGGATGCCTCTATTTAGTTGACAATACTTAATGATGGTCTTAAGATATTTGGTCTTCCAATTGATGATAGCAAGACCTTTATTGATCATTGATGGTACACTTCTTGCTAAATGGATAAGTTACTGTCCTGGCCTATTTCCTTTTTCAATATAACTTTATTTACTCATGTAGTGGCAAGGTGAGATACCACCAAATTTTCTTTTTATGGATCATATTCATTGGTGTTCCTCCATACGCTAATGGATCTTGATAAGAATCTTATTGATATTAAACCATTTCTAGTTGGTCGCTATTCTTCTTTGAAAATTTCTTGTCACATATTCTCATGAAATTCGATACTCTATTCAAAGCCTTAAACCCCATATGCTTCCTCAATAAGATCATCAACTCATCTATCATCATTCCTTTGCATTTTGTTTGATCTACCTTTCTATGGGATTCTATGTATCTTCATGAAGTCATGATCTTCTTCTTTGAATATTCAATATTCCATAGAATACTCACAGTTACATCTCTATTTCTTTCTTTCTTTTCTTCAAAATCCTCATTTGGTCTACCTGGATCAATGTCTCCATATGCTTTTGTTGCATATGATCGATACTTCATCTATTACTTTACGTAACAGATATGATAAACTGAATGCTTCTCTAAACTGTCTTAAAATGCATACAATGTCTTAATAATGGCTTTGATGTTCCGGTCATATTAGGATCAATCTATTATCATCCTTAGGATGATCATCAAATCTTTTGATAACTCGATCGAATTCATTCCCTTATCATATTCGTGTTATGTTCCTCTTATTCACATAATCTGTTACTTGCATACCTCTTCTGATTTGCTTCATAATACTCAGGTAATTATTATTCAATATCATTTCACTCTTCATAAAACTCTAATTAAGGTATTGAGCTATACCTTTGTGATCTAGTATGAGTCACTGTTATCCCCTAGTATCATCTTGTATTCTTATCAGTCTTATTATTATCAAACTCATCTCAAAGTCTGTCTTTTAAATCCCTTATACTTATCTCATATCCCTTGATACTCTTTATGATGGAAAGATATCCACCTAGGTTCTTCAATTTTCTCACCTTTTATGAGATTACTTTATTGCAGATCAACTCTATCTTTTAACAAGCCCTTTAATCATCTTCATTCATTCATTCTCATCATCCATATATGATTTTTCATATATGCACCTTACAATAATCCTTATATGAGATTTTATCTTTGCATCACTGCACAATAATTCTTATTTCTCATGATTTTGATAGCATTTAATCAATCCAATATCTAAGTATTTGCTAGGACTATCTCATTTTTCACCTATGTGTTTATGGTGAAATGCCTTGAGCATTAATATTATAATCCTCAAATAGAAGTAGTCATCTCTACTACTCCTTCTTATACTACTTATCCTTAATTTTCTTTATTATCTATGACCCTTGGACATCTTTGAATTTGCTGTGAAAGGATAAAACCTGTGCTCTGATACCAACTGTGACGACCCGGGTTTTCTCATGCATTTTTAAATGCAATGTCTAATTTCCTAAGGCGGGATGCATCCCTATTTGAAAACCATTTTATAAAAACCATGCAATGCAGCGGAAAACCTTTAGTTTTAGACTCATTTTTGAAAACCCCGAGTGTCATTTGCTTTCACAATAACTAAGGTAGTTTTTGAAAAACTTCAGAAATCATAAATGTTTTTCCCCAGGTCTTTCCAGTCACAATGCACAGCCCAACTGTAACTAAGTACAAACACATGTCCAAAGGGTTGAGAGTTTACTTACATGTGTATTTGTCTCCTTTTGGATTTACTTGCTCATAACACTAACATAGATGTCCTCTTTGTGAGTGAAGCTATCCGGACGTATCTTGTCCTTGAGTGCTTATTGATGTCTGAAAAATGTTAAGGATTGGGTGAGTATATAATATACTCAGTAGGGCCTATCACTACTAGTTTTATAAATGCATGCGATGTTTCAAAATCATATGCTCATTCAAAACATGCGTATGTTTGAATACTCGAGTTCAATATCAGTATAAGAATCCATAATCAACTGAAATTAAAAATATGCGTATGTTTGAATACTCGAGTGCGATATCAGTATAAGAATCCATAATCAACTGAAATTTACATAATTCCAAAAGTGAAAGTATCATATGACATCATGATATGCAATAGATGCCTCATGGAGTCCAACTCATGGACCTCTAGTATGGTATGGTCGACCACCCTCATATCATGCTACATGAAATGCACATCAAACCATAGGGTCCACTATGCCCACGGCCTCCTCGCCGTGTGGTCCCCGGGTACCTGAGGACACTTGGTCATAGCCTCCACGGGGCCTATGACACGCCGACCTAGTGCCGTGACACCAGTGGTAGCCCCCTGTACCACATGCAGTCGATGTAGGTACTTGCCTCTTTTTGGGCGTGGTACCCATCCACCTATTAGTGGTAGAGGCCGGGTGGCCAACCCAGACCCCTCGGCATAGCACCCACAGGCTTACTTGCCCAAATCACATAAGATAAGTCAAAACCTTTTGTTAAAACTTGTCCTCTTTTGGGTCCCTCACAACTGCCTGGCCCTCGGCACTCCAGCGTCTTTTGGAAACCCTCAAGGACATGCAATCTTTGCAAGTACGTAAATCATGCAATGCATGCACTTGTTTGCAACACATGTATGTGCATAATGTATATGCAGTCATTCCAAAACATGGCTATGTACAAAGCATTTAACATGCGTGCTGAATTGATTTATACAAATCACATGCAAATCAAGTCATATATCTAAAACATATATTCTCCAATAACAATAGTTCTTTTAAAAGAATCTAATAGTGATAGAGCACCTACCTGACTAGGTCGCGTTAACCCTCTTGTCCTCGAACGCTCCTGAGCATGGTTTGGGGACTCAAGGTTAGTTTAACCTATCTTTGATGCATTTATAGCAGTCAGGTCTCATTAATTAGACATTAGGGGTCCATCCCTATGCCTATGGGTGCCCCAAGGTCCTAATTTGGCCTTGGTATTCTCAGTTTTCCAAAGTTCTAGTGGTCACGCGCCACCATCCTATTCTAAGGGTCATTCCCACCTTTTATTGGGCCTTGATCAAATATTTTATGATTTGGATGTGTCCGCGTCGTCGATACAGACACAACGCCTTTTACGGCGCCTCAATCGGAGCTCTAGATCTCAAGTTATAAGCATTTTAATTTTGTATGTACATAGAGCCTTAAAGACAAAAAAAAAAAAAGAGGAATGCTAGGGCGCTGCGTGTCTGCTACGTGCGCTCAGCATTCTCAAATAACCAAAAAACAATGCCTCGCTAGTGCGCTACGTGTCTGCAGACGCGCTCTACAACTCGGCACGTCCTTCTCTTTAGCGGGCGCGTCCACGGACGCGCCCGTTTAGTTTTTCAAACGACGTCGACGTGGGACGGTCCTATTGGATCATCCCACCTGTTAGTGACCTGGGTCGTCCTCAGGTCACCCTGGTTCGACCCTGCCGAACCAGTGTGGCCTGGGGACATCCCAGGGGTCTTTGTGGCTCTCCTGGAGGCCTATTCTCCATGGTTTTTCATGAAAAAACCTAGGTAAATCGTTCTTGGAACTATAGTGGAGATGGGTTTGGGGTTTTTTTGTGCGTACCTGCTTCGTGGGTGGTTTTCTCTCCACGTTTTCCCCCCTCGCTCACTGCTTCACGACTGGTTTTCTCCAAGGCTTTTGGGCTGCCATTAGAGGCACCCAAGAGCTCTATTTATAGAGCTTTTAAAGAGGGTTCTGGAGGGTTTCTAACCGCCTTTGAATGGCGGTGGGGAATCCTCTAGAATGGCGGTGGTTTCTCCTTGAAACACCGCCATTCCAAAAACCTCTAGGAGGTTGAAGACGACGGGGTGCCCGTATCAAAACGGGCACCTGTGTTTTTTCAGTTTAAGTCAATTTGTGAAATTTACAATTTTGCCCCTGAACTTCAAAGGGCCATATCTTGCTCATTTTAACTCCGTTTTGGGTGATTTTGGTCTCGTTGGATTTGTTTTTCTGAGACGCATCTAATGGAACCATTTTTAGGACCAATTTCCTGGGTCCAGTTGAGGCAACTAGTGAAATGACCAAAATGCCCTTATCTTTAAAACTAAACTTTTCATAGGATTTTAATATCTTAAAAATTGGGTCATTACACCCTTAGAACTCAAACTAATAAAATTCCTTTGCTTCATTTACATACTTCTGTTGTCGACGAATCCATTATTCCGGTAGCCAATACTCTAATTGGGTTAATACTTGGAGTAATTTTGTCCATAAAATGCCAATCATACTATCTTGTAACCAATCCTAGTCACGTTCTCAATTTATCCTCATTATAATTCCTTCCACAAGGCCTTTACACATATATATCGTCAATATATCTTATCCGTTTCCTTTAAGTATATATGGGCTGCTTTCGCTGCATACTCTGATACATAGTCCCATGCATGCCAGTATATCATTACTGGTTTCTATTTGTATTTCGTATAACTACCCATCCTTAGATGCTCATATTCCTCTGATCATGTATAGGATAGTCTCCTTAGATGACCATACTCTCCTACTCGTATATAAATTACTTCATACTTCTTTGAGATCATATGATCTTATTCCTCCTATTTCATTTTGCATAACATAGGATAATCCCTTTTTCCTCTTGTCTTCCATCTAATGATCTCTCCATGGAGACTATGGATATGTCCCCGAAAGGGTACCGTGAACACCTCCAGTGGTTGTCCCTGTTTACCACAGCAGTTAGGGAAGGGACAATGCCATTTTTGGTAGCTATACTATCCACCTTTTTGGTGGTAGAGGCCGGGAGGCCAAACCCGTACCCCTCAGCATAGTGCCCACTAGGCTCAATAGCCCACAAACATACATAATCCAAATCTCAAATCAACATAAATCATGCAATTTATGCATTTGTTTTCAAAGTATGCGAGCATGGCATGCAAAGTCATAACCCTGCTTAGAAGCCTATCAACTCTCTCTGGCCCGCCCTCATTGGCCAAGGCTACACTTCTCAAAACATGCTTGTATAAGAACATCATAAAAGCATACTAAATGCAATGATAGGTTCAAATGCTTAATGTTATAAATCATGCAGACAATTTCGTATGCTTGTATGAGATATCATATTTCAAAAGCATCATAAAGGCAAGTAAATCACTTAGAGTTTGGGATGTATTTAAAACGTAGCAGTATCAGATTACCAACAAATTAAGTATATTTGGAAAAACATAGCAGCATCAGACCACCTACCTCAAGTGTCGTCACTTAGCTCGTGTCCCTCTTGCAGACGAGTCCTAGGGTACCTTTATGGGTCCTATATGTCATTTAAATATGAAATCTATTCATAAGATCCCCATGGTGTTTAGGTTACTTGAATTTGTATCGAAATTACAAACGAACCAGAGTCGTATTATGCGTAGGGCTCGCGCGTCCCAATTCCTAGGATGCCCGTGCATCCCAGGTGAACCGCGACCGCCTCACGTGCACGCGCGCATGCTGAGCTATGAGCTGCAGCACGCGTTCTAGAGAGCGTCACGTGAGCACGTCCTCAGTGCCAAGCACGTGCGTCTCGACTCCCAGAACACCCCGTGGGTCTCGGTCGAGCTGGGACTGCGCTGGCACACGACGTGCGTACGCTAGTTGCCCCAAGGGGCATGTTTCTCATGCGCGTCACGTACTGCGTCCCGGGGTTTTCCCTGGTTTGAAAAGCTGGGTTTTTACCTAGTTTTCTCTGGCATTTCCCGGCCAAAAATGCCCAGATCCGGTGAAGATCTGGGCTGGGAGAAGAGAAAACGAAGGTGAAAGAAATGGGGACTTACCTGGGCAGATGGAGATGGTACGCTCTTGCCGTGATGCGGCTCCCTCCACTTCTGCTTGAGTCCTAGGTCGCCAGAAAACCCGATAAAAAGGAAAACCCAGTTTTTTGGTGAATTCAGGAAAATGGGGAAAAGAGGAGAACGAAAAATGGCTGGCCTGAAGGACCTAGCCGTTGCCGGGATTTGCAGGGAAATGGAGGAAGGGTTTTTTCTCGATGTAAACCTCAACAGAACCTTAGCTTGAAACACCCAGATTAGGAGGAGAAGGAGATGATTGGTGAAGAGGGGGCGATGGGCTTTTTATAGGCCGCGAAGGCGGTGCTGCCTATGGCGGTGCCACCATTGTTATCGCCCTACAGAGGCGATGGTGGAAGCCTCTAGAATGTCGGCTAAAGGAGGAATAAGACGGGGGTGCCGTTATCAAAATGGCCCCCTGTGTTTTTTGGCCTTTTTTGTTTTGAAATACAAAATTACAAAATTGCTCCTAATCTTTAAACGGCAGTAACTTCTTCATACGAAATCCATTTTTGGCATTATTTGAGGTGTTGGATTCTATTTTTCGAGTAAAATCTAATGGTACCAAGTTTTCTTACAAATTCCTTTGTTTAATTTTTTTAATAAGGTAAAACATTCAGCTACCTCTTGAGACTGGTAAACATATATTAATTTCCAAAAGGGATAAGTTCCAACATCAGTGGTAAGTGGTAAATGTTCTATTTGTTCTTCATAAACAAATGCCTTCAAAATTTGGGTCATTACAATATATTTCACATGGGGCCAAGTAGACTTCACAACCTTTGCATGGATAAGACATCCAATCATTAATTGGTATTCTTCATTTGATTGAGTAGGAGAGATAAAATAAGAAAAAATTCTTCATGCAGGTCTCGGTCTTCTTTTAATTCTGAGAATCTTCACCTCGTATGTGAATTGAACTTGTCTTCAAAGCTTCTTAAGGTGGTGAAATGTATACATGCATTCGACCATGAATAGTTTGTCACCTTTTCAACCTCATTTGAGTAGGAGTGGTGCATGGAGTTTCTGATTGCTCTAACTTTAATATTGACACCCAAAGACCATTTTGAACCTTTGGGACTTTATTTTTTGGTAAGTGGGCCCATGGTTTAAATTGTTTTCTAAATTTTCTCTTTTAGGGTAAAATTATAAATTTTACATACTTTTCATTTGTACCATGGACCTATAATATAGAGAATTAATCTTAATTAGTGATATTTAAGTTATTTCTCTGCTTAAAACATGCAAAATATAGAGGTATTATGTTATATATATATATATATATATATATTCACAAAGTGAGAAATTCTCTAGTTTTCTTATTGTTTCAAGGTGTTTAGAGGATATCTGAGCGTAAGTTCATCTTTGTTCTGTTTCTTGGTGGACTTAGCAATAACCATATTGTCTATGTTCCTTGGCTATGAAATATGGACTCAGTTTTTGTGCTTTTAGGGAAAAGCATGACCATTTCGTCTACACACTCGAGGACCCTACCTTGGTCCTTACCACTATGGTGAGGCCTATGGCTAACCATATGAAGCCTAAACCACCCTAGTCTTAGCCATAGTGTTCTTACACAAGGGACTGATTAGCCAAGCTTAGAACAGCTAAATATAAGAAAATCATTGGGTAAATACAAAGCCATGATACAAGTTGACATACTACATGTATAATTTGATCCCTACAGATTAGCATGTGATCCCTTATGAATACATGGCTCCCATAATTCCTTTGCATGTCTTAATCTAGCCTTAGGCATATGGAATGCAACAAAAATAGTGTAATGGATAGTCAAAGGCTTTTTCTTTTATTTTTAGCATATAAATAACAACCCAAAGGGTTAAAGATATATACTCACCTTCATTTGATTAGTAAAATCCAAGTAGTGGAGAAAGTTTCTTTTGTACTATTCCTGTTATGTTTTTGCTTATTTGCACATGTATAAAATGAGCATTTTTGCTCATACGTGACTACAAGAATGTTTTAGATTGAGCACAATATCTAAGACCTTCCTCTTGAGAGTTCCATTATTTAAAATGGGCTTCTTCTTTTTTATTGAGGTAGCAAAGAATAGAAACTCATTTTAAATGATACACATATCCTTTGGAATAAATATTAGAGATTATTTGATTCGCAATTTGAGATTTACCTCCTTATGGGAAAATAAATTCAGGCAAGTACCATCATAAAGTGGAATTGAGAAATCCATGTATGGTATTTGATTAAGGAGTTTATGAAGTTGATTTCCTAAACTCACTCATAAAGTATCTAGACATCTAGTTTAATATGATCCACATGTCCACAAAAAATTCATAGGTAAATATGAGAATGTAGGAAGTTAAATTGATAAAACAAGCCAAAAGATAATGACCTGAAAAGATTAGGTCGAGATTATAATTTCCTTAATTGGTGGGACCACATGTTTGGGATCCTCAGTAAACTAGTTGTTTAGCTTAAGTGTAACAAGGAAATTCAAAATTTGAACTAGGTTGTTGTATTTAAGTGAAGTTGGATAGGACCCAATTGGACCAATTTAGTAAAAAAAATTCCCTATTTGGTGTGTGATAAGAAAACTTAAGACATCACACCTTAACTTGTTATATTAGGAATTGTAAGTCAAAGGATGAGAAGAGCGTTGTGAGAGTTTCCTATTTGGTGTATGACACAACTAGGAAAGTGTAGTGAGGGAGTTTTTTTGGAAGGAAACTCCATGAAACCACTATATAAATTAAAGAGAGCTCCAAATCAATGATGATGGAATTTGAGCAACCCTAGATCCATTCCAATGAGAGAAATGCACTTGAGTCTCTCTCTCTCTCTCTCTAAGTTCTACAAATTTTGAAGAAAATATTTCTAGTTCAACAACTTTCTCTTTATGTTGTAGCCACCTCTACATGAAGAAGAAGATTAAGTTTTTTGGAAAATCCACTAGTAAAATGAGGTTTTATAAGATGATAAAAATAAGACAGTTTAAACACAACCAACTTATAAAAAATATCAAAAAGGGTTTCTAAAAACCATCTTACAAAACATGACATTATAATATGGCTTTTTAAAAACCATCTTATAAAGTAGGTATATAAGATGATTACAATAAATTGTCTTATTTTTTCAAATGAAATAAGATGGTTCATTATAACTATCAAACCGTCTTACTTTATATGAGTGAAATAAGATGATTATAGCAAACCTTCTTATTTATTTGAAAAAATAAGATGCTTATTTGAAACTATCTTACTTTTTTAAACAAAAGAAGATAATTTTTTTGGAAACTGTGCTTTAAATCTTCATTTTGAAACAGTGTGAAGTTCAACCTGTTATTTTTTACTCTCACTTGCTTTCATGAAAACTCTAAGATTGATTCGAATTTACATACATTTTCTCTTGAACCTGTATTTTCTAGATTAATATCAGTTTAGTTTTGCATTCTTCTTATTTTTATCATATGTTTAATTTATTTTGCTGGTTATGAGTATAAATTTTCTTTTCTAAAGTTTTCCCTTCCTATGTGTAGATCATTCATGCATACAAATCAGTGTGTAGATTATTCATGTGTATGGATCAGTCATGTTTTTACATCATTCTTTCTTGTCCCAATCCTTGAATTAGAATTTCAAGTCCTCCAATACATATGTTTTTTCCACTCATCTATACATTTTTTATGCACACCAAATGTTTAGTTACAAACCTAACGTAATGTTATTAATCTTTTCATGTCTAGAAAGTCTTTGCATTCATTTGAACTTCAATTTTTTTAAGAAAATGGAAAAATATGCTTGGTTGATTATGGAAAGATCACCAAGAGAATATGAGGAGGGAATAGAAAAGTTCATAGAATTTGCACTTAGGGAATGTGGTGATTATAATTGGATGCAATGTCCATACTAGATGTGAAAACCCAGAAGAGATTATTATAGAAGAGTTGAGAAAACATTTGTGCTTCAATGGAGTTGATAAAAGCTATCACCCCTGAATGTGGCATGGAGAGGACTCTCAATAAGAGGATGTTTATATGATCATGAAGCCATTGTAGGAAGTGTTGCAAATAGTTTAGCTACACCAATGTTTTGAGATGCATACGATGACTTCCAGGATGATCCTGAACAATTCCAAGCCTCATTGGAGGTAGCCAATGAGTCATTGTATGTTGGTGTAGAACTTTATAGTGTGAAATTAATATTTGGTTTTTTGGATCAAGGTTTCATATAATTGTTGAAAGTGATGGGTAAAATGGTGCTGAAGGAAAATAAACTTGTTAGGTCAACATGGGAGGCAAAGAAAACATTAGCTACATTACACTTGAAGTATGAGAAGATACATGCCTATCCCAATTACTACATCTTATGCAGGAAGGAGCACAAAGACAAAACTGCATCCCAACTTGTTGAGATTCAAGATGGAAGCTGAAGAAGAATTCAATTGAGCAGAAAGTGGAAGATATTCCTGCAAAGGTCCTATGATATTTTGTTATTACTAGGGTTTTTATAATGTAATTTAAAATAACAAGGTTTCACTTGTGAGATTGATCTCTATTTAAAAAAATGATTTTTTTAAATAAATGCAGCAAAAATATCTTTTTCTTTCAGATTCATTCATGAAAACCCTTAGTGTCATTATTTATTTCAAATAAATAAATAATAATCTAACATCGTCAATAACTGAAACATGCCATGACAATTTGAAAATATCAAAGAATGGATAAATCTATTCCCAAGATTATTAATCATAGCCCAAGTTAATAATAATCACATAAAGTGAATTTACATCAATTACTAAAATGTTCACAACCAGTTCAGGATAACTACAGTCACACTTGTCTTTACATTCATTCACTTGATCATAGTACTAAGACTTCCTAGTGCTTCTTCTAATCCTGCTTGAGCTGATCTAAAAAATAATATACTTAGTTGAGTATTTATCATATCCATTAAGTACTGTGATAGTACTAGTTTGAAAACATGGCATGCAACATGCATAATTTTGAGAAGGGTTTTTCAGATAATAAAACAATGCAACCATCTTATGCAAACATGAGTATTCATGTATAAATCATGTGCACGTTTATATATTCAAGTAATAGAATTTTAAACAAAATTAATCAATTAATAATATAAACATTAAAATATTAATCGATCAAACTAGATGCTAGATATCCCAACCCAACAACATTCACAAAAAATAGGTGCCATTTTGGGCACAGATATCTACCACCTTTGGTGGTTAGATGCTGAGAGGCCAACCTTATACAAACAACCTCTTAGCAAAGTGCCCACCAGGGTCACTAACCTATAAAAGAGATATGTGTGTATACATATATTGCAAAACTCAATTATTATAGATCATGCAATTTATGCAATTTGTTTCAAAGCATGCAATAAATGCATATATAAAATTGTTCGTGAAAGATATGAGCAGTAGCATTTTCAATCAAGATCATGAATCATGACAATAATTTGCATGCACATTAAAAGAATACCATATCTCAATATTATTGTAAAAACATACTAAACATAAAATAATTTCAAGTAATTCATTTAAAATTTGGAATTCAGTTGAAAACATAATAGCATTAGACTACCAACTTCAAGGATGTCACTTAGGTTGCATTCTTCTTTAGCTCGAACCTTGGATCTCCTTCAAGGTCTTTGTAGTGTCCTGGGCATAAATCAAGGGTAAGAATCTACCTATTATTTCCCATTCTATTTTAGATCATTAATTCGCTTCACTAATCAACAGCCTAGATCAATGATCTAAACACCAATCCTATATATCAATGGTTAGATCTATGATGCAAGGGTTGATATTCTTAATTCAGGGTTGATCTAGGTATATAGATATGTTAAGTTATCCAATTGATAACTTCTTGATGTCTGATCATCTTTGATCTTATAGATCTATGAGATTTTTGTAATTTTTAGGTCATAATTAGTTAAAATTGTTCTCTAATCCAACAATTTATTCAATAATTAAGTTCGTATCCTCAAAACAAATCCATAGGACCTTTCTAATCATGAATTAGACTTGTACTAGATTAAAATTGTGGATCCAAAACAAGTTAAAATGATGTCACCGAGATGCACTAGAGTGGAATGCACCCTCTGCGATGTTCTGGTGTGTCTTGGTGTTTGAGACACACTGTAGGTGCATCATGGTCCCTAAACCACATCTATGTTCTAATCGGTCCGTGACCACCTCATGGAGAATCATGTTGGTCTCTTGATCAAGCCAATTGGGATGAGATGTTCCAATCTAGATTATCAGTTCATGTTGGTCCCGAATCAACATCCTAGATCTCACAAAATTTCACTTTTTTGGGGCATTTTAGGATTTTTGGGTCCCATGAATTCATCAGATGGCTCCGATCTCCTCTCTGAGCTGTCCTTGAGTGGGTTCTATCTTAGGTCTACCAGTTTTGGTTTCACTAGTGATTTGCCAGCCAGTGAGGCCAAATCTAGCTTGGATGTCAGGGGAAAATGACGAAGAAGGAAAAGGAGGGAGAGAAGAGAGGGAAACTCTACCTGGGCAACTAGAGGAGTGGTCTCGGGGGGTTTTCCAATGGGTGCAACTCTATCCGTGCTTGCCAGAACCCTAGTTGCTGGTAACAATGGAGAAAACGGTAACTGGAGGGAGAGGAGAGGAGAAGAAGAGGGAGAGAGTGCAATGGGGGCAAGAAAGAGTGCTTTTATCATTGGTGATCTACTTTCCTCATGGGTGGTGTGATAACCAACTTTCTCCCTTGGCGACAAAATTGAATAAGGAGGGAGGGTGTCAATATAAAAAAATGGCCCCCTCTAATTCTCACTCTTTTTAATTATCAAAATGCCCTTATACTTAAAAGTTTAGTAACTTTCTCAGCCGAACTCCGTTTTTAGTTTTTTGTGTCGCTAGATTCCATTTTTTTAGTACAATCTAATTATGAGGATATCTCTAAAAAATTTGATATCTATAATTTTTGACTTCTAAAATTCAAAATTTACAAAACATTCATCCTCCCATTAGATCCAATTTTTCAAACTAAAATAGGATTTAAAAATTTGAGTAGTTACATCATTAACCCCTACAAAGAATTTCATCCTCAAAATTCTACAATTTACTACTCACTAAAGAATTTAGGATATTTGTCCCTCATTTCTAATTTCACTTCTCAGGCATCCTCTTCGACAAATGCATTCCTTCATAGAACTTTAGCTAGTGAAATTTCTTTACTTCATAACTTCTTGCCTTTCTTATCTAGAATTTAAAACATTTTTGTTTCCAAACTCATGCACTTTTTTCTTATAGAAAGATAGAACAAATTGAAGGAAAAGCTTTACTAATATCAGCCCATTCAATGACTTTTACTGTCACCCTCACAGAGCTATCTTGGATTTGGACTACAATTCAGATAAAGTCTTACCTAAATTGGATTTCCTTTTCATGCCATGTTGTGCTTAGAGTTTACTTTTTCCCCTTTCTTTGTTGTACAATATTTATTCTTGAAGGTCTTCATTATCATGTAGAAGCAAACTCTCCAAAATTATGACCAACCTTTCCTTTAGTGATCTTACAATGAATAAGAGTTTTTTCGTTGTATGTAAATTTGTATAAAGAAATCAATGAACTCCAACAAAATAGAAGATCTACATTTTTGGGCAAATAGTAGGAATCGAACCTGCATCTTCTCCTTGGCAAAAATTAATTTTACCATTCGATGATCATATCTACAGTTTTTTTCTTTATTAGTTTTGCTTGGAATGGTATTATAAAGAAAAGGGAACAACTTGGCCTATCAAGAATAGATTTCTTTCTTCACTCCTTTTTTTAAGAGTGGGGCCAACAAGACTAAGGCTTTCTAGTAGTTGTGATTTGATGATAGAAAGTGACTTTGTAACCTTGACTCTAACTTCGCGGAACAGAAGTGACCCTAGCAGGAAGGGATGGACGAGCTTGCTCCAACTTAGCGATCAAAAGAGGGAAGTTCACTGAACTATATCTAGATCTTTGTTTCACTTCATGCCCTTCCATCCTTCCTTGTGTAGGAACAAACGTAGGTTATCTTGCTTGGCTAAGGTGGGCTCACTAGACTAGTAAGTGACCTAAACTACTTACTTACAAATAATAAGATAATAAGGAGAAGAAGGGTAAGAGGACGTCACGTAAAGTCTGGTCATAACTCCACTAGCACTCACTCAAGTGCATGTGTGTGATCCAAGTTTCTGCAACATGGATATATGAAAAACATTGTGGACATCTAATTACTGTGGTGGTAAGGCTAGTATATATGTAGTCAGCCCAATTCTATCTAGGACTTTGAATGGATAGATAAATTGAGGACTAAGTTTTTCCTTCATACCAAACCTCTTAACGCCCTTAGTCAAAGAAATCTTCAAGAACACATGATCACCAATTTCATTTGTCTTTCACCATTCACATGAGACTTGATTCCTCAACCAAAGTTTGTGTCTCACTCATTATTTGTCTTCGTAAAATGTGTTTTTAATGATGGATGTCACTATCAGGTTCACAATGAGTGCTTTATCTCATTACCGTTTGCTTATATTGAGCTACTTCTTTTCACCTTTTAGAAACAGGCTTCCTCTTTTCTTATCCTTTATTGACACATTATTCAATTATTTATCAACGATATCGTTGACAACCTCTTTATATATTTATATATTCAAGTAATAGAATTTTCAACAAAATCAATCAATCAATAATATAAAATTACTAAGGTCTTAAAATAATAATCTATCAAATGAGATGCAAGATATCCCAACCCTATGGCAATGATTATGGATGTGGGTATCTCACTGAACATATCAATCGATTGGTCATGAGCACTCATCCAAGGCCATCTCAATGCACTATGCATGGTGATACAAATTAGAAATCATAGGGACCACTATGCTCATGACCAACTCATCTGGATAGTGTGTCTCTAGTATTTAGAGACCAGCCACCATAGCCTTCATGGTGACTATGGATATGTCTCAAAATGGTTGCTATGAACACCTCTAATGGTCATTTTAATACCACGATAGTCAAGAAAAATAGGTGCCACTTTGGGCATGAATACCTACCCCCTTCAATGGTTAGAGGCCGGGAGGCCAACCCTATACAAACAACCTCACAGCATAGTGCCCACCAATCTCACTAACCTGAAAAACAGATGTGTGTATACATATATTCCAAAATTCAATTATCATAACTCATGCAATTTATGCAACTTGTTTCAAAACATACAATTAATGCATATATAAATTTGTTCAAGAAAGACATTAGAAGTAACATTATCAATCAAGATCATGAATCATGAGAATATTTGCATGCTCTTATAAGAATACCATATCTCAATATTGTTTCAAAAACATACAAAACATAGAAATAATTTCAAATAAATGGTTTAAATTTTAGAATTCAGTTGATAACATAGTACCATCAGACTACCTACCTCAAGGATGTCTCTTAGTTCTCATTTTTCAGCAGTTCAAACCTTTTATCTTCTTCAAGACCTTTGTGGGGTCCTAGGCATAAATCAAGGGTAAAAATCTAACTATTATTTGCATTCTACGTAGATCATTAATTAGCTTCACCAATCAACGGCCTAGATCACCAATCTGAACTCTAATCCTATCTATCAATGGTTAGATCTATCATCCAAGGGTTGATATTCTTAATTCAGGGTTTATCTAGGTATATAGATCTACTAAGTTATCGAATTGATCACTTCTTGGGGTCTGATCATCTTCAATCTTATAGATCTATGAGATTTTTGTAGTTTTTAGCTCATAATCTATTAAACTTGTTCTTTCATCCTAAATTTTAAGTAATAATGAGGTTTGGCTCTTCAAGACAAATCCAATGAACCTTTTCGATCGTAAATCAAACTTGTTTTGAGTTAGATATTTTATGTTTTAGATCCATTTAACAATCCAAATTAAAATTGTGGATAAAAAACACATTAAAATGAGGTCATAGCGATGCACTGGAGTGGAACACACCCTCTGGGATGTTTTAGTGAGTCCTAGTGTCAGGTACACACTATTGGTGTGTTACATATTCACCTTTAGTTGTAACTCCATTGGCCCTCACTCAAGTGCATGTGTGTGATCTCACGTATATTTTTGCAGCATTGATAATGAAAAACATTGTGGACTTCCGATAACTATGGTAGCAAGGCTAATATGTATGCTATTAGCCCAATTCTATCTAGGACATCAAATGGACTGATAAATCAAGGACTGATTTTTTCCTTCATACCAAACCTCATAACACCCTTAGTTGGAGCAATCATCAAGAACACATGGTCTCCAATTTCAGTTGTTTTTCACCTTTCACATGAGAATTGATTCCTCATCCTAATGTTTGTGTCTCAATGATTATTTGTCTTTATCAAAAGTGTTTTTAATGATGGATGTCACTGTTAGGTTTGTAGTAAGTGCTTTATCTCTATACTATTTCCCTATATCAAGTTGATTCTTTTCACCTTTTGGAAACATTCTTCCTCTTTTCTTATCCTTTATAATTACATTATTCAATCATTTATCAATGACATTGTCAATAACCACTAAGTCTCAATTATCAGGAGGTAGCATAAGTATTGGTGCAATGGTTGGTTCCTTCAACTTCTAAAAAGTCACCTTTCATGTGTCACCTCATACTGATTAGGTGATCTGATACTATCAATTTGAAAACACAGCATACAACATGCATAATTTTGAGAAGGGTTTTTGAGATAATAAAACCATGCAACCATCTTACGTAAACATGGGTATTCATGTATAAATCATTTGAACATTTATATATTCAAGTAATAAAATTTTAAACAAAATCAATCAAACAATAATAAAAACATTACTAAGTTATTAAAATAGTAATCATTCAAACTAGATGCTAGATATCCCAATCCTATGGTAGTGATTATGCATGTGGGTATCTCTATGAAGACATCAACCGACTGGTCACAAGTACTCTTCTAAGACCATCTACATGCACTATGCATGGCAATACAAATAAAAAATCATAGAGACCACTATGCTCATGATCAGCTCATTAGAAACGTGCCTCTAGTATTTAAAGACCAGCCACCAGAATCTCCACCCCAACTATGGATATTTCTAGAAAAGGGTGCCGTGAACACCTTTAATGGTCATTTCCCTACCACAGTAGTTGAGAAAAATAGGTGCCACTTTGGGCATGGATACCTACCACCTTTGGTGGTTAGAGGCCAACCCCCATACAAATGACCTCTTAGCATAGTGCCCTCCAAGATCACTGACTAGAAAAAGAGATTTGTGAGTGTACATATATTCCAAAACTCAATTACCATAGATCATGCAAATTATGCAACTTGTTTCAAAACATGAAATTAATGCATATATAAAATTGTTCATGAAACATATGAGCAGTAGCATTATTAATCAAGATCATGAATCACAAGAATAATCTGCATGTTCATTATAAGAATGGCATATCTTAATATTATTTCAAATACATACTATACACAGAATTAATTTCAAGTGAACCATTTAAATTTTGGAATTCAATTGAAAACATAGTAGCATCAAACTACCTACCTCAAGGATGTCACTTTGTTCTCATTTTTCATTAATTTAAACTCCTGATCTCCTTCAAGGTCATTGTGGGGTCCTAGGCATATATCAAGGGTAAGAATCTAACTATTATTTCCCATTCTATGTATATTATTAATCAGCTTCACAGATCAATGGCCTAGATCACCGATCAAGACTCTAATCCTATCTATCAATGGTTAGATCTATGATCCAAAGGTTGATATTCTTAATTCATGGTTAATCTGGGTATATAGATTAGCTAAGTTGTCCAATTGATCACTTCTTGGAGTCTGATCATCTTTAATCTTATAGATAGATGAAAATTTTGTTGTTTTTAGGTCATAATTAGTTAAAAAAATTCTTTCATCCTAAATTTTATTGAATAATTAGGTGTGCTTCATTAAGACAAATCCAGCAAACTTTTTCAACCATAAATCAAACTTATATAGCCTTCTAAATTAGAGATTTTATGTTTCAAATTTGTTTAACAGTCCAAATTAAAATTGTGGAATCCAAAACTCGTTAAAAGGAGGTCACCAAGACACACTAGAGTGGAACGTAACTTTTGGGATGTTTCGGGGTGTCCTAGTATCTAGGACATACTGTCGGTGCATCACAAAGTCTACTGTAGTTGTAACTCCTCTAGCACTCGCTCAAGTACATGTGTGTGATCCAGCATATATTTTTGCAACATGGATTTATTAAAAACATTGGGGACTTCCAATAACTATGGTGGTAAGGCTAATCTTTATGCAATCAGCCCAATTCTATCTAGGACTTTGAATGGACCAATAAATTGAGGCCTACATTTTTCCTTCAAACCATACCTCATAACACCCTTAGTGGAGAAATCTTTAAGAACACATGGTATCCAATTTCAACTGTCTTTCCCCTTTCACATTAGAATTGATTCCTCAACCAAATTTTGTGTCTCAATCATTATCTGCCATTATCAAAAGTGTTTTTAATGATGGATGTCACTACTAGCTTCACAGTGAGTGCTTTATCTCATTACCATTTACCTATATTGAACTAATTATTTTCACTTTTTGGAAACAAACTTCCTCTTTTCTTATCCTTTATCAATACATTATTCATTCATTTATCAAAGACATTGTCCACAACCATTATGTCTCAATTATTAGGAGGTAGCATAAGTATGAGTGCAATTGGTGGTTCCTTCAATTTCTAAAAATTTTCCTTTCTTGTGTCACCACATACCCCTTAGGTGATCTGATACTACCAATTTGAAAACACGGCATACAACATACATAATTTTGAAAGGGGCATTTCAGATTATAAACTTATGCAACCATCTTATGTAAACATGGTTATTCATGTACAAATCATTTGCACATTTATACATATTCAAGTAATAAAATTTAAAAAAATCAATCAATCATTACTATGTTCTTAAAATAGTAATTGTTCAAACTAGATGCTAGATATCCCAACCCTATGGTAGTGATTATTCACATGGGTATCTATGCAAACACATCAATAGACTGGTCATGAGTACTCATCTAAGACCATCTCAATGCACTATGCATGCTGACACAAAACAGAAATCATAAAGACCACTATGCTCATGACTAGCTCATCTAAATCGTGTCTCCAGTATCTAAAGACTAGCCACCACAATCTCCATGGTGACTATGGATATGCCATGACAAGGGTGCTATGAACACCTCCAATGGTCGTTTCCCTACCACAGCGGTCAAGAAAATTAGGTGCCACCTTCGGCATGGATACCTACCACTTTTGGTGGTTAGAGGCTAGGAGGCCAACCCCATACAAACAACCTCTTAGCATAGTGCTCACTAGGCTCACTAACTTAAAAAAGAGATATGTGTGTATACATATATTCCAAAACTCAATTACCATATATCATGAAATTTGTGCAACTTGTTTCAAAACATGCAACTAGTGCATATATAAAACTATCCAAGAAAGATATAAGTGGTAGCATTTTCAATCAAGATAGTGAATGATGAGATTAATTTGCATGCTCATTATAAGAATATCATATCTCAATATTTTTAAAAAGATACTAAACATCGAAATAATTTTAAGTAAATTGTTTAAATTTTGGAATTTAGTTGAAAACTTAGTTGCATCAACAGACTTTTCTGATCATAAATCGGACTTGTATAGCCTTTTGAATTAAGATTGTGTTTCAAATATGTATAACAGTCCAAATTAAAATTGTGGATCCAAAATGTGTTAAAACAAGGTCACTGGGATGCACTGGAGCGGAGCCACCCTCCGAGACATTCAGGTGCATCCTGTTGTATAGGACACACTGTCAGTGCATCACAGTCCCCAAAATGCATGTGGATTTTGATCGCTCCATTGCTCATCATGGGGAGGCATCCTGGTTTCCCTATCAAACTAAATGGGATGAGATGGTACGATCTAGACTATCCAATCATTTTGGTCCCTGCTCAATGTCCTAGATCTCATAAAATTTCACTATTTTGGGGGATTTTAGGGTTTTGGGGCCCCACAAATTCAGTGGGTGGCTTAGATCTCCCATCTAAGCTCTCCTTGAGTGAGTTCCATCTTAAGTTTATGGTTCTAGTTTCACCAATGATTTGTTGGCCAATGAGACCAAATTCAACCTGGATCTGAGGTGAAAATTCTAGAGAAGGAAAATGAGGGAGGGAAGAGAGGGAAACTCTAGCTTGGTAGTTGGAGAAGCAATCTAGTGGTTTTTTCCATTGAGTGCAACTCCATTTCTGCTTGCTAAAACACAAATTTCCAGTGGCAATGGAGAAAAAGGCAACTAGAGGGAGAGGAGAAGAACAAGGGGAGAAGTTTAGGGAGAGAGTACGATGGGGGGCGCGGCAGGGGGGAGAGATGGCTTTTATTGTTGGTTATCTGCTTTCCATGTGGGTGGCACGATCAATGACTCTCTCCCTCGATGACAAAGTCAGAGATGGAGGGGCCTGCTGTTATAAAAAATGACCCCTTCTAATTTTGACTCTCTTTTTAATTACCAAAATGCCCTTAAAAGTTCTGTAATTTCTCATCTGAACTTAATTTTCAATGTTCTTTATGTCATTGGATTCCATTTTTTAAGTAGAATCTAATTATAAAGATATTTCCTACAAATTTGATGTTTATGATTTTTGTCTTCTAAAATTTAAAATTTATAAAACATTCAATCCTCCTGTTTAATCCAAATTTCCAAAATAAAATATGATTTAAAATTTTGAGTAGTTAGATTACTACCCCTAAATAGAATTTCATCCTTGAAATTTTACAATCTACTACTCACTAAAGAGTTTAAGATATTTGTCCCTCATTTCTAATTTCACTTCCCAGGTTTCCTCTTCGATAGACGCATTCCTTGAAAGAACTTTAACTAGTGAAATGTCTTTACTTTGTAACTTCTTGACCATCTTACCTAGAATTTGAACTGGTTTTATTTCCAAAGTCAAGTCTGGTTATAACTCCGCTAGCACTTGCTCAAGTACATGTGTGTGATCTAGGATATATTTCCGCAACATGGATATATGAAAAATAATGTGAGCTTTTGATAACTGTGGTGGCAAGGCTAGTTTGTATTCAATCACCCCAATTCTATTTAGGACTTCAAATGGACTCATAAATTAAATAAATTAAGGACTGAGTTTTCCCATCATACCAAACCTCATAACACCCTTAGTTGGAAAAATCTTCAAGAACACACGGTCTCCAATTTCAACTATCTTTCATATGAGTCTTAATTCCTCAACCAAAGTTCATGTCTCAATCATTATCTGTGTTAATCAAAACTATTTTTATTGATGGATGTCATTGTTAGGTTCGTAGTGTGCTTTATCTCATTACTATTTGCGTATATCAAGCTACTTATTTTCACCTTTCAGAAACATGCTTCCTCTTTTTCTTATCCTTTATCGATACATTACTCCATTTATCAAAGACATCATCAATAACCATTGAGTCTCAATTATTAGGAGGTAGTGTTGGTATCAATGCAATGGTTGGATCCTTCAATTTCTAAAAATTTGCCTTTCATGTGTCACCTCATACACATTAGGTGATCTAATATTACTAATTTAAAAACACAACATACAACATGCATAATTTTGAGAAGGGTTTTTCAGATAATAAAATGATGTAACCATCACATGTAGACATGGGTATTCATGTATAAATCATTTGCACATTTATATATTAAAGTAATAAAATTTTCAACAAATACAATCAATCAATAATATAAATATCACTAAGTTCTTAAAATAGTAATCATTCAAACTAGATGTTAGATATCCCAACCCTATGTCAGTGATTATACATGTGGGTATCTCACCTTACACATTAGCTAACTGGTCACGAGTACTCATCTAAGACCTTCTCAATGCTCTATGCATGGTGATACAAAATAGAAATCATAGGGACCACTATGCTCAAAACCAGCTCATTTGAATTGTGTGTATCCAATATCTAGAGACTAGTCACAACATCCTCCACGGTGATTGTGGTGTCTCAAAAAGGGTGTTGTAAACACCTCCTGTGGTCGTTTCTCTACCATAGCAATCGAGAAAAATAGATACCATTGTGGGCATGGACACCGACCACCTTTGGTGGTAAGATACTAAGAGCATAGTCATGTATAAACAACCTCTCTGCATAGTGCCCACCAGGGTCACTAACCTAAAAAAGAGATATGTGTGTATACATATATTATAAGACTCAATTATCACTGATCATTTAATTTATGCAACTTGTTTCAAAACATGAAATTAATGCATATATAAAACTATTAGTGAAAGATATAAGTAGTAGCATTTTCAATCAAGATCATCAATCATGAAAATAATTTGCAGGCTCATTATAAGGATTCTATCTTTTAATATTATTTCAAAAACATACTAAGCATGGAAATAATTTCAAGTAAGTTGTTTAAATTTTGGAATTCAGATGAAAACTAAGTAGCATCAATATACTTGCCTCAAGGATGTTACTTAGTTTGCGTTTTTCTTCAGTTTAATCTTAGATCTCCTTCAAGATCTTTGTAGGGTCTAGGGCATAATTCAAGTGTAAGAATCTAACAAATATTTTCCATTGTCCATAGATCACTAATCAACATCACATATTAGCCTTGATCACCAATTTAGACTCTAATCCCATCTATCAATGGTTAGATCTATGATCCAAGGGTGGATATTCTTAACTCAAGGTTGATCTATGTATATACATTTGCTTAGTTATCCAATTGATCACTTCTTGGGGTCTGATCATCTTTGATCTTATAGATCTATGAGATTTTCTACTTTCTAGGTCATAATCAGCTGAAATTGTTCTCTGATCCTAAATTTTATTGAATAATTAGGTTCATGTGGTCAAGATGAATCCAATGGACCCTTTCAATAATAAATCATACTTGTATAGCCTCCGAAATTAGATTTTTTTTTCAGGTCTGTTTAATGGTCTAGATTAAAATTGTTGATCTAAAATGCTTTAAAACGAGGTCACTAGAATGCACTGGAGCATAGCGCACCCTCTAGGACATACAAGTGCATCATGGTGTCCGGGACACACTGTTAGTGTGTCACAGTCCCTGGAACGCATCTGCATTCTAGTCGATCTGTGACCGCCCTGCACATGCACGCATGCATGCGGGGTATCCTAGCCTCGCCATCAAGCTGACTTGGATGAGATGGTCTAATCTAGATCATTTGATCATTCCAATCCTCTATCAACCTCTTAGATCTCACAAAATTTCACTATTTTTGGGGACTTTTGGGTTTTGCGGTCCCACGAAATCATCGAACGGCTCAAATCTCCCATTTCACTTGTCCTTTAGTGGGTTCCATCTTATATCCATCAGTTTTGGTTTCACTAGTGATTTGTCAGCTAGTGAGACCATATCTGGCCTAGATTTGAGGGGAAAATGTTAAATAAGAAAAAGGAGAGCGAGAAGAGAGGGAAACTCTACCTGGGTAGTGGGAGGACCGGTCATGGGGCTTTTTTCAGTGGGTGGATCTCTATCAGTGCTTGTTGGAACTGTAGTTCCAGGTAACAATGGAGAAAATGGCAGTGCGAGGGAGAGGAGAAGAAGAGGGAAAGAAGTCTGGGTAGAGAGTATGATAGGGGGAAAGAGGGCTTTGATCGTCAATGATCCGCTTTCCTCATTGGCGTCGCGATCACCAACTTTCTCTCCTAGCAATGGAGTCAGAGACGGGAGGGTGTGTCATTTTCAAAAATGGCTCCCTCTAAATTTGGCTCTTTTTATAATTACCAAAATTCCCTTATACTTAAAAGTTTCATAACTTGCTCATCCAAACTCCGTTTTTAATTTTCTTTATGTCATTGAATTTCATTTTATGAGTAGAATCTAATTATGAGGATATTTCCAACAAATTTTTTTCTATAATTTCTCACTTTTAAAATTCAAAATTTATAAAATATCCATCCTCTTTTTTTATGAAATTTTTTAAAATAAAATATGATTTAAAAATTCGATTAGTTACATCATTACCTCTACAAAGAATTTCATCCTCAAAATTCTGTAATTTACTATTCACTAAAGAGTTCATGATATTTATCCCTCATTTCTAATTATACTTCTTAGGTTTCCTCTTCGACAAATGCATTCCACCATAAAACTTTAACTAGTGAAATTTCTTTACTTCACAACTTCTTAACCTTCTTATCTAGAATTTGAACTGGTTTTGTTTCCAAAGTCAAGTTTGGTTGTAACTCCATTGGCATTCGCTCAAGTACATATGTGTGATTCGGGATATATTTTTGGAAGACAGATATACAAAAAATATTGTGGACTTGTGATAATTGTGGTTACAAGGCTAATCTGTATGCAATCAGCCCAATTCTATTTAGGACTTCAAATGGATTGATAAATCGAGGACGGAGATTTTCCTTCATACAAAACCTCATAACACCCTTAGTCAGAGAAATCTTCAAGAACACATGGTCTCCAATTTCATCTATCTTTCACCTTTCACAAGAGACTTGATTCTTCAGCCAATGTTTGTGTCTTGATCATTATCTATCATTACAAAAAAGTGTTTTGGTAATGGATAGCACTGTCAGGCTTACAATGAGTGCTTTATAGCATTACCATTTTTCCAATTGACCTACTTCTTTTTACCTTTTGGAAACATGCTTCCTCTTTTCTTAGCCTTTATAAATGCATTATTCAATTATTTATCAAAAACATCGTTGACAACCATTAAGTCTCAATTATCAGGAAGTAGCATGAGTATTAGTGCAATGGTTGGTTGCTTTAATTTCTAAAATTTTACTTTCATGTGTCAATACCCATTAGGTTATCTGATGCTATTGATTTGAAAACACAGGATACAACATGTATAATTTTGAGAAGGGTTCTCCATATAATAAAATCATTTAAGCAACTTATGTAAACATGGGTATTCATGTATAAATCATTTGCACATTTATATATTAAAGTAATAGAATTTTTGACAAAATCAATTAATCAATAATATAAACATAACTAAGTTCTTAAAATAGTAATTGATCAAACTAGAAGCTAGATATCACAACCCTACATCAGTGATTATGCACGTGGGTATCTTGGTGAACACATTAGCCAACTGGTCATGAGTACTCGTCTAAGACCATCTCAATGCACAGTGCATGGTGATACAAATAAGAAATCATAGGGACCAATAGGCTCACAATCTACTCATCTAAATCGTGTGTCTTTGGCATCGAGAGACCAGCAACCACAACCTCCATGGAAACTATGGTTACATCTCAAAAAGGGTGCCATGAATACCTTTAATGGTCATTTCCCTTCCAGAGCAGTAGAGAAAAATTGATGCTACTTTGGGCACAAATTCCTACCATCTTTGGTGGTCGAGGCAAAGAGGCCAACCGTGTTCGAACAACCTCTTAGCATAGAGCCAACCAGGCTCACTAACTTGAAAAAGAGATGTGTGTATACATATATTCTAAAACTCAATTATCATAGATCATGCAATTTATACAACTTATTTCAAAACATGCAATTAATGCATATATAAAACTATTCACAAAAGATAGAAGCAATAGCATTTTCAATCAAGATCATGAATTATGAGAATAATTTGCATGCTCATTATAAGAATACCATATCTCAATATTATTTCAAAACATTATAAACATGAAAATAAAGTCAAATAAATCATTTAAATTTTGGAATACAGTTGAAAACTTAGTAGCATCAGATTACCTACCTCAAGGATGTCATTTTGCTCACATTTTTCTTTAGTTCGAACCCTAGATCTCCTTCAAGGTCTTTATGGAGTCCTACGCATAAATCAAGGGTAAGAAAAAATTATTATTCTCCATTGTCCATAGATCATTATTCAGCTTCATAGATCAACAACCTAGATCACCGATCTAGACTTTGATCCCATCTATCAATAGTTAGATCTATGATCAAAGTGTTGATACTCTTTATTCAAGGTTGATCTAGGTATAAGGATCTGCTATGTTATCCAATTGATCACTTCTTGGGTTTGATCGTCATTGATCTTATAGATCTATGAGATTTCTGTAATTTCTAGGTCATAATTAGTTAAAATTATTGTCTGATCCTAAGTTTTATTGAATAATAGGTTTCCATTGCCATGACGAATCTAGTGGACCTTTTCGATTGTAAATTGGACTTGTATAGCCTTCTGAATTAGAGATTTTGTAGATCTATTTTATTGTCCAGATTAAAATTGTGGATTCAAAATGTATCAAAATGTGGTCATTAAGATGACTAGAGCAAAACACACCCTTTAGGATGTTCCAGTGTGCCTTGGTGTTGGAGATACACTTTTCGTGGGTCATTGTCCCCAGAATGTATATGCGTTGTGAGACCCCCGGTTTTTCATGAAAATTTTTCGCATTTATTTTCAAAACATGGGGTCCTCTAAATTTTAAAATAGAAAAATTGCAAAAGACTTTTATTTGAAATTCATTTTCCCGAAAACCTGGATGTCACCTTTATGCTCACACTATACATACATACATATATATATATATATATAGTTTTCTAGAAGATAGAAATTCATTTCTTAAAACAGGACCCATCCAGTGGTTCACTTGTACAACCCCTATAATATTATATTAAATGTCCAATATCACAATTCAAATGACTAACTACACAATACAAAAGCTTTAATAAAATGTATACCTGAACGGAGAAGTATGGTTGTTGGATTACTCTTCTTGTGTACATCTTCTCCTGTATATCTGTATATGAGATATTGTAAACATAAAACATTTACAAAATCTCAACAAGTTATGCTTGGTAGGGGAGTTTAAGAAGCATGCTAAATTTAATTATGAATTAATTAATTTGCATTATTCAGAATATTCATTCTCATAACATTTATGTTGACTTGAATTTACAATACATTTCATAATTCATTACATCATTGTTAAACCAAGTATTAATATGTTTTATAATCTAATAACCAATTGATAATCAAATAATATAATGTTTAATAAATATCAATAATTCATTAATAAATCAAGTATTTACAATTATCCTTTATCATTTAAATAAGATAATCCAATTTCATAAACCATACTCTGCATAACAATTCTACCCATGCATAGACCCTTATGAAACTTATATAAAGCTACGACCTCAATCATATACGTATAGCATACGTACATGTATATGGAAATTGTTAAAAGACATACAAAATTATGAATACAATCAATATCATCTAATTTATATTCCTAGACATATTGGGTTTCAAAATCATACCCCTCATCATGTGGGGTTCATAATCATCCAGCCTCTGCTGGTATATCAATATAATCCTCATGCCCCTCACTATACAGGGTCCACAATCCTCCAGCCATCACTAGGAAAATAATATAAGGCATATCACCATGCAACATCATATAAGGCATCTCATAATGTCATCATATAAGCACCTTAGTGCATCAAATATAAGGACTACTATGCATGTAGTCTAATCTATACAACGCCCCCATATAACTGCTTTCATACACCATGGATGCCAAATGTGGAAAATCATCTATGTCATGTCTAAATGGGGAGACATGCCATCATAGTGGTGTCCTTCCCATAATTCCCCCACCCTACATTTTGCCTCTCTTTGGGCATGGTATCATCATATATCACATTTCGGAGAGCAGGTGGCTAAACCCTTGTAACCCTCCTAACATAGCATCCCCAGGCATATGCCTATATAAAACAAAACTCTCAAGCTTCCATGACCGGATGTAAAGTAATCATAATAAAAGGCAATTAGCCTATTCATATATTTCATAACAAGAATAACATCCCCACTTACTTGGTGAAAATCCACCAAGGATGTATCCTATAAACCTACACTCACATCATCAATATTGATATGATACCCATGGACCATAAACATAATTTCACAATTCACATACATGATGTACAAGTCATAAGCATCAATTATAACATGCAATTCTTTTAATTAACAATATTTTCATCATTATAATTTAAAGCATGTCTAATATCAATCATACCATTTTAGTTTCATAATATCCATAATTAGAAATAAGAACATGTTTAGAACATGCATCTTATTATTTATACATGCTATCTTAAATTTCCACCTACCTCGTGTGACGTATTCATTAGATTCTATTAGCTTTAATTGCCCTCTTTTCGCAACCGACCCCATGCGCTTCAATCTATACAACGCATATAAATTCTTTTGTTAATACATTCACATACATATAGATATTTAGATTTAATTATGATCGTAATTTTAAGAATTCGATGCAATCCAAGGCCTAGATCATCATTATCAGATCTTTACATGGATGATCAAGGTTCATGTGAGTTGATCAGAGCTTCTATAGATGTTTGTCCTCAATTTAGGGTTGAGATCTATGGTTGGATCTATGTGGACATCTAAATTGTGTTTTCCATCAAATCACATAGTTAGATTTAACTAATTCAAGGGTGTACATTGGTCTAATAGAACAATTTTAGCTTTGGATTGACAATCAGAACTCATCTGTGGGGTTTGATCTTCGATCCGACTTCAACAAGTCACTACTTGAATAGTGACAAATCAGCTAGTTAAGGTTTCTTGATAGGTTTTCATCCAACTTACGACATTCTAGTCACATCCTAGCTAATTCAAGGTTGTAGGATTCGTCTGTGGTGTCTAATCGTCGATTAGACACTGCAAAATTACTGTGTGAATAGTACCTGATTAGATACCTAAGATCATCTGATCTGTTTGCAATCAATTTACATTTAAATTCATCAATTCCTCTTATATTATAGTAATTTTAGGGATTTTTAATTCATCTATGGTGTCAGATTAGCGATTAGACATCAAAATTTTACTGTATATATAGTACCCAATCAAACTGCTGAAATCGTCCGATTGGTCTTATAGTATAGATCGGCAATCTGAGTTGATTTTAAGGTTTGTCAACTATGTATCTACCTATCCATAAATTAGATCAAGAAATGGATAGTTGGATCATCCTCAAATGTAGATCTAGGATAGAAATTCACAGATCTAACAAATTTCACCAAATTAAGAACAGGATTTTGTAAATCTTACCTAAAGGAGGTGTGACTGTGTTTTTTCCCTTCCTAGGCATGCTAAATCAACTCTGATCTGCTGTGAAACACTCCATACCTAGCTGCATGCATTGTTCCCCTCTCAATCTAGCTTCAATTCACCTCCAATTGTGACAGGATTAATTTTGATCATCCCTTGTTGTAGAGGCGGCAGGATTAACCATCGGAGCTGCCATTTTTCCTGGCGTGGCCTTCCTTTTTTAGCAATGAAAACCCCTAAAAAAATCTCCTTTTCTTCTTCTTCTTAGGCGGGTTTGCACTTCTCTAGCATGCAAGTCAGCCTTGCACCTCCCTTCCTCTCATCTCGCCTCTCTTCTCTTTCCTCTTCCCTCTTCTTCTTCTCTTCTTCCCCGTTTTTGCTTTCTCCCCTCAGGTTTTCTTATCTGCATCAAGTTTGGGAAATAGGCCTAATTTCTGTTTGTCATTTTACTTAAGTGGGGGGTGCCATTACAAATGTGGCCCCCTCCACTTTGTTATTTAACTCATTTATTTTCTCCCTTTTCTTTATATATATTAAACCTAGAATGATTGTGTTTTTTCCTCATCATTCTATTCAGCCTAAGTTCAGTCAATGTGTATGATTGTTACGCACCCAACACCTCATCACCATCAAACTCGCATTTCTAAAAGTGGGGCTACTGGTAAAAATTACTAAAATACTATCTTGTAATATTCGTCTGATCTCTGATTTCAACAAAATTAGTGTCGTTGGATTCATATCCATGAGTAGAATCCAGATTATATAATTTCAATTTCATGTTCTTAATATTTTTTAACTTTGAATTACCAGAATAGCCTTAACTTCGAAGTTCCATAACTTCTTCCTCCGAACTCAGTTTTCAACGTTCTTTGGGTCGTTGAATTCCATTTTTTGAGTACAATCCAATTATATATGTTTAGTTCCTAATTATTATTCCATAAAAGGTTATTCTCCTAGAAAACTCATACCTTGATCATCCAATGGTAAAATTTTAGGGTTGTTACATGTGTTCTGGTTGGTCCATGATTGCATTTTACACATGTGCACTACGGGAACATGTCGAGATGGTGCATCTCTATCCCACATCATAGGGAGGTTTCCTGGTCTCCTGATCATGTCGACCAAAATGAGATGGCCTGATCTAGACTATCCAATCATTCTAATCCCCGATCAACATCTTAGATCTCACAAAATTTCACAGCTTTTTGGGATTTTAGGGTTTTGGGGTTCTACTAATTGATCTTCCAACTCAAATCTCCCATCTGAGCTGTCCTTAAGTGGGTTCGATCTTAGGTCCACCAGTTTAGGTTTCACCGATGATTTGTTGGCTAGTGTTCAGGATATTAGTCCCTCATTTCTAATTTTACTTCCTAGGTTTCCTCTTTGGCAGACACATTCATCTATAGAACTTTAATTAGTGAAATTTTTTTACTTCGCAACTTCTTGACCTTCTTATCTAGAATTTAAACTAGTTTTATTTCCAAAGTCAAGTTTGGTTGTAACTCCACTGGCACTCATTCAAGTACATGTGTGTGATCTGGGATATATTTTTGCAACATGGATATATCAAAAACATTGTGTAAGAATATAACTATTATTTCCCATTCTCCATAGATCATTAATCAGCTTCACAAATCTATGGCCTAGATCATTGATCTAGACTCTGATCTTATATATCAATGGTTAATTTTATGATCCAAGAGTTGATATTCTTAATTCAGGGTTGATATGGGTGTATAAATCTACTAAGTTATCCAATTGATCACTTCTTGGGGTCTGATCATCTTTGATCTTATAGATCTATGAGATTTTTGTAGATTTTAGGTCATAGTTAGTTAAAAAATTTCTCTGATCCTCAATATTATTGAATAATTTGGTTCAGTTGTCAAGACGAATTAGTTGACCTTTCCTATCATAAATTGGACTTGTAAAGCCTTTTGAATTAGAGATTTTGTGTTTTAGATTTGTTTAATGGTCAAAATTGAAATTGTGGATAAAAAAAGTGTTAAAATGAGGTCATTGGGATGCATTGGAGTAGAATGCAGCCTCAAGAATGTTTTAGTGCTTCTTGGTGTCTGGGACACATTGTCGGTGCTTCATGGTCCTTAGAACGCATCAGTGTTCTAATCGATCAGTGATCGCCCCGCATGCATGCGCATGCAAGGGGATGTGCTATGATGATGCCTCCTCATCATGTGCCATACGGAGGTGTCCTAGTCTCTCATTCAAGCGAATTGGGATGAGACAGTCCAATCTAGATTGTCCATTCTTTCTGTTCCTTGATCAAGCTCCTAGATCTCACAAAATTTACTATTTTGGGGGACATTTGGGCTTTGGGGTCCCATGAATTCATCGGACGGCTCACATCTCCCTATCTGAGCTATGCTATAGTGGGTTCCATCTTAGGTCCACCAATTTTGGTTTCCTTGGTGATTTTTCAGCCAGTGAGACTAGACCCAGCCTGGATTTGAGGAGAAAACTCCGGAGAAGGAAAAAGAGTGAGAGAAGAGAGAGAAACTCTACCTGGGTAGCTAGAGGAGTAGTCTTAGGGGTTTTTCTAGTGGGTGCATCTCCATTTATGCTCACTGAAACCCTCGTTGCTTGTAACAATGAAAAAAAAAAAAAAAAAAAAGGTAGCCGAAGGGAGAGGGGAAGAAGAGGTAGAGAAGTCTGGGGAGAAAGTGCAATGGGGGGGGAGGGGGGACGCAAAGTGGGCTTTTATAGTTGGTGATCTACTTTCCTCATGGGCAGCAGAATCACTAACTTTCTCCCCTGACAACAGAGTCGGAGACGGAGGAAGGTATCATTTTCAAAAGTACTTTTAATGATGGACATCATTGTCAGGTGTACGTGAGTGCGCTATCTCGTTAACATTTTCCTATATAGAGCTAATTCTATTCACCTTTTGGAAACATGTTTCCTCTTTTCTTATCCTTTATTGATACATTATTCAATCATTTATCAAAGACATTGTCAACAACCATTAAGTCACTATTATCAGGAGGTAGCGTAAGTATTAGTCCAATGGTTGGTTCCTTCAATTTCTAAAATTTTCCTTTCATGTCCCACATCATACCCATTAGGTGATTTGATACTACTAATTTGAAAACACTACATGTAACATGCATAATTTTGAGCAGGGTTTTTTGGATAATAAAATCATGTAAACATGGGTATTTATGTATAAATCATTTGCAAATTTGTTTATTCAAGTAATAGAATTTTCAACAAAATCAATCAATCAATAATATACACATTACTGAGTTCTTAAAATAGTAATCAATCAAACCAAATGTTAGATATTCCAACCCTACGACAGTGATTATGCATGTGGGTATCTTAGTGAACGCATTAGCTGATTGGTCACGAGTACTTGTCTAAGACCATCTCAATGCACTATGCATGGCGATACAAAATAGAAATCATAAGGTCCACTATGCTCATGACCAACTCATATGGATAGTGTGTCTCTAGTATCTAGAGACTAGCCTTCATGGAGACTATGGATATGTCTCAAAAAGGGTGTCATGACCACTTCCAGTGGTCATTTCCCTACCACGGTAGTTAAGAAAAATAGGTACCACTTTGGGCATGGATCCCTAGCACCTTTGGTGGTTATAGGTTGAGAGGCCAACCTCGTACAAACAACATTTTAGCATAGTGCCCACAAGGCTCACTAACATGAAAAAGAGATATGTGTGTATACATATATTCCAAAACTCAATTATCATAGATCATGCAATTTTTGCAACTTGTTTCAAAACATGCAATCAATGCATCTATAAAAATGTTCACGAAATATATAAGTAGTAGCATTTTCAATCAAGATCATGAATCATGAGAATAATTTGCATGCTCATTATAAGAATACCATATCACAATACTATTTTAAAAACATACTAAACATGAAAATAGTTCCAAGTAAATCTTTTAAAATTTTGAATTTAGTTGAAAACTTAGTAGCATTAGACTACTTACCTCAAGGATGTCACTTACTTTGCATTTTTCTTCAGTTTGAACCCTAAATCTCCTTCATGGTTTTCATGGAGTCATGGGCATAAATCAAAGGTAAGAATCTAACTATTATTTCCCATTCTCTATAGATCATTAATCAGCTTCATAGATAAATGGCCTAGAACACAGATCTAGACTCTGATCCTATCTATCAATGGTTAGGTTTATGATCCAAAGGTTGATATTCTTAATTCAAGGTTGATTTGCTTATGTAGATCTGCTAGGTTATCCAATTGATCACTTCTTAGAGTTTAATCATCTTTGATTTAATAGATCTATGAGATTTTTATAGTTTTTAGGTTGTAATTAGCTAATATTGGTCTCTGATCCTAAATTTTATTGAATAATTAGGTTAGCATCATGAAGACGAATCTAGTGTACCTTTCCGATCGTGCGTTGGACTTGTATAGCCTTCTGAATTAGAGATTTTGTGTTTCATATTTGTTTAATGTTCTAGATTAAAATTATGGATCCAAAACACATTAAAATGAGGTCACTGGGACACACTAGAGTGGAATAGATCCCCTGGGATGTTCTAATGAGTCCAATGTCCAGGACACACTGTCGATGCGTCACTGTCCCCATAATGCATATGTGTTCTGTGATTGTTCGTCATGCACGTGGAGGCATCCTAGTCTCCCAATCAAGCCGACCAAGATGAGATGGTTTGATCTAGACCATCCAATCATTCTAGTCCCTGATCAATGTCCTATATCTTACAAAATTTTAGTGTTTTTGGGGATTTTAGGTTCCGGAATCCCATGAATTCCTCGGATGACTCAGATCTCCCATCTAAGCTATACTTGAGTAGGTTCTATATTAGGTCCACCTATGATTTACCAGCCAGTGAGATCAGATCAAGCCTAGATCTGAGCAAAAAATCTGAGAGGAGGAAAAGGACCGAGAGAAGAGAGGGAAACTCTATCTAGGCAGCCGAAGGAGCAGTTTTACGATTTTTTCCTATGGGTGCAACTCTGTCTGTGCTTGTTAGAACCCTAGTTGCCTGTAACAATGGAGATGGCAGCTGGAGGGAGAGGAGAAGAAGAGGGAGAGAAGTCAGGGGAGAGAGTGTGATGGGGGAGGGCTTTTATTGTTGGTGATCGACTTTCCTCATGGGCAATGTGATCTCTGACTTTCTCCCCCGAAGATGGAGGGGGGTGTTGTTTTCAGAAATGGCCCCCTCTAATTTTGACTCTTCTTTTAATTATCAAAATGCCCTAATATGTAAAAGTTCTATAACTTTCTCATTTGAACTCTATTTTCTGTGTTCTCTGTGTCATTCGATTCCATTTTTTTAGTAGAATCTTGTTATGAGGATATTTCCAACAAATTTTTATTTGATTTCTATTATTTCTCACTTTTAAAATTCAAAATTTATAAAACATTCATCCTCCTATTTGATCCAATTTTTCAAAATAAATAAGATTTAAAATTTTGGTTAGTTACATCATTACCCCTACAAAAAATTTCATCCTCAAAATTCTGCAGTTTACAACTCCCCAAATAGTTCATGATATTTGTCCCTCCTTTCTGTTTCCACTTCCCAGGTTTTTCCTTCGACAGACACATTCCTCCATAGAACTTTAACTAGTAAAATTCCTTTACTTTGCATCTTCTTAGCCTCCTTATCTAGATTTTGAACTAGTTTTGTTTCCAAAGTCAAGTCTAGTTGTAACTTCACTTGGACTTACTCAAGTACATATGTGTGATCTAGGATATATTTCCAAAACATGGATATATGAAAAACATTGTGGATTTCCAATAACTGTCATGGCAAAGCTAGTCTATGTGTAGTCAGCCCAATTCTATGCAGGACTTTGAATGGACTGATAAATCAAGGACTGAGTTTTTCCTTCATAAAAAACCTCATAACACCCTTAGTTGAAGAAATCTTCAAAAACACATGGTCTCTAATTTCAACTATCTTTCATCTTTCACATGTGACTTGATTCCTTAACCAAAGTTTGTGTCTGAATTGTTATTTGTCTTTATCAAAAGTGTTTCTAATGATGGATGTCACTGTCAGGTTTACAATGAGTGCTTTATCTTATTACCGTCTTCCTATATTAAGCTACTTCTTTTCACCTTTCAAAAACAACCTTCCTCTTTTCTTATCCTTTATTGACACATTATTCAATCTTTTATGAAAGACATCATCGACAACCATTAAGTCTCAACTATAAGGAGGTAGCGTAAGTATTAGTGCAGTGATTAGCTGCTTCAATTTCTAAAATTTTCCTTTCATGTGTCACCTCATACCCATTAGGTGATCTGATGCTACTAATTTTCAAACATGGCATACAACATGCATAATTCTGAGTAGGGGTTTTCAGATAATAAAATCATGCAACCATCTTATGTAAACATGGGTATGTCACCCATAAATCATTTGCACATTTATATATTCAAGTAATAGAATTTTCAACAAAATCAATCAATCAATCAATAATATAAACATTATCATGTTCTAAAAATAGTAATCGATCAAACCAAATGCTAGATATCCCAACCCTACAATAGTGATTATGTACATGGGTATCTTGGTGAACACATCAGCCGACTGGTCATGATACTTATCTAAGACAATCTCAATGCACTATGCATGGTGATACAAAACAAAAATCATAGGGATCACTATGCTCAGGACTACCTCATCTGAATTCTTTGTCCCTAGTATCTTGAGACTAGCCACCACAGTCTCCATGATGAATGTGGATATGTCTTAAAAAGGGTGCCATGAACACCTCTAGTGGTCGTTTCCTTACCATAGCAATCAAGAAAAATATGTGCCGCTTTGGGCATGGATAGCTACCACTTTTGGTGGTTAGAGATCAAGAGGCAAACCTTGTACAAACAACCTCTTAGCAAAGTGCCCACCAGGCATACTAAAATGAAAAAGGAATATACACATATTCCAAAACTCAATTATCACAGATCATACGATTTATGCAACTTGTTTCAAAAGATGCAATTAATGCATATACAAAACTATTCATGAAAGATATAAGCAATAGCATTTTCAATCAAGATCAAGAATCATGAGAATAATTTGTATGCTCATTATAAGAATACCATATCTCAATATTATTTCAAACCATACCAAACACATAAATCATTTCAAGTAAATCATTTAAATTTTGGAATTCACTTAATAACATAGTAGCATCAGACTACCTACCTCAAGGATGTCACTTAGTTCGTGGTTTTCTTTAGTTCGAACCTTGAATCTCCTTCAAGGTCATTATGGGGTCCTGAGAACAAATCAAGGGTAAGAATCTAACTATTATCTCCCATTCTCCATAGATCATTAATCAGCTTCTCAAATCAATAGCCTAAATCATTGATCTAGACTCTGATCCAATCTACCAATCATTAGATCTATGATCCAAGGGTTGATATTCTTAATTCAGGGTTGATCAAGTATTTAGGTCATCTTAGTTATCTAATTGATCACTTTGTGGGTTTTGATAATCTTTGATATAGATCTATGAGACTTTTCTAGTTTCTAAGTCATAATTAGTTAAAATTGAACTCCACCAATGCTACTCCCAAGCCTCGATGAAAAAGGAGGAGGGTCTTGTGTCAGCTGCCAGTCGGCAAGGGAGAAGTTGAAGATGATTTTTTTATTTATTTCCTTCTTGCTAATGAATATGCATTTGAATATTAGTTTGTAAGGAAGAAATGAAAATCATCTGTAGCTTCCAAAAAATATGGCAACCCTTGCATTATGTGCTAATCGGCTAGGGAGAAGTTGAAGATGATTTTTTTTATTTCTTTCCTGCTTATAAATGTTTGTAAGGAAGAAATGAAAATCATCTCCAGCTTCTAAAAACTATGCCAACCCTAAAATGGCATAAATTGAAAACTAACATTTCCTCAAGCTAGGCCATTCCCCATAAGTGACACACTACATTGAATCCTGGGTTCAGTGAAAAATGGGCAAGGGTTCCTAGGGTGTTTTCTTAGAAGCAATGCGCTACATTGGATCTCAGGTGTAGTGAAAAATGGGCAAGGGCTACTTGAGCATCCCCTCAGAAGTGATGCGTTGTATCAGAACTAGGTGCAGTGAAAAGTGGACATGGGTTCATGCCATGGAGATTAAGAAGGGCACTGGTAAATAGGATATCTCTATAGCATAAGATTCATATCGCCACATGGAATATAGGGGCATTGACAGGTAAGAATTTGGAGTTAGTAGACACAGTGAAACATAGGAGAGTCAACATCACTTGTATCTAAGAAACCAAGTGGAAAGGGGCTATAGCTAGAGAAATCCATGGGTATAAATTGTGGTAAGAACGAAAGGATAATAACAAAAAAGGCATAGGAATAATAGTGGATAAAGAATTAAAGGATAAATTTGTGGACATTAAAATGATTAGTGATAGAATTATAATAATAAAATTTGTACTAGGAGAGCAGATCATAAGTGTTATAAGTGAATACGCACCACAAGTAAGGTTAGAAGATATAATCAAGAGATAGTTTTGGGAAGATATGGAGCGAGTCATCCAAGAAATTCCCAAAACTGAGGGGATATTTATAGGAGCAGACTTAAATGACCATGTAGGAAAAGAAAAGAACACATACAGAAGAATACACAAAGGATATGGTATAGGTGAATGAAATGAGATGGGGGAAACTATCCTCGATTTTTCTTTGTCATATAACCTAACCATTGCAAATACACTCTTTAAGAAGAGGGATGAACACTTAATGACCTTTAAAAGTGGACTTTATAAAAGTCAAATAAACTTTTTTCTACTTAGGAATATTGACCGATCAATGTGTAAGGATTGTAAGGTGATACCTGGTGAGAGTTTACCCTTGCAACATAGGTTAATGGTTATGGATATCCATATCAAAAGATGGAAGAAAAGAAATGAACTTAATAGGTATCCAAAAACTAAGTGGTGGAACTTAAAAGGAGAGAAACTAACCTCACTCAAATATAAGTTGATGGTAGAAGGAAACTAGAACTATGAAGTAGAAGTAAACACCATGTGGATTAATATTGCTGAGTCCATTAAGAAAGTGGCAAAAGATGTCTTAGGAGTATCTAAAGGTAAAAGGCAATTAGTAAAGGAAACATGGTGGTGGAGTGAAACATTACAAAAAGTTATTAAAGAAAAATGGATGTGTTTTAGAGCATGGCAGAAGACTAGAAACAATAAAAACTATGAACAATATAAGAATGCTAAAAAGGTTGTAAGAGAATAGTAAGTGAAGCTAAAATTAAGGCATATGATGAGCTCTATAATAGACTAGAAACAAGAGAAGATGAGAAAGATGTGTTTAAACTTGCAAAAGTAAGAGAACAGAAGGGTGACGACTTAGATCATGTTAGGTGCATTAGAAGTAATGATCAAAGGGTATTAGTCAAAGATAATGAGATTAGACAAAGGTGGGAAGTGTACTTTTAAAAAAAATTAAATGACAATGGTTTTGAAAATATAGGGATTGAAAAATACTATAAATCTAAATAACATTAGATATTATAGATATGAATGGACATGTATTTGTATTAATTTACAGTTGGGCTGTGTGCTGTGACTGGAAAGATCTGGGGAAAAACACTTATGATTTCTAAGGCTTTTCAAAAACTACCTTGGTTGTGAAAGCAAATGACACTCAGGGTTTTTAAAATGAGTTTAAAACTAAAAGGTTTTCCGCTGCATTGCATGGTTTTTATAAAATGGTTTTCAAACAGGGATGCATCCTGCCTTAGGAAATTAGATACTGCATTTAAAAATACATGAGAAAACCCAGGTCGTCATAGGATCTAAGTCTAATTTTTCAAGGAGAGTGAAGAAATTTTTTTGGGGATTTTATTAGCATTTTTGGGGTTGTATTTATAGGCATTTTGGTCTTCTTTCATGATTATAATATTTAATTTTTTATTATTAAATGGCATGAAAGTCTCCCATGCTTCATTTTTCTTCCCCAAGACCATTTGGTGTTTGTTGACCCATGACTTCATGTGGGCTACTCATAAGATTCGTTTTTGGGTCCCTTGTGGGTCCCATGTGGGCCTCACATGGGTGTAAAAGGACTTTATTACCATTTATGTATAAAATTTTGGGTTTTATTCCCATGATCTCGGATTTGAGTGTACTTAGTGGCGTTGGATTCATATTTCTCAGTACATTCTAAATTTTGATGTCTCATATTTTGATTTTTGGGTAAAATTACTATTTTACCCTTTTGTCCAAGAAATGAAGAAACTTAAGGATTTTTCATCCAAATTCAGAATTTGTCCTACTTGCAGTTATTTTGAAGGGTTTACTAGGTTTAATTTTAATTTTACATGTCTTATTATTTGATTGTACTTTTATAAAAAGTATATTCTAAATAACCCTAATATTTTAGCCCGAAATATCTGAAACTCAAACTTTATTGATTTTCTTAATCAATTACAAAGATTGGGGTTATTACATCTTTCCTCCTCTCCCTATATTTATCTACCAATTGTCTTAGTAAGAAAGTAGCTTCCATTGTAGACCTCTCAAGAATGAAACCAAATTGATTCTCTGATACACTTGTCTCATGCTGTAGCCTCTTCTCAATCACTCTTTCAAAACGTTTTATAATGTGGCTCATAAGTTTGATCCCTCAATAATTAGAGCAACTCTATATGTGTCCTTTATTCTTATAAATTGGTATAATAGAGCTTTTCCTCCACTCATTAGGCATTTTCTTTGATTTTATAATCTTATTAAACAACCTGGTCCACCAAACTACCCAATATCTCCCATAACCATATGTATTCCTTTTAAGAGGTTAAAGTATGAGAAATATTAAGCATCAAATAATCCAATTCTTATCACAATAAAGGAACTTGACCTTAAATCCTTTGAAAAACTCAAAAAAATTCAAAATTTTTATTTTTGTTGTTTTAATTTAAACTTGCAAGTGCACAAATTGTTTGTAAGATAGCATGCTAGTGAGGTCGATCCTACGAGGAGTGAAATATTGTGATGCTAGTAGTTTGTACTTTAAACTATCAAACCTAGCCAAAATTTAAGTGATTTACAACCTAAATTAAGAATGAAAATTAAAACATGAAATTAGAAACCAAGCAAATCAAGAAACATGTTAAATGAAAACTTTCATAATCAAGAATTAAAAGTAAGAAAAACTTACTAAAACTACAACTAAGCAATTGGAGTTGGAAACTTAAGTAATTAATAGAAACAAATAAAGAAACTACAAAGAATTAGTAAGATTCAAATTAGGAAACTAAACTTAAGAATACCTTAAAAAAAACTTTCCTAATTTAGAACTTACTAAACTAAAACTTACCGAAAATACAACTTTCTAAACTTAGAAAAATATAAAAATAACTAATTTAACTACTATAACACAAGATCCAACAACTAAATTAACCAAAGTTCAAAGGAGAATGTGACTTAGAACCATGCACATGTTTTTTGGACTTGAGGAATGATTTAGGAGCCTTAAAGATGATAATATTTAATGTACCTATAGTGAGTTACTATAAAAAATAAATATAATATCTAATAAAAAACATGAAAATCTAAATGGTTATATAAGGATTCAAGAAAATAAGATGTTTTGATAGATGGAATCAAAGCATAAATTTAAGGAAAAACCAATTTTTAGATTTCAATACTTAAAATAGTCAATAAATCTTGCAATAGAAAGCTACTGAAACCACAACTTTTATGCAATAAAATAATCCATATATAAATTAAATTAATTAAGGAAATATTCCATAATAGGAATTCTTAAAGAACTTTATTGAATCATATCCAATTTACATCAAAATAATGCATATAAAACTATCCACAAAATATGAAAATTATGCATTTTCTAAAGCCTAGAATCCTATCTAAACTTCAAAAAAATTCCAATATAATTCTTACAATACAAAGTAGAATGACATGTAAAGAAATGCTAGAAAGGAATTTAAGAGAAACAAATGCTAAGTGGGTGAACTAGCTAAGGGAAAAACACCTAAACTAAAAGGGGGAAATTGTGAATTTTAGGAGGCAAAATCAAGGATTTAAGCTGGCTCTTCTCTTAGTTGTCACTACCAGAGAATAACTAACTTGAATCTTGATTGAATAACAAAGAAAAACTAATGGAATGGAGTGAATAAGAAAGAGATTAAGGGATGGAAAGTAGCATGAATTCTAAGGAGCAAAACAATTAAAACATAAAGCAATGAAACTAAAGTATAACAACTATGTTACTGCGACGACCTGGGTTTTCCCCATGCATTTTTAAATGCAATACCTAATTCCCCAGGTGGGATGCATCCCTATTTGAAAACCATTTTATAAAAACCATGCAATGCAATGGAAATTCTTTAGTTTTAAACTCATTTTGAAAACCCCGAGTGTCATCTGCTTGCACAACAATCAAAGTAGGTTTTGAAAAACTTCAGAAATCATAAATGTTTTTCCCCAGGTCTATCCAGTCACAACACATAGTCCAACTGTAAATAAATACAAATACATGTCCAAAGGGTAGAGAGTTTACTCACATGTGTAGTTGTCTCCTTTGTTTATTCTCTTGCTCGTAGCACTAATATCTCCTGAGGCGTCTTCTATTTGTAAGGAGAACTATCTTGAAAAATGTTAAGGATAGGGTGAGTATATACTATACTCAGTAGGAGTATATAACTACTAGTTTTGCAGTCTATCACTACTAGTTTTGGAATGCATGCTATGTTTAAAATCATATGCTCTTAAAAACATGTACATGTTCAATATCGATATTAAAAACCACTGTCAAACCAGAATACTGACGACTTAAAGAATAGCATAATCCAAGTCAAAAGTATCATATATCATAAACATAATGATATGCATAAGATGCTCCACTGAATCCAACTCATGGATATCTGGTATGGTCGACCAACCTCATGTCATGCCATATGCAATGCAAGTAAATCATCAAACCATAGGGTCCAACTATGCCCATGACCTCATCGCCGTGTGGTCCTCGGGTACCTGAGGACACTCGGTCATAGCCTCAACGGGGCATATGACACGTCGACCCAGTGCCGTGACACCAGTGGTAGTCCCTTGTACCACATGCAGTCGACATAGGGACGCTGCCCTTTTTGGGCATGGTACCCATCCACTTAATAGTGGTAGAGGCTGGAGGCCAACCCAAACCTCTCGGCATAGCGCCCACGAGCTTATCAGCCCAAATCATATCAGATCAAACAAACGAAAACCTCTTTTTCAAAACCTGTCCTCTTTGGGTCCCTTACAACTGCCTGGCCCTCACAACTACCTACCTAGCATCTTTTGGGCACTCCAGCGTCTTTTGGTAACCTTCAAGGTACTTACCTAGCATCTTTTGGGCACTCCAGCGTCTTTTGGTAACCTTCAAGGACATGCAATCTTTCAAAAACTCAATGCTCACAAAGCATTTATCATATGTACGCTGAATTTGTTTATAAGATTAAGTTATGCTAAACAAATCATATAACTTATACTTAACACATGCATTCAAAACAATCATGGCTCTATTTAAAAGTCTAGTAGCGATAGGGCACCTACCTCAAAGTCTCTTGGAGTCGCGTCCTTTATCACTTTAACCCATCCCTGGGTCTCATTCATAAACTCCTGAAAGGTGAAGGAACCAAAGAAGGGAGGTAAGGACGTCTTACCTGGGGAGTGCCCATTGCCGGTGATAGAGCCCCTACTTCCGTCTGAAACTTCCTGCTCGCCGAAAAACTCGAAGAAAGGGGGAAAACCCTATGGCCAGACTGGAAAGAAGAGAGGGCATGGGGAAAAATGGCAATGGCCGACCTGACTTGGGCCTGGCCGAAAAAATGCCGAAAAGCTCGTGTTTTTTAGAGGGGGAGATGGGGCTTTTTATAGCCCTGCTATGGCGGTGCCGCCCTTGGTGATGGCAGATTCCTCTAGAAAAATAGGGATCGATGGTTTCTGGAGGGGTCTAGAGGTTGAAGACGATAGGGGGTGCCGTTATCAAAACGGCCCCCTACGTTTTTCATTTTTTTTGTTTAAATTCCAGAAATACCCCTATCTTTAAACGGCTGTAACTTCTTCATACGTACTCCGTTTTGGGTGATTTTTGAGGCATTGGATTCCATTTTTCGAGTAGAATCTAGTGGTACTAAGTTTCCTCACAAATTCCTTTATTTACTATTTTAAATAAAGTGAAACATTTAACTCAGTTTATTTCTTATAGAATGTTCAATTTTCGTTAAAAATAGTGTAAATTGCTCAGGTATTACAGTTACTAACCTGAATTGAAGACTAAATAAGCAAGAGAATAATAAGAATACGAAATCAAGAAAAGCACCAACAATATTCCAAATTCCAGCTGCAAAGAACACCAAAGGAAAGCGTGATTTCATGGTGTGTCACTCACCTTTATTTTGAAAATTCGTATGAACTATGGGGCTATATGTAGATGAGTGGTTTTCTAACTTAGGAAGGGGTGAAAAGATAAGGAAAGTGGCCTTGGGGTTAAGGTATTGAATGAGGAAGGTTAGGTGGAAGATGAATTTGTAAGATGATGTGATAAACATGACATGAGAGAGAGAGAGAGAGAGAGAGAGAGAGAGAGAGAGAGAGAGAGAGAGAGAGAGAGAGAGAGAGAGAGAAGCATGGGCTGGCTAGTTTCTAATTTTGAAAAGGATATGGGTGTCCTTTTCTTAGAAGGAAAGTAGGGTGACATGGGGAAAATTGATTGGTTAAGTGGTTTTCTAGCAAGTGGGGATTGGTTGGATGGTTAGGAAGGGAGTTTAGGAAGGTGAAAGGGTTATGAATGGTAGGACTCTTGAATAGAAAGTCAAACTGGTGGTGGTCTTTGGTGATGAGGCAGAAAGTGATAAAAAAAAGATTGAAAAAATGGGAAAAACATCAAAATTTAAAGGCCCTTATCCTTTTGGTCCATATGACAACTTATCCTAACAATATTTTCCTTAATTATCTTCAAAATAGTCCTTCAAATCTCATGGTTAATTTTACTGAATCTCCACCAATCCTAGCCTTCCATTTAGCTTAGCTTAATGGTTTAGATGGCTAACTTTGAGGGCTCCATTGGCTAGGCTTCGTGGCTATCTTAGGAAACTTCCTTGGCTTGTTGTCTTGGCTTCAACCCTTGGCTTGAGTGGCTTGTATAATTTGGCTTGAATTCCTTAGCTTACCACCCTCTTTTATGGCTTATATGGCTAAGGTGGCTTGAATGGCTCCCACGCAAAAGGTGGTGGAAATGCATGACTTACTTCATGGGCCCACTTTGGCCATCTATAGCTCCTTTAATCACATCCATTACTAGTCTATAAGATGATCTTGCCCTTGTTCTTATGTTGGATTGATGATTTTGAGGCTTTGACTCGATCTTTTGATCTTGATTTTCAATTTTCATCTCAATCAATCTCGATTGTTGAATCACCATCTGACTTCATACAAAAAGTGAAAAATTCTAATTAAATACTAAAAAATTTGATTAATCATATACTTACCTTAGTTTAGCCTCTGGATCTACAAAATAATAAAATTTTGCTTCATTAGGTAAAAAATGCATGTGTTATGAATTTTGGTCTAAAAATCCTAATTTAACAGTAGAAGTTCTAACACATGGGTACTAATTGGGTATTTTTTATGCAAAATTAAGTACTTATCAGACACGCTAACCAGCATTTTGCTAGTTCCAAGAAAAATATGCAAAAAATCATTCTACAAAATAGGTACAAAGTGCCACTTTCGTAGGTACTCACAATTGCATTTAGCATATGCAACAAGCCCTTAAACTCCTAGGTTAACCCTAATGGACGAGTTAGGCCTTATGAGGGATTGTAGTGAATATAGCCACAAAATTTACTAAGGTTGAGTCCCCTATTTTATCTCAAACAATCCTCATTCATTAACACTACTAGTTTTTCACAACTTAATAGAGAAGATTGATCATTTTACAAATCATACACATATTAAAGACATTTTGGAGTGCATGTGTGCGTACAGTCACATAAGTTTTGACTTCTAACTAGATATGCTTAAATTTCATTGAAAATATGCCTTGACCTCAAATCCTCATAGGTATACTCTTAGAATGAAATTCTCAAATAAGGGTTTAAACATATTCCTCTCATATGTGACCAAATCCAACAAGCTAAGGGATCCTCAAGATTGGATGTTATTATCAAGTATATTGCACCTAATTTACCTTAATTCTTTCTTTTTTTTATCTCCTCTTTAAGGCTATGTTCTACCTAAGATCCACTAGTATTTAATTAGGACAAAACATAGGCTTAGGATAGGGTTCGATAAAGAAGGATATAAGGATTTCAAAGGTTCAAAATTGAGTATAGGTTTTCCATGAATATTTGTAAGGACAACTTTTCTTTTAGTTGGAATTGAAGTAAATATTTCTTTGTATTTTTGTCTTTCTCCTTCAATTTTCTCTTCTTCATATTTTTTTTGTTTTTGATAATTCTTTCTTTTTACTTTTCTTTTTCTTCTGCCTCTTTGGAAGAAAGACAATTAATTTTCTCACTCCTTTGAATTTTTGTCCTTTTCAAAATTTTTTTACTAAGTCTACTCATTTTGAAAATGGGTAGTGGTTCTTTATTTTATTAGTTAATTTTCTGGTAAGGTGATTGGGGTTAAGAAAGAAGGGCTTTAATAATAGGCTCGAAGGGCTAACTAGTGGCATGCAATATACTGGGAAGGCTTTATATCTCTGGGCTGAACAAGGATGGCCTATATCATTTCCTAAGTTTCCTAAAGCCTATCAGATTCAATAAATTTTCGTGAAAGAAAGCTATACTACTATTATTCTTGATAGTTAACCAAAACAAGGATAATAGGATCACAATAAATTATGTAAACTGAAGAAATTGTGAAATTACTTTTAACTCTCTGAAAGACGATAATCTCTAAGCTCACTAGGCTGTAGGTCTCCATTGATTTTCCTCAAGTTCTTTAAGTGACACCTCTCAATTAGTCTTGACTATGTGCTATGTGTAAATGGTTTTTGAGAATTAACTTTCATAAAATGCTTCAACTTATGAATAGTATGTAAAAATAGTCATATACACTTCCATTAAGAGGTGAAAATAGTAAAATTACAAAGTTCTAAAGATCTATTTCTCATCATAGCAAGGGAACTCTTCCAAAAACATTTCTTTTTCTTTATTTGTAAAAACCTCAAGAAAACCCAAAATCACTATATGCATCTACATCCCCAACCTGAAGGAACATTATTACCAATGTTTGAAAAGATAAGACATCTATATGATAATTCAGTGATGTAGGCGCTAAAATCCAGAGTTGCCTCCCAGTAAGCACTAAGTTTAATGTCTTCAGCCAGACATTATCAGTTGAATTTACAATGTATAAGACAGGCCTCTAGTGGGTCAAAGATGGATAATGGTGGATGAATGTCATTAATTAAACTCTCGATCAAATTGATATCACAAGAATTGTCAAGGTCTAAATGTTGTTGATTAGCGTTAAAGACATTTAGCTTAACTTTCATGTTGCCGAATGACAATTTCATTACACCATTCCTATAGTTAATAATGGTGTTGACATCGCCAAGAATGGATGTTTAAGTATGACTGGAATCTAACTGTCAGGATTAGATATAGGTTGGTTGTCCAATACAATGAAATCAACTGGTAATGGAATTGGTCCACTTGTATCAAGACATCTTCAACCAAACCTCACGGTATCTTGACAGATCTATCCACTAACTGCAGCATGGTAGTGGTTGGTTTTAACTCAACGAGTCTTAATTGCTCATAGACAGTAACCCCAATTTTTGTAATTGATTGAGAAAATCAATTAAGTTTGAGTTTCAGAAATTTTGGGCTAGAATATTAGGGTTATTTAGAATGTACTTCTTATAGAAGTATAATCAAGGGATAAGACATGTATAATTGAAATTGAACTCAACAAACCCTTCAAAATGACTGTAAGCACGATAAATTCTGAATTCAGATGAAAAATCCTTAATTTTCTTTATTTTATGGACAAAAGGGTAAAATAGTAATTTTAGCCATAATCGAGATTTGAGGCATCAAATTTTAAATGTTCTGAGAAATACGAACCCAATGCCACTAAGTACGCTCAATTCCGAGATCATGGGAATAAACCCTAATTTTTATACATAAAGGGCAAAATGGTCTTTTTACACTATGTGGGGCCTACAAGGGACCTAAAAAGGAATCCAATTACCAGCCCACGTGAAATCATGATTTGAACCACTACTATCTAGTAGTAGAGAAAAAGATGGTGGTGGAGAATCCAATGCTAAATAAATAATAAAAAGAATAAACCATAATCATTACACATAATCATGAAAAACACCCAAAATGCCTATAAATACACCCCCAAAAATCTTCTAAAAATGTTCATAAAATTCTCACAAAATTATCTTGACTTCCCTTGCAAAACTAGGCATAGATACATTCCCAAAATCCCAAAACTCCCAAAAGATCCCTTTCTTTCATTTTTTCTCTCCTCTCTCTATATTGGAACAAGAGACCTAAATTCAATTAGGCACTCTGTTCCAGATCAAATATCTAAGATGGAACTATACAGAATTTCCTACCATACCTTAGCTACAAAATGCCCAAAGAAATTTCAAGATCCAACGGCTCAAACAACAAAAATCCCAAGACAAGTGGATCTTGGGCTGTCTTATCATCAAACTGGTATATAACCGATGTTTTTCTTCCATCAGGTAGGTGGAAACTCTTTTCACGCTTGTTTAATATTAATTTATGTAATTTTATTTTTTCTAAAATTATGCTTAGGATAAAAATAATAAAATTCAAGAAAGGGTATGAACCCTTCACATCAAGATGATGGAGGGCTCAGATGTAAAATCTGAGCTGACCAATCGATACAGAAGACTCCAAAACTCCTATATTAGAAATTTCAAGAAATTTCATAGCCGTTAAGGTCCTCAATTGAAGAGAGATTAATTGGATGGTCCAAACGGACTGCCCAATCTCCAAATTGGATTGGGTTTCCAAAACATTTTGCGAAATGAGGCATGGAAATGTGCCATGTAGTGGCGTTTCTGCCTGCGCGGGGCACGTGCGACGTCATTCCAATAGGACGACTGCGCGTAAGAGACAGTCCTGGGCAGAAGTGTCCATCTTGCGTCCCGGTGATGGGCGCCTGGCGACCATTCCGTCCACCCAAACGTTTCGTCTAAACGATCTGGGTCGTCCAATCCAAAGGGCCCAGATCATATCTAGACCCTATGAATGGACTGTGAACTTTTGAACTCAATTCAGGAGTCATATGAACTCCAAATTGAGATAAAAAAGAAGCTATGGAAATCTTACAACCTCTAGTTTCTTATGAAATGATAAAATGGAGAAAATATCTTATGAAACTTTCTGTATTTAGGAAATAAGTTTCCAATTTTTAAGATCTGAGGTGATTACATCTTAGTAATCTATTTTAATAATGAAATACTATTGAAATAAAATGATATTTGTGGTTTATTTGGACATATCTGAGATATATTAAGGGATCTACACGTTATGGTAGAAAAATCCTAACAATACAAAGGGTCCCACTTGATCAATGAGATCAGTGTGATCAGATCCTTGGGATGGATTGAATGAATGTTAATATGATGAAATCTAGGGAGTTCATGGATTGAATATGATAAAAACAAAGCAATATGATCTTTGGACCTTAATGAAGAAAAACCCCTAAATGTAATTAAAACCCTTGATTAAAAGGAAACGATCTAAGATCTAATGGTTGGACCATAAGTAAAGGTTTTCAAAAATATTAATGTAATTAGTTTTATTTTCTATTAATTGATATTACAATTTTAAATGTGATTTATGTTATAAAGCATGCTAGTGCAACTTTTAGACTTTAGCATGATATGTGATTAGATTGTTATAATAGGTTGCTAGATTTAATTATCTTAGGGGCATGTTAGTGTAATTTTATGCAAGTGTAACTTAGGACCAAGTTAGTATGATTTCATGTCATTGCAACTTAGGACCATGCTAGGATTTCATGTAAGATTATACTATAGTATGAGATTGTACCTTAGATCCATGTTAGTTTAAATTGAGTTATTAAGGTATACTAGTTGCAAATCACGCTAGTGTAATTTTAAGTACCTTGTACCATTATCATTAAGTTGTTCAATTATGTAGTTTTATGCTTTGAATTTATAATTCATTTGTGGTTAAATTTCATTAGTAGATCTACTTGTCATGAGATAAGGAGCATAAAACACCAAAAATAGAATCTAATGAGAAAGTAGAGTTTCATGACACAAATAAGAGTGGATTATTTTGGACTTAATTAGTAACGGCTATAGTTAGTAGGACAATATAAGGATTATCAAATCCTTGGCCCAAGCTAGGAGAATAATAAACCCCATGAATGACATTGTAAATGTTCATGGACTTAATTAAAATCAATTAAAAAGAGTACTTAGGGTCAACATGCTTATAGGAACCTTATGAAAGGTTGAGCTAAGGTCATCCTAGTAAATGTTAAACATAGTGGTTAAGGGGGGTTGTCTAATAGAACCTCACTCTTCCCCTACCTTTCGTTGACGTTTGTGAGGTCTAAACACCTCCTTACATGAGGATTGAAGTAACCACTTTGTATTCACCCATTCAGCTAGTAAGCCTTAGCTAATTAGAAATAAGAGGAGAATTTTATACCTTGGCTAAAATAAGTTACCTTTAACCAGTAAAACATTAACTGGTTGAATAATAATAGTAATACATAAAAGGTTAGTAAATCATCTAACCCTAATAAAAACTATAAGTAAGATAAGGATGATCAAACAAGATCTATTAGATCTTGAATGATCAAGAACAATAAGAATAAGAATATTGTATTGTATTTAGTATGCATGTTTATTAGTATGCATGTTATAGATCAAATCTAGTTCATTAGATTAGATAATCCAAACCCTTGATCAAAGATAATTCAAGGAAGAAAACCAAGATCATCCTCCTTAGGGATGATCCAATAACTGAACTTAGATCAAAGAAGAACTAGATGATAAAGATCTAGGACCTTGATCTTTATCTATAATGCTCGAGCAATTTACGCTATTTTTAACAAAAATGAATTGGACATTCTATAGGAAATGAAAAGTTCCCTTTTTGGAGATAAGGGTATTTTGGTCATTTCAGTATTCACCCTGACTATACTCAGAAATTTGGTCCTGAGAATAGTACCCTTAGGTTTTTCTCAAAAAAAGGAATCCAACAAGACCAAAATCACCCAAAACAGAGTTAAAATGAGCAAGATATGGCCCTTTAAAGTTCAAGGGCAAAAGTGTAAATTAATTCAAAAACGGATTTGGCCTGAGAAAAACAGGGACCCGTTTTGATACGGGCACCCCTCTTCTTCAACCTCCTAGAGGGTTCTAGAACGGTGGTGTGCAGGGGAGAAACCACCGCCATTCTAGAGGTTTCTCCACCACCATTCCATGGCAGTAAGAAACCCCTCCAGAACCCTCTTCAAGCTCTATAAATAGAGCTCTTGGGCGCCTCCAATGGCAGCCCAAAAGCCTGGGAAAAACCCATCATGGAGAAGCAGACAAGAGGAGAAAACATGGAGAAAAACCTAGCCACGAACTAGGTATGCCCAAAACCCCTCCAAACCCATCTCCCCCTTAGTCTTAGGATGAGTTCCCCTAAGTTTTTGCATGAAACACCATGCAAAATGGGTCTCTAGGGAGCCACAAAGGACCCAGGGATGGTGCCTAGGCATACTAGTTCGACAGGGTCGAACCAGGCGTGTCCATGGATGCGCCCGCAAATGAGAAAACGGGCAGAAGGCCCGGTGCGTCTATGGACGTGCCCTATGGGCCTTTCATGTATTTTGAATACTAAAATGCCCATAACTTGAGTTCTAGGATTTCGATTGAGGCACCGTGATAGGCGTTGTATCTGTATCAATGACGCGGATACATACAAACCATAAACTACCTAATCAAGGCCCTATCTAAGGTGGGCATGACCCTTAAACTATGATAGTCGTGCGGGGCCACTAAACCTTTGTAAACCTGACGATACCAAGGCCTAGTTAGGACCTTAGGAGACCCATAGGCATGGGAATGAACCCTTAATGCCTAAGTAGTGAGATCAACCATTCTAAAACCTATAGAAATAGGCCAAGCTAACCTTGTTCCCTAAACTATGAGTAGGAGCGTACAAGGACAAGGGGGCTAGCGTGACCAAACCAGGTAGGTGCTCTATCGCCACTAGACTTTTAAAAAGAACCAATGATTGTTTTTAGATGCATGTTTTATGTATAAGTTATATGACTTGTTTAGCATGACTTAATTTTATAAATGAATTCAGCATGCATATGAAAAAAACATTATGCATAGATATGTTTTGCAAATGATTTCATATATTTCCAAGATATGTGCTACATGCATAGATTGCATGATAAGTGTAGCCTTGGCTAATGAGGGCGGGCCAAAGAGAGCTGGCAGGCTTCTAGGTAGTCAGGCTTCTAGGCTGTGAGCTATGACTGGATAGACCTGGGAAAAGATTTATGATTTCTGGAATTTTCAAAAACTACTTTGGTTGTTGTGAAAGCAAATGACACTTGGGGTTTTCAAAATGAGTTTAAAACAAAAGATTTTCCGCTGCATTGCATGGTTTTTATAAATGGTTTTCAAATAGGGATGCATCCCGCCTTAGGAATTAGATCTTGCATTTAAAAATGCATGGGAAAACCCGGGTCGTCACAGTTGGTATTAGAGCCCAAGTTTTATCCTTTCATAGTCAGTCCAACATGTGCAAGGGTCATAGACAATAGAGAAAATCAAGAAGAAGTAGTATAAATTTCAGTAGTAGATCTATTTGAAGATTACAATATTAATGCTCAAGGCATTTCACCATAAACAAATAGGTGAAAAAGGAGATGGGTCTGGCAAATACTTAGATATTGGATGGCTTAAATCTTATCAATAAGGATTGTTATGCAGTGGTGCAAACAGGGAAACTCATATATAAATTAGATTATGATGAGAATGATGAATGAAGATGTTAGTGAACTTGTTAGTAGATAGTTCTGACCTGTAATAGATCAATCTCACCAAAGATGAGAACATCGAAGAACCTAGATAGCTATCTTACCATCATAAAGAATATCAGAATACAAATATGATAAGGGATGTAAAAGACGGACTTTGAGAAGATTTTGATGATAATCTAATAGGAATGAGCATACAAGATGATACTAGGAGATAACTGTGACTCGTGCTAGATCACAAAGGTATGGATCCTGAAGGACTTAGCTCAATTTTGGATACCTTAATTGGAGTCTTATGAAGAGTGAAGTGCTATCGAATAATAACTACCTGAGTATTATGGAGCAAATCAGAAGATGTGTACAAGTGACATATTATGTGATTAAGAGAAACATAACACGAATATGATAGGGAAATTAATTTGATCGACTTATCAAAAGATTTTGATGATAATGCTAGGGATGATAATAGATTGATCCTAACATGAACTTGTAAGAGAAGTATAGCATAACCAAAACGACAATGCCATTATTAAGACATTGTATGAATTTTATTGAGGCTATAGGCAATTAAGCATTTCGATGATATTAGAAAACTTCAACATTTCCTGGAAGTATTAAGTTTCTCTTGACTACCGCATAGATCAAATATATGCAACCACTCAAATGAAAGCATTGATCTAGGTAGACAAAAATGAGGATTTTGAAGAAAAGAGAGAAAGAGATAGAGATGTAACTATAAGTATTAGATGAATATTGAATATTCAAAAGAAGAAGATCATGACTTTACAGAGATACATACAATTCTTTCATCTTGAATCCTATAAGAAGGTAGACCAAACAAATGAATAATACTAGTTGAGTTGGTGATCTTATTGTAAAAGAGTATAATAGAGATAAAGCAGATGGGATTTAAGACTTTGAGTAAAGTATCAAATTTAAGGACATTATGCTGCCGAAAATTTTCAAAGTAGAATGGTGACTAACTACAAATTAAATTCTACAAGTAGTTTGATGGCTATATTTACTATTCCATTAACATATAAGAAACACTAGTGGTTGTAGTCCAGAAAAAGGAAAAATTGGTGATATCCTACTTTGCCACTACATGAGTGCATAAAGTTTTATTGAAAAAGAAAATAAGACAGGACAGTGACTAGTCCATTTGTTTTTTCGCAACTGGGGTGTGATCAAGGATCGAATTGAGGTCTTGCTATCATAGATTCAGAAGAGCAAATATCTTAAGACCATTATTTAGTCATTACCTTTAGAGTACTGTTGACTAAATAAAGGTATCCCACCCTATTTAATCAAATATGTTCGTAGTCGAAGTTATATACTCAGAGGGATATTATAAGTATTTGGACATGATTTTTACCTAAAAGCAGTACTTGTTAGACTAAGTCATTTGAGGATATGAGGTTAGTTGATTAGGCCACATCATGGAGGAGCTACAAGTACAATGAATACAGTAACAACTGAGACAGAAGCAAAAATAAGGAGCGATCTCCACCAATGAGACAGATTTTTCCAAACCTAAATAGATACCATGACAAACCATAGAAATCACTGTGGGTCTAAAAGATGCTGCTGACTTGGATTGAAAAGAAAGGCAGATGAGCATTGATCGCTTTAGAGAGACCATTGAGCTTATAACCTATACATCTGGACAGAGATCAACAGGTAATCGAATAAATTCTCTTTCTATATGTCTACGAAAATGTTCCATGCTTACCTGAGTGTTTTTCAAATTTGATGATTTAACAGCTTCAGCATAACTTGATGTAGTAGCTATTGAACGAGAACTGCTATTATAAGCTAAGTATGAGGAAGCACTTGAAAGATAAATTTGAGGAATTAAGAAAACCACTACTTATGATGATGATACCCCCTGACAATTAAGACTAAATGGTTGACGATAAAGCATTAATAAAAAGATTAAACAACATATTGATATAGGGAATGGAAGGAGAAAAGTTGTGGTGGCCAGCACATTATAAGGAGAGATTTGATGTTACGTTGCCTTTAGACAAAAAGTTAGTTGTTATGTGCATATACCAAGTACAAAAAATCAATTGAAAGGAATTTCCTAAGGACTAACCCTACTGGATTGAGTATAGAACTTTTGGACTGAAAGATTACGAAGAAAACCATCAAGCAAAGAATGGATAAAGAAAATAATGACAAAGGATTCAACCATGACCTAGTAAGGGTAGTCGGTTATGAATAAGAGACTTAATTAATGTGAATAGTGGGATAGGCCTCTGGATGAGAACATTTGACCATGATGATGAATTAACCATAAAACATTTGACATGAGTTTGCATAAACTCTTCAAGGAGAGAGCATTTTATGGCTTAAACATCTATGAAACTTGATGTACAGTTCGGATATCTTAATCGTAATATGAGATAGTATTAGTAATGGAGGATGCTACTTGAATTAATTTATTTTGAATATGATATGGGTGGAGGACCCATGTTATAGTAGAAAAGCGACAGACAGTTGAAATTCGAAGTTAATCAAGGGTTTGGCTGTAGGGCACATGATACCATATTAGCTATTGAAGTATCTTGGGGATAAATATAAAAGATAAGAAGCAAAGTTAGACACAATAGAAAGAATTTAACCTTTTTTGTTGGACTCTTACTAATGACATACAACCAACCATTAAAAGGAGATATGGATGATGAAGAGATCACTAGATGGAAGACAAGAGGAAAAAGGGATTATCCTATGCTATTCAAAATGAAATAGGAGGAATAAGATCATATGATCTCAAAGACATATGAAGTAATTTATATACGAGTAGGAGAGTATGATCATCTAAGGAGACTATCCTATACATGATCGGAAGAATATAAGCATCTAAGGATGGGTAGCAATACAAATACAAATAGAAACTAGTAATGATAAACTGGCACGCATGGGACTATGTATCAGAGTACGCAGAGAAAGCGGTCCATATATACTTAAAGAAAACGGATGAGATATATTGACACGATATATATGTGTAAGGCCTTGTGGAAGGAATTATAACAAGGATAAATTGAGAATGTGCTTAGAATTGGGTACAAGATAGTATGATTAGCATTTTAAGGACAACATTACTCCAAGTATTAACTCAATTAGAGTATTGGATAACGAAATAATGGATTCATTAACAACAGAAGTATGGGAATTTTCTTAGTTCGAGGGAGTCCTAAATATGTCTTATTAAGAAGACAGCTAACTTGAAGAAGAGGAGTTGTGGAATTTCGAGGACAAAATTCTTTTAAGGGGATAATAATGTAATGCTTGAGTAATTTATGCTATTTTTAACAAAAATGAATTGGACATTCTATAGGAAATGAAAAGTTCCCTTTTGGAGATAAGGGTATTTTGGTCATTTCACCGTTCACCCTAACTAGACCCAGAAATTTGGTCCTGAGAATAGTACCCTTAAGTGCGTCTCAAAAAAACGAATCCAACAAGACAAAAATCACCCAAAACGGAGTTAAAATGAGAAAGATATGGCCCTTTGAAGTTCAAGGGCAAAAGTGTAAATTAATTCAAAAACGGATTTGGCCTGAGAGAAACAGGGACCCGTTTTGATACGGGCACCCCTCTTCTTCAACCTCTTAGAGGGTTCTAGAATGGTGGTGTGCAGGGGAGAAACCACCGCCATTTCATGGCAGTCAGAAACCCCTTCAAAACCCTCTTCAAGCTCTATAAATAGAGGTCTTGGGCGCCTCCAATGGCAGCCCAAAAGCCTGAGAAAAACCCATCATGGAGAAGCAGACAAGAGAAGAAAACATGGAGAAAAACCCTGCCACGAACCAGGTATGCCCAAAACCATGCAAAACAGGACTCTAGGGAGCCACAAAGGACCCAGGGACAGTACTTGGGCGTACTGGTTGAACAAGATCGAACTAGGCGCATCCGTGGACATGCCCTGTGGGCCTTCCATGTATTCTGAATACTAAAATGCCCATAACTTGAGTTCTAGGACTCCGATTGAGGAGCCACAAAAGGTGTTGTGTCTGTATCGACGACAAAGACACACCCAAACCATAAAATACCTAATCAAGGCCCTATCTAAGGTAAGCATGACCCTTAAACTATGATAGTGGCGCGGGGCCACTAAACCTTTGTAAAAGTGACGATACCAAGGCCCAGTTAGGACCTTAGGAGACCCATAGGCATGGGAATGAACCCTTAATGCCTAAGTAGTGAGATCAACCATTCTAAAACCCATAGAAATAGGCCAAGCTAACCTTGTTCCCCTAAACTATGAGTAGGAGCGTACGAGGACAAGGGGGCTAGCGTGACCAAACCAGGTAGGTGCTCTATCGCTACTAGACTTTTTAAAGAACCATGATGTTTTGATGTAGGTGCTCTATCGCTACTAGACTTTTAAAAAGAGCCCATGATTGTTTTGAGAATGCATGTTTTAAGTATAAGTTATATGACTTGTTTAGCATGACTTAATTTTATAAATGAATTCAGCATGCATATGACAAATACATTATGCATAGATATGTTTTGCAAATGATTGCATATATTGCCAAGATATGTGCTACATGCATAGATTGCATGATAAGTGTAGCCTTGGCTGATGAGGGCGAGCCAGAGAGAGCTGACAAGCTTCTAGGCTAGTAGGCTTCTAGGTTGTCAGGCTTCTAGGCAGGGTTATGACTTTGAATGTGATACTAGCATGAGCAGATTTTATGCATTACGTGCATGTTTTGCAACCGATTGCATAAATTGCATGATTTATGACGAATATGTGTCATATGCCCCATGGAGGCTATGACCGAGTGTCCCCAGGTACCCGGGGACCACACTGCGAGGAGGTCGTGGGCATAGTGGGCCCTATGTTTTGAGGATTTACTTGCATTGCATATGGCATGACATGAGGTTGGTCGACCATACCATATATCCATGAGTTGGATTCAGTTGAGCATCTTATGCATATCATTATGTTTATGATATATATGATACTTTTGACTTGGATTATGCGATTCTTTAAGTCGTCAGTATTCCAATTTGAAAATGGTTTTTAATATCGATATTGAACATGAGTGTTCAAACATGCACATGTTTTAAAGAGCATATGATTTTAAACATAGCATGCATTGTAAAACTAGTAATGATAGACTCCTACTGAGTATAGTGTATACTCACCCAATCCTTAACATTTTTCAGGACAGCTCCATTCACGAGTAGAAGACGCCTCAAGAAATGTTAGTGCTATGAGCAAGAAAAATCAAAAGGAGACAATTATACATGTAAGTAAACACTCTACCATTTGGACATGTATTTGTATTTATTTATAGTTGGGCTGTGAGCTGTGACTGGATAGACCTGGGAAAACATTTATGATTTCTGAAATTTTCAAAAACTACTTTGGTTGTTGTGAAAGCAAATGACACTCGGGGTTTTCAAAATGAGTTTAAAACAAAAGATTTTGCGCGGCATTGCATGGTTTTTATAAATGGTTTTCAAATAGGGATGCATCCCGCCTTATGAATTAGATCTTGCATTTAAAAATGCATGGGAAAACCCGGGTCGTCACATTATCAACAAGTGTAGATTGTTGATCAAAGGATCTATGAAAGATCAAGATCAAGGAGATGGACACACAAAGACTTAGAGATAGAAAATACTTAGATATGAATGATTTAAAGATCATTCTAAACATCAGATCTAGTGATCAATAGGATTGTTCATAATTTATATATATTGATAGTGTGTATGGATGTACAGATTACATACATTAGTTATGATCATGGAAGATCTGAGAAAAGGGATCACTACTTGAAGGTAGGAGGATTTGATGAATGCATTTACATGGGATGTACATGATTGAACCCGTGACCTTATGTTGACAAGAGTAATGTTAATACTTGTATTAAATCCCCTGAAACCCTTATGATCCAACCAAACACATATAAAATGGTTAACGACTAGACTCTAAGTGAATAGGGAACTAGAAGATATTTCAGCCCTAAGTAAACAGAAAGATTGTCTGATATGTATGAAATCTATTTTACATGCAAGCTTGGAGGCTTGTGATTTTGTTTTAATAGGCATAAGCCTAGGGGATGCTATGTTAGAGGAGTTATGATGGTTTGGCCACCCGCTTCTTTAATTTGATGAATTGATGATACCTTACCCTGGGAGAGGCTAAAAGTAGGGTGGGGCAATTACGGGAAGGCCACCACTGTGAAAGTCCTGTCTCCCCATATGGGCAGTGACATAATATTTTCCACCGTGGTATCAGTGGTGAACATGGCAGTTAGCCGAGCGCCCTAGTACGTATAAGACTGTAGCATGGTAGCCCTTTGATTATTTTGCACTATAATGCATATGAGAGTAGGCATAGTGAAATGCATTATGTTTTAGCATAATGAAATGCTAGGTAATTGTATATTACCAATATTTCCCAAGAAGGGAAATTCCCAGTGTAGGATTAGCTGAAATACTAAATTCTCATAATGGAGAGAATTGACAGCTTAGTTGAGAATGATATTTGACTACTTTCATAAATTTAACTGATTTGCCCATGTATAGTATGTATGTATATGGATGTACATATATTATAAAGTAAAGAGTAAAGACATGAATATGTTTAGGGATAATGGGATTATAAAGTATTAGAAATATATTGTCAATTATTATGCTTCTTGAATCTCCTACCTAGCATTGCTTGCTGAGATATTGTAAATGTTGCAATGTTTACAATATCTTAGATACAGGGAAAGAGAGTTAGGAGCTCAAGACGATAGAAGACTTGAAGAGAAAAATCTTCAAGGTATACCCCTTGAAGACATGTATTTTGCTTTGTTTGAGAGTATTGTATTGTAATGAGAGTTTCATTGTATGGTGAGCTTTGAGTTTTGGATTATGTAATTTGGACAATTATTGTAATGGATTTGGCTATACTGTGAACCACTAGATGGATTTTGGAATTTAGTAAAAGTATGTTCCTTCAATGGAATTTTATCTTATACAAAATTCTACTTATGTTATATATGAAGTGATGACTTGGGTTTTACAAACAAGTTCTAAAGAAAAGAATTTTTGCTGCTTTATTTTGCTAAATTTTTTTACTCTTAAGGGCCCTGCCTTTCAAAAATATATTACAAAAACCCAGGTTGTCACAGTTGGTATCAGAGTCATTCATCCAGTCACAGTACAGTACAAATATGTCCAAAAGAGAGATTATAATCCAAGTCTAGATTAAGATAGAAGTAGTTGTATAGAGGATTGATAGAAATTTTGGTTTATGAGCAGATGCCACTAAAGAGAGTCATAAGGCAGGCAGCTCAAAATACTCTAGAAGACACTATGGAGAGAATAACCGTGAACAATGTCAAAGAGATGGTGATAAGGGTGTTGGGGAACCTCCTTCCTCACCTACAACAAACCCAAGGTTCATCACCTCCCGTAGTAATACCAAGTACATAGTTTCAAGCTCAGCCTAAAGTGAGACATAATACACCAACACCAACACCAGCTACTCCCACACTTGTACAAGGGCAATCTTTTGTTGTACCAAGTAAAGAAGTTAGAAAATCTCCACTAGCACCAGAAAAAGTTGACAAAATGATGGAGAGATTTCAAAAGATGACTACAGTGTATAATGGCAAGGGTGAAACTGAGAAGGCTAAGGAATGGATATATGAAGTAGAAAGGACTTTTAGTGCCCTACGTACTCCTCCAGAGTTGAAGGTGAAATGTGCCACCTACTTATTAAAACAAGAAGGTGCATTTTGGTGGAGATTAGCTAACAACACCTTCTTCTCAAATTCTAAAGATACTACATGGGAGGAATTTAAGGAAGTATGTAACCATAAATATTTCCCTTCCCATGTACAAGAAAGAAAGTTGATAGAGTTTTTGGACCTAAGACAAGGGAATGTGTTGGTCGTGGAGTATGATAACAAGTTCACACAATTAAGGAGATTTGCGATTCATGTGTGTAACACTAAAACACACACCGTGAATTGATTCATTCAAGGGCTGCAACTAGGGCTGAAAATAAAGGTACTGGGTACTAAACCCAATACCTTGGCAGAATGTGTGGAAATGGCTCCCAAGTTTGAAGAAGAATACAAAAAGAGTCAAACTGCCAAGTTTAGTCGAGGAGGAAACAATAACCCAAAGGCCTTCCAAAAGAATAAAAGACCTTGTAACAATTTTAAGCCCCAAAGAAATCACAAGAACAATGCACCAAGACAAAATAAACAACCATGTCCAAGATGTAGAAAATTTCACCACGGCAATATCTACCCTAGACCTATACAACAACAACCACAACGGTTTCCAATCAAGTTCCATAATTGTGGGGAGTATGGACATGTCGCCACCTATTATACCAAACCATTGGCAGTCGAGGAGGCAAAACTAGAAATTGCCCCTCGACACCAAGGAAGGGTCTTCGCCATCACTGACGGCCAAGCTGGACCATCCAATGCGGTGATTGAAGGTACACTACTTGTAGCAGACAACTATGCCAAAGTACTGTTTGATTCTGGATCTATGCATTCCTTTATATCTCGCAAATTTACATCTAGTATACAACTGTCAATGAAAAACTTAGGATTTAATCTAGATGTAACAACTCCAGGTGCAAAATAGTTAAGTTACAAGAATACTTACATAATTTACCTCTAGAAGTATTGGGCAAAAGAATGGACATAGACCTCATTTTATTGAACATAGTGGATTTTGACATCATACTGGGTATGGACTGTCACAAGAAGAAAATCACATTTAGTATAATGGGTGAGGAAGTATTAGTACTGTATGGGAAACACAATGACTTAAACAAATCCATTATCTCAGCTATGAAGGCAATCAAACATATGTCCAAAGGGTGGCAGGCATTTCTAGCAACAGTGATTTTCTTAGATGTTGAACAGCCCAGGATAACAAAAATTGAAGTAGCCAGGGAATTTTGAGATGTTTTTCCTAAAGAGCTACCGGTATTACCCCCACACAGAGAAATTGAGTTTACCATTGAAGTAATTCCTAGTACAACTCAAATTTCTAAAGGACCTTATAGGATGGCCCCAGTAGAGTTGAAAGAGTTGAAAGGTCAATTGCAGGAATTGTTAAACAAAGGGTTTGTTAGACCAAGTAGTTCAACATGGGGAGTACCAGTAATATTTGTGAAGAAGAAGGATGTGTCTATGAGATTATGCATTGATTATAAAATGTTGAACAGTGTCACAGTGAAAAATAGGTATCCCTTATCCCACATTGATGATCTCTTTAATCAACTCCAATCTACTAAGGTCTTTTCCAAAATTGACTTTAGATTAGGATATCATTAATTGCGTATTAAGGATGAAGACATACCCAAGTCAGCATTCAGAACTCGATATGGGCATTACGAGTTTCTGGTCATGTCTTTCGGGCTGACCAATGCACTAGCAGTGTTTATGGATTCGATGAATAGAATCTTCAAGGAATTTTTGGATAAATTTGTGATTATATTTATTGCCGATATACTGATTTACTCTACCAGTATCAAAGAACATCAAAAATACTTATGAATTGTAGTAAATACCCTCAAAACACATAAACTATTTTGTAAATTTAGTAAGTGTGAATTCTAGTTAGACAATGTCAATTCTTGGGTCATGTAATTTCCAAGAATGGAGTAGAAGTGGACCCCACCAACATTGAAGCAGTAATTAATTGGGAGAAACCTAAAACAATAACAAAAATACGTAGTTTTCTTAGACTAGCAGGATACTACCATAGATTCATTCAAGGATTTTCTCGTATAGCTCTTCCTTTGACTTCCTTGATAAGAAAGGGGATACAATTCACTTGGACAGAAGAATGTGAAGATAGTTTTCAAGAGCTCAAGAGGAGGTTAACTACATCACCAGTATTGACTTGGCCATCCGGAAGTGGAGGATATGAAATATACTGTGATGCTTGAGGCAAAGGGTTAGAGGGTGTGTTGATGCAAAATGGGAATATCATTGCTTATGGATCTAGACAATTGAAGAAACATGAAATAAATTACCCAGTACATGACCTACAATTGGTAGCTATAGTTTTTGCATTGAAAATTTGGAGACATTATTTGTATGGAAAAAATTCAATGTATTCATAAATTATAAAAGTCTTAAATACATCTTCACTCAAGCTGATTTGAACATGAGACAAAGAAGATGGATAGAGTATATTAAAGACTACAATTTTGCCATCCAATACCATCTTGGAAAAGCAAATGTAGTAGCTAATGCATTAAGTAGATAGCCAAGAGCTTTACTCACAAACATCACAATAAAATTAGCTTTTGTAGAAAGAGTCCTTAATGCCCAAGAAGAAGATACAACAACTCAGTAATTGTGTAAAAAGAAAGGATTTATTATGCTTACAGATGGGGGTGTACGTTTTCAAAAGAGATTGGTGGTTCCTTTAAATACATACTTGAGAAAGGAACTGATACAAGAAGCCCATCAGTCAAAATTTTCTACACACCCTGGGGGTGCAAAGATGTATCAGGATTTAAAAAGAAACTTTTAATGGGAAGGCATGAAAAGAGAAATAGGAGAATTTGTGGCTAAATATCTAAATTGTCAACAAGTAAAGCTTAACACCGAAGACCAGTTGGAATGTTACAAACATTGGAACTTCTAGAATGGAAATGGGACAATATCACTATGGATTTTGTAGCAGGATTGCCAAGGACCCGAGCACGCCATGACATGATTTGGGTGGTTGTGGATATTCTAACAAAGTCATCACATTTCCTTGCAATTAGTTAGAACTAATTAATTGACAGTCAAGCTAAGTTATACATCAAAGAAATAGTAAGTCTTCATGGGATTCCACTATCCATTATCTCTGATAGGGATGGAAGATTTACTTCAAGATGTTGAAAGAGTGTACAACAAGCCTTGGGAACCTCACTTAAATTCAGTACAGCATTTCACCCCCCAACAGATGGTCAATCATAAAGGACTATTCAAACCTTAGAAGATATGTTGAGAGCATGTGCATTAGATTGGAAAGGGAGTTGGGATGAACATCTTTCGTTAGTAGAATTTACATGTAACAATAGTTTTCAAGCAAGTATTGGTATGGCACCATATTAAGCATTGTATGGACAGCCATGTCGATCACCAACTTGTTGGAGTGAAGTTGGAGAAAGAAAGCTGATAAAGTCAGAACTAGTGGAACAATGTATAGACAAGGTTAGATTGATACAGAAGAGGTTGTTAACAGCATACATAGACAAAAGAGTTACATAGATAAAAGATGTAGAAACATGGAATTTGATGTGGGGGAGCACGTATTTCTAAAAGTATCACCTGTCAAAGGAGTAATGAGGTTTGGAAGCAAAGGAAAACTTAGTCACAGATTCATTGGTCCATTTGAAATCCTAGAAAGAGTTGGTTCAGTGGCCTACAAATTAGCCTTACCACCCCAACTTTCAGAAATACATAGTGTCTTTCACATGTCTATGCTAAGGAAATACCTCCAAGATGACACACATGTACTTCAAAGGATGCAAGAAGAGCTAAAGCTAGACCTAACCTTCGAAGAGAAGGCAATACGAATTTTGGATTGCAAGGAACAGAAGTTAAGGACCAAAAGCATTCCGTTAGTCAAAGTCCTGTGGCAACATCACTCTATTGAGGAAGCCATGTGGGAAACATAAGTAGAAATGAGGAAGACACACCCTATTCTGTTTGATTAAGTATTGTATTACAAATTTCGAATATAAAATTATTGTAAGGGGAGAAGATTGTAATAACCCCAATTTTTGTAATTGATTGAGAAAATCAATTAAGTTTGAGTTTCAAAAATTTTGGGCTAGAATATTAGGGTTATTTAGAATGTACTTCTTATAGAAGTATAATCAAGGGATAAGACATGTATAATTGAAATTGAACTCAACAAACCCTTCAGAATGACTGTAAGCACGATAAATTCTGAATTCGGATGAAAAATCCTTAATTTTCTTTATTTTATGGACAAAAGGGTAAAATAGTAATTTTATCCATAATTGAGATTTGAGGCATCAAATTTTAAATGTGCTGAGAAATACGAACCCAATGCCACTAAGTACGCTCAATTCCGAGATCATGGGAATAAACCCTAATTTTTATACATAAAGGGCAAAATGGTCTTTTTACACTATGTAAAAGGAATCCAATGACCAGCCCAAGTGAAATCATGAGTCAAACCACTACCAACTGGTAGTGGAGAAAAAGGTGGTGGTGGAGAATCCAATGTTAATGAAATAATAAAAAGAATAAACCATAATCATTACACATAATCATGAAAACACCCAAAATGCCTATAAATACACCCCCAAAAATCCTCTAAAAATGTCCATAAAATTCTGACAAAATTATCTTGACTTCCCTTGCAAAACTAGGCATAGATCCATTGCCAAAATTCCCTAAAGATCCCTTTCTTTCAGTTTTTCTCTCCTCTCTCTAGATTGGAACAAGAGACCTAAATTCAATTAGGCACTTTGTTCCAGATCAAATATCCCAGATCGCACTGTATAAAATTTTCCACCATACCTTAGCTACAAAACGCCTAAAGAAATTTCAAGATCCAATGGCTCAAACAATAAAAATCCCAAGACAAGTGGATCTTGGACTATCTTATCATCAAACTGGTATTCTCTTAATTTGGACTATATAACCGACATTTTTTTTCAATCAGGTAGGTGGAAACTCTTTTCACACTTGTTTCATATTAATTTATGTAATTTTATTTTTCCTGAAATTATGTTTAGGATAAAAATAATAAAATTCAAGAAAGGGTATGAACCCTTCACATCAGGATGATGGAGGGCTCGGATGTAAAATCTAAGCCGACCAATTGATCGAGAAGACTCCAAAACCCCTATATTAGAAATTTTAAGAAATTTCATACTAGTTAAGGCCCTCAATTGAAGAGAGATTGATTGGATGGTGCAAACGGATGGTCCCAACCTCCAGATTGGATCGGGTTCCCAAAACATTTTGCGAAATGTAGCATGGAAATGCGCAATGTAGCGGTGGTTTTGCACGTGCGACGTCATTCCAACGGGACAACCATGCATAAGCAACGGTCCTAGGTGGAAGCATCCCTCTTGCATCCAGGTGATGGGCGCACAGCGACCATTCCATCCACCCGAATGTTCCATCCAAACGATCTAGGTCGTCCATTCCAATGGGCCTAGATCATATCTAGACCATAAGAATAGACTGTGAACTTCCGAACACAATTCAGGAGTCATATGAACTCCAAATTGAGATCGAAAAGAAGCTATGGAAATCTTACAACCTCTAGTTTCTTATGAAAGGATAAAATGAAGAAATATCTTACGAAACTTTCTGTATTTAGGAAATAAGTTTCCAATTTCTAAGATCTTCAAGATCTGAGCTAATCAGATCTTGGTAATCTGTTTTAATAATGAAATACTATTGAAATAAAGTGATGTCTATGGTTTATTTAGACATATCTAAGATATATTAAGGGATCTACCTGCTATGGAAGAAAAACCCTAAAAATACAAAGGGACCCACTTGATCAATGAGGTCAAGTGTGATTAGTTCGTTGGGATGGATTGAATGAATGTTAATATGATGAAATCTAGGGAGATCGTAGATTGAATATGACAAAAACAAAGCAGTATGATCTTTGATCTTAATGAAGAAAAACCCCTAAATGTAATTAAAACCCATGATTAAAAGGAAAAGATATAAGATCTAATGGTTGGATCATAAGTAAAGGTTTCTAAAAATATTAATGTAATTAGTTTCATTTTCTATTAATTGATAATACAATTTTAAATGTGATTTATGTTATAAAGCATGCTAGTGCAACTTTTAGACTTTAGCATGATATGTGATTAGATTGTTATAATAGGTTGCTAGATTTAATTATCTTAGGGGAATGTTAGTGTGATTTTATGCAAGTGTAACTTAGGACCAAGTTAGTATGATTTCATGTCATTGCAACTTAGGACCATGCTAGGATTTCATGTAAGATTATACTATAGTATGAGATTGTACCTTAGGTCCATGTTAGTTTAAATTGAGTTATTAAGGTATACTAGTTGCAAATCATGCTAGTGTAATTTTAAGTACCTTGTATCATTATCATTAAATTGTTCAATTATGTAGTTTTATGCTTTGAATTTATAATTCATTTATTTAAATTTCATTAGTAGATCTACTTGTTGTGAGATATGGAGCATAAAATACCAAAAATGGAATCTAATGAGAAAGTAGAGTTTCATGACACAAATAAGAGTGGATTATTTTGGACTTAATTAGTAAGGGCTATAGTTAGTAGGACAATATAAGGATTATCAAATCCTTGGCCCAAACTAGGAGAATAATAAACCCCATGAATGATAGTATAAATGTTCATGGACTTAATTAGAATCAATTAGAAAGAGTACTTAGGGTCAACATGCTTATAGGAACCTTATGAATGGCTGAGCTAAGGTCACTCTAGTGAATGTTGAACATAATGGTTAAGGAGGGTTGTCTAATAGAGCCTCGCTCTTCCCCTATATTTCGTTGACGTTTGTGAGGTCTAAACACCTCCTTACATGAGGATTGAAATAACCACTTTGTATTCACACATTCAGTTATTAAGCCTTAGCCAATCGAAAATAAGAGGAGCAGTCTAGCCTTAGGCTAAAATAAGTTACCTTCAACCAGTAAAACATTAATTGGTTGAATAATAATAGTAATAGCATAAAAGGTTAGTAAATTATATAACCCAAATAAAAACTACAAGTAAGATATGGATGATCAAACAAGATCCATTAGATCTTGAATGATCAAGAATAATAATAATAAGAATATTGTATTGTATTGTATTTAGTATGCACGTTTATTAGTATGCATGTTATAGATCAAATCTAGTTCATTAGATTAGATAATCCAAACCCTTGATCAAAGATGATTCAAGGAAGAAAACCAATATCATCCTCTTTAAGGATGATCCAATAACTAAACTTAGATAAAACAAGAAGTAGATGATAAAAGATCTAGGACCTTGATCTTTATGAACAAGTGTTGATTGTCGATCAAAGGATCTATGAAAGATCAAGATCAAGGAGATGGACACACAAAGACTTAGAGATAGAAAATTCTTAAATATGAATGATTTAAAGATCATTCTAAATATTAGATCTATTGATCAATAGGATTGTTCATAATTTATATATATTGACAGTATGTATGGATGTACAGATTACATACATCAATTAAGATCATGGAAGATCTGAGAAAAGGGATCACTTGTTGAAGGTAGGAGGATTTGATGAATGCATTTACATGGGATGTACATGACCTTATGTTGACAAGAGTAATGTTAATACTTGTATTAAATCCCCTGAAACCCTTATGATCCAACCAAACACATATAAAATGGTTAAGGACTAGACTCTAAGTGAATAAGGAACTAGAAGATATTTCAGCCCTAAGTAAACAGACAGATTGTCTGATATGTATGAAATATTTTTTACATGCAAGCTTGGAGGCTTATGATTTTGTCTTAATAGACATAAACCTAGGGGATGCTATGTTAGAAGAGTTATGAGGGTTTGGCCACTTGCTTCTTGAAATTTGATGATTTGATGATACCTTGCCCTATGAGAGGCTAAAAGTTGGGTGGGGCAATTATGGGAAGGCTACCACTGTGAAAGTCCTGTCTCCCCATATGGGTAGTGACATAATATTTTCCAATGTGGTATTAGTGGTGAATAGGGTTGTTATCCGAGTGCACTAGTACGGATCAGACTGTAACATGGTAGCCCTTTGATTATTTTGCACTATAATGCATATGAGAGTAGGCATAGTGAAATGCATTATGTTTTAGCATAATAAAATGCTAGGTAATTGTATATTACCAATATTTCCCAAGAAGGGAAATTCCTAGTGTAGGCTTAGCTAAAATAGTGAATTCTCATAATGGAGAGAATTGATCCACTTAGTGGGGAATAATATTTAACCACTTTCATAAATTTAACTGATTTACCCATGTATAGTATATATGTATATGGATGTACATATATTACAAAATAAAGAGTAGAGACATGAATATGTTTACGGATAACGGGATTATGAAGTATTAGAACTATATTGTCAATTATTATGCTTCTTGAATCTCCTACCATGCATTGCTTGCTGAGATATTGTAAATGTTGCAATGTTTACAATATCTCAAATATAGGGAAGGAGAGTTAGGATCTCAATATGATAGAAGTATGAAGAGAATAATCTTCAAGGTATACCCCTTGAAGACATGTATTTTTCTTTTTTTTAGAGTATTGTATTGTAATGAGAGTTTCATTGTATGGTGAGCTTTGAGTTTTGCATTATGTAATTTGGGCAACTATTGTAATGGATTTGGATGTACTGTGAACCACTAGATGGATTCTGAAATTTCATAAAAGTGTATTACTTCAATGGAATTTTATCTTATACAAAATTCTACTTATGTTATTTATGAAGTGATGACTTGGGTTTTACAAAACAAGTTCTAAAGAAAAGAATTTTTGCTGCTTTGTTTTGTTAAAAAAAATTTCTATTAAGGGCCTTGCCTTTCAAAAATATATTACAAAATCCCAAGTCGTCACAGATAGAGTATGGCAACAAGTAAACACTCTCTCCTAAGTTAAGTAATGCCCTATCTATGACATTATTTTCGATAACACAAGAAATGGTAGGACACCCTAAGTCTCTAAGTTTTGGTGGGGTCTTATGTTGAATCAAAGAGCTTACTTGCTCAATGAGGAAAGCTTTCTTTTGTACATTTAGCTTTCTTTTTCTTTGGCAGAGCACTTTTAAGAACTTGGCATAGGCAGGGATGTCTTTTATTGCATTGAGTAATGAAATATTGATTTGGACATGTTTAAATGTGTCCATTAACTAGTTGAAGTTTGTTCCCTTTCTAGTGTTGTTTAGTAACTGAGAAAAAGGGGCTTTAGGCGTATAGGGTGCATCCATTATAGGTTCTACAAGGTTTTCTATCTTTTCTATTTCTCCTATGTTTTAGTTTCCTCTTTCTCCTTTGTAGTTTCCTAAGCCTACCTTACTTTGTTATCGATTTGATGACTACTCCTAGGGGTGGTTTGTATGGCATGCTCATGAGGGTTCTAATTTTGAGAGCTTAAGCCCTATCTCAAATTAGCCCTTCTGTTTAGGGATGGGATGATTAGGGAACTAACCCTTTCTTCTATTATGTAGGTCAGCTGACAATTGGCTTACATGCATATCCAACATGACTATGGCTTGAGATTTGACATTGGCTAAATGTCTACTCTCATTTTGCAACTAGTGTAAGGCCTTTTTAGTGTCATAATTGTCTTTTAAAAGTTTTTCATGCATGCTGCAGATGTTTTCCTCTAAAGATGTTTTCTTTTGTTACTGAGGTTGTTGGAAGCTAGGTGGTTGCTGGGGAATTGCAGTTTTATGAGGGACATTTTGGGTAGGGGGTTCATATATAGCCCCCCATGGTAGTTATTCCTTGACTAGGAAAAATTGGGATACCTAGCAAATTTAGGTTTGTAGGTCTCAAAATACGGGTTGTTGCTAGGTTGTCAATATGTGTTCAATGCATTAGCTTGGTCTACAAGATATTCAGGGTATAATTTATTGGATAGATAGGTTGAAGTTATATGGGCTGGACTAGAACAAGTGGTGCCTTTTGTGGAGGTTTATAGGATAAAGTAGCAGCCATGAAAGATTGAAACATAGTTTCAAGTTTGTCCATTCTTCCACTTAAAGGCTCAAGTTTGTTCAATTTTTCAACTATAGAGTCAAGCTTATAGGATAGATTTCCATGCATTCTTATCTCATATAGACACCCCTTTCTTTGGAGGCTAGTTAGTTCTCTCTCTCCTATTTAAATAATTCCATTACTAGGAATTATATACCAATGTCTAAAAGAACTCCCAAGCCTCTCTCTCATGCTTTAGCATGAGGGCCCCTCTACTTTTGCATCTACCATTTATCTGTTTTGAGGCATTAATGTCTCATAGAAGTATTGAACTTGCTGTCATTTCTCAAATCCATGATGAGGGCTTCTGAATTAGTTCATTCCATCGTTCCCAACACTCGTAATACTATTCATCATAGCTTTGTTGGAAATTGATAATTTCACGCTAAAGGGCATTAGTTTTGTGAAAAGGGAAGAATTTGTTCAAAAACTTCTTAGACAATTGATCCCATGTATTTATGGAACGTACCTCCAAGAAATTAAGCCATGACTTGGCTTTGTAGAGGCATGTAGAAATATCTTATTGCCTTGTGCTTGACTTCTGCTCATGGGTCAGCCATGGGGATATGAACTTGGTTTCTTTCTCCTTATCTTAGGTTGCATTGAATCTCTACGTTGAAAGTTGTTAGCTCTGATTTCTGAGATCGACGCTAAATGTCTTAATCTAAATGGTGACTCTAACTCTACATGATGCATAATCAAATCCTAGTAAGCACTAATCGAGTAGTATCTAGATTATCTTTGTTTAGTGCATAGGTGGTAGTTTCTTAGACCTAGATCTAGACAACTCCTTCTATCTAGATTTGACTACTACTTTCCAGTGAGGTTCCATTCAAAAGATGTTAATATAATCCTTTTGTTAGGAGACATTTAGACCTCAACTAGTGTTAATGAAAGGTGTAGGAAAATCACATGGATTTTAAGACACTCACTATAACCACAATGCTTAGAAGCCACTAGAGTGACAATAGATTGCATCCTTCTAAAAGGGTCATATGAGCTCGATACCCTAACTCTCTTTTTACTTGATTCTAAACTAATATTCAAGGGTTGGGATTGTGGCATACAAAGATGTTTAATGATTCCTAGGTGGGCCAAGAAACTGGTGATAAAATCCAATCCTTATCTTATAAGGGCTCCTATGGGGCCCTTACTATCATTAATTCCATACCACCATAAAGTTGTAAATATGCAATGCAATAAAAAAGAAAACTAATGCAACCTATATGCTATCAAACAAAGGTTAGATAGGTACTCTAATGCAACAATTATCAATGAATGATCCTAATCTATATGAATTACATTAACATCCAAATGCGAATTATACTAAATTCAAATTATCCTAAAAATTAAAATTTGAGTGAGAGATACTTACAGTGAGGGGTTTGATGATGATCAAGTGTGGGCTACTATATGCAACACTTGCCTCATATTATTACAACCCAGTTAAAATTAAATAATAAGAAAATTGCAATTTACAATGGGCCTCACTACAAGTTTCACACAATCCTAATCTAGGAAAGCAATAAAACCTAATCTAAGATAATGGAGCTGTGCACCACAGGATCACCAATTCTCCTTTTCCAATTTCTGTTGCACTAAAATCAAAGAAATATGGTCAATATGAGGAAAATAGCAGCAAATACAAAAAGTATGCTAAAATTATGCAAAAACCCTATTCTAATGCACCATAAACCTAGACTAGAGGAAAATAATTAAAATTATGAAACACTACACAAATTGTTGCAACTCCTTGACAACAAATCCAAAATATTATTGATGTTTTAATTAAAACTTGCCAATGCACGAATCATTTGCAATATAGTAGACTAGAGAGGTCGATTCCACAAGGAGTGAACTATTGTGATGTTAGTGGTTCCTACTTTAAACTATCTAACCTAGCAAAAATTCAAATGATTTTTAACCTAAATTAAGAATGAAAATGAAAACATGAAATTAGAAACTACGAAAAATAAAAAAACATGCTAAATGGGAAACTTTCTTAATAGAGAATTAAAAGTAAGGGAAACTTACTAAAACTTCTACTAAGCAATTGGAATTGAAAATTTAACTAATTAACAATAAAAAAATAAAGAAACTACAAAGAATTAGAAAGATTCAAATCAAGAAACTAAACTTTAAAAGACTACTTAAAAAAAACTTTCCTAATTTAGAACTTCCTATACTAAAACTTACCAAAAATACAACTTTCTAAAATTCAAAAAAGAAACTTTCTAAACCTAAAAAAATATAGAAATAACTAATTTAACTACTATAACACAAGATCCAACAAATAAATTAAGCAAAGTTCAAAGAAGAATGGGACTTAGAACCATGCACATGGTTTTTGGACTATGAGCAAGATTTTTGAGCCCTAAAGATGGTAAAATTGAATGTACCTACAGTTAGTTACTATGCAAACTAACTATGTGATCTAATAAATAACATTAAAATTTAAATGGTTATTTAAGGATTTAGGAAAATAAGATGTTTTGATGGCTGGAATCAAAGCACAAATTTAAGGAAAAACTACTTTCTAGATTTCGATATTTAAATATAGTCAATAAATCTTGCAATAGAAATCTATTAAAACCACAAATTTTATGCAAGAAAACATCCTAGATCCAAAGTAAATTGATGAAAGAAACATTTCATAATAAGAATTCCCAAAGAACTATTTTGAATCCTATCCAATTTACATCAAAATTATGCGCATAAAACTATCCACAAAATATGAAAATTATGCACTTTTCTAAAGCCTGGAATCCTATCTAAACATAAAAAAAATTCCAATCTAATTTTAAAATACAAAGTGCAATTAGATGCAAAGAAAAACCAGAAAGGAATTTAAGAGAAACAAAGGCTATGTGGGTGAACTGACTATGGGAAAAACACCTAAACTAAAGGGGGAAAATAGTGAATTTTAAGTGAAAAAATCAAGGACTTAAGCTGGCTCATTTCTTGGTTATCACTACCAGAGAATAACTAACTTGAATCTTGATTGAATAACAAAGAAAAACTGATTGAATGGTGTGAAGAAGAAAAAGATTAAGGGCTGGAAAATAACATGAATTCTAAAGAGCAAAACAATGAAAACATAAAGCAATAGAACTAAAGTAAAACAACTAGGTTATTAACCTAAATTGGAGGGAAAATAAGAGAGAGAATAATAAGAATACCAAAGGAAGAAAACACCAACAATATTCCAAAGTACAGCAGCAAATAACACTAGGGAAAAGCTTGATTTCAAGGTGTGTCGCCCACCTCTACTTGGAAAAATCATATGGACTATGGGGCTATATATAGATGAGCAATTTCCTAACTTAGGAATTTGTGAAAACATGAGGAAATAGGCCATAGGGGAGGTATTGAATGAGGAAGGTTAAGTGGAAGATGAATTTGCAAGATGATGTCATAAACATGACATAAGTGAGAGATAAGAAGCATGGGATGGCTAGTTTCTAATTTTGAAAAGGATGTAGGTGTCTTTTTTTCTAGAAGGAAAGTGGGGTGACATGGGAAAAATTGATTGGCTAAGTGATTTTCTAGAAAGTGAAGATTGGTTGGACATGATATAGTGGTTCCTCGAGTAATGTTTGTTTCACTTCAGGGTTTACCAACTCTAAGTAGGGTTTCAATCGTTGCCTATTAGCTTTGAAGATCTCTCCATCCTTTTCTATCTCAACAACCCCATGAGGATATACAACATGTACTACATAGGGACCAGCCCATCAAGATTGAAATTTTCCAGGGAATAGGTGCAATCTAAAAATATACAAAAGACCTTCTGTCCAAGGGTAAAGGACTTTCATAGTATGTGTCTATCAGGATTGCTCTACATGTGGTCTTTGTATTGTTTTGCTAACTCATATGCATCTTTCCCAAGTTCATCCAACTCATTTAGTTGGAGCTTCCCGTTGGTTCCAATAGTATATGGTTTAAAATTGAGCTTTTTAATGGCCTAATATGCTTTATGCTCAAATTCTACTAGGAGGTAGGCATTTTCATAGACCAATGGGCAAGGTAACATGCCTATAGGGGTCTTATATGCAATACAGTAGGCCCATAAACAGTCACTAAGTCTTAAAGACCAGTCTTTCCTATTTGGATTGATTGCCTATTCTAAAATTCACTTTATCTTACTATTTGGCACTTCTACTTGGCCACTCATCTAAGGGTGATCAGCGGTAGCTATCTTATGGGTAATACCATATTTCCTCATTAGATTCATAAAGACCCTATTGCAAAGATGTTTACCCCCATCACTAACTATGGCCCTTGGAGTACCAAAGTGTGCAAATTTATTTTCTTTGAGAAACTTGACCACCACCTTATAGTCATTAGTCTTGCATGGTATAGCTTTCATCCACTTGGAGATGTAGTCCATATAACCAAAAGAGTGAGGAAAAGGTCTTGTAAAATCAATGTCCCAAACACCAAAAGGCTCAATGATAAGAATGGGGTTTTAAGGGCATCATATTACATTTTCATATTTTCCCTAACTGTTGACATCCAACACATGTTATGCAGTAAGCATGAGAGTCCTTGAAAATGGAGGACCAATAAAAATGACACTATAAAATCTTTGCAGATATCTTTTAGAACTAAAATGGCCACCACATGCCTTGTCATGACCAAAGGAAATAATTTTATGATGTTCACTATTCAGTATGCATCTCCCAATGACTTGATCAGGATAGTACTTGAATAAGTATGAATCTCCTATTTTGTTTAGACCAATGACTGGGCATTTGAATTGTGATAAGATAATTAATTATATCCCTGTACCAAGGCAGTTAGGAAATGTAGAACAATTGTTCATTAGGAAAAGTTTCTATTATGGGTGCATTCAAACTAGTAGACTCCACAACAAATTTAGATAAGTGGTCTACTATAACATTTTTAGAACCTTTCTTATCCTAAATTTCTAAATCAAACTCCTATACAATAGTATCCACCGGATCAACCTAGGTTTAGCATCCTTCTTATAGAGAAGGTATTTTAATGTTGCATGGTCTGAATAAACAATCACCTTAGATCCTAACAAGTAAGATCTAAACTTATCCAGTACAAAAACAAATGCCAACAAGTCTTTTTCTATAGTGGAATAATTGAGTTGGGAATTATTGAGTGTCTTGCTAGCATGGTATATCACATGGGGAAGTTTATCACTACGCTATCCCAAAATATCCTCAATCGTGTAGTCTAAGGCATCACTCATTATTTCAAATGGTACACTCCAATTTGGCAGTCAAATTATAAGCGCATAAGTGAGTTCATCCTTTAGGCCCTCAAATTCTTTCATACAATTTTTGTCAAAGTCAAAAGTTACCTCCTTCATGAGTAGATTACACAGGGGCTTTGTAATTTTACTAAAGTCCTTGATAAATCATCTATAGAAACCTTCATGGCCTAAAAATGGGCAAATTTCCTACATTGCCCATAGAAGAGGAAGGTTAGAAATCCACTTTGGCTTTATCTACTTCTATGCCATTATGTGATATGATGTCGCCTAAAACAATGCCATTTTGTACATAAAATGACATTTCTCTTAGTTTAAGACTAAATTGTTTTCCTTGCACCTAGAAACAACAAGTTTTAAGTGGTGTAGGAATTCATCAAATAAAGAACCAAAAGCTAAGAAATGGTCCATAAACATTTCTAAGAACCTATCCATCATATCAAAAAATTTGCTCAACATACACCTTTGAAAAGTAGCTGCACATTACAAAGTCAAAAAGGCATTTGAGGGTAAGTGAAGGTTCCATAAGGTCAAATGAAGATAGTCTTCTCCTAGTCCTTAGGTACTACAGGATTTGGTTATAACCAAAGTATCAATCAAGAAAGTAGTAATAACTATGACCAAGTAAGCCTTCGGGCATTTCGTCTATGAAGGGAAGAGGAAAGTGGCCTTTCCTCATGAACGAGTCCAATTTTTGGCAATCTATATAAACTTTCCACCCAGTGGTCATGCTAGTGGGAACTAACTCATTATCCTCATTTTAGATTACTGTGACTCCAAACTTCTTGGGGACAGCCTGAATTAGGCTAACCCATGTGTTGTCAAATATAGGGTAGATAATTTTAATATTTAGAAGTTTAAGCACTTCATCTCTCACTAACTCTAGGTTAACACTAGCCCATAAATCAAGTAAGGCCTTATCAATGATATGGTTTCCTATCATCATCATCATCAAGACCTTATCCTAATTAGGGGTCAGCCATAAGAAACTTGCTCCTCCATTCTCCTCTATTAAGTACCATGGCTTCATTTAGTCCCAAAGTTTCTAAATATTTCCTCGCCACTTTTATCCACATTCTTTTGGGCCTTCCCCTTGCCCTCTTAGAACCTTCTACTTACAGTGCCTCTCTCCTTCTAATTGGTGCCTTTTTCGGTCTTGATTGGACATGTCCAAACCAACTAAGTCTAATATCCCACATCTTGTTACCTATTAGTGCTACCACTAAGTTTCCTTTAATGTTTTCATTTCTAATTCTATCCTTTCATATCTTACCACTCATGCATCTTAACATCCTTATTTTTGCTATGCTCATCCAATGAACATGATGTTCATTAACTGCCCAACACTCTTATTAATAGGGCACGCCTAGCCTTATAACGATCCTATAGAATTTTCATTTTAGTTTGAGTGGCACCCTCTAATCACACAAAACTCCAAATGCATATTTGTGATGACCTGGGTTTTTGTAACATATTTTGTAATACATTTTTCAAAGGCAAGGCACCCTTGGTAGTAAAAAAATTTGCAAAACCAAAGTAGCAAAAATTATTTTCTTTAGAACTTGTTTTGTAAAACCCAAGTCATCACTTCATACATAACATAAGTAGAATTTTGTACAAGATAAAATTCCATTGAAGGAATATATTATTATTAAATTTCAAAATCCATCTAGTAGTCCACACTACAACCTGGATATTAGTACAATACTTGTACAAATTATATAATCCAAATTTCAAATCTCATCATACATTAAAAACTATTAATACAATAGAATGCTCTCAAATAAAAAATACATGTCTTCAAGGGATATACCCTGATTGATTTTTCTTCCAAATCTTCTAAAGTCTTGAGCTCCTAATTCTCCTTCTCTGTATCTAAGATATTGTAAACATTTAAATATTTACAATATCTTAGCAAGCTATGCTTCGTAGAGGATTCAAGAAGCATAATAATTTGACAGTCTAATCCTAATACTTCATAATCCCATTATTCATACTCATGGATCAATCTCTTTACTATGTCATATATGTACATCCTTACGCATACATACTGTATATATCGTATAGATATATATACGATCAAAATCATGAAAAATAGTTAATATGTCAAACATCAATAGTCACACTCAAACACACTGAGTTGATCAATCATCCAGCCTCTGCTGGGAAAATACTCCCTTATTTGGGCAGTATCAGCATCTCATTATGCCATGCATCATAATGCAAAATACTCAAATGACTACTATGCTATAGTCTGATCCGTACCAGCGCGCTTGGATAACTGCTTTCTTACTCCATAGATACCAAGTGTGGAAAATCATCTATGTCATGTCTATATGGGGAGACATACTGTACAGTGGTGGCCTTCCCATAATTGCCCCACGCAACATTTTTCCTCTCTTTGGGCATGGTATCATCATATATATCCCATTTCGGAGAGTGAGTGTCCAAACCCTCATAACCCGCCTAGCATAAAATCCGCAGGCATATGCCTATTTAAAACCAAACCACAAGCCTCCATGCTTGTATATAAAGTAATATTTTTACTTATCAGACATCTTGTCTGTTTATCTCATCATCCTCATATTTTAGTATTATGATACCGAGGATAGGATTTCAATTCAAACTCAGGGATCATCATCTACAATGAATGATGCCCATGTTCATATAAGTTTAGGGATCACCATTCTATATGAATGATTTCCATGTATTGATTTTATACCTACCAAATAATTTGTCTATTTATCTAGGGTTGGAATACCTTCTAGTTCCCTATTCACTTAGGGTTTTCCTCAATTCTAACTTAACCATTTCATATGTGTTTTGGTTGGGGCATTAGGGTTTTTAATGGATTTAATACAAGTATTTACATTATACTTGACAACATTTCCAGACATAAGATCATGTATTCAACATGTATTTCTCATGTAGTTGCATTTGTAAAATCATCCTACATTTAAGTAGTGCTTCATCTCTTCAAATCTTCCACGATCCTAATTGATGTATGAAATCTGTAAATCCATACATACTATCAATATTTATACAATTTGAATAATCCTATATTTTTTATCATATCTATATTCTTTGTATAATCTTGTTCTTGGATATAAAGGATCTAGATCTTGTGTTCAATCATGATCTATCTGCTTCAGATAGTATTGATCAATAGATCTGAGGGTTAGAATGATCTTCTAATCTTTTAGATCTAAGTATTTTCTATTCTAAGTCATTGTATACTCTTTTCTTTGATCTTGATCTTCCATAGATCCTTTGATCAATAATTTCTACTTGTTGATAGAGATAAAGAGCTTAGATCTTCTATCATGTAGTTCTTCTTTGATTTAAGTTCAATTGTTTGATCATCCCTAAGGAGGATTATCCTGGTTCTCTTCCTTGAATCATATTTGATCAAGGGTTTGGATTGCTATCTAGATTTGCCTACAACATACATACATAGATACATAATAAAATACGACATTAGGATTCTTATTGTTCTTGATCATTTAAGATCCTATGGATCTTGTTTGATCATCCTTATCTTACTCATAATTTTTATTAGGGTTAGATAATTTACTAACCTTTTAGGATCTTATTATTATTATTCAACCAGTTAATGTTTTATTGGTTGAAGGTAACTTATGTCATCCTATGTCTAGACTGCTCCTCTTATTTCCAATTGGCTAAGGCTTACTAGCTGAATGGTGGAACACAAAGTGGCTACTTCAATCCTCATGTAAGGAGGTGTTTAGACCTAACAAATGTTAACGAAAGGTAGGGGAAGAGCGAGGCTCTATTAGAGAATCCCCTTAACCACCATATTCAGCATTCACTAAAGTGACCTTAGCTCAACCTTTTATAAGGTTGCTTAAGCATTTTAACCCTAAGTACTCTTTCCAATTGATTTTAATTAAATCCATGAATATTTAAAATGTCATTCACGGGGTTTATCATTCTCCTAGTATGGGCCAAGTATTTGATAATCCTTATATTGTCCTACTAACTATAGCCTTTACTGATATTAAATCAAAGTCATTCACTCATCTTAATTGTTCATGAATCTCTATATTCCATTAGTTTACATTTTTGGTGATTTATGCTCATTATATCTTAACAACTACTTAACAATTTAATTTACTAATAAAATTTGACAACAATTAAATCATAAACACTCAAGCATAAATCCAATATAATTTTAACAACCATTTATACTAACATGCTTCCTGTTAATGTAACTTAACCTAGTGGAATAAAACTATACTTAAACTAGCATGATCCTATATTATGAAATACATGAAATTTTACCACTAATCTAATGGAATCATGCTAAAATCTCATATTTAAACTATTATGGCCCTAAGATAATTAAATCTACCAACCTAATAACAAACTAATAACATTTAGATCATACCATGCTAAAATTTAAGAATTACCTTATCATGCTTCCTAATTTACAACATAAATCATGTTTACAATTCTATTATCAAATAAAAGACAATTAAACTAATTAGATTATGATTATTGGAAACTTTTACTTATGATCCAACCATTAGATCTTTTCCTTTAGATTAAGCATTTTAATTACCTTTAGGGCTTTTACTCCATTAAGATCCAAAGATCATATCCACTTATTTTTGTCACATTTAATCCATGATCTTACTGGATTTCATCATAATCCCATTCATACAACCCATCCAAAGGGTTTGATCATGCTTGATCTCATTGATCAAGTGGGCCCTTTGTATTTGTAGGGTTTTTTTAGCATAAAGGGTAGATTCCTCATTTTATGTTAGATTTGTCAAAATAAATCATGGATATTACTTGATTTCAACATTATATCATCATTGCATTAGATCCTAAGATCTGATCATCTCAGATCTTGAAGATCATGAAAATTAGAAACTTAATTTCTAAAAACAGAAAGTTTCTTGAAGCTTTTTATCAATTTTATGACTTCATAAGAAAATAGAGATTACAAACTCTCCATAGCTTCTTTTTTATATTAATTTGGAGTTTAGATGACTCCACAATTGAAGACTGAAGTTCATAGTAGTTCCGAAGGTCCAGATTTGAATTGGGCCCATTGGAACGAACGAGTCTAATTAATTGGGCAAAGTGGGTCCAGTTGGGTGGAACGACCGCTACGCTCCTATCACCCAGGACGCACGAAGTAACGCACTCCCCAGGACTGGCACTGTCACGTGGTCATTTCGTCAGGACAGCATTGCACGTGGAGATGCTCCTATAGGGCACGTTTCCATGCGGCATCCTGGGGACCCAATCATATTAGGAAGATCGGACATTTCATTTTGGGCTGTCCAATCAATTGCTCTTCAAAGAAAGGTTCAAAACTTAATTAAATTTTATGAAAATTCTACCTTAGGGGTTTTGGACCCTTCTAGATCGATTGGAAGGCTCAGATTTTTCATCTATGTTCTCCATCATCCAGAATTGAAGGGTTCTTATCCTTACTTGATTTTTATTATTTTTAACCTAAAACTAATTTTAGAAAAATAAAAATTATATAAACTAACATGAAATAAGTGTGAAAAGTGTTTCCACCTACTTGATTGGAGAAAAATGTAAGTTTTGCAACCTAATTTAAAAAAAATGTCCACTTGATGATAAGATCACCCAATAACAACTTGTTTTGTGATTTTCCATTGATTGCACCATTGGATCTTGAAATTTCTTTTGGGATTTTGTAGGTAAGGCAGTCTAGGACAATATGAATGGTGGGATCGTGAGATTTGATTTGGAATAGGGTGCCTAATTGAATTTAGGTCTCTTGTTCCAATTTAGAGAGAGGAGAAAGAAAGTGAAAGAAGAGAGGTTTTTAGGAGTTTCGAAAATTTGGGAACGAATCTAGATCTGGTTTTGCAAGGGAAGAAAGATAATTTTGTGGTAAATTTATGAGCATTTTTGGAAGATTCTTGGGGGTGTATATATAGATGTTTTTGAATTTTTTATAATTACTTGTAATAATTATGTTTTAATTCTTTTGAATATTAAATTAACATTGGATCCTCCACTACCACCTCCTTCGCCACCATCAGCTAGTAGTAGTTTGACCACTCATTACATGTTTTCTTGCCATTGGATTCATTTGTGGGCCCCACGAAGGTGTGAAAGGACCATTTTTCCGAACTCGAAATTGAGTGTACTTAGTGGTGTTGGAATTATATTTCTCAGTACATTCTAAATATTGACGTCCTAGATCTCGTTTATGGGTAAAATTACCATTTTACCCTTTTATTCATAAAAATGGAGAAAATTAGTGATTTTTCATTTTAACTCAGAATTGAACGTACTTAGTGTCATTTCGATTGTTTTTTGAGTAAATTCATAATTTCTAAGTTTTAAATAATTTTTTAATCTTTATAAAAAGAAAATTTCCTAAAACTTAATATTCTAGCCCAAAAATTTTTAAAATTCAAACTAAATTAATTTTCTCAATCAATTTACAAAAATTGGGGTTATTACATTCTTCCTCATAATAATTTCGTCCTCAAAATTCATATTTTTACTTACTTATGAGTTTTCATTAACTCATTCATAAGTTTTCTCATGTGGCCTTGCCACTTAAGGAAACCTCCATTTCCTTTCATTCATAGTTCATGCTACCTTCTCTTTCAAAGGCAAAATCACTTTTTTGGGTCATACACACACATCTCACTAATAATGCTAATGCATTAATCACTTAAGCTAATTCTTTGGTAAACTTTCTAAAAGGATTAATAACTCTCAATTGAGTTATCCCTTTTGTCCAAAATTCTCTATTTCTAATATCTATTTCCTCAGAGATTTACATTTTATTTTTCCTATATAGGTTGAAGTTATTTCATCTATTTTAAATCTCAAACCTTCCAATGATAGATTTATGCAAATTCATAGTAAAGAAAAATTATTGTTCCTATATCCTCAATCAAATAATACTTTTACATCTCTATAAGGCATAAACAAAGTACTTTTAATCTTTCCTTTGGACGATTGACCTTCAGTAATAGCAAAATACCCTCCCTTGCTGTCGAGGGACATTTTTTGGTTTGTCATCCTTGATTGCCAAAGGTTTGTTACAATGATCAACCATATGTCCCAACTCTCCACACTTATAACATTTCACTGGGGGTCTTTGTTGTTGTCGCCATTAATTGTAACATGGCCTTCCAGGATGAAATCTTTTGCATCTAAAACATGATTTTTGATTCTGTCCAAATGCAGGATTTCCTTGATTTCTTTGTGGCCTAAAATTGTTCATGCATCCTTTGTTTTTCTTAAAAGGTTACGGATTGAAGTCTCCCACTTATCCTCTTTTCTCAGTTTGGTTTTTCTTAAACTCCTCTTCAAATTTTGAGGCCATTTCCACACATTTTGCCAAGGTTGTGGGTTTAGTACAAAGTACCTTTACTATCAACCCTGACTGTAGCCCTTCTATGAATCTATTCACTATGTGTGTTTCAATGTTACACACATGAGTCACAAATCTCCTTAACTACGTAAATTTGTTATCGTACTCTACTACTGACATGTTTCCTTGTCTAAGTTCCAAAAACTCTATCAGCTTTCTTGCTCGTACATGAGAAGGAAAATATTTGTGGTTGAAGAGTTCCTTAAATTCCTACCATGTAGTATTTTTAGAATTTGAGAAGAAGGTATTGCTAGTTGATCTCCACCAAATTGCAGCTTCTTGCTTTAATAGATAGGAGGCAAGTTTAACCTTTGACTTTAAAGGAGTACGTAGTGCACTGAAAGTCCTTTCTAGTTCATATATCCATTCCTCAACCTTTTCAGCTTCTCCTTTGCCATTATACCCTGTAGCCATCCTTTGAAGCCTTTCCATCATTTTTTCAACCTTTTCTCGGCAAATAGAGGATTTCTAACTTCTTCACTTGGTACAAGGGAAGATTAACCCTGTACTAGTGTGGGAGTATTTGGTGTTGGTGTTGGTGTATTGTGTCTCATTTCAGGCTGAGCTTAAGCCTAAGTACTTGGTACCTCTACTGGAGGTAATGAACTTTGGGGCTATTGAATGTGAGGATGAAGGTTCCTCAATACTCTTATTACCATCTCTTCCACATTATCCATTGTAACTCTCTCCATATTATCTTTTGGTGTATTTTGAGGTGTATGCCTTATGAGTCTTTTTGGCAACATCTACTCATAAACCAAAATTCCTATCAATATTCCATACAACTATTTCTATCATATAAGTAGAATCAATGTTCCTAAATTCATCATATTAATATCCCTATTCATTCATAGGTCTTCACTTTCTTTTATATCATCAATGCAAATTATAGTCCATAATTATTTCCATATTTCAATTCTATCATATAGTTGAATCAATATTCCTCTAAATTTTAACTCCTTATTTATCTTTATTAAAATTCTTTTCATTCACCAATTTTGAAAATATTTACCTATCTCCTTAAGTTCTTCTCAAGTAAGATCATCTCTATTTTGATGATTAAATCTTTAGCTAATTGTCATAGTACTACATCTATGTAGTAATTGTAACTCTTACATTTATATTTATTATTTATTATTATAAATTTAGAATTTTGTAATAATTCTAAGGTTTTATCTTTACTATCTATTTCACCTTTCCTATAAGGGTTGGATTTTATCCTTCTTCATACTTTCCATCATATTTTTCTAATTTATCATCTCTTTCTCTTAATCTCCATTACTTCACCTAATAATAGTAATATTAATGTATTTTATTTCTACAAGTATCTTTACTTAAGATTTCAGGTTATACCTGAATATCATACAATACATCTTCCTCTAGTGTAATATATTCCTTTCTTGTTTCTATAACTTAATATTCCCTATATTGATATCATTAACTTACTAAGTAGTACTCCTAGTTATTTTACTAAGTATTATCTACTTATGGTCCACTAGTACTTCATGAGTTAATTACATTAACTCCTTACCTAATGAGTTAATCAGATAACTCTTCATATACTCATTATCATCAAATACTATCTTATTTCCTATTCACTCACTATTTCTCATCCTCTAATTGGATTGTCATCTTCATATTGGACATAAGGGTACTATACTGTGACAGGATGAATGGCTCTGATACCAACTGTGATGACCCAGGTTTTTGTAACACATTTTGTAATACATTTTTCAAAGGCAAGGGCACCCTTAATAGTAAAAAATTTTTGCAGAAAAAAGAAATGGGAATTCTTTTCTTTACAACTTGTTTTGTAAAACCCAAGTCATCACTTCATACATAACATAAGTAGAATTTTGTACAAGATAAAATTCCATTGAAGGAATATACTTTTATTAAATTCTAAAATCCATCCAGTGGTTTCACACTACAGCCCAGGTATCAGTACAATACTTCTCCAAATTACATAATCGAAATTTCAAACCTCACCATACATTAAAAACTCTCAATATAATATAATGCTCTCAAATAAAAATATATGTCTTCAAGGGATATACCGTGATTGATTTTTCTTCCAAATCTTCTTAAGTCTTGAGCTCCTAATTCTCCTTCTCTGTATTTGAGATATTGTAAACATTCAAACATTTACAATATTTCAACAAGCTATGCTTGGTAGGAGATTCAAGAAGCATAATAATTTAACAGTATAATCCTAATACTTCATAATCTCATTATTCATACTCATGGATCAATCTCTTTACTTTGTCATACATGTACATCTCTACACATACATACTGTATATGTCGTATAGATATATATACAGTCAAAACTGTGAAAAATTGTTAATATCTCAAACATCAATAGTCATACTCAAACACATTGAGTTGATCAATCATCCAAACTCTGTTGGGAAAATGCTCCCTTATTTGGGGAGTATCAGCATCTCATTATGCCATGCATCATAATGCAAAATACTGAAAGGACTACTATGTTGTAGTCTAATCCGTACCAATGCACTCAGATAACTACTTTCATACTGCATGGATACCAAGTGTGGAAAATCATCTATGCCATATCTATATGGGGAGATAGATTGTCACAGTGGCAGCCTTCCCATAATTGTCCCACCCAACATTTTACCTCTCTTTGCGCACGGTATCATCATATATATCACATTTCGGAGAGTGGGTGGGCAAAACCTCATAACACTCCTAGTATAGCATACTCAGGCATATGGCTGTTTAAAACAAAACCACAAGCCTCCATGCTTATATATAAAGTAATTTTTTTACTTATCAGATGTCTTGTTTGTTTATATCATCATCCTTGTACTTTAATATTCTTATACTGAGGATAGGATTTCACTTGAAACTTAGGGATCGTCATTTACAATGAATGATGACCACGTTCATATAAGTTTAGGGATCACCATTCTATATGAATAATTTCCATGTATTATTTTTATACCTATCAAACAATTTTCCTGTTTATCTAGGGCTAGAATACCTTCTAGTTCCCTATTCACTTATGGTTTTTCTCAATTCTAACTTAACCATTCCATATGTGTTTTGGTTGGATCATATGGGTTTTCAATGGATTTAATACAAGTATTTATATTATACTTGTCAACATTTCCAGACATTAGATCATGTATTGAACATGTATTTCTCATGTAGATGCATTCATAAAATCCCCTTACCTTCAAGTGGTGATTCATCTCTTCAAATATTTCATGATCCTTATTAACATATGAAATCTATAAATCCATACATACTGTCAATATTTATACAATCTGAATAATCATATACTTTTTTATCCTATCTATATTCTTTGTCTAATCTTGTCCTTTGATATAAAGGATCTAGATCTTGTGTCCTATCATGATCTATCTTCCTCAAATAGTACAAATCAATAGATCTAACTGTTAGAATGATCTTCTAATCTTTCAGATCTAAGTATTTTCCATTCTAAGTCTTTGTGTATTCCTTTCTTTGATCTTGATCTTTTATAGATCCTTTGATCAATAATTTATACTTGTTAATAGAGATCAAAAGCTTAGATCTTCTATCATCTAGTTATTCTTTGATCTAAGTTCGGTTGTTTGATCATCCCTAAGGAGGATGATCTTAGTTCTCTTACTTGAATCATATTTGGTTAAGGGTTTGGATTCTCTATCTACATTTGTCTACAACATACATACATAGATACATAATAAAATACGACATCAGGATTCTTATTGTTCTTGATCATTCAAAATCCTATGGATCTTGTTTGATCATCCTTATCTTACTTACAATTTTTATTAGGGTTAGATAATTTACCAACCTTTTATGCTTTTATTATTATTATTCAACTAGTTAATGTTTTACTAGTTGAAGATAACTTATTTCATCCTAAGTCTAGACTGCTCCTCTTATTTCCAATTGGCTAAGGCTTACTAGCTGAATGGGTGAACACAAAGTGGTTACTTCAATCCTCATGTAAGGAGGCGTTTAGACCTCACAAAAGCCAACAAAAGGCAGAGGAAGAGCGAGGCTCTATTAGAGAACCCCCTTAACCACCATGTTCACATTCACTAAAGTGACCTTAGCTTAACTTTTCATAAGGTTCCTATTAGCATTTTAACCCTAAGTACTCTTTCTAATTGATTTTAATTAAATCCATGAACATTTAAAATATCATTCATGGGGTTTATTATTCTCCTAATATGGGGTTTATTATTCTCTTAATTTGGGCTAAGGATTTGATAATCCTTATATTGTCCTGCTAACTATAGCCCTTACTAATATTAAGTCAAAGTCATTCACTCATCTTAATTATCTATGAATCTATATATTCCATTTGTTTACATTTTTGGTGATTTATGCTCATTATATCTTAACAACTACTTAACAATTGAATTTACTAATGAAATTTGACAACAATTAAATCATAAACATTAAAGCATAAATCTAATATAAGTTTCATAACCATTTATACTAACATGCTTCCTATGAATGTAACTTAACCTAATGGAATAAAACTAACTTAAACTAGCATGATCCTATGTTATGAAATAAATGAAAATTTTACTACTAATCTAATGGAATCATGCTAAAATCTCATATTTAAACTAACATAGCCCTAAGATAATTAAATTTAACAACCTAATAACAAACTAATAACATTTAGAGCATAGCACGCTAAAATTTAAGAATTACCCTATCATGCTTCCTAATTTATAACATAAATCACATTTACAATTCTATTATCAAATAAAAGACAATTAAACTAACTAGATTAAGATTATTAGAAACTTTTACTTATGATCCAACCATTAGATGTTATATCCTCTTCTTTTGATCAAGGGTTTTACTTACCTTTAGGGCTTTTAGTCCATTAAGATCTAAAGATCATATCCACTTGTTTTTGTCACATTTAATCGGAACAGACGGCTATGATCAATCGGGCAGAGTAGGTTCAGTTGGGTGGAATGATCACCATGCTCCCATCACTGGGACGTTCGCGGTAAGGCTCATGTGATCATTGCGTACATGAACTGAACCTTATTTCAAATTGTTCCCTAGGGTTTGGAATTGGCTAACTAGGAAATTATTCCTTTCCTCTATCATTCATTGTAGTAGACAACTGGCTAATTTGCATTTCTAATTTGGCAATAGCTTAGGAATTTACATTTGATTTCTGTCTACTCTCATTCTAAATATTGTGTAAGGCCTTATTAGTCTCCTCATGTTTCTAAGGAGCAACTCTATATTGTCCTCAACTGATGGTTTCTTTGGTTGTTGAGGAAGTTGAAAACTAGGTGGCTACAAGGGAACTAAAGCTCTAGGAAAGTTTTGTGTAGGGGGTTAATAGATAGACTTCCTTGGTAATTGTTCTTTGACCTTGACAAGTTAGGATGCCTAGCACATCCTAGACTATATGGGTCTCAAAGTAAGGGTTATTGCTAGAACAAATATTCTAGGTTAGAACAAACCTCTTGTGGAGGTTTAGTGGATGGTTGGATAGCCATGAAGGCTTAAAACATATTGCCAAGCTTGTCCACTCATAAGGAGTCAAACTTATACATTCTATTAATCATAGAGTTAAGCTTATGGGATATATCTAAGGTGACTCTTATATCATACAAGCCTCCTTTCTTTTGAGGATGGGTATTTCTTTCTTTCCTATTGGAATAGTGCCATTGCTATGAATAATCTGCTAAAGTTTGAAAATATTCCAATGCCTCTATCTCATTTTACAAAGTGAGGGGCCCCCACTAGCTGCATCCATCACTAGCCTATCTCAGGCATACATGCCTCACAGAAGTACTAAACTTGCTACCATTTCTCGAAACCATGGTGGGGATACTTTTGCCGCAATTAGTTCCACCTTTCCCAACATTCATGACATTGTTCATCATCTCTTTGTTAAAAATTGATAATTTCCTTACGAAGGGAGTTAGTCTTATGGACAGGGAAGAATTTATTCAAAGCTTTTTAGACAACTAGTCCCATGTGTAATGGAATTGACCTCTAAAGAATTCAGCCATGACTTGGAGTTATCTTTTAATGAGATGGGAAACAATCTAAGTCTAACAAAATCATCAAAAATATTTTAAAATTTGAATGAAAAACAAATATCAAGGAATTCCATGATATGTAAGTATGGATTCTCTCTCTCACGACCATAGAATGTCGAGAGTAATTGTATGACTCCAGGTAAGTTCAAAGTGGTTTGCATTGGTGGGTGGTAAGGTGATGCATGATGGAGTATTTAATAGGAGTGAAGTAAAGAAATCTATTTTGGCCTTATGCTCAATAATAGCTTGTGGATCTGCCATGGGCTTAGGAATTTGATTTCTTACCCCTTGCCTATGGGTACATTCAATCTCAGGGTCTAATGGTACTAACACAATGTTCTAAGATCGACGACCTTCCTTGCACTATAATAAAAACCAATCTAAATGATGCAACCTAAATATAAATGTGACTCCTAACTCTATATGATGCATAATCAATCCTAATAGTTCACTAATGAGCTTGTATTGATAATCTTCATTAATCTGTAGGGTGGTAGATTTTAGACTTAGATCTAGATAGCTCCTTCTTTCCTATTAGGTTCTATTCTAAAGTGGTTAATACAATTCTTAAGTAAGGAGGCATTTAGACCTTAACAACCATCAACAAAAGGTGTGAAAAAATCACTTGGATTTTGGATACCCACTATAACCATGATACTTAGAAGCCAGTGTAATGACAATAGATCTCATCTTTCAAAAAGGGTCCTACAAGCTTGATACCTTGAGTCTTTTGCTACTTGATTTTAAATTAAGCTTTAAGGGCTATGATCGCTAACATAGAAGGAATTGATTTGATTACCTAGGTGGCCTAAGGATCTGGTGATAAAATCCTATCCTTATTTTTGAAGGGTTCCTATGTGGTCCTTACTATTAATGTGTTCCATACACCATGAAGCAGTAAACATGTAATGCAAATATAAGAAAAGGAAACTAATGCCTACCGATATGCCATCTACCAAAATAAACTTAATTAAATGGGTGCAATTGAATCCAACAACCCAAAATAAAATGCAACAAGTATAATGAATGACCCTAATCTATATGAATTACACTATCAACCAATATGCAAACTACACTAAGAAAATAAAAGGGAGTGAGAGAATATTAAAGTGCCTTGTACTATTACAATCCATTTAAAATTAAATAAATAATTTCAAATTACAATGGGGTCTCACTACAAGTTCACTCAAAAACCTAATTTAAGAAAGTAATGAAATCCCAATTAAGTTGATGAAACGTTGGCCCACAACGAAAGATGCTCAATTTGTCAGAAATTAGTAAAATATGCATGAATGATGCAAAAATCCTAATCTAATGCAACCTACAACTATAGCTAAAGATAAACAATCTAAATAATGATCCAACCACAAATTTGTTGTGATTCCCTGGAAAAGGTGCCAAAAAATTAGTGTAACTTTAAAATTACTTTCAAGCACATGAATCAATGTAGTATTGCAAGATAGACAAGTAAATCCCATGAGGAATCTCATAAAATCTTCAATTGATTAGATCTTATTAAGTTTCTTATCTTAGCCAAAGAAAGTAGGTTTTGACTAAACTAGGAATTTAAACATGGAATGGAAAACATGCCCTAAATTAGAAACTAAAACTAAAGTAAACTTTCTAAAAATAAAGATATTCAATGATGTCAAAAACTTTTCTTACTAACAAGTATTCAATAAAAGAAACTAATGCAAAACTAGCATGAATAAATTGAACAACTTAACTAAAGAAACTTACTAAAAAGGAAACTTTCTAAAAATAGAACTTTCTAAAATTCTAAAATGAATCTTTCTAAAACTATATCAATATGTAAATAACTAATTATTAATTATTAAATAGAAATTAATAAACTAAACTAAACAATATCTAAAGATGAATTACCCAGGTATCATGCACATGATCCAAGGGATGGTGCACATGGTTCATGGGATGTAATTTACTCAAAATTCAACAAGCAAAAGCTAACTAACATGCATTCTACTCAAAGAATTTAAAAAGCTAAATGGGTTCTCAAGGAATCAAGAAAATATGATGCATAAGCTACTAGAAACTAACCATGAAGGTTGAATGGAAAATTCCAAATTGCAAGCACTTAAGAAATTCAAATCAAACCAAGCCTAGAAATCAACTTAACTAGCTCTTTTTATGCAAGATAATAATTAAGGTCAAAAGTACTTAGATATTTGAATAAATCATGAACAATGAACTTCAAATAGCTTTATTGATTGAATGGGAAAATACATTAGAAATAGTGCACATGATACCTAGATGTAAATATGAAAATGGTGCACTTTTCCTAAGCTTAAAACTTTATTAAAATCCAAGATAAAAAGCCTTCAAATGTTCTCAAAATAAAGTTAGATAATATTTAAGTAAGACCAAAGAGATAATTAAGAGAATGGATGGTTAGAATCATGGAAACAAACTAGGGAAAAAATGCCTAAATTTAAATCTCTCTCTCTAAGAAAAAGAATGCAAATTTCAAGGAGGGAAACCAAGGATTCAAGCTCTTTATTCTCATGGTTGTCACCATCATAGAAGAAATAATGTGAATCTTTGATGAATAAGTAAGAAAACTAAGAAGATGGAGCAAAGATTCAAGGGAAAACAAGGAAGATCTGTGTCAAGAATTAAAGAAGCAAAACAAGAACAACTCAGCAATGAAAACAAGGATTGAAAGCAAAGTATTAACTTGGATTTGAAATGCAAAAACCAAGAGAAAATACATAATAATAATAAAAATGAAGAGCATCCCAAAAGAAAGTCCAAGTCCAAAGATCCAAAGATCTCCAAGCTAGAGTGTTACTTTCAAGGTTTTCTTACAAAACCTCTAATTGGAAAAAAAATGTAGAATTCATGGAGATTTATAGATGGCTGGGTTTCCAATTGAATGAAGCTTGTTCTAGGAAAGGAAAGCAGATCTAGATTGAGGGTTTCAATTAGAAATATTAGGTGCAAAGTAAGGTGGAGGAATGAGGTAAGCAAGATGACATCATGTTAAGGCAAGGTGGCTATGATGTATTTAAAAGGCAGGGAGGCATCACCTATTTAGGAAGGTGGCATGGAGCTCCTTCCCTTCTAAATACATGGTTTAACTATTGGAAAAAAAAAAAAAAAAAGGAAATGGAAAGGAAAAAATATAGGAAATATGGGAAAGCATTTAGGGTTTTGAGGTGTTTTGGGTGTAAACTAGATTTGGGAGTCTCCCAATTAGGAAACCACCTAAGATGACAGCCAAGCAAGGGGGAGGTGTCACATTTTAGGAAGGTGTCTCCCTCTCTTAAGAAAATATTGTCAAACCCTAGATTGGGGTGGGAAAAAGGATGGAACGTGGAAATGGAAGGTTTTTCCCTCTTGATTGGTGCACCAATGCATTATCATCTTACTAATTACAATTTTCCCTCAAAACATTCCAATTATCCTTTGAAAATCATGTTTTTAACCTAGGATAATTGCTTAAATTAATCCTCCAATCACTTGACTCCATGCGGTATGTCTTCCATGTGGTTTGATGGCTTACTTTGATGGGTCATTCCTTGTTGGCTTTAGTAGCTTGTTAGAGTTTATGTGGTCCTCAACATTCTATTTCAAAAAATCTAACTTAACCTTTGTGTGGAAACTATAGCAATTGCTCATGGCAGTTATCCTTGATGGGAGGATAATTTCCATTAACCATATTAAGTATTTATAAATAAGGGGGTCCTTGATTCGTCCAGATAACCAACTTTGTTATATATCATCGGATACTACACAGAATCAGAAGATCTCCCTACTTCAAATCTACTATTAATGGCTGGAAGTAAGTTCCTAATTGTTTAACTATTGCTTTTGCTTACTATGATTACTATAAACATATGGTAGAAAGGTTTACATGTGGTATTAGAGCATACAATTCCTCTGCCTAGCAATTTTATAGTTTGTGTTGGATAAAATTATTAGAATCATCTATCTAGAAAGTAAATATAGATAGATTAAGATACAATCTTACCATGTCTTCATAGTAATGGCAGGTTTTCGATCACTGTTACTGTTAACAGGATGTACTAGGAGAAAAATGCATGCATTTGTACATATGTATATCATCTATGTAGTGGAACAAATGTTAGGAAAGGTTAATGGGGAGGTTATTATTGCTTAAACTAGATCTCAGACATTTAGGCCCTGTCTAGAAAATGATTTCTTCTCTGTACTAAATCCATGTTCTTCCCTTCTAATCTTCGTCTACTCAGAAACCCTCTTCCTAATTTCTAATCAGCACAGTAAACTAGATGTCATTTTTCCCTCCTGACAAAACATGGTCGAAAAAACTAATAAAAGCCCAACCCCATAAGGGAAGGATGCCTAGTCCCTTAAAATCTTAAGCAAGCATGCAAGATCTAGCCAGAGCATGATGAAAACATGGCTAGACTGGTTGCACCGTCTCTCCCTTTTTTCCTTTATATGATTGGCAACCAACCTGGCGTACAACAAGAGCAAGATGTAAATAGATCCGAGATTGGGTTTTCTTCTCCAACATCGCAGACCTGGCGTACTTGCCTAAATAGGGGTTGTTGCAGATTCAGAATGACTATTAGATGAGTTGCCGCACCCCTTCCCTTTCACCTATTATCTTTGACCGATCAGTGCAACCTACCTAAATGGCTGGTCACATTATCTCCAGTGAGGCTTGATCATAAACACCAAAACCCTTACACGCTTGAGCTCCCCTGTTTCTTCCCATAGGGGCTCCAAACCATCACGATTGCACGATCTTTTGAACTTGGTACACCCCATTCTCTCTGTCTATGTCAAGTTGTTATTTCTTCAACAGAAAAATTTCCTTGCTATCCTAGCTTGCCAAGTTTCATCGATAAGGGTTTTGGTCAATGACTGGATTAATGAGGAAAGAGAGAGGGTTTAAAGGTAAGGTTAAGGAAAGAAGGGGATGCTAATTGGACTTTTCATATATGGGTGGATAGAAGGAGATTAGAGTTATAGTGATGAAAGATATATATATATATATATATATATAGGCATATATATTAATATAAAAAAGAGAGGGGAAAAATAAAGGACCTTGTGGCAAGATGATACTTATAAAGTTTCTTAAACATTTAAATATATGAACAATTGGCCCAATTTTCTTGGATTATTCATATGAAAAATTAAAATTTTGAATCAATTGAATTTTTTAATTAAATTTTTTTTTCTCTGAATTAGTCAATAATTAAATGTTCAATTTTAAGACATTGTTAGCATCATAAGTTATTTAGTTTTTAATTTATGGTTTCTTGATGTCATGTGATCATATATATTTAATATTTAAGGAATCTCCACAGCTTCCTTAAATATGATAATACATATATTAATTATTTGATTAAAATTGTTGATGTCATTATGTTTTTAAATGACACTAAATTCTAATTAAACATATTGATATAGTAGTTTTACCCCATAAAAAATTATTATATTATTATGAGTGATTAGGATGAAATAATAAAATTAATTTTTTATTTCTTAATTATCTCACTGGCATTATAAAATATTTATAATTTACTACTTTCATCATAAATGTAAATGAATCAATTTTGTATTAAAATCATTTTTCGCAAGTAGATTTTAATGACATGGCGATTCATATTTATTTAATTTGTCTTGCTTTGGTAAGCTTATCATTATGATTGATGGTTTATGCCTCATAATTGTTAGTAGGCATGTTTATTTATTTATATATAGTTATTTAATCTTTAATATTATTTGATGAAAAATCTGGAGTTCCCTCTTTGAGTGGTGACAACTATAAAGTTTGAAAGGAGAAAATTCTTCTTCATTTAGGGTGCATGGATCTTAACTATGTTTTCGAAATGAAGAGCCTCTTGAAATTATAGAAACTAGGACCAATGTCGAGATCACTTTGTATGAACATTGGGAGTGATTTAATCACTTAAGTATGATGTTCAGTAAATCTCGAATTAGTACTAGCATCATGGATCGATACTTAAGTGTAGAAATGTCAAAGATTTCATGAAAGTTATTGATGAAAAATTTGAGTCATTTGATAAAGCATTAACTAGCACCTTGATGAAAAAGTTGTCATCTATGAAACTCATTAGTACTAAAGGAGTGTATGAGCACATTATGAGAATGAGGGACATAGGTGCTTAGCAGAAGTCATTACTGATTAAGATTTCAAAGTCCTTTTTAGTGCACTTTGTTTTGAACTCTCTCCCTTCTCAATATAGACCGTTCAAAATTTCATATAGCACACATAAAGAAAAATGTTCAATTAATGAACTTTTGACCATGTGTGTTCTAGAAGAAGGATTAGCTCAAGATATCGGTGAAAGTGCACATATGGATAACCATAAAAGGAAATGAGGCAAGCTTATAAAGGAAAAGGAAAAGGCAAGGTTGTAGCCCATGCTGATAAAAAGGAGGCTACCAGGTGTTTCTTTTGTAAAAAGAAGGGACACATAAGGAAAGATTGCCCTAGAAGGAAGGCTTGGCTAGAGAAGAAAGGTAATCTCAAATCTTTTATATGTTATGAATCTAATATGGTTGATGTTTTACATACTACATGGTGAATTGATTCTAGTTGCACAATCCATATTTATAACACCATGTAGGGTGTAATAACCCCAATTTTTGTAATTGATTGAGAAAATCAATAAAGTTTGAGTTTTAGATATTTCAGGCTGAAATATTAGGGTTATTTAGAATATACTTTTTATAAAAGTACAATCAAATAATAAGACATGTAAATTTGAAATTAAACTTAGCAAACCCTTCAAAATGACTGTAAGTATGACAAATTCTGAATTCGGATGAAAAATCCTTAAGTTTCTTCATTTCTTGGACAAAAGGGTAAAATAGTAATTTTACCCAAAAATCAAAATATGAGACATCAAAATTTAGAATGTACTGAGAAATATGAATCCAACGCCACTAAGTACACTCAAATCCGAGATCATGGGAATAAAACCCAAAATTTTATACATAAATGGCAAAACAGTCTTTTTACACCATGTGGGGCCCACATGGGGGCCCACAAGGGACCCAAAAATGGATCTTATGAGCACCCCACATGAACTCATGGGTCAACAAACACCAGCTGGTCTTGGGGAAGAAAAATGGAGCAAGGGGAAGAAAAAATAGAGCATGGGAGACTTTCATGCCATTTAATAATAAAAAATTAAATATTATAATCATGAAAGAAGACCAAAATGCCTATAAATACAACCCCAAAAATCCTCCAAAAAATCTCACAAAATCCCCACGAAATTTTTTTCACTCTCCCTGAAAAATTAGACCTAGATCCCTCCCCAAAAACCCAAAATTTCCAAGAGATATCTCTCTTTTCAATTTCTTTTCTTCTTAGATTGGAACAAGAGACCTAAAATCAATTAGGCACTCTATTCGAGATATACTATCATCAAATCCACTGTCCAAAACTTCCCAACATATCTTCGCTATAAAACCCCCAAATCAATTTCAAGATCCAACAGTTCAAACAACGATAATTTGCAAGCAAGGTGGATCTTGGGCCATATCTTCGTCAAAGGTATTTCTTTTAAATTGGACACATAAACAACATTTTTTATCCAATCAGGTAGGTGGGAATACTTTATATAGATGTTTACTACTAGTTTATGTAATTTTTAGTTTACTATAATTTATTTTGGTAATAAAAAGGTAAAAATAAAGTAAACACCAGAACCTTTAATTCAAGATTATAGATTGCTCATATGAAAATTCTGACTACACCAATCGATCTAGAAGGGTCCAAAACCCCTAGGGTAGAAGTTTCACAATGATCGGAGACGTTTTGGGCCCTCAATTGAGAGAGGATTGATTGGAGGGTCCAAAATGGACTGTCTGATCTCCAAATCTAATAGCGCCCAAGATACATGTGTGACTTAGCATTGGAAATGGTGCATGCAAAAATGTTCCGCGCATGCTGAGCATGGGACGTCATCCCAAGTGAGACAACGGCATGTCCATCAAACCGACGAGCGGACGCGCCCGACGAGCGTCTCGCTCGTCCAGTTCGCGTTAGTGGAAGTCCCAGACAAGCGCTTCCATCACGCCACTGTGGTGAATGCGCCCGATGAGGGAGAGTGTTCCACTCAGCTTGGTTTTTCACTTGAAAGATCTGGGCCATCCGTTCCTTGGGCCCATATCAAATCTAAGCCCTAGAAAGGACTGTGAACTTCTAAATCAAATTCCGGAGCCATCTGAACTCCAAATTAAGATCGGAAAGAAGCTATGGAACGCTTGAAACCTATATTTTCTGATGAAATGATAAAATGGACATAATATTCAGTAAAACATTCTGTATTAAAGAAACAAGTTTCCAAATACCTAGATCTTCAAGATCTAAGATGATTAGATCTTGAAAATATGTTTTACTAATGATATACTATTGAAATAAAGTCATATCTATGGTTTATTTGGACATATCTAAAATATATTAAGGGATCTACCCATTATGGTAGAAAAACCCTAAAAATACAAAGGGACCTACTCGATCAATGAGATCAAGTGTGATCAGATCCTTGGGATGGATAAAATGAATGTTGATATAATGAAATCCAAGAAATCATGGATGGATTATGACAAAAATGGATCAATATGATCTTTGGACCTTAATAAAGAGAATCCCCTAAATATAACCAATACCCTTAATCAAAGGAAAAGATCTAATATCTAATGGTTGGATCATAAGTAAAGGTTTCTAAAAATGTTAATGTAATTAGTTTCATTTTATATAATAGCATTTTAAATATGATTATGTTATAAAGCATGCTAGTATAACATTTAGACTTTAGCATGATATGTGATTTCATTGTTATCATAAGGTGCTAGATTTAATTATCATAGGGGGCATTTTAGTATGATTTCATGCCATTCTAACTTAAGACCATGCTAGAATTTCATATAAGTTTATACTATAGTATGAGATTATACCTTAAATCCATGTTAGTTTAAATTGAGTTATTAAGGTATATTAGTTGGAAATCATGTTAGAGTAATTTTAAGTACCTTGCCTCATTATCATTAAGTGTTAAATTATGTAGTTTTATGCCTTGAATTTATAATTCATTTATGCTTAAATGTTATTAGTAGATCTACTTGTTATGAGATAAAAAGCATAAAACATCAAAAATGTAATCTAATGCAAAAGTAGAGTTTCATGACACAAATAAGAATGGAGTACTTTAGACTTAATTAGTAAGGGCTATAGTTAGCAGGACAATATAAGGATTATAAAATCCTTGGCCCAAACTAGGAAAAGAATAATGAACCCCATGAATGACATTATAAATACTCATGAACTTAATTAAAATCCCTTAGAAAGAGTAGCTAGGGTAAAAATGCTTATAGGAACCTTATGAAAGGTTGAGCTATGGTCATTATAGTGAATGATGAACATAGTGGTTAAGGGGGTTATCTAATAGAGCCGCGCTCTTCCCCTACCTTCTGTTGACGTTTGTGAGGTCTAAACGCCTCCTTACATGAGGATTGAAGTAACCACTTTGTGTTCACCCATTCAGCTAGTATGCCTTAGCCAATTGAAAATAAGAGGAGCAGTCTAGATTTAGGCTTGAATAAGTTACCTTCAACTAGCACATTGACTGGTTGAATAATAATAATAAGAGCATAAAAGGTTAGTAAATTTTCTAACCCTAATAAAAATAGAATTAAGATAAGGATGATCAAACAAGATCCATTAGATCTTGGATGATCAAGAACAATAAGAAATAGAATATTATATTGTACTTAGTATGCATGTTTATTAGTATGCTTGTTATAGTTCATTAGATTAGATAATCCAAACCCTTGATCAAAGATGATTCAAGGAAGAAAACCACGATCATCCTCCTTAGGGATGATCCAATAACTAAACTTAGATCAAAGAAGAACTAGATGATAGAAGATCTAGGACCCTGATCTTTATCAACATGTGTAGATTGTAAATCAATGGATCTATGAAAGATCAAGATCAAGGAGATGGACACACAAAGACTTAGAGATAGAAAAGTACTTAGATATGAATGATCTAAAGATCATTCTAAACATTAGATCTAGTGATCAATAGGATTGTTCAAAATTTATATATTGACAATATGTATGGATGTACAGATTACATACATCAGTTAGGACAATGGAAGATTGGGGAAAAGAGATCAATCCTTAAAGGTAGGAGGATTTGATGAATGCATTTACTTGAGATATACATGATTGTACTCATGATCTTATGTTGACAAGAGTAATGTTAATACTTGTATTAAATCTCTTAAAAACCTTATGATCCAACCAAACACATATAAGATGGTTAATGACTAAAACTATAAGTGAATAGGGAACTAGAAAATATTTCAGCTCTAAGTAAACAGACATATGGTTTGATAAATATGAAATCTATTTTACATACAAGCTTGGAGGCTTGTGAGTTTGCTTTAATAGGCATAAGCCTAGGGAGATGCTATTGCTAGAGGAGTTATGAGAGTTTGGCCACCCGCTCCTTGAAATTCGATGATATGATGATACCTTGACCAAAGAGAGGCTAAAAGTCGGGTGGTGGCAATTATGGGAAGGCCACCACTGTGAAAATCTTGCCACCCCATATGGGCAGTGACATAATATTTTCCACCATGGTATCAGTGGTGAACAGTGCAGTTATTCGAGCACGCTAGTACGGATTAGACTGCAGCATGGCAACCTTTTGATTATTTTGCACTATGATGCACATGGGAATAGGCATAGTGAAATGCCTTATGTTTTAGCATAATGAAATGCTAGGTAATTGTATATTACCAATATTTCCTAAGAAGGAAAATTCCTAGTGTAAGATTAGCTGTAATACTAAATTCTCAAAATGAATATAATTGATCAGCTTAGTTGGGAATGATATTTGATTACTTTCACAAATTTAACTGGTTTGCCCATGAAGGTTATGTATGTATATAGATATACATAATTTACAAAGTAAAGAGTATGTTTAGGGATAATGGGATTATGAAGTATTGGAATTACATTGTCAATTATTATGCTTGCTGAGATATTGTAAATGTTGCAATATCTCAGATACAGGAAAGGAGAGTTAAGAGCTGAAGACGATAGAAGACTTGAAGAGAATAATCTTCAAGGTATACCCTTGAAGAAATGTATTTTTCTTTGTTGAGAGTTTTATTGTATGGTGAGCTTGAGTTTTGGATTATGTAATTTTGACAAGTATTGTAATAGATTTGGCTGTACTGTGAACCACTGGATGGATCCTGGAGTTTAATAAAAGTATATTCCTTCAATGGAATTTTATTTTGTACACAAATTGTACTTATGTTATGTATGAAGTGGTGACTTGGGTTTTCAAAACAAGTTCTAAAGAAAGGAATTTCTGCTGCTTTGTTTTGCGAAAAAAATTTACACTCTTAAGGGCCCTGCCTTTCAAAATACATTACAAAACGTGTTACAAAAACCCTGGTCGTCGCAATTGGTAGCAAAGCGATTCATCTAGTCACAGTACAGTACAAATATATCCAAAAGAGAGATTATAATCCAAGTCTAGATTAAGATAGAAGTAGTTGTATAGAGGATTAATAGAAATTATGAACAGATGCCGCCAAAGAGAGTCACAAGATAGGCAACTCAAAATACTCTAGTAGACAATATGGAAAGAGTAACAACGAGCAATGTGGAAGAGATGATGACAAGGGTGTTGAAGAACCTTCTTCCTCACCTACAACAAACCCAAGGTTTGTCACCTCTGTAGAAATACCAAGTACGCAGGCTCAAGTTCAACCTGAAGTGAGTGAATAAGAGATAAGTTATTAGTTGATGAGAAGGAGTTATGTGATAAACTCATTAGTTAAGAGATAAGTAGAAAAGGAGTTAACTCATTAGTGAAGGATAAGTCTTGAAAGAGTAGCCTCATTTGTTGAAGAGGATGTAAAGAGTTGACTCATTAGTGAGGAAAGAGTTAAACTCATTAGTTGAGGAATATGGAAAGAGTAGACTCATTTGCGAAGAAAGAGTAACTCATTAGTGAAGGATGAGTATAGAAAGAGTTAAACTCATTAGTTGAGAATGAGTATAGAAAGAGTTAGCGTAATGAAGGAATAGTATAGTATAAGTAGTTATTACTTAGTGAAAGGACTAGAAATACTACTTAGCAAATAAGAATTCCAATAGAGGGAATAATAAGATATAGAAATCCATAGGGAAAACATTACAATAGATGTAAGGTATGATGTTCAGGTCTAACCTAAAGTCCTGATTAAACATACAAAGTACGTTAATACTAGTATGTATATAACCATTATTAAGTGAAGTATGAATATAACCATTACTAAGTGAAGAAATGGAGATAAAGAGAAAAAAGTGATAAATTGGAAAATAAGATGAAAAAAAATTCCAACCTTATAGAAAAGGTGAAATGGAGATTTACGAGAAATAGGTGTTAAAGATGAAAACATTAGAAGTATTGTAAAATTCAAAGTTAACATTAAATATATAAAGAAATATAAATGTAGGAATTAAAATTGCTACATGTATAGTATTATGGCAATTAGTTAAATGAAATTAATCATCAAAATAGAGAGGATCTGGCTTGAAAGAAATTTAAGGAGATAGGTGAGAAGGTTCAAAATTTGTAAATGAGAATAGTTTGAAATAAATATGAGTAAGGAGTTAAGCAAGTATTTTTCTCCAAAATTAGTAGGCAAAGGATTTAGTGGAGAAATGATAAAATTTTAGAACATGAAGAGATGATCTTTGATATTAGAATAAAATGAAAAGGAAAAAGAGAGTTAGATATGTTAAAGGGACAAAAATATGATCCCAAACATATTAAGAAAGACAATTAAACCATGAGAATATATGGTTAACAAAGAAATTATAGCTCTATATATGGTACAACAATTATGAAATCACCAAGTTAGAAATTATAAAGGTATGACAAATCATTGTGGAAATTAGCACTAGAGGATTTTCAAGGATTAAAGAATTATTGATATAATAACTTTGGTGCTATTGAAAATAATTTTGGGGCTATCATAAAGAGAAGTACCTTTGGTATAGATGGTAAAATGGTCATGGAACATGAAAACAAAGAGAAATATTGATTAGGAAAATATAGTCATTGATTATCATGGTCATGGAACATGAAAACAAAGAGAAATATTGATTATGAAAATATAGTCATTGATTATCATGAAGAGGAGTACATCTTATTGATCAAGGCAAATGAAGAGCTAAATATGAATAGAGATATTACTTCCAATTACATGATGGAGTTGGTGATATTGAAAGATTTAAGAAATATAGTAAGGGGAAATATGTTTTTGGAGGAAAGGTTAAATAAAACATGAGAAATGAAAACAAATATTGGTTGTTAAATTTAAGTTTAAAGATGATTGTGAATGAGTTATGAATCCAAATTGTTGGAGAAATAAGTGGTTAGAAATTTTAAGATAGTTTGAAGATTTTCAATCTTACATGAGATTGAATGAGAAAATATCTATAATAGTTGAGGAAAAGAACATCAAATTATATGAATGAGTTGAAAGGACAACTTTTTAAGGATATGGAGTGATTATAGCAATTTACATTATGAGAGTAACAAATTTATTTTAGGAAAAGAAAGAGGAGGAATCAATATAAGGATGCATAAATGATGTTGAAGAAATTAAGTATCCTTTTTCTCTATAAGGATGAGCATTTTCAAATTTATTATTAATTGGGAATTAGAAATGCAACATCAAAGTATAAAATCAAAAACAAATTTTAAAGTTCTATGAGTTAGATAATAGATGTTCATGAATTTGAGGAGAATGAAATATATTGAATGAAGTGGTAATGATATATGGAAATAGATTTCAAGAAATCAAGAGCATTCAGGAGATATATGTTAGACACTTACAAAACTTGTCTTGTAAGTGTACATGTGATTAAAGAAAGCAAAGTTTAGGTTATATAAATTTTAAGGATAGCATGAAATTTGACCCAACAAAGGTGGAATATGAGATCAAAATATGAAATGACAATGACAATTAGAGATATATTTCTCTTATTGATTTTATAACATAAGGACATTCTTTTAGTGAAGTTTTGCCATTGGTTACATAAATCCTAAATGAGTTGATAATAGATTGTTGAGAATTAAAGAATAGTTGATAAATTATGGTGTTTGTAAAGACTTGAGAAGGGATGATTACAAAGTCAATATGGACTCTTTTAATTGGAATTATCAAGAATATCGCAAATAAAGCGTTAGTATGATATGATAAAGGCTATGAGGTACACTTGAAAGAAGCATGAGGAAATGCAAAATCTAGAAATTTTGAAGCCTATGACATATAAATATATATATATATATATATGAGAGGAAAGGAGATAAATATGATCATAGATTGTGAGAATGTTCTGAATATTGTTCTAAATATGAGAAAGAAATAACAAAAGAGGATCATGAATATATATGCAGAGTTAAATGACACTATCTTGGAAGGAAAAATGTAGAAAGTCAAGTATTATGAATAAAATGGCACTCAAAGAGTGTTACAAAAATAATGGATGAGAATGAGGAAAGATTCATTACAAGGAAACTATTATTCAAGGACAGAATTTGACAAGAAGTTGTCAATAGAAGGAAATAGTAAAGAAGTATGAACTGTAGAGAAAAAATAAAGTATACACTTCCAAATAATGGAAGAATAAGAAAAGAGAAAATTACTTCCAAAGATTGGAAGGTTGTTACAAACAACAATAGTTGAAGTTGAATCTAATCAATATGTACTATAGGAAGTCTAAAGACTATACATAGTAGGAAAGCTATGTCCAAACTTTATATGTTGATACATAGTAGGAAAGCTATGTCAAAACTTTATATGTTGAAAAGAATGAGGATGAGCAATAGAAGGTATAATGGAAAATTGTGAAGTATAGAAAGATTGGTGAAAATTACCAGTCAAGTGAAATGGAAGGTTTTCGAAATGAAAGTGATAACTCAATAAGAGTTATTAACACTTTTTGGGAAATTCTAGCAAGAACTAGCTTTAGTATATAGTGCATTAGTAAGGTTAGTCATGGATGAGCATTTTAACCTTTGAGAAGAAGGCAGTATAGGAAAGGAACGAAAAGAAATGGGATTTCCATAAGTGGCAAGGCAATATGTGTAAGGCTATGAAAGAATTGTGAAAACTCCTAAGTGAGTTGTATTACAAATTTCGAGGACAAAATTATTGTACGGGGGGAAGATTGTAATAACCCCAATTTTTGTAATTGATTGAGAAAATCAATAAAGTTTGAGTTTTAGATATTTCAGGCTGAAATATTAGGGTTATTTAGAATATACTTTTTATAAAAGTATAATCAAATAATAAGACATGTAAATTTGAAATTAAACTTAGCAAACCCTTCAAAATGACTGTAAGCATGACAAATTCTGAATTCGGATGAAAAATCCTTAAGTTTCTTCATTTCTTGGACAAAAGGGTAAAGTAGTAATTTTACCCAAAAATAAAATATGAGACATCAAAATTTATAATGTACTGAGAAATACTAATCCAACGCCACTAAGTACACTCAAATCCGAGATCATGGGAATAAAACCCAAAATTTTATACATAAATGGCAAAACTGTCTTTTTACACCATGTGGGGCCCACATGGGGTCCACAAGGGACCCAAAAATGAATCTTATGAGCAGCCCACGTGAAGTCATGGGTCAAAAAACACCAGCTGGTCTTGGGGAAGAAAAATGGGGCATGGGAAACTTTCATCCCATTTAATAATAAAAAATTAAATATTATAATAATGAAAGAAGACCAAAATGCCTATAAATACAACCCCAAAAATTCGTCAAAAATGCTCATAAAATCCCCAAAAAATTTTCTTCACTCTCCCTAAAAAATGAAACCTAGATCCCTCCCCAAAAACCCAAAATTTCCAAGAGATATCTCTCTTTTCAATTTCTTTTCTTTTTAGATTGGAACAAGAGACCTAAAATCAATTAGACACTCTGTTCGAGATATAATATCATCAAATCCACTGTCCAAAACTTCCCAACATATCTTTGCTATAAAACCCCCAAATCATTTTCAAGATCCAACAGTTCAAACAACGATAATTTGCAAGAAAAGTGGATCTTCGGCCATATCTTCATCAAAGGTATTTCTTTTAAATTGGACACATAAACAACATTTTTTATCCAATCAGGTAGGTGGGAATACTTTATATAGATGTTTACTACTAGTTTATGTAATTTTTAGTTTACTGTAATTTATTTTGGTAATAAAAAGGTAAAAATAAAGTAAACACCAGAACCTTTAATTCAGGATTATAGAGTGCTCATATGAAAATTCTGACTACACCAATCGATCTAGAAGGGTCCAAAACCCTTAGGGTAGAAGTTTCACAATGATCGGAGAAGGTTTGGGCCCTCAATTGAGAGAGGATTGATTGGATAGTCAAGAATGGACAGTCCAATCTCCGGATCTAACAACGCCCAAGACACATGTGTGATGCAGCGTTGGAAACGGCGCACGCGGAAATGTTCCACACATGTTGTGCATGGGCATTGTCCCAAGCGAGACGACGGCGTGTCCGTCAAACCGACGAGTAGACGCGTCCGACCAGCGTCCCGTTTATGGACGCACGGATGACGAGCGTCTTGATCGTCCCATTTGCATTGGTGGAAGTCCCAGACAGGCGCTTCCATCACGCCTCTATGGCGGATGTGCCCGATGAGTGGGAGTGTTCCGCCTAGGTTGGTTTTTCGCCCAAAAGATCTGGGCCGTCCATTCCTTAGGCCCAGATCAAATCTAAGCCCTAGAAAGGACTATGAACTTCTAGATCAAATTTCGGAGCCATCTGAACTCCAAATTAAGATCGAAAAGAAGCTATGGAAAGCTTGAAACCTATATTTTCTGATGACATGATAAAATGGACATAATATTCAATAAAAGATTTTGTATTAAAGAAACAAGTTGCCAAATACCTAAATCTTCAAGATCTCAGATGATCAGATCTTGAAAATATGTTTTACTAATGATGTACTATTGAAATAAAGCGATATCTATGGTTTATTTGGACATATCTGAGATATATTAAGGTATCTACCCATCATGGTAGAAAAACCCTAAAAATACAAAGGGACCCACGTGATCAATGAGATCAAGTGTGATTAGATCCTTGGGATGGATAAAATGAATGTTGGTATAATGAAATCCAAGAAGTCATGGATGGATTATGACAAAAATGGATCAATATGATCTTTGGACCTTAATAAAGAAAATCCCCTAAATATAACCAATACCCTTAATCAAAGGAAAAGATCTAAGATCTAATGGTTGGATCATAAGTAAAGGTTTCTAAAAATATTAATGTAATTAGTTTCATTTTATATAATAGCATTTTAAATATGATTATGTTATAAAGCATGCTAGTATAACATTTAGACTTTAGCATGATATGTGATTTCATTGTTATCATAAGGTGCTAGATTTAATTATCTTAGGGGGCACTTTAGTAAGATTTCATGCCATTCTAACTTAAGACCATGCTAGAATTTCATATAAGTTTATACTATAGTATGAGATTATACCTTAAATCCATGTTAGTTTAAATTGAGTTATTAAGGTATATTAGTTGGAAATCATGTTAGAGTAATTTTAAGTACCTTGCCTCATTATCATTAAGTGTTAAATTATGTAGTTTTATGCTTTGAATTTATAATTCATTTATGCTTAAATGTTATTAGTAGATCTACTTGTTATGAGATAAAGAGCATAAAATATCAAAAATGTAATCTAATGAGAAAGTAGAGTTTCATGACACAAATAAGAATGGAGTACTTTGGACTTAATGAGTAAGGGCTATAGTAAGTAGGACAATATAAGGATTATCAAATCCTTAGCCCAAACTAGGAGAAGGATAATCATGAATGACATTATAAATATTCATGGACTTAATTAAAATCTATTAGAAAGAGTACTTAGGGTAAACATGCTTATAGGAACCTTATAAAAGGTTGAGCTATGGTCATTCTAGTGAATGATGAACATAGTGGTTAAGGAGGTTATCTAATAGAGCCTCGCTCTTCCCCTACCTTCTGTTGACATTTGTGAGGTCTAAACGCCTCCTTACATAAGGATTGAAGTAACCACTTTGTGTTCACCCATTCAGCTAGTAAGCCTTAGCCAATTAGAAATAAGAGGAGCAATCTAGATTTATGCTTGAATAAGTTACCTTCAACCAGCACATTAATTGGTTGAATAATAATAATAAGAACATAAAAGGTTAGTAAATTACCTAACCCTAATAAAAACAGTAAGTAAGATAAGGATGATCGAACAAGATTCATTAGATCTTGGATGATCAAGAACAATAAGAAATAGAATATTATATTGTACTTAGTATGCTTGTTATAGTTCATTAGATTAGATAATCCAAACCCTTGATCAAAGATGATTCAAGGAAGAAAACCACGATCATCCTCCTTAGGGATGATCCAATAACTAAACTTAGATCAAAGAAGAACTAGATGATAGAAGATCTAGGACCCTGATCTTTATCAACATGTGTAGATTGTAAATCAATGGATCTATGAAAGATCAAGATCAAGGAGATGGACACACAAAGACTTAGAGATAGAAAAGTACTTAGATATGAATGATTTAAAGATCATTCTAAACATTAGATCTAGTGATCAATATGATTGGTCAAAATTTATATATTGACAATATGTATGGATGTATAGATTACATACATCAGTTAGGATCATAGAAGATTGGGGAAAAGAGATCAATCCTTAAAGGTAGGAGGATTTGATGAATGCATTTACATGAGATATACATGATTGTACTCATGATCATATGTTGACAAGAGTAATGTTAATACTTGTATTAAATCTCTTGAAAACCTTATGATCCAACCAAACACATATAAGATGGTTAAGGACTAAAACTATAAGTGAATAGGGAACTAGAAAGTATTTCAGCCCTAAGTAAATAGACATATGGTCTGATATATATGAAATCTATTTTACATACAAGCTTGGAGGCTTGTGAATTTGTTTTAATAGGCATAAGCCTAGGGAGATGCTATTGCTAGAGGAGTTATGAGGGTTTGGCCACCTGCTCCTTGAAATTTGATGATATGATGATACCTTGACCAAAGAGAGGCTAAAAGTCAGGTGGTGGCAATAATGAGAAGGCCACCATTGTGAAAGTCTTGCACCCCATACGGGCAGTGACATAATATTTACCTCGTGGTATCAGTGGTGAACAGGGCAGTTATTCGAGGACGCTAGTACATATCAAACTGTAGCATGGCAACCTTTTGATTATTTTGCACTATGATGCACATGGGAATAGGCATAGTGAAATGCCTTATGTTTTAGCATAATGAAATGTTAGGTAATTGTATATTACCAATATTTTCCACCAATATTTCCTAAGAAGGGAAATTCCCAGTGTAAGATTAGTTGTAATACTAAATTCTCAAAATGAAGAGAATTGATCAGCTTAGTTGGGAATGATATTTGATTACTTTCACAAATTTAACTGGTTTACCCATGAAGGGTATGTATGTATATAGATATACATAATTTACAAAGTAAAGAGTTTGTTTAGGGATAATAGGATTATGAAGTATTGGAATTACATTGTCAATTATTATGCTTCTTGAATCCCCTACCAAGCATTGCTTGTTGAGATATTGTAAATGTTGCAATATCTCAGATATAGGGAAGGAGAGTTAGGAGCTGAAGACGATAGAAGACTTGAAGAGAATAATTTTCAAGGTATATCCTTAAAGAAATGTATATTTCTTTGTTGAGAGTTTTATTGTTTGGTGAGCTTGAGTTTTAGATTATGTAATTTGGACAAGTATTGTAATAGATTTGGTTGTACACTAAACCACTGGATGGATCCTAGAGTTTAATAAAAGTATATTCCTTCAATGGAATTTTATTTTGTACACAAATTGTACTTATGTTATGTATGAATTGGTGACTTGGGTTTTCAAAACAAGTTCTAAAGAAAAGAATTTCCGCTGCTTTGTTTTGTGAAAAAATTTTACACTCTTAAGGGCCCTGCCTTTCAAAATACATTACAAAATGTGTTACAAAAACCCTGGTGATCACATAGGATTTTCTATACCAAAGGAGATTGATGGAAAGTGAATAGAACACCTATTCAAGAAATCGAATGCATTCACTTGTTAAACATGTGGGGACTTGTAGAGTAGTTTTACAAACTAGTTTTATCCTTGATTTAGATTAAGCCTTTTATATTCCTTGCTTTTCTCGAAATTTAATTTCTATATTTAAACTTATACCACTTGGATTTTCATTTTATTACCATGAATCTTATTTCAATTTATATAAAAATTCAGTGGTTGTCGAAAATAGTTTAATGGATGATGGTTTATTCAAAATTCATTTAAATAATGATGTCTCCAATGAAGTAATGCTTATGCATGGTAATGCTGGTATTAAGAGTAATGCCATGAATGAGAAATCCTCCATGTTGTGAGACCAGAGATTAGAACATATCTCCATTGATAAAATCTAAAGGTTAGTAAATGATGCAGTTCTTGAGACTCGTAATTTTACAGATTTTGATTTATATGTGGACTGCATTAAAGGAAAGTTGACCAACAAGTTTAAAAGTGTGCTGAGGAGTTTTGACGTATTAGAGATCATACATATTGACATTTGGTGTCCTAACATGAGCTTAGATGGTCAAAAATATTTCATTACCTTTATAGATGACTACTCATGAATTATGTATCTCTACTTGCTTCATAATAAAAGTGAAGAATTGGATGTTTTTAAAATATATAAAGTACAGATAGAGAAACAATGTGGAAAGCAAATTAAATCGTAAAATCTAACAGAGGTGGTGAATATTATAGTAGGTACACAAGGACTGGACACGGACACGGTCCATTTGATAAGTTTCTTCAAGAGTAATGTATTGCAGCTCAAAACACCATGCTTGGCTCACCAGATTAAACTGGTGTAGCAGAAAGAAAAAATAGAACTTTAATGGACATGGTGAGGAGTATGCTTAGCAATTTCAATCTTCCTTTGTTATTATGGAGTGAAGCACTAAAAATAGTAGTGTATATATTAAACCGAGTTCCAACTAAGGCCATTTCCAAAACACCATTTGAATTATGGAAAGGTTGGAAGCTAAGTTTGAGACATATATGCATTAGGGGTTGTCCAACTGAAGTTAGAGTTTATAATCTATATGAAAAGAAGTTGGACTAGAGGACTATTAGTGCATAATTTATTGGATATGCTAAAAATTCTAAGACATACAAGTTTTATTGTCCATCACACAGTAGAATTATAGAACCAAGAAATGCTAAATTTCTTGAGAATGACATGGTTAGTTGGAGTTATTGACCTCAAAAATTAATTTTTAAGAAAAATCATGTTTCTGATCCAACTCCTACATCAAGCAACAAACTAGTTATTATTAATGACACCCATCAAAATATGATGAATATTGAACAATCAGTTGTTGAAAATCCTTGTCAAGCTAATAATATTTTAGTAGATCTGTTGAGCATTAACCATAACAAGTTGATGATTAAGAGCCTCTATAAGAGGCTAATGATGTACCTTTAAGGAGATCTACTAGAGTAAGGAAATCAACAATTTCTACTGATTACATTGTCTACCTACAAGAATATGGCTATGATATTAGGGCTAAAAATGACCCTAAGTTGTTTTCACAAGCTATGAATAGTAGTAAATCTAAATTATGGCATGATGCTATGAAAGACGAGATAGAATCTATGACAGATAATCAAGACTAGAATCTTGTAGAGTTGCCTAGTGGGGCAAAGACCATTGGTTGTAAATGGGTTTTTTAAATCAAGAAAGACTCATTAGGCAACATTGAGCAATGCAATGCTAGACTTATTGTAAAAGGATACACACAAACTTAAAGGAATTGATTATTGAGAAACATTTTCCCCTATTTCTAAAAGCATTCCTTCCATGTCATCATGGCATTTGTTTCTCATTTTTTACTTAAATTTACATCATATGGATGTGAAAATAGTATTCCTTAATAGTGATTTAAAGGAAGAGATTTATATGAAATAACCTAAGGAGTTCGTCTCAAGTGATGGTCATCATTTAATATGCAAGCTTAAAAAGTCTATATATGGACTAAAGCAAGCAGCCCATTGGTGGTATTTAAAATTTCATAATGTTATCTCTTCATTTGGTTTCATAGAGAACATTATGGATGAATGTTATATCACAAGGTTAGTGGGAGCAAGATCATTTTTCTAGTCCTATATGTGGATGACATTTTGCTTATGACTAATGATATGGGATTGCTATATGTGGTAAAACAATTTCTCTCTCAACACTTTGCTATATGTGGCATTAAGATTGATAGAGATAGGTCTCAAGGTATTTTGGGCTTATCTCAGGAAGTCTATATCAATAAGGTTCTTGAGATATTTTGGATGAAAGATTGTTCACCCATTATAGCACCTATTGCTAAGGGTGATATATTCAATTTGAATCAAAGTCCCAAAAATAACCTTGAAATGGAATAGATTAAAAACATTCTTTATGCTTCAGCTATTGGATGCCTAATGTATGCTGAAGTCTGCACTAGACCAGACATTTCATTTGCAGTTGGAATGTTGGTAAGATATCAAAGTAACCCAGGTTTGAACCACTGGCAAGCTGTAAAGAAGGCCATGAGATACCTTCATGGGACTAAAGATTTCATACTTACATATAGATGGACCAATGACTTGGAGGTTGTTGGATATTCAGATTCAGACTTTGATAGTTATATTGATACTAGCAAATCAACATCTGTATATATCTTTTTATTTGCTGGAGGAGTTATATCTTGGAGAAGTGCAAAGCAATCTTTGATTACTACTTCTTCTACGGAAACTCAGTTTGTTTCTTGCTATAAGGCAACATAATAGAGTCTTTGGTTGAAGAGTTTCATCTCTGGGCTTGAAGTTGTTTATTCTATCACTAATCCACTAAAGATATACTATGACAATTCAGCTGCTATGTTCTTTGCTAAGAATAATAAGAGTGGAAGTCAAAGTAAACACATTGACATTAAGGTCTTAGTAGTTAGAGAGCATGTGAAAAGGAATGAAGTGCTCATTGAACACATTTCTATTGAGCTGTAAATCCTTTGATGAAAGGCATTCTACCAAAGTTGTATAAGGATCATATAGCATGAATGGGACTTTGTTCTCATTTATCACTTTCTGTTTGAACTATGATGCTATTTTTATAGCACATATTAGTAATGAAACTCTGAATTATTGCATTTGTCTTCATTTTGTTTGTATACATTTATGGTTGGATGACAAATATTTATGTTTCGACCTATAATAAGCATTTAAAGCTTATTCATAAAGATAAAATTTGCACGTAAAAGGCTTTTCAAAGAAGATAATTACTCTATAATACATGGAAGGTAATACTTCTTTATAAAGAAATTACCGTCGTGATTTAAGTAATTCATTTCTTTGTTTGAGCATAAAATTTTTTGAACTAATACTTTATGATTTATGAATTTATAAAGATACAAATGTTTGGACCAAGTGGGAGGATGTTTGAGTTTATTTGGTCCACAACATTTTAATTCAAAAGTCTAATGTAACCTTTGTATGGAAACTGCTCATGGAAGTTATTCTTGATGGAAGGATAACTACCATTAACCATATTGAATATTTATAAATAAGGAGGTCCCTAATTCTTGCAAATAACCAACTCTGTTCTCCATCATCGAATACTGCACAAAATCAAAACAGCCCTTTGCTTCAAATCTATTACTAATGGATGGAGGTAAGTTCCTAATTGTTTAACTATTGCTTCTGCTTACTATTATTAGCATAAACATATGGTAGAAAGGTTTACATGGTTAACTCCCTTGGCTTCAAAGCTAGAATGGCTTAGCTTCTTTAGGTTTCCTTGTTAGACTAAGAAACCTCATACATGGATCCAATTCTCATGCAAAGTGAAGGAATTGTATGGCTTTTTGAATGGAGCATTTTAGTCACATTTAATGTATCCCTTTACTTTCTTGCTTGCATTAAGATGATCTTGAACCTTGATTTGTCTTTAAAATGTTGAACTTTACGTCTTTGGCCTTCTTTTGAACTTAATCTTCAAATCTTATCTTACTTGATCTCGACCATTGGATCATCTTCTCATCATCATCATTAAGACCTTATCCCAATTCAGGTTTAGCCACATGAATCTCATTCCTCCATTCCTCTATATTAAGTACCATGGCTTCATTAAATTCTAAAGTTTTTAAATCTTTTCTCACCACTTCTATCCATGTTCTTTTAGGCCTTCTCCTTACTGTTTTAGAACCTTTTACTTGCATAGCCCCACTCCTAACAAGTGTCATTTTTAATCTCCTTTGGACATGTCCAAACCATCTAAGTCTAATCTCCCTCATCTTGTTACTTAGTGGTGCTACCCTTAAGTTTCCTTTAATGTTTTCATTCCTAATTCTATCCTTTCTTGTCTTACCACTCATCCATCTCAACATCCTCATTTCCACAATGCTCATCCTATGAACATGATGTTCCTTAACTATCCAACACTCTAATCCATAGAGTATGGCCAGCCTTATGGCCATCCTATAGAATTTTTCTTTTAATTTGAGTGGCACCCACCGATCACACAAAACTCAAGATGCACATCTCCATTAACTCCAACCTGCTTGGATTCTCTAGGTAATCTCTCTCTCAATCTCTCCACTCTCATAAATCATTGATCCTAAGTATTGAAAGTGGTTTTTTACCAGGACTTTTTAGTTATCAATCTTAAGTGGTGTTCAACTCATACTCCTCTCCTTGCTAAAATTGGATTCCATATATTCTGTCTTAGTTCGGCTAATTTTAAATCAATTAAATTCTCATGCTTTTCTCCAAAACTCTAGCTTTGTGTTTACACCCTCCCTTGTCTCATCAAGTAGGACTATATCATCTGTAAATAGCATGCACCATGGAATCTCCTTGTGTAGATGTTTTGTTAACTCATTCACAACCAATGAAAAGGTATGGGCTCAATTCTGATCCATGGTGCAATCCTACAATGATAAGAAAATCATTAGTCTTGCCATTAGTGGTCTTAACATTTGTTACTGCTCCCTCATACATGTATTTAATTATGTTTATATACCACCACAAAATCCCTTTCTTGCCCAAGGCCCTCCGTATTAACTCTCTAGAGACTTTATTATAATCTTTCTCTAAGTCAATAAAGACCATGTGGAGATCTTTCTTCTCCCTATATTTCTCCATCAATTGTCTTAGTAAGAAAATAGCTTTCATGGTAGACTTCACAGGCATGAAACCAAATTGGCTCTCCTATACACTTGTTTCATGTCGTAACTTCTTCTCAATCACTCTTCCAAAAATGTTCATAGTGTGGCTCATAAGTTTCCCTGATAATTAGTTCAACTCTATATGTCTCCTTTATTTTTATAAATTGGTACAATAGAGCTCTTCCTCCATTCGTCTTGCATTTTCTTTGACTTTATAATCTTGTTAAACAACTTAGTCAACCAAACTACTCTAGTATCTTCTATATACTTCCAAACCTCTATTGGTACACCATCGAGCCCCATGGTCATTCCTAATTTTATCTTTTTCAAGGCCTCTTTCACTTTAGGTATTCTAATCCTAAGTTCATATCTATAATGTCCAATGTTATTTAGGTTCACACTATTTTAAATCCCCATATTCTTAGAGCCATTGTCATTTAATAATTTTTGAAAGTAAGTTTCCCACCTTTGTTTGATCTCGTCATCTTTGACTAGTACTCTTTGATCATTGCTTCTAATGCACCTAACATGATCTAATTCCTTACCCTTCTATTCTCTTATTTTTGAAAATTTAAACACATCTTTCTCACCTTCTCTTGATCCTAGTCTACTATAGAATTCATCATATGCCTTAAGTTTAGCCTCACTTACTATTCTCGTAGCAACCTTTTAGCATTCTTATACTATTCATAGTTTTCATTATTTCTAGTCTTTTGTCATGCCTTTAAAACACACCTATTTTTCTTTAATAACTTTTTGCACTGTTTCACTCCACCAGGTTTCATTTAGTAATTGCCTTTTACCTTTAGATACTCCTAAGACATCTTTTGCCACTTTCTTAATGGACTTATCCATATTAGACCATATGGTGTTTACTTCTATTTCATAGTTTCAGTTTCCTTCAACCATCAACTTATTTGTGAATGAGGTTATTTTCTCTCCTTTTAAGTTCCACCACTTAATTTTTGGATACTTATTAAGTTCATTTCCTTTCTTCTATCTTTTAATATAAATATCCATAACCATTAACCTATGTTGTAGGTTAAACTCTCACTATGTATCACCTTACAATCCTTACACATTGATCTTTTAGTATTCCTATGTAGAAAAAAGTCTATTTGGCTTTTATAAAGTCCACTTTTAAAGGTTATTGAGTGTTCATCCCTCTTCTCAAAGAATGTATTTGCAATGGCTAGGTTATATGACCAAGCAAAATCAAGGATAGTTTTCCCCATCTCATTTTGTTCTCCTATACCATACCCTCCATGTATTCTATTATATCCGTACTTTTGTTTTCCAACATGGCCACTTAAGTCTGTTCCTATAAATATTCCCATAGTGTTGAAAATTTCTTGCATGACTCCCTCCATATCTTTACAAAACTATCTCTTGATTATATCTTCTAACCCTACTTGTGGTGCATATGCACTTATAACATTTATGATCTGCTATCCTAGAACAAGTTTTATTATTATAATTTTATCATTGATTCTTTTAATGCCCGCAGCTTTATCCTTTAATTCTTTATCTACTATTATTCCTATGACATTTTTGCTATTATCCTTTTCTTCGTACTAGAGTTTATACCTATCAATTTCTTTAGTTTTATTATTACAAGCAATGTTGATTCTACTATGTTTCATTGTATCTACTAACTCTAAACTCTTACCTATCAATGTCTCTATATTCCATATGGTGATATGAATCTTATGCTCGTGAGATATCCTATTTTCCCACCACTTCTTGACCTCCGTGGCATGAATCCATGCCTACTTTCACTACACCTAGGTTCTGATGTAGCAAGTTGCTTCCAAGGGGACACTATAGCAGCCCTTGCCCATTTTCCACTATACCTAGGATCCAATGTAGCACATCACTTTTGAGCGAACACCCTAGCAACCCTTGCCCATTTCTCACTGCACCCAGGATTCGATGAGGTGCATCGCTTATGGGGGATGCCCTAGCTTGAGGTAATGTCAGTTTTTGATTTATGTCATATTAGGTTTGCTATACTTTTAAGAAGTTGGAGATGATTTTCATTTCCTACTTACAAACTAATATACAAATGCATGTTCATTTGCATGTAGGAAAGAAATAACAAAATCGTCTTCAAGTTCTTCCTTGTCAATTGGCACCTGATGCAAGATCCTCCTCCTTTTTCAGTCAAGCTTAGGACTAACATCAATAGATTTATCTTCTCAATACCTACAAAGGATGAAAAATCCTAATTAAATTCTAGAAAATTATGACCATTCACATACTTACTCTAGATTATCTTCTAAACTTGCAAAACATCAAACTTTTGAATTATTAGGTCAAAAATTTATGTGTTATAAAGTTCCAAAAAATGCTAAAATTATGCCTATAATTTATAACACATCAACTACTAATTTGGTACTCTTTATACAAAACTAAACACTTATCATTAATCCTACACTAGGTTTGCCTAGATGATGCCTCATGCATCATCGGTAAGGTTAAGAATCCAAGGCTCTATTCCTTTGATTGGGCTGGTGCTTCTACAAGGGTTGAGACTCTAAAGAATATAGGGACTTCTTCTCGTTATTGAAATATCCATTCAAGCCTCTCTCCTTTCCTTTGTCTCTTCTTTTAATGGCCACTCTCTTGAAATCTTGCTCAAACACAAAGGTCATCTCTACTACCTATGTAATTGTAATGAATCAAACACCCAACATCTTGCTTTGCTATCTAATTGTTAAGTCATCAACAAATTTCCAGCAAATTTCCTAACATCTATGCTCACGTTAGGGGCAAACCTCCATAGTTGAGTGAATTTATTTTCATACTAGATGATAGTCATGTTACCCTACTGCAATCTATGAAATTCCTTCTCCTTTCTCCTCTTCATATGAGGTGAGAAGTACTTGTTGAAGAGCACAGTTTTGAATTCTAATCATGGAATAGTCATCATATGCTAAAAATGGATCCTCTTTACAGTTTGATGCAAATAGGATACCTTAACACTGATCAAGAAGGTGGTCATAACTACCATTTTGTTCATTCAAAACTTCCATTCTTTTAAAGACCTTATCTATTTCGAAGATTCAAGTCTTTACTAGAGATGGCTAGAGCCATCTTCTTTGTAATAGCCTGAGAGCCCACACATGCAATGATATTGTCCGCTTTGGCATGCTGGCTGCCCATACAACCAACCCACCACATAGTTTTGTTCTTCCCCCTTTAAGGAAAAATTGGTCGTTGCAAGGAAAGTCCTCACCACTCTTATCAATAGCCAAGTTTCTTTCCCCTTAGCGATATGGGACTAACTCTTAGGGTCTCTTGCCTCACAACTACCTACCCAGCATCTCTTGGTTCACCCCTCACCCCCACTGGGGAATGCATGTCCACGTTTGCCAGCCAGCCACACACCACATCATTGGGTTGGTTGTATGGGTAGTCAGTCTACCAAACCAAACAATATCGTTGCATGTGTGGGCCCTTGGGCTATTACAGTGGTATGAGAGTCCACCCCTTGCCTGGTGTGTGGCTGGCTGGTGGACATGGACATACGTTCCCCAATGGGGGTGAGGGGTGAGCCAAGAGACGCTGGGTAAGTAGTTGTGAGGTAAGAGACCTTAAGAGTTAGTCCCACATCGCTAAGGGGAAAGTGACTGGGCTGGTTATAAGGGTTCAAGGAACTCTATCTGTCACAACACGTTTTCCCGGGGAACTTGATTTCTAGGAGGAACAAAGTCATGACTGCTACCGATGTGTGGGCACCGTCAGTGGAAAGTGGACAATATTGTGACTAATGGACCCTTGGGGTGTTATAAATGGTATCAGAGCCAACCCTAACCTAGTGTGTGTCTAGACCGTGGACGAGGATGTTCGTTCCCTAGTGGGAGTGAGGGGTGATCCAAGAGACACTGGGTAGGCAGTTATGAGGTAAGAGACCTTAAGAGTTAGTCCTACATCGCTAAGGGAAAAGTGACTAGGCTGGTTATAAGGGTTCAAGGAATTCTACCTGTCAAGATGTGTTTTCCCTGGGAACTTGGATTCTAGGGGGAACAAAGCCATGACTGTTGCTAGTGTATAATCACCGTCAATGGAAAGAGGACAATATCTTAATAGTTGGACCCTTGGGGTGTTATAAAAATAGAAGAGAAGGGCACTACACATTAATCTCCCACTCCCTCTAAGCCTATAGTGGAGGCACTCTATGTGCCCAAAGCCTCATTCCCTCAATTACTCAACAAGGTTACGAAAAGAACAACTTTCAATGAGATAATGGAAGCATTTAAACATGTGCAAATAAATATTCCATTACTCAATGCTATAAAGGATTGCTTATGCAAATTTTCTTAAAGCTCTACACAACAAAGAGAAAACTCAATGTACAAAAGAAAGGCTTTAGCTTTGAGCAGGTGAGCTCTTTGATACTATACCAGACCCCACCTAAGTTTATAGACCCAGTGTGTCCTACCATTTCTTGTGTGATTGGAAAACATGTCATACATAGGCCTTTACTTGATCTAGGGACTAGTGTTACTTTGTTGTCATACTTTGTCTATGAACAATTAGGGTTTGGTCATCTTAAACTAAACAACACACTTTGTAGTTAGCAAATAGATTAATTAAGATTCCACATGGTATGGTTGAGGATATATTAATTTATGTGGACCAATTTTACTATCCTGTAGAATTCAATATACCAAATACCCAACCTATGTCAGACCCGGGAAGTCAGATATCAATAATTCTTAGATGTTCATTTTTGGCCACATCCAATGCTATCATTAAATGTATAAATGTTGTGATGCAATTATCTTAAAGTTGAGCTCAATGTTTTTAATGTAACCCATCAGCATTTAGATCTAAATGATGATTCTTGTGTAGTCAATCTAATTGATGAGCTGATGCAAGATATTAATCCCCCATCATCCATCTTAGATCCACTTAAGGCATGTTAGCACATTTCAATTATGACTTTGATATAGATAAGTCTTTTAATGAGGTTAATAAGCTTTTAAATGTTGCACCTATTATGGATACCTTTAAATGAGGCCTTCGTGTGGAGTCACTCCCTCCAACAGAATCTATCACAATGCCTTCAAAAGAAAGACCACCTACATTGATCCTTAAGCCATTGCTTGATAATATAAAATACTTTTACTTAGGACCAGATGAAACTTTGCTTGTAATCATAGCCTCAGACCTAGATCAGGAATAGGAGTATAAGCTTCTTATTGTTCTCAAAGAACACAAGATTGGTCTAAAGGTGGACCATAGCAGATATCGGAGAATTAGTCCAACTATGTTTATGCATAGGACATACTTAGAAGAAAATTCCTAACCATCAAGGGAGACACAGAGGAGACTTAACCCTAACATGAAAGAGGTAGTGAGAGACAAAGTGGTAAAACCATTAGATGTTGGTATAATCTACCCTGTATCTAATAGCACTTAGGTCAGCCCAGTTTAGGTTGTACCTAAGAAGTCGAGAGTCATGGTAATTAAGAATGAGTATAATGAGTTAATTCCTACTCAAATGACCACCGGGTGGAGAGTATGTGTTGATTACTGGAAATTGAACTAAGTTACAAGGAAAGGCCACTTTCCTCTACCCTTTATAGGCCAAGTGCTAGAGAGGTTAGCCAAACATAGTTTTTCTTGCTTTTTGATGGTTATTCTAGTATAACAAATTCCTATAGCACCTAAGGACCAGGAAAAGTCTACCTTTACCTGCCCTTTTGGAACCTTTAACTATCGTCATGTGCCTTTGGACTTTGTAATGCTCCAACTACTTTTCAAAGGTGTATATTGAGCATATTCTCTAATATGGTAGAGAAATTCCTTTAGGTATTTAGGGATAATTTCTTTGTATTTGGGTCTACTTTTGATGAATGCCTACACCATTTAAAACTTGTACTTATTAGGTATTAGGAAAAGAACGTAGTATCAAATTAGAAAAATGGTTCCAAATAACATTGTTTTAGGGCACATTTTATCATATAATGGTATAGAAGTTGATAAGGCTAAAGTGGATTTAATCTTTAACATTCCTCCTCCAAGGACGGTGAAGGAAGCTAGCCCATTTTTAAGCATTGCTAGTTTTTATTGAAGATTCATTAAAGACATCTGTAAAATTGCCAAGCCACTATGTAATTTACTTTATAAGGAGGAAACTTTTTACTTTAATGATGACTACATGAGAGCATTTGACCACTTAAAGGCTGAATTAACTTTTGTGCCTACTATTCAGCCTCCTGACTAGAATACACCATTTGAAAAAATGTGTGATGCTTTAGACTATGCGATAGAAGCTGTTTTTGGGGCAGCATATTGGTAAACTTTCCCATGTGATATATTATGCTAGTAAGACACTTATTGATGCCCAACTCAGCTATTCAATGATACAAAATGAGTTGCTAGCAATTGTTTGGCACTGGATAAATTTAGATCTTACTTGCTAAGATCTAAGGTCATATACTCTGATCATGCAACACTTAAATATCTTCTTTTAAAGAAAGATACAAAACCTACACTTTTTCAATAGATATTATTATTATAAGAATTTCATCTTGAAATTTGGGCTAAGAAAGTTTCCAAAATTGTTCTAGTTGACCACTTATCTAAGCTAGTTGTGGATTCTACTAGTGAGAATGTGCTTATTACAAAGTTTCCAGATGAATAATTGCTACACATCTTCCAATTGTCTTGGTATGGAAATATAGTTAATTATCTTGTTACTGATCAAATGACTAAATATTGGTACAAGGAAGATAAGAAAAAATTTATCACTGATGTTAAATGCTTTACTTGGTATGACCCATACTTGTTTGAGTGTTGACCTAATCAGATAATTAGGAGATTAATACCTAACCATGAACCAAATAAGATCATCTCCTTTGGTCATGAGCAAGCTTGTGGTGGCCATTATAGTTCTGAAAAGACAGCTACAAAGATCTTACAATGTGGTTTTTATTGGCCCACCATTTTTAGGGACTTACTTGCTTATTGCTTAGCATGTGCAAGGTGTCAACAACTAGGAAGCATAGGAAAAAAGAATATGATGCCCTTGAACCCCATTTTAATAGTTGCACCATTTGATGTTTCGGGCATAGATTTTATGGGACCCTTTCCTAACTCTTTAGTGTATCTTTACATTATAGTGGGGGTTGATTATGTGTCCAAATGGGTAGAGGCCATTCCATGCAAAACAAATGACCACAAGGTGGTGGTAAAGTTCTTAAAGGAAAACATATTTGCAATGTTTGGTGCATAAACATTTTTGTAACATGGTATTTGAGAGTTTAATGAAGAAATATGGAGTTACCCATAGAATTGCTACCCCTTATCATCCTCGGACTGGTGGACAAGTAGAGGTGGGTGAGGCACCTTAAACTCAAGCTCTCTTTTGGTGCTTAGTTGCTACTGGACTATGGGACTTCTTTTCTTCTTTGGAATTTCTAGTTATTCTCTTGGTTATTTTCTCTCTAATTTGGGTTAGTAAGTTGTTTGATTTCCATTAGTTTCCTGGCTTTAGTTTAGTTCTTGTTTTTCTCTCTTTTTCACCCATTTTTTCCATCTTTCTTGCTCTCTCTTCTTCACTCCATTCCATCATTTTTATCTTTTTTATTCAATCAAGATTCATGTCATTTATTCTTTGGTAGTAACAAATAAGATAAAAGATAATTTAAATTCTTGATTTCTCCTCTTGAAATTTACAAATTTTTCATGATTTTTCTCCTTAGTTTTAGGCTATCTTCCCTTAGCTAGTTCACCCCCTTAACCTTTGCTTCTCTCAAATTCCTTCACTGATTTTCTTTGCATGTCATTATAGTGTGAGAATTAGATTGGTATTTGTTGTTTTTTAGATAGGACTTCAGGATTTAGAAAAAGTGCATAATTTTCATATTTTAGACATAGTTTTATGCACATAATTTTGATGTAAATTGGATATGATTCAATAAAGTTCTTTACAAATTCTTATCATGTATTGTTTATTGCATCAAAGCACTTGAGATATAGGTTCTTTCCTTACATAAAATTTATAATTTCAATAGCTTTCTAATTGCAAGATTTAATGACTATTCTTAAGTAGCGAAATTTGGAAATTGGTTCTTCCTTAAATTTGTGCTTTAATTCTAGCCATTAAAACATCTTATTTTCCTAAATCCTTAGTTACCCATTTAGATTTTCATGTTATTTATTAGATCCCATAGTTAGTTTGCATATTAAATAATTGTAGGTGCATTAAATTGCACCATCTTTAGAGCTCCAAATTCATGCACATAGTCCAAAAAACATGTGCATGGTTCTAAGTCTCATTCCTTTTAAATTCTTGGTTAATTTAGATTTTTCTATCTTATTTTTAAAAGTTGTTAATTAGTTTTTTTCATATTATTTTAGGCTTAGAAAGTTTATTTGTTGCACTTTAGATAATTTCTTAGTAATTTTAAGGTTAGGTAAGTTTTAATGTAGGAAAGTTTCTAACTTAGTAGTTTCCTTAAGTGTCGCCATTCAGTTTGAATCTTTCTAAATTTCTCTAGCTTCCTTTAATTAATTGCATATTAGTTAGGTAAGTTTCTATTTTCATTGTTTAGTTTTAATTTAGGCAAGTTTCTTTTACTTTTAGTTTCTAATTTTGTGCATGTTTCTAATTCCATGTTACATTAGATTCCTAGTTCAATCATAACTCTCCTTCTTCAACTAAAGTTAATCAATTTGAATAAAATCCAATGTATTACAAATCTATGAGATTCCTCATGGGATTGACCTCGCTTGGATGAATTACTACATTGATTTACGCACCTACATGACCATTGGGTGGAGATTAGTCTACATTGATTACTAGAAATTAAACTTGGGTCACGAGAAAAGACCACTTTTCTCTTTCTTTTATTGACCAGATGCTTGAGAGGTTATTCTGCCATAGTGATTTTGGATTTCTAGATGGTTATTCTAGCTATAATCAAATTCTAATAGCACCCGAGATTAGGAAAAGACCACCTTCACCTACCCTTTTGGGACCTTTGCTTACCGGCACATGTCTTTCAGACTATGCAATGCTCCAACCACTTTCCAAAGGTGTATGTTGAGCACATCTTTTGACATGTAAAAAGGTTCTTAGAGGTGTTTATGGATGACTGCTCAGTATTTAGGTCTTACTTTGATGGGTACCTACACCATATGAAATTAGTTCTTGCAAGGTGTCAAGAGAAAAACTTGATATTGAACAAGGAAAAGTGTTATTTTATGGTACAAACATGGTATGATTTTGAGCCATATAATATCACACAATGGTATAGAGGTAGATAAGGCCAAAGTGGATTTAATAGCCAACCCTCCTCCACCAAGAACAGTGAAAGAAATCCACTTATTTCTAGGTCATGCTAAGTTCTATAGGAGGTTCATCAAAGATTTCAAAAAGATTTCCAAGCCCCTTTGCAATCTTCTTTTGATTTTGATGAGGACTATAGAAAATCATTTAGGCATTTAAAGGCTGAATTGATCTCTATGCTTATCATTTGACCACCTAACAGGAGTGCACCATTTGAGATAATGTGTGATGCTTCGAACTTCATGATTAGCACATTAAAAAACTTTCCATGTGATATACTACACTAGCAAAATAGTCAACGATGCATAACTAAACTACTCTACCACAAAAAAATTTTTTAATAATAATAATAAATTATTGGCAGTCGTGGTTACATTAGATAAGTTTATATCTTACTTGTTAGGATTTATAGTACACTATGATCATGTGGCTTTAAAATATCCCCTTTCAAAAAAGGATGCAAAACTTAAGCTGATTGGTTGGATACTATTATTACAAGAATTCAACGAGGAAATTTGGAACAAGAAAGGTTCCAAAATATATAGTAGCAGACCACTTATCTAGGTTAATGGTGGAGCACACTAGCGATAATGTGCCTATAACTATATCCTTTTCAGATGAACAGTTAATGCACATTTCCTAGTTACCTTGGTATTGAGATATAGTGAGCTATCTTATAACAGGACAAATGCCTAATCACTAGACCAAACAATATAGAAAAAGTTTTATGACTGAGGTTACATACTTTACTTGGGACGTCCTATACTTATTCAAGTACTATTTCAATTAGGTGATAAGGAGATGCATACCAAATAGTGAGTATAATAAAATAATCTCCTTCTATCATGATGATGCTTGTGGTGGACACTTTAGGTTTAGAAAGACAACTGCAAAAAATTTACAAAGTAATTTTTACTGGCCCACAATTTTTAAAGATTCACATACTTATTGCAGGGCATGTGTTAGGAGCCAAAGTCTAGGAAGTATAAGGAGGAAAAATATGATGCCCTTAAACCCCATCCTTGTGGTACCTTTTTTTTATTTTCTTATTTATAGCATTCCTTTTCCTACTTCATCTTCCAAGTGTAGGATAACTCCAAGGGGTTGTGGGTTTTTTCTACCAATTGGGACCCTTGAACCTTTTGATATTTGGGGCATAGATTTCATGGGGCCCTTTCCTAGTGCTTTTGGGCATATGTACATCCTAGTTTGTGTGGACTATGTGTCCAAGTGGGTGGAGGCCATACACTACAAGACCAATGACCATAGAGTAGTGGTCAAATGTTTAAAGGAAAATATATTTTGAAGCTTTGGTACTCTACGTGCCATAATTAGCAATGGGGAAAGTACTTTTGTAATAAAGTGATTAAACACTTAATGATGTCAACCATAGAATAGCTGCCCTATACTACTCTCAGACCAATGGGCAAGTACAGGTGTCGAATAGAGAAATCAAGAATATTCTAAAGAAGACAGTTAGTCCAATTAGAAAAGACTGGTCTGTTAGACTTAACGACACTTTATGGGCTTATTGCACTACCTATAAAACTCCTATAGGCATGTCACCTTATCGCTTAGTCTATGGAAAAGCCTGTCACTTACCAGTAGTGTTGGAACTCAATGCATATTGGGCTATAAAAGCTCATTTTTGAGTTAGATGCTTCTTGTACCCACTAAAAACTCCAACTCAATGACTTAGATGAGTTGAGAAAAGATGCACACAAATTTACAAATTTATACAAAGACTAGATGAAGGCTAACCATGATAGACAAATCTTAAGCAAGTCCTTCACACTTAGACAAAAGGTCTTATTGTCATAGATCTCGATGGACTGGAACCTATGTAATAAGCACCATATATCCTAATGGGCCCACGAGATAGAGAAGGATGGTGAAATCCTCAAAGTTAATAGACAAAGGCTTAAACCTTTCCTAGAGCTGATTAACCCTAAGGTCAATAACACATTGTTAGAGGCACTAAAATACCATGATCCACCATAGAATGATCCAGAGCACCTGACAAACCGCATTCCTTGCACTCTTCTTCACGTATGGTTGAAGACGTAAAACTTTAGCCTCATGAGGAGGCAATCCATAACTTTTTAGAGACTTGATATTCTACATCATTCTATCAGCATATAGGGTCCTATGTTTTCAAATATTGAGGACAATATTTAGTTCAAGTTGGAGGTGTAGATGTACAAAGAGATTTTGATTTTTCTTGTAACTTCTTGCATTTTTCAAAATAAAAAAAGTTTTGAGGTAGAGTTTCTTTATTGTGATGAGAAATGATGTGACGACGCGGGTTTTTCCCATGCATTTTTAAATGCAAAATCTAATTCCTAAGGCGGGATGCATCCCTATTTGAAAACCATTTTATAAAAAACCATGCAATACAGCGGAAAATCTTTTGTTTTAAACTCCTTTTGAAAACCCCGAGTGTCATTTGCTTTCACAACAATCAAAGTAGTTTTGGAAAAACTTCAGAAATCATAAATGTTTTTCCCCAGGTCTATCCAGTCACAACACACAGCCCAACTGTAAATAAATACAAATACATGTCCAAAGTGTTGAGAGTTTACTTACATGTATAACTGTCTCCTTTTTAATTCACTTGCTCGTAGCACTAATATCTCCTGAGGCGTCGTCTATTTGTGAGTGGAACTATCCTGAAAAATGTTAAGGATAGGGTAAGTATATATTATACTCAGTAGGAGTCTATCACTACTAGTTTTACAATGCATGCTATGTTTAAAATCATATGCTCTTTAAAACATGTGCATGTTCGAACAATCATGTTCAATATCTATATCAAAAACCATTGTAAAAATGGAATACTAATGACTTAAAGAATCGCACAAACCAAGTCAAAAGTATCATATATATCATAAACATAATGATATGCATAAGATGCTCCACTGAATCCAACTCATGGATATATGGTATGGTCGACCAACCTCATGTCATGCCATATGCAATTTAAGTAAATCCTCAAACCATAGGGTCCAACTATGCCCACAACCTCGCCGCCGTGTGGTCCCCAGGTACCTAGGGACACAGGGTCATATACCTCCACGGGGCATATGACACTTCAACCCAGTGCCGTGACACCAGTGGTAGCCCCCTGTACCACATGCAGTCGAAGCAGGGACATGCCCTTTTTAGGCATTGTAACCATCCACCTAATAGTGGTAGAGGCTGGGAGGCCACCCCAGACCTCTCAGCATAGCGCCCACGAGCATATTAGCCCAAATCATATACGATCAAACAAGCCAAAAACCTCTTTTTCAAAACCTGTCCTCTTTGGGTCCCTCACAACTGCCTACCAAGCGTCTTTTGGGCACTCCAGCGTCTTTTGGTAACCCTCAAGGACATGCAATTTTGCAAGAACTCAATGCTCACAAATCATGCAATATATGGAATTATTTGCAAAACATGTCTATGCATAATGTATTTATCATATGCATGTTGAATTCATTTATATGCTAAACAAGTCATAAAATAAGTCATGTTAAATAAGTCATATACGTATACTTAAAACATGCAGTCTCAAAACAATCATGGCTCTTTTTAAAAGTCTAGTAGCGATAGAGCACCTACCTCAAAGTCTCCTGGAGTCACGTCCTTTATTACTCAACCCGTCCCTAGGTCTCATTTATAAACTCCTAGGTATGAATGGATACAAGGAGTCCTTATTAATTTCAATCCATTTAGACATTAGATCACTAGCTCTACCTTTAGGGTCCATGGTCCTTGCCTAATTCATTTGTCAGGATAGATCCTATGATGTGGATCTACTTTCCAATAGTTAAACTCTGTAATTTATCCTCTAATCCTAACTTTATAGTCTTATTAGGTCCGCATGTCCCAATTCCCAGGGCACCCGTGCATCGTGGTTGAACCGCGACCGCCTCAGGTGCATGCGTGCCTAAAGGCCGTGCCAGGGACCGCATTTTGCACGCGCACATGCATGCTCAAGTGACGCACATCATCGCATGGATGCACCTTGTAGCATGATGCGTCTCAGCTCCCAGGGCACCCCGTGCATCCTGGTCGAGCCAGGACCTGTGCCCCATGTCGCGCGCACACCCGAAGGCCGCACCTGGGATAGTGTACGCACTGTCGTACCCCTGGAACCCATCCCAGGGATCCAGTCCCAGGCGCAGGTCAAGCATGGCATCCCCGGGACGCCTTGTTCGTGCAGGGCCAGCCCAAGCCAGCTTGGAGCATTTTTTGGCCAAGAACCCAGCTGGAAAATGGTTGGGAAAGGACCAGATTTGGCCTGGGGGAAGCAAAACAGAGAGAAGGAAGGTAAGGAGGGGCTTACCTGTAGCCTGGGGACGCCTGTCGCCGGTGGTAGAGCCCGTTCCTGGTTCTGAAAATCCTCTGTAGCCGGAAAACTCGAAGAAGGGGAAAAACCCTAATGCCCAGATTAGAAAAGAGAAGAGAGGAGAAATGGGGAGACGAGAACGGAATGGCGAGCCTGACTTGGGCCTGGCCGTTGCCGAAAAAACTTAGGGGAGCTGGTTTGAGACGGGTTTCCAATTTTTCTGGAAACTCCAGTCTCAAAATCGCCAAAAAATCACGTTTTGGAGAGGGGGGCGATGGGGCTTTTTATAACCCTGCTATGGCGGTGCTGCCAATGGCAGTGCCGCCCTTGGCGGTGGCAAAAACCTCTAGAAACGGGGTTTCTGGAGAGGTCTAGAGGAGGAAGACGACAGCGGGTGCTGTTATCAAAATGACCCCCTGTGTTTTTCGTTTTTTTCGTTTTTTTGCTTAATTTATAGAACTGCCCCTGATCTTTAAACAGCAGTAACTTCTTCATACGAACTCCGTTTTTGGCGTTCTTTGAGGCGTTGGATTCCATTTTTCGAGTAGAATCTAATGGTACCAAGTTTCCTCATAAATTAATTTATTTACTATTTTAAATAAAGTGAAACATTTAACTCAGTTCATTTCCCATAGAATGTCCAATTTAGCGTAAATTGCTCGGGCATTACAAATGAATTTTCAAAAACTTAGTAATTCTAATATTTTAACCTCTAATGGAATTATATATAGCTAGTTTTGTAGGTTGTTTATGTGTGCAAGCATTTTATGAAAGTTAATTCTCAAAAAATATTTACATACAACACATAGTCCAGACTAATAAAGAGGTATAACTTAGAGACCTTGAGGAAAATTAGTGGAGATGTATAACCAATTGAGTTCTAAGGACCATCTTTTTTTGAAAATTTATAAGTAATTCCACATTTTCTTTAGCGTACATAATTTTATTGTGATCTTGTTATTATTGTTTCAGTTAATTTCCAAAACTAAATGGGAGTTATATATTTCTTTCCAAAATATTTATTGAATCTGATAAGCTTTAAGAAAACTAGGGTATGATATAGGTCATCCTTACTTAGCCCAAAGAAATAGAACCCACCCAATTCATTATACCATTAGTTAGTCCCTTAAACCTATGAATAAGCCTTTTCTTTCCCACTTACCTTAACCTTGAAGAACCCAGTAAAATAAATATCCATTGCCTATTTTCAAAAGCGAGTAGAGAAGATAGAAAAAGGACAAAAAAGTTAAAGATGTGAAAAACACCAAAAGTCTCTCTTTTAAAATAAATCAAAATAAAAGTAAAAAGAAAGAAATATTATAAATAGAGAAGAAAATTTGAAAGAAAAAGATAAGAATACAATAGATACTTGCTTCAATATAGTAAAAGATTAGTTGTCCAGCAATCAAATGAATACTTCTACTTAATTTTGAACCTTTGAGCCCTTATACCTTCTTTTATGAACTTGTCCCAAGCTTACATTTCATCCTATTTAAAGACCTAACGATCTTAGGTAGAAAATAGACTTAATAAGGATATAAAAAGAAGGAATCAAGTTGAACTATCATACTAATCTTGGTAATAACATATATTCTCAGGGATCACATTCCATCGTCTCTTTAATGCTTAAATTTTATGTGAACCATTAACCTTGTTGGATCCAGTCACATAGTAAGAGAAGTATGTTTAACCCCTTCTTTTGAGAGCTTCATTTTTTTAGAGTATACCTATAAGAATTGAGGTCAAAACATATCTCTAGTGGAACATAAGCATGCCTAATTATAAGTCTTGACTTATATAGCTATACACACACATGAACTTCGAGAAATAACTACAATAAAATGACTTTAGTATGTGGATAGTTTGTTGAATTATCATTCATCTCTATTAAGTTGTTAAAAACTGGTAGAGTACTAATGGATTAGGATTATTTAAGATAAATAAGGAACTCAACCTTATGGAATTTTATGGTTATATTCACTACAAACACACACGAGGCCTAACTTGTCCACTAGGAGTTTAGGGGTTTGTTACATGTGCTATATGCAATCGCGGGTACCTACAAAAAAGGCAACTATTTATTTTTCATGATTTTTTATATGTTTTTTTCAAGACTAGCAAAATGCTGGTTGGGAGGTGTTATAAGTGTCTAATTTGTACTAAAACCACCCAATTAGTTACCCATTTATTATAACTTATATAACTATTTAAGTTTTTTAGCCAAAAGTTATAAGACATGCATTTCTAACCTAAAAGATAAAAAATTTGATAATTTGTAGTTTCAGAGGTTAATTTGGGATAAGTATGTAAATAATCATATTTTTAGGATTTAATTAGAGTCTTTCACTTTTATAAGAAGTGAGATGATGATCCAACAACTATGTTTGATTAAAATGAAAATTGAAGATCAAGATCAAAAGCTAGAGTCAAGACCCAAACGTCATCAATCCCACATAAGATCAAGGATTAAGATCACCTTAAGACAAGAAAAATATTGAATTAGAAAAGTCAAAGGTGGGTAAAGTGGGCCTATGCACAAGCCATGCAAAGTCCACCACCTTTGCATGGGATTCACTCAAACCACCTAGCCATGTACAAGCCATGAAGAAGGTGACAAGTTGAAGAGCCTAACCAGCCATCAAAGGCAAGAGGTTGAGCCACCAAGACAAGCTAAAAGAGCCCCTAAAGCCAACCATGAAGCCAAGCCAAACGAGCCCTTAAAGAAAGTCATCAAGCCACTTAAGCCAAGCTACGTAGAAGGCCTTGATTGGAGGAAAATCGAAAGAAATATCTTTCATTTTTCTCCTTTTTCTCCTTTTTCCCACTTTCCACCTCACCATACAAAATGACTAAGAATTTGCAATTTCTCACCGAGGAGTCCCACCTTTCTAAAACACTCCCAGCTTCTTAAACTCCCATTTCAACCAGCCAACCAATTCTAGAGTCACATCTAACCTATCCAACCAATCCGCACCTTGTTACAAAAGCCACCTCACTCCACCTCATCAACTTATCATCACCATCCACTCTTCATCCAAGGGCTGCCATCATTGTTATCTTTTTATTTCCATATCTCTCTCACTTCCATAGGAATTCCACATCAAAACAAAAGGGAGAGATGCCTCTTTCCTAAGAAAATGGTACTTCCCAGCAATGGTTGGAGCATTCCCATGTTGCCACATCCCCACATCCATCTCATCCTTTGTTCTCCTTCCTCTTCACCACCCAATTCCTTTGTACTATTTTTCAGTTTTCCATAACTTAATTCCCCATGAAAATATTTTTGGAAAGGAGTCCCAATGCATAGACCCTAAAAAATAGGACTCCTCCCTTCCTTATCTTAATCTCCCACCATATTCCCTCAAGGAAAACCTAGGTAGCCACCTCATCCTATCCATCCACTTTCCTTCCCAACTCATCCCCACCCTCAAATTGTATTTTAGAAAAAAAAAAAAAAAAAAAAAAAAAAAAAAAAAAAAAGGAAAGGAAAAACTCCTATAAAACTCTCTTGGAGTTTAACGTGGAGGGGACCTTTTGGAAGAGGAGGTGGGATGAATTCCACCTTCTTCCCTCTTTCCTTTCCTCAATGCCTCCCTCCTCCTTAAGAGTTCCATGTTTCTTTTTATTTTCAGGATTTAACTTGGATGCAACCTCCATCTCTTCCATGATTCTCTCTTTGAAGGTCTTCTACTTTTGGGTTTTCTCCTTTATGTTCCACACAAGTTCCTTTGAGAAAGGTAGGTTTCTTTTTCCATGCCTTTTACTTGTTTGCTTAAGCCTTGATTCCACTAAGTTCTAGCATGATTACCTTATTTCCATTGGATTTCCCTTTGATCTTCATGCTTGTTAGAGTAGGAGGGCTAGAGGATTTTTAATTTTGTTGTTTATATTATGTAAAGCATGGTGCACACACACCAAGAATGGTATGCACTAAGCCTTGTAATCATGGCCACTAAATCAATGAAGTTGATGATTAGTATTTCCCTTTCTTGATTGTTTATTTGCATTTCCTTAGTTTATGATTTAGTGCTTGCTTTATTTGTATTTCAATTACACATTTCTAGCAACCCAAAATCCCTTGGATCCATGTGCACCACTTTAAGTGACATGCGGGTGGTTTTGAGGAATTTTTGGGCTGAACCTTAGCTGTAGTTGGTGAGTGTTTTAATTCATTCCATAGTTTAGTATTGAAGAAATCTTAGTAATGCATCCTAACCAAGTGTTCATCTCATCCAAATACACCTGTATCCCATGCACACAACCCATGGGATGGATGCATGGTTTAGAGCAGTTTTGGTTGTTGATTGTGAGATTTTGGTAGATGGTTGATGAAGTATTTAGAGTATTGCTTAATTTAAATTAATTGATTTATATCATCTTAGGAATGTTCTATTTCAATTTGTTGATTAATGCTAGATTTGAGTGTTTGCATGTGTTTAGCATCATTACTTGAATTAGATTTCATTATATGTCACATGCCATGTCTTAGATGTTATTTTAAGTTGTTATTCAATTCTGTCCATGCACTTTCATTATTTCCATTGACACATATTTGCATCATATTTACAAGCTTGCATAAGTAAGAATCATACAAGAATCATGCGCCCCACTCTAGGGTCATGCGCATGGTTCAAGATGTATTTTCCTTAGACTTGATACATGGTTATGTTATTGAATTCATTTCTTGCATATTAGTTTCCATTAGATTGTTATGTGTTATTTAGAAAGTTTCTAATTTTCATGTTTTGAATGCTTAGTTTAGGAAAGTAGTAGATTTGTTGCCTAATTTCCTTGTAGTAGTTTCCTAAGTTAGATTTGCAAAGTTTCTAAATTTCATGCTTAGAAAGTTAATTTAGGCAAGCACTAAATTTTGAAGGTTTTGATCTACTTAATGTTTTATTTTTAAAAAGTGTGTTTTTAGGAAAAATTTTAAGTTGAGCAAGTTTACTTTTTGCGTATTTCCACTTTTCATGTTTAGATATATGTTAAGTTTCCATTCTTCATTTAGGTAAAAGCTGACTCTCATTGGCTAGGTTAAGTAACTTGAGGAAGGAACCACTAATATCACAAATCTGTTCGATTCCTCATAGGATTGACCTCCATCACATGAATTACTGCAACTCATTTGTGCACTTGCATTTTAACTTAAAAATCACAACACCTAGGATAGCCCTAATGATGCTGAAATCTTGACCATTAAATCATCTCATAATTCATCAATCCCTAGTTGTATATTTTTCATTTTTCCATTCTCTAAAGTGCACATTTTTTCCTTATTTTTTTCACTATGTAGTGCTCCTTGCTTTTCTAATAGAAAAACACATTTTCTCCTCATTAGAAAAGATGTTTCATCCTTGAGGGTTCCCCTTATACAAGTGAGTGAATGAGTGCATGTGTGCCTTTTTGGCATGTGAGATAGTGAATGGGTGAGCTATAGGTGGTACCCATTTGCATGGTTTCTCAATGTAGAAAAAGTGACAAAACTTGTTAGCTTTCATGTGAGCTTTCATGGCTTCAAGTGGAAGCCTTGTTAAGGTGGTGCATGCAAAGATAAATTTGCCAACTTTCAATTTTGATAATGATAGCCCATCTTGTGCCAATAAAGGTGGTCACCTGCATGGGATTTCTAATTCCTTTGAAAGTGATATGAACACCTTAATATTTTATAGTATCATTCAAAATTCATCTTGGTTTGATATGAACCATCCATTTTCATTTGATCTTTAACGATGATCGGTATTTTTGAATGACTCTATTAAACTTTTATTCTCTTAGTAGCTTTAGATCTACAACCTACAAAATGAGAAGAAATCCTAATTAGTATTCTTTTACATAGTATAACATATGCTTAGCTTTGACTATTTAACCAAACATGACAATCTATCAAATTAAGATTAGATGACAAATAAACTGTTTAGTGCAAATCTATACATAAATATGAAAAATGATTAATCAAATGCACTAAAATAATGTAAATGTTAAGGTTTGGGGATATAAAATGGACACTGAACAAGGAACCTATTGGTAGATTTACCTATATGGTGAAAGACTATGCTTGCCATTACTATTTACTATGCCAACACTATTGCCATTACTAAGGCATATAGTGAGAGCTACAATGGTAAATCTCACCAATTATGTAATCTAGACACTAGAGTTTTGTGTGATTAATAGGTGCTACTCAAACTGAAAGAAAAATTCTATAGGATAATTGTAAGGCTAACCATGCTCTATGGATCAGAGTGTTGGGTAGTTAAGGAGTAGCACGTACATAGGATGAGCATTGTTAGAACAAGGATGTTGAGATGGATGATGTTAAGAAAAGAAAGGATAGAAATAGAAATGAAAACACTAGAGGAAACTTAGGAGTAGCACCAATAAGTCAACAAGATCAGGGAGGGTAGACTTAAATGGTTTAGACATGAATGAAAATAGTGCTGATTAAAAAACTTGAGTTGATCTAAGTCAAAGGCTCTAAAAGAGCAAGGGGAAGGCCAAAAAAGACATGGATAAAAGTGTTGATAAAAGGTTTTAAAAATTTTGGACTACATGAGTCCATGACCCTTGATAAAGGGGAACAGAGGAATAAGATTCATCTAGTTGACCCATAATCGGGCTTTGATGATGATTATTATTATGATGTGAAATCCAAGCACAATGTATTCAACACTCTCTCTCTACAAGTCTATAAAGAGAGCATATGAGTGAGGCATCGAGGGAAATGAGCTTAAAGACGTATCACTGACTAGTAGTGCAACCTTATCTAGTATTTGTTGACCAAGTTCCTAAGGGACAAAGAGCTCTCTGGTTCTACTGATGTATTGTGATTTCATGAATAAAAAAATTATTCTTATTCTTATGATGCATGAAGTATGACCAGTAGTATTAAGCATGACTTATGTCATAATACGTCTATAAATCTACTAATTTTGGATTATGGTGTAGATAGATGCACCATTGATAAACTCACCTATTCTGAGTGTGGGTATTTGGCCGCTTCATATGGGGTTCTGGTTGGTCTTAGGATACATGGTGAATTACGAGACCAATACATAGCCATTAGTAACAGTGTCTAGTTTAATTACACTTGTTTCCTATAAGAGAAGTGTGTATTAAATTTTTTTCTTCAAGACAATAGTTCAAGATTCATTCCATTAGTTGCCATAATACTTCTTGACTTGTATACATCAGAAAGAAATTCAAGATTCTATTCACTTTCTCTGAACTGCAAATCTTTTTAAATGCCTAATCCTCTACTAATATATTTACTTCTTTTTTATTTTATTTTTAAGCTCAAGTCCAGCCTAATCCATGTGGATGGTCTCAACTAAATGGAATTATGTGTGAAAGCTACAAGAAAGTTGGGCTTGTACTGTAAAGACATCCCAATATGTCCGTGTTTATTTCACTAATAAACCATCATAACTTAGTTAGAAGTGAATCCTTGAGTCTTTCTACTCAACATTTGTCTTTTAACAAGGAATATTTCCATTTATTATTCTTTCACTTGATCTAATTTAAAAACAAGTAGGGAATACTTCATTGATTGAGTTGTTTTTAACTTAAACCGAGTAGGACAATGAGAATTGTATTTTGAATTGTTTTAACTTAAAAAACAAGTGGAGAAATTTTTTATTTTGTTTTTAAGCCAAAAGGACTATTAGTACCACATCACCTTTTTCATAATAGATAGACTAAAAGACATAAACTAATTAATAATCATACATTGCTTATGAAAGAGGGATTAGAGGAGAGGAACTCCTATATAAGAGGGTGACCCCCTAGTCCATTCAGTACACTAAATCCTCTCTTCTCCTAGAGCTCTCTAGTCTCTGGTTTTCTAGAGTCTATCCAGCTAAGACATTCTCTATTCTCTCTCTTCTAGAGTTTGCCTGCTTTGTGCATTGCTCTATTCATTTATGGATATTAAGCTTTATAAGTATATTGGGTGCGTATTTTGCAATGTTAGTTTTAGGTCTCTTTAGGTTTTGAAGGTTATTTGATATTTACTAGGCACACAATTTGCAGTCTATATCTGTAATCTCTTCTAGGTCTAAGGCTTCAAAAGTTTCTTGGCTATGCATTTTGGAATTCAAATTTGATGCCTCTTTAGCTTTTTTATGTTTATTGGATATTCACTAGGTACGTATTTTGGAGTCCATATTCGTAATCTCTTCTAAGTGTTAGGTTTTTAAGGATTATTGTATGCATATTTGTAGCCTAAGTTTGAGACTTTCTTAGCTTATTTAAAGTTTATTGGATATTTACTAGGGGCACATTTTGTGGTCCATATCCATGATCTCTCCTGAGTGTTGGCTTATAATCTCTCTTGGGTGTTGCCCTATATTTCATATCTATTGGTCTTTGTTATTCATTTGTGATTTACAAAATTATTTAAAGACATTCAAATTCATGAGACTAAACTACAATTAGTTTCTAATCACACCAATCAATTGAGGTATAGATTGAATATGGCTTGGTTGAATACAAGAGATAGAACTGCCATTAAAGAAGTTGCTATAAGCGCACCTCTATATTAAGGTTCATCATATTTTTATTTTGTGAAAGTTAAATTTAATTCCAATTCACCTTTGAGTATTGCACTTGTTGAGAGACTTCAAGTATCTTCAAGAAGCTGCTACAAGCTGAGGTCCTTTGACAAGGACTACTGGGTCCTTTGACAAAACCTACTGCTTCAGTTTGATATCCCAATATCGAGTAGTTGAGCTATTTCAACAGCATGTGAATTACATAACTCAGACACATTTAAACGGTCAAAAGTTTTTTTTTTTTTTTTTTATCATAAGAAAAGAATGGTTAGTTTTGTAAACAAGAGTCTAAATTTTTGCAGAGGTTTTTTTTTTTTTTCTATGTGATACTCAGATTTTCAAGGCAGATGAATAATTTTTTGTTTATGAGATATCCAAGGCAAAGTAATGAGAGATCGTCCAGAGATAGACCCACTTCACGCTAAAACGTGGGACCTTGTAGGGCATTCGACGTTGAAGATATTAGGACCTTTGAAATCAAGGGCCTCTCTCGTGACTGTCCGATTGACCATCTAGCCAAAGACAAATCGTAAGGTCCATCCACCTTCTCTACTCAAACCGTTGTACGCGTTAATTACATAACTGTTGTACGACACTCCAAGAGGAATGCTCTCGTGGAGCGAGACCATACTGCAATTCACCATGTAGTGCCCGCTTTTCCGTCAAAGGGCACACCTTTGGTTGATCCAAATGGTTCAGCTGACTTCTCCTACTTCGTCCAATCGTAATTAATCCTAGTACATACGAGATATCTAACGTGAAAGACCTGAGACGAATGACTAGTACCAACCATGGATGGAGCCACGCGCAGAAGGGCTCCCGGTCCTCGTACCTGCGGCGGAAGTAGTTCTGTAGCGGCCAGTTTCGCACGGAATGGGCCACTGTTCAATAACCCCACTGGCCCCAACCGTCCATCTTATTTATCGAGCGATACTAGGGTCATAAACATCCAGAGCAGGATCGCAATCAAAGGATCATCCATAACTAAGCCACTTTATGTGAAAAACTACAATATTGCAAAATGAAGAGATCCTTTCTCAACATTGGAATTGACACATCAAAAGCAAACATATCTAGAAACAAACTAAGCCATGAATTCACGCACGAACCAACACCATAATACGATGTCAGATTGAAAACCCCAAAATCAAGTATGATATACGCTGATTTCATCATTGAATTGGATTACCAACAAAACAAATAGAAAGTAATCAAAGGGGACTAGGTTTCTTTTCCATCCAACACTGCCACGGCATATATCATGTTGTAATGAATCACTTGTCAGCCGCGTTTCTGTTGCCACTACCAGATATAGCATCCTTGGCAGACTGAATTCGTTGTGTTACCGTAGCAGCAGCACTCTCCATTACACCGCCCGTTTGGCCCTCGGCCGCTTGATGGGGCTGATGAATCACCTCTACGCTCCTAGACGTTGGATCTTGCATGCGTCCTGCTGATTTTTGATAATCCACTGTTTCTACTTTGGTCTCCTTCACTGCTGCCTCCTGAAATTAATCCAAGAAAGAACCCATGTAGATGAAAATAAGTAGAAAAAGAAGAGAGAGGTTGATTGAAGAGAGATTACCTGCGAAGTATGCTTGGATGCCATATCAAATTGTCGGGGAGAAGGGATGGATGGTTATTAGATGGCTGAACTGTTGGTTTCTTTTCTGCTCTTCTTGTGTCAACTTTAACTTATTCTAAGAGTGGCAGATATTTGTAGTCCGGGAAATAAAAAGAGAAGATGAGGAGCTGTTGACACCTTGCACTTCGTTGGAGAAAATGCTGGGTGATTTACTTACGTGTCCAAGGCAAAAAGTGTTCCGTCGCATCTGCCATTGCTCACGACATGGCATACACTTTGTCTTTTTATGCTGATCAGAGGAAAGAATTCTTCGGTTCATAACCGAGAAGGCCGGCAGCAGTACCTAGGATCCCTCCCTATCAAGAATGGCAAGTTTCTTATTCTAGATATTAGATAGAGGAGGAATTGTAGGACGATGGCCCTAAATGGACGTTAGCCGAAAGCTTCCTATATTTGTTATAAAAAAGTTTTTCCAAGTTTTGGTATTCTGCGTGTTATTATTACGGTAGTGTAAAATATTTGTGCAATCAGATTTTTGAAGGTTTATGTGAAAATATAATATTACACATTGTAACCTATCATCTACAAACTAGCCTATAAGTAGAAGAATCTAATAGGAAAATTAAGGATATCTTAGAAAAGATAGTTAGCCCTAATACGAAAAATTGGTCATTACAACTTAGTGATACATTATGGGCTCATCATTAAACATTTAAGACTCCTATTGGTATGTCACTCTTACAATGAGTTTATGAAAAAGCCTATCATTTACAAGTTGAGTTAGAGCATAAAGTATATTTGGCTATTAAGAAACTCAACTTTGATTTAGATATATCAAGGACCCATAGGAAACTCCAGCTCATAGAATTGAAGGAGATTAGAAGCTGGGGATATGAGACAGCAAAAATGTATAAGGACTAAATGAGGATGGCTCGCCATAGGCTGGTTTTGCAAAAATCTTTTACACCTACTTAGAACATCCTTCATAACAATTGATTACATTTGTTTCAATGAAAATTAACATCTCAATGGACTGGCCCTTACATAGTTCATTTTGCTTATCCTCATGGAGCTATCAAGATTCAAAAATTTAGGAAAGTTTCCAAAGTCGATGGCTAGTGATTAAAACCATTTTTAGAGCTAAAGAATCCTAAAGTGTAGGCAATTCTCTTACATGATCTGTTTATCACGATTGATTTTTTCATGCATGTTTTGTAGTGTTAATCTAAGTTTAGGGTTGAGTTGAGCCAATAGTAAATCTTGCATGCTTGCTCATGAATTCATCATTGTACATTATTTTACATCATGGTTTGGTTCCATAAGGATCTCCACAAAAAAGAGATATTTGCATCATATTCCACATACACATTATTCAAGTACACTTCTTTATTCATTTATCTCCAACTTTATTACATTTGTCATCCATGTTATCAAGTTCTAAACATTAAGGGAAATGTTTGATTTAAGCATAATGATGAGGTATTTCAAAATTTTGATGTGTTCATTGTAGGATTTTACTAGTTTTTGAGTTTTGTTTTATCAATTTTTGCTTAAAAAACATTGATTTCTTTAGGTTTGTAGTAAGTTTCTTTACAAGGATGAGAATTGAAATTATAAGATTTTTCAAAAATTTAGTGTTATATTTGGACCTTAGCTTATTAATAGATTTGCATACAATTAGTTCATCTTGTTATTCATTTTCTAGACTTTTCCATGAAAATTGAACTTAGAATGTTTTATTGTATATTAGCCATATATTCATAGTTTGAGTTGAAGGGTAAGTGTATGTGACAAACTTGGGTTTTTAAAATACTTTTTTCATGTTTATTTTCAAAAGATGTCATGCATAATTTGTAAAAATTTAAAATTTTAAATAGTGGAAAACATTTTCTTTGAAGTTCATTGATAAAAACCCAAATGTCAGTTTCATTCCCTTACATATATACATTTTTTTTTTATAACACATATTTCTACTGAATTAATCAATAAAAATTCATTTATTGAAAATAGGACTCATCAAGTAGTTCACATACATAGCCCTTTATATTTATTACATCAAATGTCCAAAGTTCACATTCAAATAACTAACTACACAATACAAGAATTTTCAAAAGAGTATATACCCTTGATTAATAGTATGGTTGTTGCATTCCCCTGTCATATCCATCCACTCCTGTCTATTTGTATATGAGATTGTAAGCATTCAAACATTTACAATATCTAAGCAAGCTATGCTTGGTAGGGGATTTAAGAAGCACATAGAATTTAAAACATAATCTATAATGAAATAATTCTTTCATAATTCCAACATTCACATCCATCATATTCCATATGAATCAAGTAATTCAATTTTCATGAACCATACTCTTTAAAGTAACTCTATCATGTAATTTCTCATATGAAATCTTCTATGAATATATTTTTTTCAATAATTCATAATCATATAATATATATGTAAATGGTTAAAACCATGAAAAATAGTTAATATCTTCAATAACAATACATTAATATTCACACCTAGATTATACTAGGTTTAATATCCATTCCCTTCACTTGCAGGGTCCATCATCATGTTTAATAATCATACCCCTTTCTTGCGGGGTTTATAATTATATTTAACAACAATACCCCTTATATACAAGGTCCATAATCATTCATACCCTTTACTGGGGTAAATAATCATCCAACCTCTATTGAGAAATATCCATTTAGGGGAAATATCGGTAATGAGCTCATACTGGGCATCTTATCATTCCATATCATAAGGCATATCATCATGCCATGCGTCATAGTGCAAAATACTTAAAGGACTATTATGCTACAGTTCAATACATACCAGTGCACCTAGATAGCTGCCAAGGTAATCCACAAGTGTGGAATATACAATATCCATGTTCATATGGGGAGAACATGGTTGTTACAATAGCAATCGTCTCATAATTGCCCCACCTAAATTTTTTCCTCTCTTTGGGCACATTATTTATGTCATCATCAATTTCAGAGAGTGGGTGGCCATACCCTACAACTCTTCTAACATAGTATCGCTAGGCCTATGCCTGTTGAAAACAAAATCCATAGGCCTCTATGCTTGTATGAAAAATAATGATAATACTAGCAGGCTATTTGCCTATTCATAAAAATTTGTAATAACATCATCATCCTCATATTTTAGTATACATATATGAAAGATATAATTTTACATCTAAGTTTAAGGATAAACATTTAATGTAAATGGTACCCATGTCTATTAATTTGGTATTTATATACGAAGGATGTAATTTCACATCTAATTCTAGGGATAAACATTTAATGTAAATGGTACCCATGTACCAAGCATGTAATTTCTTAACCTAATTAGATAATGTAATTTCAGCACATGCTTTTCAAATAATGATTACATAATTCTAAGCATAAGATCATTATATCATTCTAATCAAATTACTAGACTTTTTAAATAATTAAATCCTACCAATTTATGATCATTCTACTTGATAAATAATTTCAATTCTATAATCTAATAACTTTAAATAAGATCATGTTTATAACATAGATCTTGCAATTTAAGGAAGTGTATTTGTAAGGTTCCACCCACCTCGAACACAATAATCCCCAATATTTAGAGTAATCAATGATCTTGATAAGATCTCCAATACTTAGAATAATCAAAGATCTTGATTGACGTAGAAATATGTGTATCTGTCAATTCATATATACACAATGTCATTTTCTCTCTCTTGATCAACATAATTTTAGATGATCTTGTATTTGTCTTTCTTTGAACATATCTATCCTCTTTCAGGATTTATATGATCATTTCATTTTGTCCCTTGATTAATATTTAAGGGATTAGATTTATTTGTATTCCTTAATCGTGATTAATCTATCTTTTTCAGATAGTTTTTCTTATAATAACATTTGATCTCTAAATCTGACGTTTAGATTGACTTTTGATCTGTCAGATCTAAGTTTTTGAAATATTTTCTAATCCTAATTCTTCATATATATCTCATTGACATTTGATCATTTCTAAATTGATGATCATGATCTTTTTAGAGTTTTGATCTATTTGATGCATCATCAGTTCATGATTGTTGATCAAAATCAATGATTTATATCTTCTATCTTCTAATTTTCATTGATCTCAGTTTAATCTATAATCTATTTCATTTTTTAAAGTTAGGTCTATTAATCTTAGATCTCCCTTTGATCATCCTTGATCATCATGATCTTATATGTGATCTTTCATGATCATAATCATCTCACATAAAGGCTTGTCTTGATCATTGAATTCTAGCCTTTGATTGTCAATCTATGGTTTAGAACACTACATCTTGATCTTGACTATTTTGTATTTTATAATATTCCTAAGTTAAATGATCCATAATCATTCTTAATATGTTGCTGATTGAGCAATGTCATTGATTTATCTCACCTAAATCTAAACATCTTTGCCTTATATTTATATTCGACTACTGCTTACTAGTTAGGTTCTGCTCAAAAAGTAGTTAATACAATCTTGATGTTATCAGGAATTTAGACCTCAACAAATGTCAATAAAAGGCATGGGAAAATCATTTGGATTTTAAGGCACCCACTATAACCATGATGTTTAGAAGCCACCAAAGTGATAGTAGATCGTATCTTTTTACAAGGGTCCTATGAGCTCTCTATCCTAAGTCCTTTTTCTATTTGATTTTAAACTTATATCCAAGAACTTGATCATGACATTCAAGGATATATATTAATTCCTAAGGGGACTAAGGAGTTGGTAATGACTTCCAGTCCTTATCTTATAAGAGTCACTGCAAGCCTGTACTATCATTTATTTCACTTTGTCATAAAGTTGTAAATATACAGAAATGTAATTCTAAGTTTAGATTAATTTTCTAAGTTGATTTTTCATTATTATATATTATGCTAAATCTGATTGTTGATTAAGTTTAACATATTAATATGCACTTAAATTTTATGCAATTCTACTAAAATTTTACAATTTCCACAATGATAATGCATATCCAAAGTTTCTATGTTGATTCAATGGTTAAATCTAATTTTAATTCATTAGATCTACAGTTTTAATCACATCAAGGGCTCGGATTTTAATTTCTCTCATTTATGTAAGACCTAACCCATTAATTCTTGTTATCTTATCAATATATCATGTATTTATTCAAATCAGATGGTCTAATAATCTTCGATCTAGCCAATCAAAGCTATTAGTAAGGTTTTTGGCTATGGATCAACATTAATAGTACTCAGATCTTAAATTTTATGATTTCAATAGATTATAATCTTCAATACAAATCCAACAAATCTTTCTAATCTCAATTTGGAGTTGTATTGAGTTTTGAATTGCATTTTGAAGTTTTCAAACAATTTTAATGGTCCAGATTTGATTTGGACATCAAGGACATGAAAAAATGGAGCGGCGTAGGTCTCCATCTCCAGCAGGCATCATGCATCATGTGCAAGAAATGTGCGTAGAGGCATGCCTAATGGGTGCATCTCCAACTGTGTTTCCATCACGCATCTCAAATGCAAATCAATGGAGGTTAATGAGACGGTCCGATCTAGACCGTTAGATCACCCACCTCTAGATCTTCATCTTACATCCTTAGAAATTTTACTATGATCACAAATCTAGGGTTTTAGGGTGTTATGAATTGATGTAATGGCTCAGATCATCCTTTTGGGACCCATTTAATGGTGTCCCACTCCTAGGTTGCTAGATCTGGTTTACCAGTGAACCATCGACCATTGAACCAAATTAGAGGGGAAATGGGCTAGGAAAGGAAAGGGAAATGGGGGAAAATAGGGCCTACCTATTTGCCTAAGAAGAAAGGAGCTGGAGATGATGAAATCCTATGAAGCTAGAGTAGATTTGCTAGTTCTGTGTATTCTGGTATCGCAAATTTTAGAAAACCCTATCCAAAGATTCAATGCTAGAGCCAAGGAAGAAATGGGAAAGGGGGAGAACAATTTTTCAAAGCCGGGGTGGTTTTTCAGAAGGGAAAAAGGCCGGAGGGGAAAGAGGGAGTTAGTCGAGTGTGGTTTCTGGTTTCTATGCTCATTATTAGATTGGCCATCAAAGGGGGAGATGTTAGAGGAGGAAAGGGAATGGGGGAAAAAGGTCTGGCCTGGTGCTGGAGACAGGGGACATTAAGAAAGAGGAAGATCTTGCTGGAAGGGGAGAGGAAAACTAATCAGGGAATGTTTTTCTTGATCTGGTGGGTTAGGGGCACATTTGTGGATGCACTTTCTTCAATCTGGAGTCCAGTACATAGAGTGTGTCAATAGATACACTTTATAGAGAAGAGAGAGGAGAGAGAGAAAGGAAAGCAATAAGAGGAAAAAGGGAGGAGAAAGGAGAGAGGAGGAAGGTGAATAGCTGGGGAATTCATAGTAGAATTTTATGAAATTTTTTGTGGAAAATTTTGAGCTATTTGTAGGCAGAATTTTGATTTTTTATTAGTTTTTTTATATTTTACCATTTAATCCACTAAAAATTATTTAATGGTAGTGGAAATTCCACTACCTCCATTATCAATTGGGTGCTATCTAATTCATGCCTTACATCATTGCTAACTTCACATTTTTACCTAACTTTGTGAGCCTCACTCAAGGTGAAATTATCAATTTACCCTTTGAATTCTAAAAATTGAGAAAAATATGGATTTTTTCATCTAAACTCCAATTTTAGTGTGCTTATGGTCGTTGGAGTTGATTTTTTTTAGTACATTCCAAATACTCATGTCTCATCTCCTAATTCTATTTCTATAAAAAGTTAATTTTCTTGAAACTTTAATTTTTAATTCCGTTTCAAAATTTCAATTTCTCATTTTCAACAATTCAAATATATTCATAAAAATTGGGGTTATTACATTCTTTCCCCTTATAAAAAAAATTTCTTGAAATTTAATATAATGCTATCACATAATAACTCACTTATGAGTTTTCATCATCTCATTCATAGTTTTTCATGTGGTTAGTTCTGAGTGATATTGCCACTTAAGAAAATTTCTATTTTCTTTTTATTCATAACTCATATTACCTTTTCCTCAAAGGTAGAAATCACATTTTTGGTTCATATAAGATTTACCAAAATACATAAGTAAAGTCATCAAACAAGTTTAGTACTTTAGCCAACAAGGCTAATTCATAAACTACTCATCCAATACTTTGTAGAATTTCAAAAGGATTAATAACTCTAAGATGGGTTATCCTTTTGTTCAAACTTCATAATTCCTTTGACTGTTGTCATCAATTTTACTTCTCACTTTGACTAGTCAGTAATTATAATGCTTCATATATTCCTAACTCGCATTCTATTGTTTATCCCCATTCCTTTCTAATACATATACACTTTAGCATACCTTTAAAGGTATGGATTGTTCTTTGACTATCTACTAGGGGTGAAATGTTGCATTGATTCTCAAGTGATGCAACTAATATTCATTGTAACAATCTTCTAATATTTGGAAGTAAATCTTCCATTTCTATTTGAGATAGCCATACTTGTTTCTGGGATTGAGATAAAATATTAACTGATGGTTTTCTTATAATAATTCTTTCCTCAAATTTTCATTTGATGGAACTATCGGTCTATCCTGACTTTTGTAAAAGCTATTCTTTTCCACAATTACTGAGTCATTAGAATCATCTCTTTAAGCTTTTGTCATAGCACTTGACTTTTTATTCAAACTAAAATTTCCTTCTCAAGATGATTTTTGGATAGTGAAATAGTAGTCTTTTATGTTCTCTATCCTCTTTCATTATCTCACAGTCATAATATTCTTGAGGCTCTCATAATCAGTGATAATATTTACCTTTTCACTTTATAGGTAACACTATTGTCACAAGTTTTAGATTATGCACTTGGAAATTTACTTCATGCTTCTTAAATTATTGTGAAGCATTCCAATGACTTTTCCATATTGTATTAGTACACTTTCTAAGATCTTATCTAAAGGATTTTAAGCAAATCTTATAATTTCTACTTCTTGATGGAAGAGTCAACATTGATGTTGTAGTCAGTCTATTCTTAAACATTTAGGCTCTTAGTCAACAGTTCAAATTAACCGTATACTCTTTCTAGTCCAAGCAATCAAAGGTAGGGTTAGACTAGAAGAATCCTTTTATGGTATTCTGCATGACCAACAAAAGCTATGAATCTATATGACCATCATAGGTACTTATTACTGATGTTTAACCGCAAGTGCATGGGCTACTGTAGCATAGCTATGCAAGTACGAGTCGATCCCACAAGGACTCGCTTTAGAATTTTGGAGTTTTACATATGATTCAATTAATAAAAATAAAAATAAAGAATATAATAGAATTAACTTAACAATGAAATAAAAATCTCAATTTATTTAACTGCTACAATTTACAGAAATTCTAATTAAAAAAAACAGAAAATAAAACTAAATAAGCATTCTCGGATAATACTATCCCTGGATAGCAGAATATGAATAAAATAGAACTAGAATAGTCAGGAACACAGATGAAATTAAATCAGGAATATAGTTCGTATTAAAATGAGGATAGAAGAGGAATTAAATAGATCTGATGAGGGTAAGATTGGAATTTTGTTGGATTTTTTGTTTTGATCGAAAACTAGAGAAGAAAACCAATGATTACAGAACTGGAGAAGGAGATAGGGAAGAAGGAAGAAGAGGAGAGGAGAGGGGAAAGGGAGAGGGAGAGGGAAAGAATGGAAAGGAGAGAAAAGAGGGAAAGGGAGAGGAGAAGAGAGTGGGGAAAACCCAATCTGGGTTTTTCTTCCCTAGGTCAGCCGGACTGGTCTATCTGGCTGGATGTCGTTGGAGATGATGCCGGATTTCGGTGAAAAGCTAGAAGTAGAGTTGGGTTCAAGGCTGGTCGGTGGTGAGCTGGGCATTGCACGGTTGACAGGGGGTTGGGGATAGCAAGATGTGCGACAGAGGAAGAGAAACCCAGAAGGGGAGACTGACTGCGACTAGGGGAAATTAGAGAAAGGAGGTTCAGGAGATTGAGGTGTGAACTAGAGGGGAACAAAGGGGGACTGGGCTGGTCGGGCAGAAGTTAAAAAAAAATGATGGGTTATCTGGGTCGAGTAAAGAGAGAGAGATATGAGGTGGAATATACAGAGGAGGATAATGTGTCTTGGGCTAGTTGATGCGTGGTGGTAAAGGTGAGATGTAGACTATGGAAAGAGATGATGGATGGGTGGAGAAGAGAGGGAAAATGGAACGGGTGGTTATTGAATAGTAAGCAGGGAAAGCAAGGAGGTAAGCTGGCGATGAGGGAAGAAGTAATGTGAGCAAGAGGGGAATAAGAGATGAGTGAACGCAAAAGAGAAGTGGAAGATGGTGATTGAGAGAAGGACTACAAAGAAAAAAAACAATGGCCAAACTAAAAGCAAATGATGAATAGAATAATGGGATCAAAGGAAGATAAACAAAACTAAAAAAAATCTTCCCTTCGGCTCCCATGGTTTCCTCTCTTTATAGTATTTTTCTCCCTTATTTTTTTCCAACAAACTCATCTTCTCCCCATCTAGTACTCTTCTTCCTTTTCTACTCCTCTTTCAATTAGGACTCTTCCAAATAGGAATCCTCTTTCATTAGGACTCTTCTTCTTGATCTCCACTTGATCTGCACCGTTGAAATTAGATCTGATCTATCCAACCCTCCTTTAGTTGATCTGAAAAATAAAAGACTAAATTAGAATCATCAAAACCATACATTAATCATCTAATGAGCTCTAATGATCATCTGACTATTGATTTTAAAATTTTAAAGTTTGGATGGTCAATTTGAACCCAATTAAAAATCAAGGTAAATTTTTGTACTTTTGAACGGTTAGATGATCTAATTGAATGCCTAAACTAGGGGTTTTTAGACAAAATTAGACACTTAAGACACCTCCCAACCAACATTTTGCTAGTTCCGAGCAAAACATGCAAACAACTATTTTACACAAAACTGATAGAAGTTGCCACTTTTGTAGGTACTCACGATTGCATTTAGCACATGCAATAAGCCCTTGAACCCCTAGGTTAGCCCTAGTGGACGAGTTAGGCCTCGTGAGGGTTTGTAGCGAATATACCCACAAAATTCAATAAAGTTCAGTTCCTTATTTTATTTCAAAGAATCCTCATTCATTAGCAAAATTGACTAGTATTTCACAACTTAATGAAGAGTATTTGATAATTTTACACACCATACACATATTAAAGACATTTTATTTGAGTTATTTCTCAGAGTGCATATGTGTGTATAGCCACATAAATCTTGAATTCTAATTGGATATGCTTACATTCCATTAGAAATATGCTTTGACCTCAAATCCTCACAGGTATACGCTCAGAAATAAAACTCTCAGATAAGGGGTTAAACATATTTCTCTTATTATGTGATTGAATCCAACAAGCTGATGGTTCACATAATTTTTTTTGACGCTCATGAGACAAAGGAAAGTGATCCCTAAGAATGGATGTTATCACCAAGAATATTAGGGGCCTTTTACTTTAATTCTTTCTTTTTATCTCCTCTTTAAGGCTATGTCCACCTAAGATCAATAGGTCTTTAACTAGGATGAAATGTAGGCTTAGGATAGGTTTATAAAAGAAAGATATCAAGATTTCAAATGTTCAAAATTAAGTAGATGACTTCAATGAATATTTGCTAGGACAACTTTTCTTTTTGGTTTGTACTTGAAGTGAATTTCTCTTTTCAAAATCTGGTCTTTCTTTTTTCTTTTCTTTTTTTCTTCTTCTTTGGAAGAAAGATAGCTAATTTTTCTCACTTCTTTGACTTTTGTCCTATTTTTGAACTTTTTTTACTCTGCTCATTTTGAAGATGGGTAGTGGTTATTTATTTTGGGTTATTCTAGGTTAAGGTGTATGGGGTTAAGAAAGAAAAGGCTTAATAATAGGCTCAGAAGGCTAACTAGTGGTATATTATATTGGATAGGCTTTATGTCTCTGGGCTGAGCAAGGATGGCCTATATCATTTCCTAGGTTTCCTAAAGCCTATCAGATTCAATAAGTTTCTAGAATTAAAGTTATTACTCCTATTTATTCTTGATGTTTAACCAAAACAAGGGTAACAGGATCACATTAATATATGTATGCTGAAGAAAGTGTGGAATTACTTATAACTCTCTAAAAGAAGATTGTCTCAAACTCTCACTAGATTATAGGTCTCCACTGATTTTCCTCAAGGTCTCTAAGTCATACATCTATATTAGTCTTGATTATGTGTTGTGTGTGTAAATGGTTTCTGAGAATTAACTTTCATAAAATGCTTCAACACATGAATGACATGCAAAACTAATCATATGCATTCCCATTAAGAGGTAAAAATAGTATATGTACTAAATTCTGAACATCTAGTTCTCATCACAGTAAGGGAACTCTACTTTAAAAACTCTTTTTTCAAAAAAAAAATCAATTTCTTTTTATAAAAAAACTCAAGAAAATTCAAAATCTCGAGTGCATTTACACCCCCCAACTTGAATGAAACATTGTCCCTAATGTTTGAAAACATAGGATTTTATAAGAAAGTGGAGTGATGTAGACTAACACTTGGGTTGCCTTCCAATAAGCGCTAAGTTTAACGTCTTCAACCAAACATAATGATGAGTGCAATGATGATATGCTGCAAGGCTCCTAGAGTGGTAATCTAAGGTAGATCATGATACTCAGGTGTCTCTAAAAGTGTCTCATCAATTTCAAGGTCAGGCAGTTCTAAGAAAGGTTTTAACCTTTGACCATTGACCTTTTGAATTTCTTCATCCTTTTCAATCTCGATGGCCCCATGAGGATATATTGTGCTTATTATATAAGGTACAGTCCATCTAGATCTCAGTTTTCCTGGGAATATATGCAATCTAGAATTATACAGTTAGACCTTTTGACCTGGTGTGAAGGATTTTCTTAAAATATGTCTATCATATACAGCCTTCATTCGGTCTTTGTATAATCATGCAGACTCATATGCATCTTTCCTCAATTATTCTAACTCATTGAGTTGGAGTTTCCTGTGGTTGTTAGCAAAATCTAAGTCAAAATTTAGCTTTTTGATAGCCCAATATGCCTTGTGCTCTAACTCTACTGGTAAGTGACAGGCCTTTCCATACACCAAGCGGTAGGGTGACATTCATATAGGGGTTTTATATGATGTACAATAAGCCCATAAAGTGTCAATAAGTCTCAAAGACCAGTCTTTCCTATTTGGATTGATTGTCTTTTCTAGAATTCACTTTATTTCCCTATTGGATACCTCTACTTGACCACTAATCTAAGAGTGGTATGGGGTAGCTATCCTGTGGTTGACACCAAACTTTTCATTAAATTCTCAAACACCTTATTTCAAAAGTGTTTTCCCCCATCACTTATTATGGCTCTTGGAGTACCAAACCTTGCAAAAATATTTTCTTTTAAAAACTTTACCACAACCCTTTGGTCATTGGTTTTGCATGGTATAGCCTCCACCCACTTAGACACATAGTCCACTCCCACTAGGATGTACAGATTTCCAAAAGAATTAGGAAAAGGTCCCATAAAGTCTATGCCCCAAACATCAAAAGGTTCTATGACAAGGATTGGGTTTAAGGGCATCATATGTCTCCTACCTAAACTTCCTAACCTTTGACACCTTACACATGCCTTGCAGTAAGCATGTGCATCCATAAATATGGTCGGCCAATAAAATCCACACTGCAAAATTTTTGCAGCTGTCTTTCTAGAGCTAAAATGGCCCCCACATGCATGATCGTGATAAAAGGAGATGATTTGATTATGTTCACTATCAGGTATGCATCTCCTAATTACTTGGTTAGGATAGTACTTGAATAAGTACGGGTCATCCCAAGTAAAATATCTAACCTCGGTTAAAAATCATTTTTTATGTTGTGTGGTCCAATGATTAGGCATTTGTCCTATAACAAGATAATTAACAATATCTCCATACCAAGGTAACTGGGAAAAATGCAATAAGTGTTCATCTGGGAATGACTCAATTATAGGCCCTTGATCGCTAGTGTGCTCCACCACTAATCTGGATAAGTGATCTACTACTACATTTTTTGAACCTTTCTAATCGCTAATTTCTAGGTCAAACTCTTGTAGCAGTAGTATCCAATGAATCAACCTAGGTCTTGCATCCTTTTTAGAAAGGAGGTACTTTAAAGCTACATGATTCGAGTATACTATAACCTTAGACCCTAACAGGTAAGATATAAACTTATCCAAAGCAAACACTATAGCTAACAACTCTTTCTCAGTAGTGGAATAGTTGAGTTGAACATCATTTAGTGTTTTACTAGCATAATATATCACATGGGGAAGTTTATCAATGCACTGCCCCAAAACAGCTCCAATGGCATAATCCTACGCATCACACATTATTTCAAATGGTGTGTTCCAATCTGGTGGTCGAATAATAGGTGTAGAAGTCAATTTAGCCTTGAGTCACTCAAATGCTTTCTTACAGTCTTCATCAAAGTCAAAAGTGGCCTCCTTCATAAGTAAATTACATAGGGACTTGGCAATTTTGCTAAAATCTTTGATGAATCGCCTATTAAAGCCAGCATGTCCTAAAAGAGAGTGAATTTCTTTTACCGTCCTTGGTGGAGGAAGGTTAGCTATTAAATCCACTTTTTCCTTATCGACTTCTATCCCATTGGGTGATATTATGTGGCCTAATACTATCCCACTCCATACCATAAAATGGTACTTTTCCCAATTTAAAACCAGATTCTTCTCCTGACACCTTACAAGGACTAACTTCAAGTGGTGCAAGCACTCATCAAACGATGACCCAAATACTGAAAAGTCACCCATTAACACCTCAAGGAATCTTTCTACCATGTTTGAGAAAATGCTCAACATACACCTTTGAAATGTAGCTAGAGCGTTACAAAGCCCAAAAGCCATACGTCCGTAGGCAAAGGTTCCAAAAGGGCAGGTGAAGGTGGTCTTCTCCTGATCCTCTGGTGCTATAGGAATTTGGTTATAACCAGAATATCCATCCAAAAAACAGAAATAGCTATGTTCGGCTAACCTCTCTAGCATTTGGTCAATGAAAGGTAGAGGAAAATGATCTTTCCTCGTGACCACATTCAACTTTCGATAGTCAATACAAACTCTCCACCCAGTGGTCATGCGGGCAGGGACTAGTTCGTTATCTTCATTTTTGACTATCGTGACCCCAGATTTCTTAGGTACAACCTGAACGAGGCTGACCCAAGTACTATCAGAGATAGGGTATATGACGCCAACATCTAAGAGTTTTAGGACTTCATCTCTAACCACGTCCTTCATATGGGGGTTTAGTTGCCTTTGAGTTTCCTAAAAGGTTTTGCATTTTCTTCTAAATGTCTCGTATGCATGCATAAGGCTGGACTTATCCCTTTTATGTCTGCTATTATCCACCCTAGAGTAGTTTTATGCTCCTTAAGAACATTTAAATGCTTAACTTCCTATTCTTTATCTAAGTCTGATGCTATTATTACAAGTAAGGTTTCATCTAGGCCTAAATATGAATATTTCAAGTTATTAGGCAAGGATTTTAGGTCCAGAGACGGTGGTTGCTCTATTGAGGGTATGGGGACAGATTTAGACGGTGAGAGTGGTTCCACATAAGGACCCCATTTAGAGGTATCCATGAGTGGTGCAGCATCTAAAAGATTGTTTACCTCCTCGATGGAACTTGTCTATATCCAATTCTCCATTAAAGTGCATCAAACAAGCCTCTAGCGGGTCTAAGATGGACAATGGTGAATGACTCTCATTAATTAGACTCTTTATCAAGTTGACATCAGAGGGATCATCGAGGTCTAAATGTTGTTGATCGGCATTAAAGACATTACACTTAACTTTCATGTTGCTGAATGAGAGTTTCATTACACCATTCCTATAGTTAATAATGGCATTGGACGTTGCCAAGAATGGACGTCCAAGGATGACTGGGATCTCATTACTAAGATTTGATATAGGTTGGGTGTATAGCACAATGAAATCAACAGGGTAATAAAACTTATGTACCTGTATCAAGACATCTTCAACCAAACTATGAGGTATCTTGATAGATCTATTAGCTAATTGTAGCATGGTAGTGGTTGGTTTCAACTCACTGAGTTTTAGTTGCTCATAGACAAAGTATGGCAATAAGTTAACACTAGCCCCTAAGTCAAGAAGTGCCCTATCTATGACATGATCTCCAATGACGCAAGTGATTGTAGGACATCCTGGGTCTCTAAACTTTGGTGGGGTCTTGTGTTGAATCAAAGAACTCACCTGTTTGGTGAGGAAGGCTTTGTTTTGTACATTTGTTGTGCAAAGCTCTTTCAAAAATTTGGCATAGGCAGGGATGTTTTTAATTGCGTTGAGCAATGGTATATTGATTTGTACATGTTTAAACACTTCCATTAACTCATTGAAGTTTGATCCCTTCTTAGCTTTATTCAGTAATTGGGGAAAAGGGGCTTTAGGCACATAGGGTGCCTCCACTATAAGTTCTACAGGATTGTTTTGTTTTTTCTCTTTTTCCTATATTTTTGTTACCTCTTTTTCCTCTATATTTTTCTTAGCCTGCCCTTCTTTGTTATCGATTTGACTACCATTCCTAAGGGTGATTATAGACTTGGCATGCTCATGAGGGTTAAGGTTTTGAGAACTGGACCCTATCTCAAATTGACCCTTAAGGTTAGGGATAGGTTGACTAGGAAACTGACCCTTTCCTCTATTATGTAATTCAGCACACAATTGGCTTATTTGCAATTCTAGCTTAGCTATGGCTTGAGAGTTGACATTGGATGAATGTCTACTATCATTTTGCAATTGGTGTAAGCCTTTTTTATGTAATCATTACCTTTTGCAAATTGTTCTATCATGGTGTGGATGTTTTCCTCTGAATACAGTTTCTTTTATTGTAGAGGTTGTTGAAAGCCAGGTGGTTGATGGGGAACTATAGGTCTAAGAGGAAAGTTTTGGACAGGGGGTTTTACAAATGGTCCCCCTCTGTGGTTATTCTTTGACCAAGACAAATTGGGATGCCTAGCCCATCCAGGGTTGTAGGTCTCAGAATATGGGTTGTCGCTAGGTTGGCAATATGCATTCAATGCATTCGCTTGGGCTCTAAGATATTCAGGGAATACTTTATTAAATGGACACACTAAGGTTAAATGGGCTGGACTAGAACAAGTAGTGCATACCTCTTGTGGAGGTTTCTGGGATAATCTAACAACCATGAAAGATTGAAACATAGTTTCAAGCTTGTCCATTCTTCCATCTAATTTTTTAGAGACAAAGTCGAGTTTAACGGATAGATCAGTATGTGCTCCTATCTCATATGTAACTCCTTTCTTAGTGGGCTAGTTAGTTCTTTCTCTCCTATTTGAATAATCCCATTGTTGAGAATTATCAGCTACAGTTTGAAAGAATTCCCATGCTTCACTTTCATCTTTTAACATGAGGGTCTCTCCACTCGCTATATCTATCATTTGTCTATTTTGAGGTGTCAATGCCTCATAGAAGTATTGAAATTGCTGCCATTTTTCAAATCCATGGTGAGGGCATTTTTGCAGCAGTTTATTCCACCATTCCCAACATTCATAATATTGTTCATCATCCCTTTGTTGAAAATTTATAATTTCACGACGCAGGGCATTTGTTTTATGAATAAGGAAGAACTTGTTTAGGAACTTCTTAGACAATTGGTCTCATGTATGTATGGAACCTACCTCCAAGGAATTAAGTCATGACTTAACTTTGTCCTTAAGTGAGAATGGGAATAATCTTAGCCTAATCGAATCATCTAAAACATTTCAGAACCTAAATGTGGCACAAATATCAAGGAACTCCTTAATATGTAGGTATGGGTCTTCACGGTCTGGACCATAAAAAGTAGGGAGTAACTGACTTACTCCCGGTTTAAACTCAAATTGGTCAACATTAGTTGGAGGTAATGCTATGCAGGAGGGGGTATTAAGTTGGTGCGGCGCATAAAATCTCTAATAGTCTTACGCTCAATCTTTGGTAGTGGTTCAGCCATAGGGATAAGAACTATGTTTCTTTCCCCTTGGTTTTGGATGCGTTGAATCTCAGGGTTTAAAGATAGTAGCTCAGGGTTCTGAGATCGATGCCCTTGCATGAACTATTCCTAATCTAAAATGTCCTACTCTAAATGCTAACTCTATGTGATGCAAGCAAAAAGGCACAGTCGAACACCTTAGGCTAATAAGCAATATATTTATTTTCTTGAATATGTGTGGGCACAATGCTTTTAATTAACCTAATCTAGTGCTCCTCCTCTCCTTTAGACTTAATTATTGCTTACTATTTATATTCTTCGCAAGGTGGTTAATACAACCCTTATGTAAGGCAGCATTTAGACCTCACAAACGTCAACAGGAGGTAAGGGAAGAGCGAGGCTCTATTAGGCAACCCTTAATAACCACAGTGCTCAAAAGGCACTGGAGTCACAATAAATCGAGTCTTAGTAAGAGGGTTCTACGAGCATGTGATATCCCTATAGGTCTCTTCTGATTGATTTTAATTTGATTTGAAGGCTAGGGTATCGCGCTTAAGGTAATTATCCTAGGTGGGCCAAGGAGTGGTGATGAAATCCACCCTTGATCTTATGGGGGTAGGTTGCCCTTACTAATTAATTCCACACTCCATGGCAGTTCAATCAGCATATATATCACCTTAAAGCATTGTCCGTTCCTAAGATGCAAATAAAAGTAATAAACTAATGCAAAACCTAAAAATGCAACAATTATAAGAGGATGCTTTCTATATTATTTATACTACCAAACAATGCAAATTTACTCTAAATGCAAACTCTAATCTAGGAATTTAAATGAGTGAGGAAACTTACAGTGGGGTTTCTGATGAAGATCAAGTGTGGGCCACCTTATCCCACACTTGCCCTATATTATTAAAACCCTTTAAAATGAAAATAGAAATTACAATTTACAAGGATCCTCACTACAAGCTTCACTCAAAAGGAAAAAACTAAAAACCAAAAAAAAATCCTAATCTAGGAAAGCAGGGAAAGTTCCATGTTGATGAAGATTTTCTTGCCAATTTTCTCCACTTTCCTACTTCCCTGAAAAAGAAAATTTAGAAATAAGTACCAATTTCAGGAAATTAGGTGGTTATGCACTAAAAAAAATTTGAAAAAAGCACCTAAAATGCAATTCCTAATTTTTTTTTCAGTTTTTGGATTTTTAATTAAATTTTATAAAAACTCCTTTGCAAGTCCTCGGCAACGATGCCAAAAACTTGTTTAATGTTTAAAAGCAAGTGCACGGGCTACTGTAGCACAGCTATGCAAGTGCGGGTCGATCCCACAGGGACTCACTTTAGAAATTTGGAGTTTTACATAAAATTCAATTAATAAAAATAAAAATAAAGAATATAGTAGAATTAACTTAGCAATGAAATAAAATTTCTCAATTTATTTAACTGCTGCAATTTACAAAAATTCTAATTGCAAAAAAATAGAAAATAAAACTAAATAAGCATTCTCGGATAACACTATCCCTGGATAGCATAATATGGATAAAACAGAACTAGAATAGTCAGGGACACAAATGAAATTAAATAAGGAATACAATTGGTTTTAAAATGAGGACAGAAGAGGAATTAAATAGATCTAATGAGGGCAATATTGGAATTTTGCCAGATTTTTGGTTTTGATCGAAAACCAGAGAAGAAACCCGATGATTAGAGAACCAGAGAAGGAGATGGGGAAGAAGGAATAAGAGGAGGGGGAAAGGGAGAGGGAAAGAGAGGAAAGGAGGGAAAAGAGGGAAAGGGAGAGGATAAGAGAGTGGGGAAAACCCAATTTGGGTTTTTCCTCCCTGGGTCGGCTGGACTGGTCTATCTAGCCAGATGTCGTTGGAGATGATGCCAGATTTTGATGAAAAGTAGGAAGCAGAATTGGGTTCAAGGTTGGCTAGTGGTGAGCTGGGTGTCGCACGGTCGATAGGGGGTTGGGTACAAGAGGATGTGTGACAAAGGAAGAGAAACCCAGAAGGGGAGAGTGAGTGCGATAAGGGGAAACCGGAGAAAGGAGGTTCAGGAGATTGAGGTGTGAACTAGAGGGGAACAAAGGGGGGCTGGGTTGGTCGGGCAGAAGTTTAAAAAAAATGATGGGTGATCTGGGTCGAGTAGAGAGAGAGAGATATATAAGGTGGAATATGCAGAGGAGGATAACGTGTGTTGGTCTAGTTGATGCGTGGTGGTAAAGGTGTGATGGAGACTTTGGAAAGAGATGACAAATGGGTGGAGAAGAGAGGGAAAATGGAAGGGGTGGTTATTGAATGGTGAGCAGGGAAAGCAAGGAGGTAAGCAGTAGGCGATGAGGGAAGAAGTAACATGAGTAAGAGGGGAATAAGAGACGAGTGAACGTAGAAGAGAAGTGGAAGATGGTGATTGAGAGAAGGACTACAGAAAAAAAAAAAAAAAAAAAAAACAAGGGCCAAACTAAAAGCAAACGATGAATAGAATAATGGGATCAAAGGAAGATAAACTAAACTAAAAAAAACCTTCCTTCAGCTCCCATGGTTTCCTCTCTTTATAGTATTTTTCTCCAACAAACTCCTCTTCTCCCCATCTATGACTCTTCTTCCTTTTCTACTCCTCTTTCAATTAGGACTCTTCTAATTAGGAATCCTCTTTCATTAGGTCTCTTCTTCTTGATCTCCACTTGATCTGCACCTTTGAAATTAGATCTAATCCATCCAACCCTCTTTTAGTTGTTCTACAAAATAAAAGACTATGTTAGAATCATCAAAATCGTAAATTAATCATCTAATAAACTCCAATGATCATCTGATTGTTGATTTTGAAATTTTAAAGTTTGGATGGTCAATTTGAGCCCAATTAAAAATCAAGCTAAATTTTGCACTTTTGAACGGTTAGATGATCTAATTGAATGCCTAAACTAGGGGTTTTTTAGCCAAAATTAGACACTTAACAATTACTATCTCCATTTTTGTTAGGTCAACCTCAATATTTACTAGATTTGGTAAATAGTTTACAAATTCTAATAGTATTTGGCACACTTTGTAAATGTCCATGATGTTCTAGAATAAATTTGTATGTCATCAATGAATACAATCACCAATTTATCTAAGAAATCTCACCTTCATCAAATTCATGAATATTATTTGTCCCAATGGTAAAACTCAGAATTCATTTTGAGTTCTAAATGTTGTTTTTCATTTCTGACTCAATTGATGATAGTAAATTGGAAGAAATCATCAATATAGAGCAGAGGGTACTTATCCTTCCCAATAACATTATTCAGTATTCCATAGTTAATGTATAATCATATTGATCCATCCTTTTTGTTTTACTAAGAGAAGTGGTGCTTTCCATTGTAAATTATTTGATCAAATAAATCCTATGTCTAATAATCCTTATAATTAACTTTTCAACTTTTGCAAGTCAACTAATGCCATCTTCTAAAATACCATGGAGATTTGAGTTGTATATGGTAATAATTCAATAGTAACTCAATCTAATGTTGGGTAAAAATCTTGAAACTTCCTCAAAATATCTTGGAATTCTCTATTTATATCTTTCTTTGGATTATTCATCATTCATAACCACCATATTTGTCCAAAATGCTTGTCAGTCATTAAAGATGTATTTAGCTGCCTATATTTGTCTACACAGTCTTATTTCTCATATACAATGTGTAAAAAGTGATTTTCGTTTTACTATAGTCCATATCTGTTCTAGTATATCAAAATTTATCATTTCAGTAGGATAAGATCAGCATCCATCTTAATCTTGATGAACTCTTATGCTGACTCATCAACTGAGTTATCATACCTAATCTAATTTCTAACTTGGTAAATTCATATTTGATGCACAAGATGTATGGATTCAGATTTCTTTGTGAACCATATGGTTGTTGGTTTTCTATGAAAGGTTTGGGATTGTATTTTCCCATTTCACTATGTCTCATGCGATGATTTTTCTTGTAATTTTCCTCAAATTTAAAGGCCATTTCTTCATACTATAGAAATTTAATCAGCTATTTATTTATCCTTGTCATAACTTTTCTCCTTTACTAATTTTGGAGAAAAATACTCACTATTTGCTTTAATTCTTCTCAAGTATTCTCATCTCTATTTGATAAAAGGTCCATTTGACTAATTGCCACTAAAATGCTATTTCTTGTTTCATTAGATATATGTGGCTATTCTAACCCTTTATTTTTATAAGAGTTTGTAATACTTCTAAGGTCTTCTTTATTTCTAATATCTATTCTTTAGTAATTTATGTTTCACTGTTTCTTATAAGGGTTAGAATTAATCTTCTAAAATCTTTTCGTCATCATTTTCCAATTTATCATTTGTTCCTATTGAACTTCCCATTATTACACTTGGTATAATTGAATAATGATGATGTACCAGTGTTAAGGTATTTTGTCTATAAATAGGTATTCTAGTCATGCCTTCAGGTTACACCTAAGTAGTATTACTCTACACCATTACATGTGGTAATATTTCTATTACTTGATTGCATTGTTTCATTATTCCCTATATTGGAATCAGTAATTTATTGAGCAATCCTCTTAGTTATTTTACTAAGTAGCATCTACTCATATTTCATTATTCCTACATGAGTTATTAGCATTAACTCATTCTATCCTAATACTTAACTAATGTTATCCTAATCCTATGTCCACTTACTATATCCTAACCTATATTTGGATTATCATCTTTATATTGGACATATAGGGCTCCAAGTGATTGGATGAACAGCTTTGATACCAATTGTGAAAACCTAAGTTTTTGAAATACTTTTTCATGTTTATTTTCAAAAGATGGCATGCCTAATTTGCAAAAAATTTAAAAATTTAAAGTGGAAAACATATTTTTTGAAATTCATTTCTAAAATCTCGAATGTCACTTTCACGCTCTTGCATATGTACATATTTTATTTATAACATATATTTCTACTAAATTAATCAATAAAAATTCATTTATTGAAAACTGAATCCATCGATGGTTCACATACACAGCCCTTTATATTTATTTCATAAAATGTCCAAAGTTCACAAATCCAAATAACTAACTATACAATACAAGAATTTCCATAAGAGTATATACCCTTGATCAATAGTATGGTTACTGTATTCCCATATTATATCCATCTAGTCTTGTCTATCTGTATCTGAGATATTATAAATATTTAAAAATTTACAATATCTCAACAAGCTATGTTGGTAGGGGATTTAAGAAGCATATGGAATTTAAAACATAATCTATAATTCAATAATTCTTTCATAATTCCAACATTCACATCCATCATATTCCATATGAATCATGTATTTCAATTTCCAAAAACCATACTCTATAAAGTAACTCTATAATGTAATTTCTCATGTGAAATCTTCTATAAATATATATTCTCCAATAATTCCTAATCATATCATATATATGTAAATGGTTAAAACCATGAAAAATAGTTAATATCTTCAATAACAATACCATAATATTCACACCCAGATTATACTGGGTTTAATATCCATACCCCTCACTTACAAGGTCCATCATCATGTTCAATAATCATACCCCTTTCTTATGGAGTCTATAATTATGTTTAAAAATCATACCCCTTATATATAAGGTCCATAATCATTCATACCCTCTACTAGAAAATATCTATTAATGTGAAATATTGGTAATGAGCTCATACTAGGCATCTTATCATGCCATTTCATAAGGCATCTCATCATGCCATGCATCATAGTACAAAATACATATAGGACTACTATGTTGTAGTTCAATATATACTAGTGCACCTAGATAACTATCAAGGTAATCCACTAATACTAAGTGTGGAATATACAATATCCATGTTCATATGGGGGCAACATGGCTATCATAATGGCAGCCTTCTCATAATTGGACCACCTGACTTTTTGCCTCACTTGGGGCATGGTATCCATATCATCATCAGTTTTGGAGAGTGCGTGGACAAACCCTCCAACTTTCCTGGCATAGTATCTGTAGGCCCATGCTTATTGAAAAAAAAATGCACATGCCTCCATGCCTATATGGAAAATAATGATAATACTAGCAGGCTAATTGCCTGCTCATAAAATTTGCAATAACATCATCATACTCATATTTTGGTATACATATACAGAGAATATAATTTCACATCTAAGTTTAAGGATAAACATTTACTGTAAATGGTATCCATGTCCATTAATTTGGTATTCATATACCAAGGATGCAATTTCACATCTAAGTTTAGGGATAAACATTTAATGTAAATAGTACCCATGTACCAAGCATGTAATTTCTTAACCTAATCAGATAATGTAATTCTAACACATGCTTTTCAAATAATGATCACATAATTCTAAGCATAAGATCATTATATCAATCTAATCAAATTACTAGACATTTTAAATAACTAAATCCTACCAATTTATGATCATTCTACATGATAAATAATTTCAGTTCTATAATCTAATAACTTTAAATAAGATCATGTTTATAACATTAAACTCCGCCAATGTGGTCCCAAGCCCAGATAAAAAAGGAGGAGGGTCTCTGCGTTAGGTGCCAGTCGGCAAGGGGGAAGTTGAAGATGATTCTATTATTTCTTTCTTACAAATGAATATGCATTTGTATATTAGTTTGTGAGGAAGAAATGAAAATCAGCTCCAGCTTCTTAAAAGATAGCAACCCTTGTGTCAGGTAGCCAGCCGGCAAGGGGGAAGTTGAAGATGATTCTATTATTTTTTTCTTACAAATAAATATGCATTTGTATATTAGTTTGTGAGGAAGAAATGAAAATCATCTTCAGCTTCTTAAAATATGGCCACCCTTGCGTCAGGTAGCTAACAGGCAAGGGTGAAGCTGAAGATGATTTTAATGAAAATCATCTTCGGCATTTTTTAAACTATGGCAACCCCAACATGACATGAATCGAAAAATGACATTCGCTCAAGCTAGGGCGTTCCCCATAAGTGACGGGCTGCATCGGATCCCAGATACAGTGAAAAATAGGCAAGGGTTGCTAGGGCGTTCTCCCAGAAGCGATGCGCTACATCGGATCCCGGGTGTAGTGAAAAATGGGCAAGGGCTGCTAGAGCGTCCCCTCGAAAATGACACGCTGCATCAGAACCAAGGTGCAGTGAAAAGTGGACATGGATTCATACCATGGAGGTCAAGAAAGGCGAGAGTAAATAAGGTATCTCCAAAACATAAGATTCGCATCATTACATGGAATATAGGGACACTGACAGGTAAGAGTTTGGAGTTAGTAGACACGATGAAACGTATGAGAGTCAACATCACTTGTATCCACGAAACCAAGTGTAAAGGGACTAAAGTTAGAGAAATAGATGGGTATAAATTATGGTACGTAGAAAAAGAAAATAATAGAAATGGCGTAGGAATAATAGTGGATAAGGAATTAAAGGATAAAGTTGTGGATGTTAAAAGACTCAGTGATAGAATTATAATAATAATAATGATTCTAGGAGAGCAGATTATAAATATTATAAGTGCATATGCACCACAGGTAGGGTTACAAGATATAATTAAGAGGCAATTTTGGGAAGATATGGAGGGAGTCATGCAAGAAATTCCCAACACTGAGGGGATATTTATAGGAGAAGACTTAAATGGCCATGTAGGAAAAGATAAGGAAGGATATGATAGCATACATGGAGGGTATGGTATAGGTGAACGAAACGAGATGGGGGAGAATATCCTCGATTTTGCTTTGTCATACAACCTATCCATTGCAAATACACTCTTTAAGAAGAGGGATGAACACTTGATAACCTTTAAAAGTGGACTTCATAAAAGCCAAATAGACTTTTTTCTACTTAGGAATAATGAACGATCTATATGTAAGGATTGTAAGGTGATACCCGGTGAGAGTTTAACCTCACAACATAGGTTAATGGTTATGGATATTCATATCAAAAGATGGAGTAAAAGAACTGAACTTAATACACATCCAAAAACTAAGTGGTAGAACTTAAAAGGATAGAAAATAACCTCATTCAAAAATAAGTTGATGGTAGAAGGAAATTGGAACTGTGAAACAGAAGTAAATACCATGTGGACTAATATGGCTGAGTCCATTAAGAAAGTGGAAAAAGATGTCTTAGGAGTATCTAAAGGTAAAAGGCTATTAACAAAGGAAACATGGTGGTGGAATGAAATAGTGCAAAAGCTATTAAAGAAAAATGAATGCGTTTTAAAGCATTGCAGAAGATTAGAAATAATGAAAACTATGAACAATATAAGAATGCTAAAAATGTTGCTAAGAGAATAGTAAGTGAGGCTAAACTTAAAGCATATGATGAGCTCTATAATAGACTAGGAATAAGAGAAGGTGAGAAAGATGTGTTTAAACTTGCAAAAGTAAGAGAACAGAAGGGTAAGGACTTAGAGCATGTTAGGTGCATTAGAAGTGATGATCAAAGGGTATTAGTTAAAGATGATGAGATCAAACAAAGGTGGGAAATATACTTTCAAAATTTTTTAAATGATAATGACCCTAAGAATATAGGGATTGAAAATACTATAAATCTAAATAACACTGGATATTATAGATATGAACATAGGATTAGAATACTTGAAGTAAAAGAGGCCTTGAGAAAGATGAAATCAGGAAAGGCCATGGGGCCTGATGGTATACCAATAGAGGTTTGGAAGCATATGGGAGATATTGGGGTAGTTTGGTTGACCAAGTTGTTTAACAAGATCATAAAATCAAAGAAAATGCCTGATGAGTGGAGGAAAAAGCTCTATTACACCAATCTATAAGAATAAAGGAGACATTCAGAACTGCACTAATTATCGAGGGATCAAACTTATGAGCCACACCATGAAACTTTTTGAAAGAGTGATTGAGAAGAGGTTATGACATGAAACAAGTGTATCGGAGAATCAGTTTGGTTTCATGCCTAGGAGGTCTACCATGGAAGCTATTTTCTTACTAAGACAATTAGTAGAGAAATATAGGGAGAGGAGAAAAGACCTGCACATGGTCTTTATTGACTTAGAGAAAGCTTATGATAGAGTCCTTAGAGAGTTAATATGGAGGGTGTTGGGTGGTAAAGGGGTTTCTCAAGGGTATATAGACATAATTAAAGATATGTATGAGGGAGCAGTAACAAATGTTAAGACCACTAGTGGCGTGGCTGGTAATTTTCTTGTCATTGTCGGATTGCACCAAGGATCGGCATTGAGTCCATATCTTTTCACATTAGTTATAGATGAGTTAACAAAACATCTGCATGAGGAGATTCCCTGGTGCATGCTATTTGCAGACGATATAGTCCTACTTGATGAGACAAGGGAGGGTGTAAACATAAAGATAGAGTTATGGAGAGAAGCATTAGAATCAGAAGGATTTAAAATTAGCCAAACTAAGACAAAATATATGGAATGTAATTTTAGCAAGGAGAGCAGGAGTGGAACACCAGTCAAGATTGATAACCAAGAGGTCCCCATGAGAGACCACTTTCGATACTTAGGATCAGTGATCCATGAGAGTGGAGAGATTAGGAGGGAGGTTACCCAGAGAATCCAAGCGGGTTGGAACAAATGGAGATGTGCATCGGGTGTTTTATGTGATCGGCGGGTGCCACTCAAACTAAAGGGAAAATTCTATAGGATTGCTATAAGGCCGGCCATGCTCTATGGATCAGAGTGTTGGGCAGTTAAGGAACATCATGCTCATAGGATGAGTGTTGCAGAAATGAGGATGTTGAGATGGATGAGTGGTAAGACAAGAAAGGATAGAATTAGAAATGAAAATATTAGAGGAAATTTAGGGATAGCACCAATAGGTAACAAGATGAGGGAGATTAGACTTAGATGGTTTGGACATGTTCAAAGGAGACCAACAATGGCACCAGTTAGAAGGAGTGAGGCAATACAAGTTGAAGGTTCTAAAAGGGCAAGGAGAAGGCCCAAAAGAACGTGGATAGAAGTGGTGAGGAAAGACTTAAAAACTTTGGGACTAAATGAAACCATGCTATTTAATAGAGTGGAATGGAGGAATAAGATTCATGTGGCCAACCCCTAATTGGGATAAGGTCTTGGTGATGATGATGTTTATAACATAGATCTTGCAATTTAAGGAAATACATTCTTAAGGTTCCACCTACCTTGAATGTGATAATTCCCAATACTTAGAGTAATCAACTATCCTGATAAAATCTATAATACTTAGAATAATCAACAATCTTAATCGACCTAAAAATTTGTGTATCTTTCAATTCATATACGCACATATTGTCATTTTCTATCTCTTGATCATCATAATTTTAGATGACTTGTATTTGTCTTTCTTTGATCATATCTATCCTCTTTCAAGATTTGTCTAATTATTTCATTTTGTCCCTTGATTAATATTTAAGGGCCTATATTTCTTTGTATTCCTTAATCTTGACTAATATCTCTCTTTTAGATAGTTTTTCTTATAATAACTATTGATCCTTAAATCTGACAGATAGATTGACTTCTGATTTGTTAGATCTATGTTTTTGAATTATTTTCTAATCCTAATTCTTCATATGCATCTCATTAATCTTTGATCATTTCTAAATTGATGATCTTGATCTTTATGGACTTTTGATCTATTTGATGCATCATCAGTTCATGGTTGTTGATCAAAATCAATAATTTAGATCTTCTATCTTCTAATTTTCATTGATCTCAGTTTGATCTATAATCTATTTCATTTTTCAAAGTTTAATCTATTAATCATATATCTCCCTTTGATCATCCTTGATCATCATGATCTTACATTTGGTTTTCCTTGATCATAATCATCTTATTTAAAAGCTTGTATTGATCCTTGAATTCTAGCCTTTCATTGTCAATCTATGGTCTAGATCACTTGATACATCTTGATCTTGACTACTTTGTATTTCATAATATTCCCAAATTAAATGATGCACAATCATTCTTAATATGTTGCTGATTAAGCAATGTTATTGATTTATCTTGCCTAAATCTAGACAACTCCTTATATTTAGATTTGACTACCACTTACCAGTTAGGTTCTACTCAAAAAGTAATTAATACAATCCTTATGAAACCCTGGGTTTTTAATGAAATTTTTTTGCATTTATTTCAAAAGATGGCATGCCTCTAAATTTTAAAATACAAAAACAGTAGTAGATTTTTCTTTGAAATTCATTTTCCCCAAAACCCGAATGTCACCTTTATGCTCTCACTATACATATATGTGTGTGTGTGTGTGTGTATATATATATATATAGTTTTTTAGAAGATAGAAATTCAATTCTTAAAATAGGACCCATCAAGTGGTTCACTTGTACAGCCCCTATAAAATTATATTAAATGCCCAATATCACAATTCAAATGACTAACTACCTAATTCAAGAGCTTTAATAAATGTATACCTAAGTGCAGAAGTATGGTTACTAGATTCTTCTTGTCGTGTACATCTGCTTTTGTCTATCTATATTTGAGATATTGTAAACATAAAAACATTTACAATATCTCAGCAAGCTATGTTTGGTAGGGGAGTTTAAGAAGCATTTTCAATTTAATTAATTAATTAATTTTCATTATTCAGAATATTCATTCTAATAACAATTATATTGACTTGAATTTATAATACGTTTCATAATTCATTACTTCATTGTTAAGCCAAGTATTAACATGTTTTATAATCTATTAATCAATTAGTAGCATGTTTCATAAATATCAATAATCCATTAATAAATAAAGGATATACAATTATCCTTTATCATTTAATTAAGATAATCCAATTCCATTAACCATACTTTGCATAACAGTTCTACCCATGTATATACCCTTATGAAAACTTATACGAAACTATGCCCTCAATCATATACATATAGCATTAATCCGCATATATGGAAATGATTAAAAGACATACAAAATTATGAATAATCAATAAGTATCATAATTAACATTCCTAAACTATACTGGGTTTTAGAATCGTACCTCTCATCATGTGAGATTCATAATCATCCAACCTCTGTTGGTATATCAATATAATCCTCATGTCCCTCACTATACGGGGTCCACAATCCTCCAGCCACCACTGGAAAAATAATATAAGACATATCATCATGCCATATCATATAAGGCATCTCATCATGCCATCATGCCATCATATAAGCATCTCATCATGCTATCATATATGCACCATAGCGCATAAAATACAAGCACTACTATGCCGCAATCTAATTCCTACAGCACGCCTAGATAACTGGATAATAATCCACTGATACCGAGGTGAAAATAACAAAATCAATGTCTGCATAGGCGAGGACCATGGCTGTCATAGTGGTGGCCTTCCCATGATTGCCTCACCTGACTTTTAGCCTCCCTTTGGGCTTGGTATCCACATCATCACAATTTCGGAGAGCGGGTGGCCAAACTCTCACAAGTCTCCTAGCATAGCATCCCTAGGCCTATGCCTATCTAAAACAAACTCTCAGGCCTCCATGCCTAGATGTAAAATAATCATAAAAGCAGGCAATTTGACTATTCATATATTTCATAACAAGAATAACATCCTCACTTATTTATTGATAATCCAGCAAGGATATATCCTATAAACCTAGACTCATACACCACCAATACTAACATGGCACCCATGTACCATAAACATAATTTCACAATTCACATATATGATGTACAAGTCACAAGAATCAATTATAACATGCAATTCTTTTCATTAACATTATTTTCATTATTTCAATTTAAAGCATGTCGAATATCAATCATACTATTTTAGTTTCATAACATCCATAATTAGAAATAAGATCATGTTTAGAACATGCATCTTATTATTTAGACATGCTGTCTTAAATTTCCACCTACCTCGTGTGATGCGTTCATCAGATTCCACTAGCTTTAATTGCCCTCTTCTCCACGATCGACCTCGTGTGCTTCAATCTATACAATGCATAAAAATTCTTTTCTTAATATATTCACATACATATAGATATTTAGATTTAACTATGATCTAAAGATCTGATCCTACATCTTTGGTATTTGATTATAAACTTAGGGCCGTAATCATATAGTCGAGTTCCCAGTTTCTCATTCTATTCAGTACATTTTAAGTCTAATTAATCAATTTCAACCCTAGATCAAGACTTTCCTATTATTTTCCCCTAATTAGGACCTTCAACTCTAATCAAAGATCCAATGGTTGCTTGGGGTTCAATCTTGGGTAGTCATAATTTTTCTAAAATTATAAGCCTTTTGATCATAATTTTAAGAATATGATGAAATCTAAAGCTCATATCATAAATAGTGGATCTTTACATAAGATCAAAACTCATGTGAGTTGATTAAAGCTTCTCTTGATCTCTGTCCTTAGATTAGCTTTGAGATCGACGGTTGGATTTATGTGAACCTCAAAGTTTAGTGCTTCCCATCATATTACAGTATTGGATCAACTCTTTATAAATGATCCACTTATTAAGATTGGCTTAAGATGGTCGAATCTACCTTTTTCAAGCGATCCAATGGTTCATATTTATTAAGAGTGGTTGGATCTATCTTTCATAGATCATCTGATAGCTAAGATCTATTGTAATTGGTTGGATCTAGCTACTTTAGGTGTGCACAGTGGTCTAATGGACCACTCACCACCTTGGATTGATGATCAGAGCATTAACAAAGTGGTTAGGGCTTTGATTTGTTAGTGATCTTGACAATAGGTGTGGAAATTAGTAATGTTTGATGTTTCAACATGAATCAGGCCTCATATCTGCCTATTATAGATGATCTAACTATCACAACCTATTCAAAACATCATATCTATCTTCTATAGATGATTTGACGGCTAGGGTTGGTCAGATTGTTGTATATTGCGTAGGGTTTGATAATCAAAACTTAGGTAAAGATTCCCAGAATTCTAATCAATCTCCATAACCCTGGAGATCAACATGAAATATGTGTTTTCTCTCCAAAACCCTAGATCTACACAACAATCCTAAAAATAGTAACTAATCAAGACAAATCAAGGTCAAAATGAAAATGGGTTTGTAGAAAACCTACTTGCGTCATGATTGAAACCCCCAACCACTGCCGGAGAAGTTGCATCTCCCTTAAACTTTCTGGTAACCTTCCACAAGAGTACTATTCTACTCAAAATTCGACGTCGTTTCTTAACTAATCACGATGAAACCAAAGGGCTTTTGATCGTGCCCTTATATAGATAAAAATGGATGGGAGGATTGGAGATCAGAGCTACTGATGTTGCCAGCAAGCTCTGTTTCTCTGGTTAGCCCAAAAACCCTTGAAATCATCACTTCCCAAAAATTTGCAAATTTCCTACATGACTCGGTTTCCCACGTGCATCCTCCCATGCCTACTCCCTCTCTCTTCTCTTCTCTTCTCTCCTCTCTTCTCCTTCTCCCCTTCTCTTCTTTCTTCTCCTCATTCTTTCATTCTGTTCATTGGGTTCTGTCGGGGTTCACGGCTAGAGAACAGATCATAAGGTCTATTCTTTTGGGAAATCACTTAATGGGGGGGGTGCCAATATCAAATGTGGCCACTCCATTTTGTTATTATAAATTATTTCCTTTTCTTTTTAATTTAGTTTATGTTAATGATGTTTTCCCCTTATGAAACATCATCATTTTAGTCACATGTGTGTGACCTCCACTCATGATGCGTTTTCTAACGCCCCTTCATTACCGGACATCATAATTCTGCACGTGAGGCCCTCTAAAGAAATTACTAAAATACCCCTTTGTAAGAAAATTATCATTTATTCATCCAATCTCCGATTTCAGTAAAATTAGTGTTGTTCGATTCGTATCGATGAGTAGAGTCTAGATTTTATAATTTTAATTTCATAACTTCTTGACTTCGAAGTCCAATAACTTCCTCATCCGGACTCCATTTTTAGCATTCTTTGGGTCGTTGGATTCCAATTTCTGAGTAGAATCTAACTATTTATGTTTTCATTCCTAATTCTAATTCCATAAAACTTTATCCTCATAGAAAACTCATACCTCGATCATGTAATAGTAAATGTTGGGGTTGTTACAATCCTCATGTTAAGGGGTGTTTAGACCTCAACAAGCGTCAATGGAAGGCATAGGAAAATCACTTGGATTTTAAGGACCCACTATTACCACGATGTTCAAAAGCCACAAGAGTGATAGTAGATCATATCTTTTTACAAGGGTCCTATGAGTTCTTTATCCTAAGTCCCTTTTCTACTTGATTTTAAACTTATATCTAAGAACTTGATCATGACATTCAAGGATGTTGATTAATTTATAGGTGGGCCAAGGAGCTGGTAATGACATCTAGTCCTTAGCTTATAAGCACTATTGCAGGCCCTTACTATCATTTATTTCACTGTCATAAAGGTGTAAATATATAGAAATGTAATTTTGAGTTTAGATTAATTAGATTTTGAGTTTCTAGTAATTTTCTAAGTTAATTTTTCTTTATTATATATTATGCTAAATATGACTGTTGATTAAGTTTAACATATCAATATGCAATTAAATCTGATGCACTTCTACTCAAATGTTATAATTTCCATAATCATAATGCATATTCAAAGTTTCTGTGTTGATCCAATGGTTAGATCTAATTTTGATTCATTAGATCTAGGGTTTTGATAACATCAGGGGCTCAGATCTCAATTTGTCTTATTTATGTAAGATCTGGCCCATTAATTCATGGTATCTTATCAATATATAATGTATTCATTCAAATTAGATGGTTTGACAATCTTTGATCTAGCCAACCAAAGTAATTAGTAAGGCTTTTGGCTATGGATCACCATAAATAGTGCTCATATCTTAAATTTTATGAGTTTAGTAGATCCGACTCTTCAATACAAATCCAACAGATATTTTTTATCTCAATTTGGAGTTATATTGAATTCTAAATTGCATTTTAAAGTTTTTAGACAATTTCAATGGTCCAGATTTGATATGGACATCAATGACATGAAAATGGAAGCAAGGTGCTTCTCCATCTTTGGGACGCATTGTGCATCGTGCTCGCCTTATGAACTCATAGTGCATGCTAAAAGGCGTTTGTCTCCGGCTAGTTTTCCATCATGTGTCTCAGAATGCAGATCACCAAAGGTTTGTGAGACGGCCTGATCTAAACCATGAGTTCATCCTCCTCTAGATCTTCAACTTACATCCTCTATAATTTTACTGTGATCATAGATCTAGGGATTTTGGGATGTTCTAAATTGATCTAATGGTTCAAATCATCCTTATTTAATGGTGTTCCACTCCTAGGTCATTGGATCTGGTTCATGGATGAATGAATAGTTGGTGAACCAAATCAGAGGGGAAATGGGTTAGAAAAGGAAAGGAAAATGGAGGAAAATAGGACCTACCTATTTGTCAGAGAAGAGAGGAGCCAGAGATGGTGAAATCCAATGAAGCCAAAGCATATTTTTTTATTCTGTGTTTTCCAGTGTGCCAGATTCTAGAAAACCGTAACTAGAGATGTAGTGCCAAAGTCGAGGAAGAAACGGGAGACAAGGAAAACCATTTTCTGGAGCCGAGGTGATTTGCCAGAAGGGAAACAGGCTGGAGGGGAAGGAGGGCACCAATGCGGTGCAGTTGCCAGTTTCTGTGCTCCCTGGTAGATTGGCCATCGAAGGGGGAGATGCTAGAGGAGGAAAGGGAAAAGGGGAAAAAGGTCTGGGCTGGTGTCGAAGACAAGGAACGTCAGAAAGGGGAAAGTCCTATTGGAAGGGGAGAGGAAAACCCATCAAGGGATGTTTTTGTCGGTCGGTTGATCAATCATGTTGGGGATGGCACATCCATGGATGTATTATCTTTGATATGGAGTCTAGTACGTCGGGTGCATTAGTAAATGCGCTTTCAAAAGAAGAGAGAGGACAAAGAAAAAGGAAAGAGAAATAGAGAGGAAAGAGGGAGGAGAAAGGAGAAAGGAGAGAGGAGACAGGGGAATAGCTAGGGATTCATAGTTTAATTTTATGATAATTTTGTGGAAATTTTTGAGCTATTTATAGGCAAAATTTTGATTTTTTTTTTAGTTTTTTATATCTTATCACTTAATCCACTAAAAGTTATTTAATGGTAGTGGAAATTCTACTACCTCCATTATCAACTGGGTGCTAACTAATTCATGCCTTACATCATTGCTGACATCACATTTTTACCTAACTTTGTGATTACCACTCAAAGGTAAAATTACCATTTTGCCCTTTTAATTCTAAAAATTAAGAAAAATATGGATTTTTCGTTTGAACCTTGATTTAGCGTGATTACAGTCGTTGGACTCAATTCTTTTAGTGCATTCCAAATATTCATATCTCATCTCCTGATTCTATTTCTATAAAAAGTTGATTTTTTTGGAACTTCAATTTCCAGTTCTATTTCAAAATTTCAATTTCTCATTTTCAATAATTCAAATATATTCATAAAAGATTGGGGTTATTACAATGTAACTTAGAGATCTTAAAGAAAATTAGTAGAGGCTTATAAGCATTTGAGATTAGAATTGTACTTTCTTTGCGAGTGTTATACATAAATTCATATGTTGCTTCAGCAGACATTAATTCTTAATTGGTCTCATTATCCGTTGTTTTAGTCAACTGTTGAGGATCATCATTTAAAGACTATACTAGATATCTCCTAAGCTTATGGGAACATTTAAGTCATATGAAACCTAGCAGATGATAAAGGCCATTTTTAAATTAAACAAGAGCCTTTAGCTATCCTAAGTTTTTTTTTTTCTTTCTAATTAGCTCTTTTAGCCTTTATTATAGCCTTTTGCTATGAACTAATTAACCATTACCCATTTTAAACCTTTAACATATCCATTATGCATTGTGTTCTCAAAATATCTAGAGATGGTTGGAAATTTCTTGCTGAACTAGTATGAACAATATAGTTCACAAGGTGAACATAAAATGATTTAAAGTGAAATACTTCAAAAGTAGAAAAATGTTATCCTCAAAATCAAGGAAAAGAGAAAAAGAAAAAAGAAAAGAAAAGAGATAGCCAATGAAAGGAAGAATATTCACTCTCATATGTGAAAACAATATTATAAATGTTTTAGTAGAAGACCTTTACATATTATTCAGAACATTTCTTTACCCTATACCATCTTTCTTTAGTAACCTTGTCCTAAGCCTCATGTTTCATCCTAGTAAAAGACCTACCTTAATCTTATGAGTAGTATGACTTGGCTATGGAAATGAATGAGTAGAGATATTGGTAGAGTGTAATATTCTTAATAATTTGTTTCCTTTCCATGAGAACAGTTATCATTTTTGAATTATTGTTCTTCTTTATGACATACGTCAGATAATTTTTTTTGTATATATTATTTCACTTATCATTACCTATTTCACAGTAACTTCTTTTTTAGTGTTAGTTGTATATTATGAGATTTGAAGTTGAAGCATATTTTTGGATGGTAGTTTAAGTTATAGCTTTCATAGAGATTGACAATTGTGTATATATTGGCTATTCACACATGCATGCTAATGTTTGAGTACTAATGGTATATCTTTAGTATAAGGGTAGAATTTTGAACTATTTTTCATTTTTATTAATATGCTAAATTAGATATTTAATGTACACTATACAAAAAAAAAAAAAAAAATCTTTAAGAGAAATAAAGGAATTGTCATACAAGTTTTGTGTTTCACTTTTATATGTATCATTTCTACAAACTCTTATAACACTAGGCATAACCTATAGGTTTTAATTTCTTTCTACACATACGAAATGCAAGCAACATCTCTTGCAAAAGTGGTTCAAATTTTGAGGATTTGTTGTTTTCATATTTCTTTTTTCTTTAGTATTTTTGATTGACTAGCAAATTTTTAGTGTGGGGGTATCATCCATACATTGAGTGAGATTGTGCTCTCTCCAGTTGATTTCACATTTTCCTTTGTTTTGTTTAAAAATTAAGGGTAATATTGTTCTTTATATCTTTTTATTGTAGCGAGCACATTGACTTCTTGAAATGAGGTATCTATGCTATGCAAAGAGAGTGGTTGCAATATGAATGCTATTGCATACATATAGTAATTTAATTGAATTAACCCTTTATTAACTTATTGTTAATTGCTTATGTACTGTAATTTATTAGATTATACAAATCGTCCCACTTAATATACAAATGTTCAAGATTAGCATGATGTTCTAGATCATGGTATATTAGATTCCTTAGGCTGGATGGCATTGAAGCCTCAACCAAAAGTAATAAAATGTATTGGATATGGCATCAATGGTAAATATTTTTGCACAAAAGACTATGATAATTCAAGAGCATAATAGAATAGTGGGGTAAGCATAGTTTCCTTTGCTACTTTCTTTTCTAGTTCAAAGGATAACAACCCAATTATCAAGAATGATAGTTATTACGGAGTTATATGATAGATATGGGCACTAGATTATATGTATAGAACTATGGTTGTGTTTAAGTGTGGTTAGGTGGAACATAACAAAGATAGTATTAAAACTGATGCCCTTTGATTAACATTGATTGACTTCAATAAGATCGGCTATAAAAATAATCATTTTATTTTGGCTTTTCAAGCAAAATAGGTATTTTATGTATTTTATGTACAAGACAGACATGATACAAGATAGTCAATTGTTTTATCAAACCCCCCTGAGGGGCTTTTATGATAAAAATGACATAGCTAATACTGTAATAGATTACTCTTGTATTACTAAAATAATGATATTAATCGATGTAATTAGTGAAAATGAGAAGGATTATGTGCGTGATAATTGGACGGAGGGTGCTTGGGTTGAAAACAATTTATATTAGAGAGCAATTAAAATGTGACATTTGATATATGAAGTTAAATGATGCTTAATTAGGAATTACCCTAAATTTTCTTGTGTTCTTGTATTTTTCTTAGTTATTGTATGTATGATATTGTTTAATAGCAGTTCACTATATATATCTACACACACACATATATATATATATTACTTAAATATATATATAGTTATATATGATGCAGGTATGTTAAGAATAGCTATGAAATTTTTTATTTTCATTCTATTTCATGAATTTATCATGCCTTATTTGAAAATGGAATGAAGAATTCGATTCTTTTAGAAATAGAGTATCATGCAAATACTCTCAACAAAAACTAAAAATTGGACTTTGAAACATCAAATTTTAGAATATATGTCGAGACAAATCCAATTACAGTAAGTTTGCATAAAACAAAGATTGGAGTAGAAAAACCCCAAAATTTTCACTAATTTGAGGGGCATTCAAAATTGATAACAACACCTCCCCTCCACTTAAACTCACATGAATGACATAGGAGGAACTCGAGTACTGCAACTCAACCTACCATGTGGAGCTCAAGTCCTTGCATCAAACTGAAACCCCTCTACTCTAATTGCCCACCAGCAAATCCCACTTTCCTCTCTAATCTTCTCCAGGAGAAATAAGCTTTCCCCCTCTGATCATCTCCCTTCTTTAGCACTGCCTGATTTCATCTAGTCTCTGTCAATAATGACTCACCCTTTTTTATCTTCATCAACTGTGATACGAAACCCCCTCCAATGAAGACTACTTTTTCTTTCTTTTATGAGACATCTAGAATGACTGCACTTGTAAACCCAAGTTGCCATCCTTCCCATCTCTCAATCTCCCTGTTCTTGCACCAAATCCTCTTTCTCCCTTCTCTTAGGTCACCCTCTATTCACTGCTAACAACCACACACCACTTGGCCACTATATGTCACCGAACAGTGTGGTCCATAGATGCTTGCTTCCCACCTCACATTTTTCCCTTCTGTTACCTCTAGTTGCCTCACTAGTGAGAAATTCGGCAATCTCATGTGGAACTAATGGTCACCACTTTGCCCACCAAAGATGACAACTCAGATTGGAGATCCAAGCCATACAAGTTGTTTGCCCTAATAACCTAAGCAAAACCACTCAACTCATTCATTGATTAGAGAATGTTTGACCATTGATTATGGTTAGACCATCGATCAAAGACCAAATCATATGATCTGTGAGATATCTAACCATCCGCCATGATATAAATTGCTCATTCTAATCCTCATTATGCGTAGTCCAAGACCCATATTAGAGATCTTCAATCTAGAGCACTACTGTGGTGATCATGAGATCTTAATCAATGATTGAGATCAAGAGAGGGTACAAGTATGAAATTGGATCCAAATTGATGATCCACACCATTCGACTAATTCCTTAAGATGATTTGATCAAATTTACTAATCTATTCTCTAATTTGGGACAATCAGGTGGATAACTATGGCCGAATCACTAATGATAAGTGTTCAATTTAGTACAAAACATACCCAATTAGTATTCCATGTGTTATAAGATATAGTATTATTTCTCTTTTTTTCATGAATTTGTAACATATACAATTTTGACATAAACATTCAAAAGTTTGATATTTCACAGTTTTACGAGATAATAAAGATTAAGTATGTGACCATCATAATTTTTTAGGATTTAATTAGGATTTCTCATCTTTTATAGGTGTTGAGAAGGTGCTCCAAAGGTTGAGAATGTTTGAGACGAGAATTGAAGATCAAGATCAAAATATCAAACTAAAGGCTAAATTTCATTTCAAAGCTATATCAAGGTTCTAGTCCATCTTAAGGCAAGCAATAGAAGTTGAAGATCAAGATCAAAAGATCAAACTAAAGGCTAAATATCATTTCAAAGCTATATCAAGGTTCTGGACCATCTTAAGGCAAGCAATAGAAGGCAATGGAAAGCATCAAAGGTGATTAAAATGATCAATGCCAAAAAGCCATACAATTCCACCACTTTGCATGAGAATTTGAGCCATGCATGAGGTTTCCTAATCCAACTAGGAAACCTAAAGAAGTTAAGCCATTCAATTTTTGAAGCCAAAGAACTTAGCCATTCAAGCCATCAAGGAAAGAGCCATCAAAGTTACTCATTAAGCCACTTGGGTTCATGCCACATGGAGTCACACTATTGGAGGAGACTTTTAAGAAATTATCCTATGTTAAAAGTGTAATTTTTAAGGGATAATTAGAAGGGTTTAAGTGATATTTTGATAAGATAAGATGATCATGCATAGGTGGATCAATCAAGAGAGAAAACCACTTTCCATTTCCATTTTTTATGCTTTCCACCCACTTAAACTAGGTTTTCGCATTTTTTGCTTAAGGAGGGAACCACCTTCCTAACAAGGTGATGCCTCCACCTTAGTTCGCAATTTAAGTGGTTTCCTAGTTAGAAAACCCCTAGATTTATTCAAATCCAAAACCCTAAATCTTTTCCCATCATTCCTAATCCTTTATACCCTCCTTTTTCTCTCTTTCCAAGATCCAAACCACTATTTAGGAGGGGAGGAGCTCCACCTTCCAAAGAAGGTGAAGCTTCCCCCAATTCTAATTTCATGGCAACCAGCCATGATGTCACTTGCTTACCTAACTCTCCACCTAAAATTTCCTTATTAAAACCTTAGATCTAGATCCACTTTCCCTTCTTAGATTAAGCCTTCATGCAATTGGAAACCCAAAATCTATAAATCCCCAATCATTTCATGTTTTTTTACTAAGTAGAGTTTTTGTCACAAAACCTTGAAAAGTTGCACTCTAGCTTGGCGATCTTTAAAGATTTGGACTTTGGATTTTGGGCTGATTTCTATTGGATTTCTTAGGGCCTTTTCCTTGAATTTTACAACTCAATTCAAGTTTAGTACTTTATTTCATTGGTTTACTTTTATTGCTTTATCTTCTTGCTTTGCTTCCTTATTTTGATTTTGCTTTCACGCTCATAGTTACTCCTATCTCTCCCTTAGTTCTTTGCTTCTAATTTCTTAGTTTTTCTTTCTTATTCATCAAAGATCCAAGTTAATTCTCCTTTGGTAGTGACAGCCAAGAGAAGGAAAAGGTTGGATCATTGATTCCCTCCTTGAATTCCACATGTTTTTAGCTTGAATTTGGACTAGTTATAGGCATTTTTTGCCTTAACTAACCCCACAATTCCAGCCATCTTTCTCTTGAATTCTCTCTTGGATTTCACTTAATTGTCATCTTAGTTTTATTTTAGAGCATTAGAGTGTGTTGGATGATTCATTTGAATCAATCTTTAAGTGTGGGAAGACTACATATTTTTCATATTCTAATCTATGTATAATGAGCACTATATTTGATATACTTTGGCATTCAATTAATAAAGTTCCTTGAGGATTATTATTTATGCTTATTTGTAGTATTGAAGAAATTTATATCTTGACTATTATATTTCATAAAAAGTGCTACTTCAGTTGTTTCCCATGCTTTGTGTGATTTAAGTTTCTTAAGTGCTTGAAATCTGGAAATTTTCCATTCAATCTTAATGCTTAATTTTCAACACCTTGTTCATCATATTTGCTTGATTCCTTAGGAACCCATTTAAATTTTTAGGTTTTTCATTAAGTATTTTGATTAGATCATGTGTTAGTTATCTTTTGCTTATTGAATACTTAGTGATTTTGGACCCATGAACCATGTGCACCATCCCATGGATCATGCACATGGGACTTGGGTGATTTCTCTTTAGATTCTTGCTTTATTTGTTATTTAATCCTAGTTTAAAATTTATTAATTAGTTGATTTCATCTTAGTTTAGTAAATTTCCTTTTTGACTTTTAGAAAGTTCTATTCTTAGAAATTTCTACTTTTAGAATGTTTCTAATTTTGGTTTAGGAAAGTGTTAATTTAGAAAAGTCTCATTTTTAGTAAGTTTCCTTTAGTTTAGGTTTCCTAGTTTCAGTCATTCTAGTTTTGCATTAGATTCCTCATTGAATGCATGCTTGTTTCTAATCTCATTGGATAGCCTTAACTTTAGAAAGTTTCTTTTAGTTGTAGTTTCTAATTTAACACATGTTTCCAATTTCATGCTGCTTATTTCATGAGAAAAGACCATTTTTCTCTTCCCTTCATGGACCAATTGCTAGAAAGGTTAACTAATCATAGTTATTACAACTTTTTTGATGGATATGCTGACTATAACCAAATTTCTATAATGCCTAAAAGACTACCTTCACTTGCCCTTTTGAGACCTTCACCTACGGTCATTTGCATTTTGGACATTGTAATGATCCAGTTACTTTTCAAAGGTGTATATTGAGCATATTTTTAGCTATGGTGGGAAGGTTTTAGAAGTATTTATGGATGGTTTGTTAGTGTTTGGCTCTTCATTTGATGCTGCATCATTTAAAACTTGTCCTTGGTAGGTGTTAAGAAAAGAGTTTAGTGTTAAATTGGGAAAAATGTCATTTCATGGTAATAAATGGCATTATTTTAGGCCACATCACATCACATAATGGTACATAAGTAGACAAATCAAAAGTGGATTTAATCTCTAGCCTTCCTCCTCTAAGGACAGTGAAGGAGATTTGCTCAATTTTTGGACATGTTGGTTTTTATAAAAGATTCATCAAAGGCTTTAGTAAAATTGCTAAGCCTTCATGTAATTTACATAACAAGGAAGCAACTTTTGACTTTGATCATAATTGTATGCAAGCACTTAAGTTCCTAAAGGCTAAGTTGACTTTTTGTTCCTATTTTTTGACCACCAGATTGGAGTGCATTATTTAAGATAAAGTGTGACACTTTAGACCATGCGATTAGAGCTATTTGGGGCAACGTCTTAACAAACTTTGCCATGTGATATATTATGTAAGCAAAGTACTCAATGATGCCCAACTCAATTATTCCACTATAGAAAAAGATATATTGGCAATTGTGTGATGACCCTCAATTTTAGAGCATTTTCTATGTATTATATTATGTTTTTAATTAAAATAAAATTAGTAATTTAATTTTGTGAAAATGGAATTATATGAAAATGATCCCTTTGAAAGTTTAAAATAGGAACTTGAAACCATCAAATTTGGAATGTACGTGTCAAGATAATTCCAACGGTATGAATAACACTGAAATCGAACCTTAGATGAAGAAGATATGATGATTCAAACATGGAGGGCATTTTGGTAAAAAAGATATTAAAAAAAAGAAAACATATATTTACCAAATGAGGTGCTATTTTCATAAGGCAGCCCCCTTCTTTTTGATAGGTGATAGTCGATGATGCTCACCTGACACTGACACCAAATAAGGAAGGAAAAGAAAGAAGGAAGGAGAAGAAGAAGAAGAAAAGAGAAAGGAGAGGGGGAGAAGGAGAGAGGAAAAAGGAGAGAAAGAGAGTGAGCGAGGAGAGTTTGGTTGCCAAAAACGATAGGTGACGTCGACAAGGAGAAACCAAAGGGAGGACTGCTTGCAGGGAAGATGAACTTTGTTGAAGAAAATGATGACTCAAATTGATGATTCGAGTTGACCATCTTGATCAGCGGGAAGTGGTAATCAAGACCCATCATATAATTTTTTTGATCCAGTTACATCTTATTTGAAAATTCATTGTCAACTTGCAAAGATGCTAACTTCATTGGAGAAAATGACAACTAGGACCGATGATGTAAGCCGTTCATCTTCTTTAGCAAGATGAGAGGAGTAAAACCCCTAAAGAATCATAGAGATCAAGTAAGAAAAAAGATGACACTGCTGACAAGCAAGAATCCAACAACCGACTCATATTTTCAGCATGTTCGGGCATCAAACAACAACGCATCTATACCATATTTTTAGCATTTTTAGATCTAGAATTTCATTAGAAAATTTTGAGATCCTTTGAGAAATGGGCCATTGGTGGTGACCATGCCTGTCATCTTCTTTGGCGACTGCCCATCGATGCTGGTGACATGGTAAAACTTAGTGAAAACATGCCCTAGGCATATTTGACATCATCTATGCCATGGGATGGTCAGATCTTTGATCTAGAATCATTTGGCCATCCAATTTAGATGTCAGCTTGATCGAGAATTCATGAGATGAGATTTGTAAGATCTAAACTGTCCATTGTGACACTTGTGATTTGTAGATCAAGATCCATGTGAGATATATTAGATCTGCAGCATTTATTAGACAATCTAGCTGATCTTAATCAATGGTTGAGGTCGATCAATGATTCCAAATATGAAATTGGACCAAATTCAATGATCCATACTATGCAAATAATCCAGTGAAGTTATTTAATTATATTTACTAACTTATCCTTTGAGCTATGATAATCAGGTAGATGATCATTGTCAGATTGCTATCGATAGTACAAATTGTGAACCTTTAAGGTGATTAGTTGATGATCTAACCACGCAAGTAGCCGAATCTCCTTCAGATTGACTTGTACAGGTAAGATTACCATCCTAACCATTTGATTTGGTTGATTTGGCTGTAATTAGATAAGATTGTTCATGAATTGCATGTAATAGTGCCCAATTGGCTAATTAAATGATAAATGACCTGAGATTGACCTAATCTGAGTTTGATAGCCCCATAATATGCTAGGATGTAATTAAGAGAGGAACCTGATGGTTATTGGTGGGACCAGATTAGCATAATTTGGTTTATTAGCCTACCAAGGTAGGCCCCACCTTGAGATCCCATGTCTATGAACTATTGGATTGTATTGAAACATGATATATTAAGATATGGAAATATAATGTTGTTTTATAATTATGAATCCAACTTAGATAACTTGGATTCTAAGTGAGACCTAGATATGATGTGTATCTAGTTAGTAGGACTAAGGCAAATTGAAGTAGATAGGAGTCTAATTGATTTGAGAGGTATAAAAGAGTGGTTCTTCGTTTGAGGTAGATAATGACAATTAATAATGGGCATGTTGCTTTGAGATTATAGATTTTCATCTCATCAACTCTATGATTATGGATAAATCCTAAGCATATATTATTATATCATGATCCTTATTGAGATATTTGTCTTATTTGTAACTGATACATGCAAGGATGATTTCATTGATCATGATTTTCAACAACAGCATGATCTTAGTATACTCTTAAGACTTGTGAAGTCATCAGAGAGTGATTTTCTTTGCTATCACATGTTGAGGTACTTGGATGCCCTATTTTATCACTGATTTTATCGTGGATTTGGTGGAGGATACTTGGTGGCTAGTCCTTGAGAGGTTAACCCCAAGATGAGGGGCAGTTCCTTGGGATGGCAAGCCACAAGCATTCTGGAGTTTATTATTCACCAGAGTATTTCATTCTATTTCTTGACTTTGAGTTCTTAGATGATTTTCATGTTTTGCATATCTATGATGGGTGTTTCTGCCCAATAGACACTATGCTAAGAGGGTTGTAGGACTGGCCATCTGCCCTTTGAGTTTGTGATGATGATGATTGGACACCTACCTCATAGAAGGGTGAACACCATAGGGAGTGGGATCATGGGTAGTCCATACTACGGTTCTGTCAGTCTCCCATGCATGATGGATGCTTTGTCACACATTTTGGCATCAATGTGGCTTTTGCAGTTGCTAAGCCCAAGATTTTATTACCACTGCATTATAGCAGTCCATGCACTCTTATGATTTTATAATATTATCAAAGAGTGCACCAGAATGGATATTCCTTATGTATCCACAATGTGACGATGCATGGAGGATTGGTATGAGTTATTACGATTGGACATACATGTGTGGTACACTCATGGGACCTCATGTTAGGGTACCCCGCATTAATGACATTCTTATTCATTGATATATTCTTTGTGTATTTGACACATTGTATTGATGTGATTTTGACATTCTTGGGACCCGTGTGTGAGGGTGTCCTTGATGATGGTATGCACATTTATTGATATTCTCTCCAAGGTTTTGATGCTCTATATTGAAGTGATTTTGGCATATTTATGAGCCTTAGAAGCTCAATTGATTATACATATTTTTAGACATGTGGTTGGCATAAGTTACACTGACTTGATATTGTCATTTGATAAACTTACAATGCTTTGTTTTCTTAGCATATTTAGAACATGCAGGTAGCTTGGATTCATTTCTTTTTTTTCAACATTATTATGGTATTTGATTCTTTAGATATTGCTACTGATTTAATTGGTTTTGATGCTAATTATGTTGTACTTCATTTTCATTATTCTCATATTTGAGATCTTGCTAGAATTATTTTCATGAGATCAATATTTTATCACATGCCCTGAGATTTGATGTATGATATTTTTATATCATGATAAATGTTTATTATCATTATTATTGTTGTCACCTACACAAGCATAGCGTGCAGAGACATTGTGATGTTTTTACAATGCCTTAGATACAAAGAGAGACAATGTGCATGACGTGGTGGTAGAGCAGTTGAGGGCATTGGAGGCCTTCATGCGGTGCATAGAGGAGATTTCAACAATGGACATGGTTTGTTCAAAACCTTACCTCGATTATTATTATGGATTGTATATTTATATAGTTTACATCATGACTTGGATGTATGGATGTATTCACATTTGACGCAATGGTTGTGCATGGACAGACCTTGGGCAATGTTGTTATATCTTTGATTTTTAATTTACCATTGAGGTATATGGTTTTGTCAAGATTTGTAATTGATCTAGATGGACTAGTATGGAGATTGAGCCTCCTAGGTGGTGTGTTTACGTTTGTTGTATTTATCAAGTGTTGTTATATTGCATGCATAATATGCAATGGTCCAAAATACAAAGGATACTTTGTCAGATTTTTTGTGGAAATGGGAACATTTCACCATTATATTAATGATGTTATGGTAGTATGACTCTCAGGGTTTTGAGATGAATGCTTTTATTCAAGATTTCATTTTTAGATGATTTTAAAATTGAAAATTTTAAAATAGGGATCCTAACAATTTAAAAATTAGTATTATATGCTATGTAAAACCCAAGGTGTCATAGTTTGGTATTAGAACTCAGTCTACTCCATCACAGCCACTCCTACAAGTCCAAAAGTTACATACGGTACATTGAGTGAGATGATTTCATAAATGAGTTATAGATGTAACTCATATGAGGGATGTTGATAATTGTGAAATAGATGCCACCATGAAGGTTGGTAGATTTTCTTTAGAAAAGATTAGACTTAAATCCTTGTATGAGTACAAGGGAGTACACTTTTGTGGAAAGTGCATGATTCTTAGATTAAACAATCAAAACAAAAGAGTATAAATTGGTATCTCTAAGTGAGGATCTTATTATATAATAGAAGATATTCATGTTGATTGCTTTTGAGAATTCAAGTTCTAGTTGGGATGGTGTGTATAAACCTTTGAAAAAGCATAACAATTATTATACAACAATATTATGGTAATAATGGAGAAAGATAAAAAATGGTCACTACTAAATAGAACTTAAGGAAGTTTGGAGAAGTATAGTAATAATCAAAACTTGTAGTAGATTATTTGACGAATAAATTATATTATGGAAAAGATCACTAAAAATTTGATGAAACAAGATTCTAACATTTCTATACATGAATTATCTAATCTATGAGATGAAATTAATGAGTTCTTGAGCATATAAAAATATTGATGGCTAGATATTAAGTGAGAAGTGAATGCTTATGAATTATTCTGAAGGTTCTAGTTATGATTTGGAGGTGTATAGCACCTAGAAGATATGACAACTATTTTATAAGAATAATTATTAAATAGTGATGATTATGTAATGAATCAACTAGGGAGAAAGACAAATGAAATGAATGAGGTTAGATGAAAATGATTATAATTGATTTACATTAGACACTGTTAGTGATGATATTGTGGTTTTTAGCGACTAAAGAAGGTTATTAAGAAAGATCAATTTTATTGGATGCGAGATTGATAAAGTTGTAAATGATTTTGATTGATTTGATCATGAAATAATTCATTGGGTAAAGGAAATGGAATGGTGGAGATGAGGACACCAAAATTATAAATATGAGGATTCTAATGATAGTTATTTGAGGGGACATGTTCCTCCCTTACTGAGACTTTTATTTAGAAGGCCCTTAGGAAGGCCTATAATAATTAGTATCTTTGTCGTATGAGCAATTGGTAATACAGTGAGAGTTTTCTACCTTAGAAGAGAGGAATTAGACAATTCAACATTAGTGAACCTGTTTACATAGTTGAGGAGATTTTCCCTAACTCCTTCACTATGGAGAAGGAGGCTGCAAAAACAATTCTTGATGGCTTGACACCTAGATTGAGGAATTGGGTGATTTTAATGTGTTCTACATTGGTTCAGAAGTAGTAGACATGGCCACTATGTTAGAGAGGGATTCTCTTAGGACCAGGGCTGACGGTAGAGACTCAAACATAGGTAGTTCGAGTCATCCTAGTAAAGGCAAGAGATCCTTTTCATGAACATAGTTATAGAGGCCACTGAGTCAGAGACGTTTGATCAGGTAATATTGGATGTGAAAAAGAGAAGCTACACTAGGTGCAAGGACAAGCACCTAGACAATTATGTCCTAGAGTTGGTAAACTGTCATAGTAGCGGTAATAGCATCAGCAACTTCCATAATAGTGACAATACTTTAGATGCTTTGACCATGGAGAGTCAGGGCATTTCTTTAGAGACTATCCCAAGGGACAATGAGTCTGACTGACTAACACTTTAGGTAGGGTAGAGATGGACCCACATTCGTAGTGATGAGTTTCTTCCATTACCTGGTAAGCAAGTTAGCATGTAAGGGAAGTATTCTCCCATTCTTAAGAGGATGTGTTTCTCCCATTCTTACTTGGTAAGCATGTTAGCATGTTAATGATGAGTTTCTGCAAGCATGTTAGGGTCATCTTTGATTTAGGATCGAGTCATTCTTATATTTTATGTGCTAGCACCTTGATGAATATGCCTGTATATATATATATATATATATATATATATATATATATATATATATATATGATAATCTCTAGGTTGGATGTTATGACACTAGTGAGAGAGCTGTCAAAGCCTATAAGTACCTCTAAAGGATTTTAGTGGGGATAAATATAGAGAGGATGGATTGATCTCATCTTGCTCAATATCAATGATTATGATGTCATCCTTAAGATGGGTTGAATGGCTACTCATTGAGGGACAGTTGATTTTTGTGAGAAGTACTTTTAGTATATCTAGACAGCTATTGACCTCATCCTTGTTTATGAGGGAACATCACTTAGGTTATGTTATTTCTGCCTTAAGGTAGTGCAATACTTTTACAAAGGGTGCTGAGCTCTTCTTATTTTTGTGATAGTGGATGACAAAGAGTGGCCACAGATTGAACACATAGATGATGTGTGAGAATTCATAGTCTTTCTTGAGGAGCTTCAGAATTTTGACTGCAGGAGATTGATTTTGATGTTGATTTTGAATAGGGTGCAGTGTTATTTCCCTAGAATGCCATACAAGATGGACCCAACTAAGCTGGGAAATCTCCAGCTATATGAACTTTTGATAATGGTTTTAACAGACTTGGTGGGTCTTCATAGGATGCATTAGTCCCTTTCACAAATTATCACTTGTTAGATAACACCATAGTATAGAACTAATATTTTCTATTACTATTGACGATACACCTAATTAACTATGGATGGTGCATGGTATTTTTGGAGATTGATTTAAGGTCTAGTTATCACTAGCCTAAGATTGTGAGATGACGTCTTTAAGATGATTTTTAGAACTTGTTATGATTACTATGAGTTGTGGGTGATACCAATTGATGAGACCAGTGCTCTAACAATATTTATGGATATGTTGGACTCAGTTTTCAAATGTTTTTTGGATGATTCATGATTGTGTTAGTAGATAATATTCTTGTATAATCCACGAACAGAGAGGAGCATAAGGAATCCTTATGCATTGTTCTAAGTATCTTAAGGACTCATTGCTTGTTGTAAATATCTATATGTATGAGTTATGATTGGAGGAAGTGAATTTCCTTGACCATGATACTTTGATTGATAAAGAGGCAGTTTGTTGAAACTGTGATACCAGGTTTAGCCCAAATTGGTGACTGAAGTTCACAGTTTCCTTAGTCTTGTGAACTACTATCAGTGGGTTATTGAGTTCTCCACGACAGTAGTGATATGGATGTTGTTTTTATATTACATATATAACTTGATTCCTCATTAGATGAGAAGTATGACAGTGATGTATGTTTTGTATGAAATCATTTTCTTATGTGTAATTAGAATTTGATTGATGATCTATACTTATGAGTAGCCAATGAGGGTAGCCTAAGCGGGCAAGCAATGATGGCGGGTATGGGAGGCAATGGTAGGCTTCTAGGTGCTCATAGTATGATCATATTATGGACTTGTTTTTATTTGCATGGATTGCCTGTTGGTGAGTAGATATGATCTAGTTTTGATTAGCATAGATTACCTATTGGTGAACCGGTATGCTCTAGTTTTGATTGACATAGATTGCCTATTGGTGAGTAGATATGCTCTAGTTTTGATTGGCATATATTGCCTAATGGAGAGCTAATGTGCTATGGAATAGATTTGGCATAGATTTCTCTACAGGTGAGTTGAGATGCTCTGATTTTTATTGATATCGTGATTTTACCTATACTAACATTATACATAGATAACTAACTCCTAGATAGGAATTTGCTTTATGCTAATTACATTATATGTGGTTATGACAGGTTTTAATTGTATTATGAGTTGTTTGATTTGAAATGATTTGACATATATCAGTTTATACGATGGGTTGATATCTGGTGGGATGACATGATATAGAATTGCTAATTTCATGATGCATACTAACTCTAAAATTATTAGCACTACTAGAAGTATCTCGTGAGGTGGCGATGCTTTTAAAATCATCTAAATGATAATGTGGAAAGAATTTCAAGGATGAAATTCCTATAAGGAGGGAAGAAAGTAATGAACCTCAATTTTGGATCATTTTTTGTGCATTAAATTGTGTTTTTAATTGAAATAAAATTTGGAATTTAATTCTATGGAAATGACCCCCTTGAAAGTTCAAAATTAGAACTTGAAACCATCAAATTTGGAATGTACATGTCAAGATGAATCGAATGGTATAAAGAACACTGGAATTGGAGCTTGGTTGGAGAAGATATGATGATTTGAACATGGAGGGAATTTTGGTAAAAAAAAAATAGATATTTATAAAAGGGAGGTACTCTTTTGATAACAGCACTCCCCTCTCCCCCTTCTTTTTGATAGGTGACAGTCATCGAATGTCACCTGACATGGACACCAAAGAAAGAAGGAATAGAAAGAGGGAAGGAAAAGAAGAAGAAAGAAGGAAGGAGAGGAGAAGAAGGATAGAGGAAAAAGGAAAGAGAGAATGAGTGGGGAGAGTTTGGTTGCCGAAAAATACAGGTGATGCTAACGAGGAGGAGAAAATAGCGGGACGACTGTGTGTAAGAAAGGCTAACTTTGCTAGAGAAAATGATGCCCCGGATTGATGATCTAAGCCAACCATCTTGCTCAGTGCGAGGAGGCGATCAAAGCCCATTAGATAATTTTGTTGATTCGGTCACATCTCATCAGAAAAGCAACTATCAACTCGGCAGCGATGCTAACTATATCAGAGAAAACAATGACTTAAACCTATTTTTAGCTTTTTCTGGCATGAAACAATGATGAATATTTACCAAATTTTAGAGGAGTGAAGGTGAGACTCAACTCTATAATTTTCTTTAGAAAAATTTGTGATTCATTGAGAAATGGGCCAACGTTGGCGACTACGATGCTCACTTTCTTTGGCGATGACCGATCAATGCCGGTGACATGGTAAAACTTAGTGAAAAACATGCCTTAGGTGTATTTTGACGTGATCCATGCCATTGGATTGTCAGATCTTTGATAAGGGATCATTTATCTATTCAATTTGGATGTGAGCAGATCAAGAATTCGTGAGGTGAGATTTATAAGATCTGAACCATCGATTGCGATCCTTGTGACGTGTAGATCATGATCCATGTGAGATATATTGGATCTAAGGCATTTGTGAGATGATATAGCCAATCTTGATCAATGACTAAGATCGATCAATAATTCAAGTATGGAATTGGATCAAATTCGATGATCCATACCATTTAAATAATCTATTGAAGTTATTTAATTATAGTTTCTAATTGATCGTTCAACTTGGGATAATCAGGTGGATGATCATTATCAGATTGCTATGAATAGTACAGATCAAGCACCTTTGAGGAGATTAATTGATTATTCGACCAACTAAGTAGTTAGATGTCCTTTAGATTGACTTATATAGGGTAAGATTACCATCCTAACTATTTGATTTGGTTGATTTGGTTGTAATTAGATAAGATTGTGCATGAATTGAATGTAGTAGTGCCCAATTAGCTAATTAAATGATAAATTATCTGAGATTGAACTGATCTGAGTTTAATAATCCCGTAATATTCTATGATGTAATTAAGAGAGGAACCCAATGGTCACTGCTGGGCCTAGATTAGCATAATCTAAATTATTAGCTGATTAAGGTAGACCCACTTTGAGATCCCATGGCTATAAACCATTGGATTGTATTGAAACATGATATATAGAGATATGAAAATATAATGTTGTTTTATAATTAAGAATCCAACTTAGATAACTTGAATTCTAAGTGAGACCTAGATGTGATATGTATCCAGGTAGTGAGACTAAGGCAGACTAAGCTAGACAAGAGTGATTGATTTAAGAGGTACAGATGAGTGATTCTTTGTCTAAAGTAGATGATGATAGTTAATAATGGCCATATTATTTTGAGATTATAGATTTTCATCTCATCATCTCTATGATTATAGATGAATCCTATGTATATATTATTGTATCGTGATTCTTATTAAGATATTTGTCTTTTTTGTAATTGATACATGCATGTGTGATTTCATTGATCATCTTTTTCCACGAAAGCTCCCATGACATGTGAAGTTATTAGAGGGTGATTTAATTCATTGTTACATGTTGAGGCACTTGGATGCCCTTTTTTATTGCTAGTTTTACCATGCATTTGGTGAAGGAGACTTGGTGGCTAGTCCTTGAGAGGTTAACCCTAGGATGAGGGGTAGTGCCTTAGGATGGTGAAACATAAGTACTCTTGGATTTTATTATTCACCAAAGGATTTCATTCTATTTCTTGAATTTGAGTTGTTAGATGATTTTCGTATTTTACAGATTTATGAAGGATGTTCATCGTAGAAGGGTGAACATCATAGGGAGTGGGGTCATGGGTAGTCCACGCTACAGTCCATCAGTCTCCCATGCATGATGGATGCTTTGTCTCACGTTTTGGTGTCAATGTGGAGCGACAATTGCTAGACCCAAGAGTTTGTTACCATTGCAGCATAGTAGTCCATGTACTTCTTAATGATTGATTTTATCATATTGCTAGAAAGCGCACCAAGATGGATATTCCCTATGTACCCACAGTGTGATGATGCATGGAGGATTGGTATGAGTACTCATGACTAGACAAACGAGTGTGTGGTACACATGTGGGATTCTCATGTTAGGGTACCCCACATTGATGATGTTCTTATTTGTTGAGATATTCCTTGTGTATTTGATGTATTGCATTGATGTGATTTTGACACTCTTGGGACTCGTGTGAGGGTACCCTTGATGATGATATGCATATTTATTGATGTATTCTATAAGCTTTTGATGCTTTGTATTGATGTGATTTTTGCATATTTATGAGCCTTAGACACTCATTGGTTTGACATGTTTTAAGACATGTGGTTGCTATGAGTTACATTGATTTGATATTGTGATTTGATGAGCTTCCAACACTTTGTTTTCTTGGCATGTTTGGAACATGTAGGTGGCTTGGATTCATTGTTTTGTTTTCAGTGTTATTATGGTCTTTGATGCCTTGAAGCTTATTTAGTTGCTTTGGATGTTAATTATGTTGTACTTCATTATCATTTATTCTCATATTTGAGATCATACTAGAAATGTTTTCAAGTGATTGATATTTTATCACATGCCTTGAAATTTGATGTATGATCTTTTCATACTATGATAAATGCTTATTATCATTATTATTGTCGTCACCTACATAAGCATAGCTTGTTGTGGCATTGTGATATTTTTGTAAATGATTGAGGTATATGGTTTTAGTTTACCTTTAAGGTAGTTGGTTTTAATTTACAGTTGAGGTATATGTTTTTATTGAGAATTATAATTGATTTGGATGGATAAGTATGAAGTCTGACCTAAGTGGTGTGTTTATGTTTGTTGTATTTATCAGGTGTTATTATATCGCATATGTTATATGTGATGGTCCAAAATATAGAGGAGACTGTCGAATTTTCAATAGAAATGGGAACATCATTTCACTATTAAATCCATGATGTTGTGATTGTATGATTTCCAAGGTTGTAAAATGAATGCTTTTATTCAAGTTTTCCATTTCAGTCAATTTTAAAATTGAAAGTTTTCAAACAAGGATCCCAACTTTTAAAAAATTGGTATTATATGTTGTGTAAAACTCGAGGTGTCATAAGTTGTCTATTTGGACCTTACAGCATTAAAATATCTTCTTTTAAAGAAGAAAACCAAACCTACCGATGCTGATTTGATGGATACTGTTGCTATAAGAATTTGATCTTGAAATTTGGAATAAGAAAGGTTTAAAAAGTGTTGTAGCAGACCACTTATCCTGACTAGTTGTGGAATCTACTAGTGAGAATATGTCTATAATAATAAAAAATTGAGATGAACAAATTGTTGCACATTTTCTCATTTCCTTTGTATGTAGATATAGTCAATTACCTTGTCACTAGTCAAATGCCAAATCATTGGTCTAAAGAAGATAGGACATGATTGATTGCCGAGGTTAAACACTTTACTTGAGACGATCTATACTTGTTTAAGTACTATCCTAATCAAGTTATTAAGAGATGTATACTAGACAATTAACATCATAATATCATTTCCTTTTGTCATGATTGAGAGTTGTTCAATTTTGTACAAAAAGTACCCAATTAGTAGCCCATTTGTTTGTAAATTATAGGAATAATTCTAGTGTTTTTCCAAAAATTCATTACACATGGATTTCTAACCTAATAATTAAAAAGTTTGATATTCTCTATGTTCAAAGCTAATCTAGAGCAAGTATGAGAATTTTTTTAATTTTTTGGGATTTAATTAGGATTTTTCATCTTTTGTGGGTGTTTAGATGATATTCCAATAGCCGAGATCAAGTAAGATAAGATTTGATGATCAAGATTGAAAGAAGGCCAAAGGCCTCAAATTCAACATTTTAAAGTTAAATCAAGATTTAATATTATCTTAGGGTAAGTAAAGAAAGCAATTGGAAGCATCAAAGGCGACCAAAATGATCCATTCAAAAAGCCATATATTTTCATCACCTTTGCATGAGAATTGATGCCATGCATGAGGTTTCCTAGTCCAACTAAGAAAACTAAGGAAGCTAAGCCATTCAAGTTTGAAGCCAAGGGAGTTAGCCACTCAAGCCACTAAGGAATGAGCTATCAAGCAACATGGGACCCATGCCACATGGAGTCAAACGATTGGAGGATCAAGCTAAGTAATTATGTCATACCAAAAGTGTGATTTTTGTGGGATAATTAGAAAGTTTTAAGAGATATTTGTAAAAGGTAAGATGATCAAGCATAGTGGACCAATCAAAAGAGAAATCCCACTTTTCACTTTTCATCCTTTCCACCCCAATTGGGGTTCCTCAATTTTTTATTAAGGAGGGATCTCCTTCCGAAAAAGATATTGCATCCCCTGAGCTTAGTTGTCATATTAAGTGGTTTTGTAAGTAGGAAACCCCTAGATCTATTTTAAATCAAAGCACATCAAAAGCCCTAAATCATTCTTCATATTTTATACCTTTTCTTTTCTTATTTTCTCTCTCCTAACTAAACACCACCATCCACCCAATTAGAAGGGAAGGAGTTCCAAACCTCCTTCCTAAGAAGGTGACGCCACCCCCCTTTCTAATTTACATGGCAGCCACCTTACCTCACCATGATGTCACCTTGTGCCTTATTCCTCCACCTAAATTTCCTCATTGAAACCCTATATCTAAATCCCACTATACATTCTTAGATTAAGCCATCACTAAAATGAAACCAGCCATCTATAAAAGCCCCATAATTTCCACATTTTTTCTAAGTAGAGGATTGGTGACAAAATATTGAAAATTGGACTCTATCTTGTTGATTCTTGGAGCTTTGGACTTTGCCCTTCTTTTGGGATGTTTTTTCTTAGGATTCTTAAGTATTTTCCTTTTCTTTGCACTTCAATTCTAGGTTAGTAGTTTGCTTTACATTATCACTTTTAGAGGTTGTTTTGTTTCTCAAGTTTCATACCCATAATTCCTCCTAGTTTTCCCATAAAATTTTGCTTCCATCTTCTTAATTTTCTTTCTTATTCATCAAAGATCTATGTTATTTCTCCTCCAGGAATGGCCACCAAGATAAGGAAAAGCATGAATCCTTGATTTCCATTTTTGAATTCCACATTTTTTACTTCAAATTGAAACTAGTTCTAGGCATCTTATGCCTTAACTAGCCCCATCATTCCAGCCATCTTTCTCTTGAATTCTCTTTTGGATTTCATCTGTATGTTATCTTAGTTTAGATTGAGATCATTAGAATGTGTTTTTTATTTGATGTGAATCACATTTTAGGGTCTTAGAAAGTGCGCAATTTTCAAATTATTGATACATGTTCTTACTCACGATAATTTGATGTATTTGACAATCAATCAATAAATTTTCTTAAAGATTCTTGCTCATACTTGATTCTAGTAGATATGTACTTTAGATATTGAATGTTATCTTGAAAAAAAATTTCTAGTCCAATTGCTTTTTATGCTTGATTTGATTTGATTTTCTTAAGTGTTTGAAACCTAGAATTTTTTCATTCAATCCTCATGCTTAATTTCCAGCACCTCATTCATCATACTTGATTCATTCCTTAGGAAGCCATTTAGATTTTTAGGTTGATTATTAAGTAACATGATTATATTGCATGTTAGTTAGTCTTTGATTCAATGATTTTGGCCATTTTGTAACCCATGAACTACACGGACCATCTTAGGGATCATGCATATGGAACTTTGGTGAGTCCTCTATAAGCCTTGTTTTGTTTGGTTGTTTAATCTTGGTTTAGCTTAATTTTTTAGTTTTTTTTATCTGAATATAGTTTCATAAAATTTTCTTTTTGAGTTTTAGAAAGCTCCATTTTTAGAAAGTTTAGCTTTAGGAAAGTAATAAACTAGGAAAGTTTCCTTTTCAGTAAGCTTCTTTATGTTAAGTTGCTTAGTTCAACTTATTCTAGTTTTGCATTAGTTTCTTTTATTTGAATGCATGTTAGTTAGATAAGTTTCTAATTCTATTGTTTAGTTTTTTAGCAAGTTTCTTTTATTTGTAATTTTTAGTTTCATGTGCATTTCCTTCTTTTTTTTGTCATTTAAATTCCTAGTGTAATTTAAAACCCATTTCTCTTTAAGATAAGCAACTTAAGTAGAATCCAATCAATGGACAATTCTATGACATTCCTCATGGGATAGCAACTTAAGTAGGATCTAATCAGTTGACCATTATATGAGATTCCTCATGCGATCAACGTCTCTTGCATGCAATTATTTCTATGATTCGTGTGCTTGCAAGTAATTTTAAAGCTACATTAAGCTTTTGGCATTGTTGTCAGGGAATTGCAATAGATTTGTGGTTTGGCTTTTTGTTTAGATTGTTTATCTTTAGTCATAGTTTTAGGTTGTATTACATTAGGATTTTTGCTTTGTTCTTGTATATTTTGATAATTCCTCAAAGGTTGACATATCTTACTTGTTTTATGTGAGTAGAATTTGGAAAAAGGAGTGGGGGAGATCTTATGGGCCATAGCTAGATAAATGTAATTAGGATTTTGTTATATCTTAGATTAGGTTTTCTATTGAACTTGAAGTGAGGCCCCATTGTAATTTGCAATTATTTGTTTCATTTTAAATGGGTTGTAATAATATAGGGTAGGTGTGGGGTATCGTATGACACACTCAATCTTCATTAGATATCCCATTGTAAGCTTCTCTCACTCTATTTTATTTTCTTAGGGTAGTTGCATTTAGTGTAGTTTGTGTATTTGGTTGATAGTGTAATTCATATAGCTTGGGATCATTCATAATACTTGTTTCATCTTATTTAGGGTTGTTGCATTAGTTGTGCACTTATCTAACACTTAGTTAGATAGTATATAGGTAAACATTAGTTTCCTTTCCTTCTATTGCATTACATGTTTGTTGCTTTATAGTGGATGTTCACATTGATAGAAAGGTTCTCGCAGGAACCCTCATAAGATAAGGATTGGATTTCATCACCAAATACTTGGCCCACCTAGGTAATCACTCAATTTCCCTCTGTGCTTGTGATTCCAATTGTTAATCTTAATTTAAATCAAGTAACAAGAGACCTAGGGTTTTGAGCTCATAGGACCCTTTTTGAATAAGGTGATCTATTGCCACTCTAGTGGCTCTTGAACTTTGTGTTTATAGTGTGTATCCAAAATCCAAGTGATTTTCCCATGCCTTATTTTGATGGTTGTTAAGGTCTAAATGCCTCCTTCAATGAGAATTGTATCAACCATCTTGGGCAAGACCTAATTGGTTTGTGATAATCATGTATGGATGAAATAAGGAGCTGTCTAGCTTTAGGTTAAAAGCTATAACCTCATACATTAACCAAGATCATCAGTTCAAGCTTGTTAGCATTAGGATTCTTGGCATATCATTTAGAATTAGGAGTCATGTCTAGAGTTTGGTCGAATCATTTAAATAGTTTTTCATTTTAGTGCATGTAAGGTCATCAATCTTAGAAGAATGTGATATCAACATTTGATCCTAAATTGAATGTAAGCACATGCTAGGGGTTAGAAATCCAATTCCTAATGCCATGGCTAAACCACAGGCAGAAGTTGAGTGCAAGGATATTAGAGATTTCTATGTACCACTCCAGTTAAATACTCCATCATGCATCACCTTACCACCCGTCATTGTAGACCATTTTGAACTTAAACCTAGAGTCATTCATCTTCTCCCTATATTCAATGATCATGAGAGAGAGAGAGAGAGAGAGAGAGAGAGAGAGAGAGAGAGAGAGAGAGAGAGAGAGAGAGAGGATACATAGCAACATATCAAGGAATTCCTTAATATTTGTACTACATTAAAATTCTAAAATTTTCAGATCATTCTATTAGGCTAAGGTTGTTCCCCTTCTCATTAAAAAATAAGGCCTAATCTTGGCTAAATTGATGAATCGACAAAAACCTTCTACCAATCATAGAATAAGATTTGACATAATATAAATAACAATTATGAAACTATTGCCATGATAGAAATGTAAATAAGTTAGATGGCAGCTACCTAGAATGAAAGAGGAAAAGGACAATTCCCTAATTGCCAATCCCAAACCCTAATGACTAGTTTGAAAAAGGGTCACCTTCAAATTCCCTAATCGCCAATCCCATGAGCAAGCGAAGTCCATAACTACCCTTAGGAGTGGCCTTAAGGTTGATGACAAAGTCAGGAAAATTTAGGAAAGCTTAGCAAAGGAAGAACTAGTTAAAACATAGGAGGGAGAAGAGACAAAAATTTCATATTCCATCTGAGCCTATAGTGGAGGGACCATATGCTCCCAAACCTCCATTCCCTCATTTACTCAACTAGCCTAAGAGAGGAAAAAATTTCAATGATATAATGAATGCATTCAAGCATGTGCAAATTAATGTCCCATTACTAAACATTATTAAGGATATTCCTACTTTTGACAAGTTTTCTAAAGAACTCTAAACACAAAAGCGAAAGCTTAATGTGCAATAGAAAGCCTTCCTCACTGAGTAGGTGAGCTCTTTAATCTAATGCTAAACCCCTCCTAAGTTTAGCCACCCTGGGTGTCCTACTGTTCTAATTGATAGGTCACTACTTGATTTAAGGCTAGTGTTAACCTATTCTAATTGTCTATCTATGAGTAACTAGGGCTCAGTGACCTTCATGCAACCAATACCCCTTTGTAGTTAGCAAATAGATCAGTGAAGATTCCACATGGTATGGTTGAGGATGTTCCAATATAGGTGGACAAGTTTTACTTTCCTACAGATTTCATTATCTTGGATACTCAGCCTGTGTCACACCTCATTAGTCAGATTCTTGTAATTCTTGAATGTCTATTTTTAGTAATGTCCAATTCTATCATCAACTATAGGAATGTTGTGATGATTTATCCTTTGGAAGTATGAAAGTCAAGCTCAATGTTTTTAATGTCGATCATCAGCATCTAGACCTAGATGATTCTTGTGTGGTAAATTTAATTGAAGGTCTACTTCAAAATGCTAGTCCACCATTATTTATCTTAAACCCACTTGAGGCATGTCTAGCACATTTTAACTATAATGTTATAAACAACTCTATTGATAAGGTGAATAATCCTTTAGATGATGAGCCTATTATGGATATGTCTAAATGGGCCCTCACATGGAACCACTTCATCCATCAGAAGCTGTACCTATACCTTCTATAAAAAACCACCCACATTAGTCTTAAAGCATTTACTTTAAAATTTGAAATTTCCTTACTTAGGACTAGATGAAACCTTACCTTCAATCATATCCTCATATCTAAATAAAGAATGAGAAGGTAAACTTCTTGATTTTCTTAGAGAACATAAGATAGCCTTAGGGTGCACGATAGTCAATGCTAAAGGTATTAGGCCTATTGTGTGCATGCATAGATTCAACTAGAAGAAAATTACAAACCATCTAAGGAAACACAAAGGATATTAAACCTAAACATTAATAAGGTAGTGAGTGAGGAAGTGGTCAAACTCCTAGATGTTGATGTCATTTACTCTATTTTTGGCAACACTTAAATAATCAAAGTTTAGGTTGTCTCCAAGAAGTCTAGAGTCATGGTAGTCCAAAATGAGGATGAGTTAGTTCCCACTTGCATGACCACCAGGTGGTAAGTTTGTATAGATTACTAAAAAATGAACTTGGCCACAAGGAAAGACCATTTTCATCTTCTATTTATAGATCAAACACTAAAAAGGTTAGCTGGCCATAGTTATTACTACTTTCTTAGTGGATACTCTGGTTATAACTAAATCCCTATAGCACTTGAGGACTAGGAGAAGACTACCTTCACTTGCTCTCTTGGGACCTTCTCTTATCATCATATGCCTTTTCGACTTTATAATGCTCTAACTTATTTTCAAAGGTGTAAGTTGTGCATATTTTTAGATATGATGGAGAGGCTCTTAGAAGTGTTTATGGATGATTTTTTAGTGTTTGGTTCTTCATTTGATGAATGCATGCACCATTTAAAACTTGTCCTTACTAGGTGATAGGAAAAGAATTTAGTGTTGAAGTGGGAAAACTATCATTTTATGGTTCAAAGTGGCATTGTTCTAAGCCACATGATATCACATAATGGTATAGACATAGACAAAGCCAAAGTGGCTTTAATCTCTAACCTTCCTCCTCCAAGGACGGTGAAGCAAATCTGCTCAATTTTAGGCTTTATATAAGATTCATCAAGGACTTTAGTAAAATTGCAAAGCCTCTATATAGTTTACTTACAAAGAGGCATCTTTTGACTTTGATGATGGATGCATGAAAGTATTTGAGTGCTTAAAAGGATAAGTTGACTTTTAGCAATTATTATTCAATCACCAGATTGGAGTGCACTATTTGAGCTAATGTATAATGCTTCAGACCATGTGATTGGAGCTGTGTTGGGGCAGCATATTGATAAACTTTCCCACATGATATATTATGCTAACAAGACACTCAATGACACCCAACTTATTTATTCCACTATAGAAAAAGAGTTGGTGGTAGTTGTTTTTGTGCTGGATAAGTTTAGATCTTACTTGCTAGGATTTAAGGTTATAGTATACTCAGATCATGCAGCTTTAAAATATCTTCTTTGTAAGAATGATGCCAAGCCTAGGCTGATCTAATGGTTACTATTACTATAAGAATTTAATTTTGAAATACAGGATAAGAAAGGTTCCAAAAATGTTGTAGCAAACCAGTTATCCATGCTAATTATGGGGTCTACTAGCAAAAATGTTCCATAATAAAAACCTTTCTATATGAGCAGATTTTGCACATTTCTTGGTTGCCTTGGTATGCAAATATAGTAAATTATTTGGTCACAACCCACATGCCTAATCACTTTTCTAAACAAGATAGGAAAAGATTTATCACTGAAGTTAAACACTTTACATGGGACGATCCATACTTATTTAAGTGCTATCCTGATCAGGTCATTTGGAGATGTGTACCAGATATTGAACATCATAAGGTCATATCCTTTTTTCACAACCATGCATTGGTGGGCCATTTTAGTTCTAGAAAGATAGGTGTAAAGGTATTACAGTGTGGTTTTTATTAGCCACTATTTTCAAGGATTCACATACTTATTGCATAGCATGTGCTAGATGTCAACAGTGAAGGAGCACAGGAAAAAGAAATATGATGCCTTTGAACCTTATCTTGATCATTGACCCTTTTGATGTTTGGGCATTGATTTTATGGGACCTTTTTCTTAACCCTTTTTATATTATCTATACATCCTTATGGGGTTGGACTATGTGTCTAAATGGGTAGCAGCTATACCATGCAAGATCAATGACCACAAGGTGATGGTCAAGTTCTTAAAAGAACATATATTTGCACACTTTAGTACTCTTAGGGCAATAATTAGTGATAGGGGTAAACATGTTTGTAATAGGGTATTTGAGAACCTAATGATGAAATATGGTGTTAACCATAATATAGCTACCCCTTATCATTCACAAATGAGTGGACAAGTAAAAGTGTAAAATAGGGAGATAAAGCAAATTTTAGAAAAGACAGTCAATCCGAATTGGAAAGACTAGTCTCAGAGGCTTAGTGACACTTCATGGGCCTATCGTACTACATATAAGATACCTATAGGCATGTCACCCTACTGCTTGGTCTATGGAAAGGCTTGCTACCTACTAGCAGAACTTGATCATAAATCATATTGGGCCATTAAAAGGCTCAATTTTGGCCTAGATACTGCTGGAACCCATAGGAAACTCCAACTCAATGAGTTGGATGAGTTGAGGAAAGATGCATATGAGTCTGCAAAGCTATACAAAGACTGCATGAAGAGCAATCATGATAAGCAGATCTTAAGAAAGTCCTTCACCCCAGGAAAATAAGTCCTTTTGCATAATCTATATTGCATCTATTTCCAGGAAAACTTAGATCACGATGAACTAGAAGCTACATAGTACATATTGCATATCCTCACAAGGGTGTCAAGATAGAAAAGGATGGAGATATCTCCAAAGTGAATGGGCAAAGGTTAAAACCCTACTAAGAGTTGGTAAACCTAAAGTGGAAGAAACATCACTTGAGGAACTAGTATATTAGGACCAGCCTTAGTGTCGCATAACACCTGCGTGCACGTCATGAGCTACATTCATCGCTATCATTGTATGGAGTGTCTGGCTAAAAACATTAAACTTAATGCTCAATCTAGGAGGCAACCTAGGGTTTTTACAGTCTCACTATTCTACATCACTCATTTATCATATGTGTCCTATCTTTCAAAACATTGGGGACAATGTTTAATTGAAGTTGGGGCATAGATATGCATGAGATTTTGAGTTTTTCTTAAAGAGAGAGAGAGAGAGAGAGAGAGTTTTTAGGTCAAAGTTCCTTTACTGTGATGAGAATTGGATTTTTAGAAGCTTAGTATTTTCACTAATTTAATTTATTAATAGAAATGCATATGGTTAATTTTGCATTTTATTCATGTCCTAAAGTGTTTTATGAAAGTTAAGTCTTGAAATATACTTATACAATGCATAGTCTAGACTAATAGATGGTTATAACTTAGAGACCCTAAGGAAATCAATGGAGACGTATATACCCAAGTGAGTTTTACAAACTATACTTTTGAGGGATATATCTAATTCCATATTTTCTTTAGTGGACATTACTTTGAAAGGTTCTAGTATCTTTGTTTTGGTCAAAATTCCAGGAACTTAAAAGTGTACTAACTTTGTTACCTGGATATTTATTGAATTTGATAGGCTTTAAGAAAGCTAGGAAATGATATAGGTCATCCTTGTTACAGTCTAGAGATATAAAGCCTACCTAAATACTATATCACTAATTTAGACCTCTGAGCCTCTTAGTAATCCTTTTCTTTTCAAAATCCCATTTGCCTTAACCCAAAAACCCAATAAGAAGACTATCCAATATCCATTACCTATCTTTCAAAATTGAGTAGAGATGGTAGAAATACTAAGAAATGAAAAATATTGAAAGCGTCTATAAAGAAAGTATTCTTTCTCTGAAATACTAAGAAAAAGAGTATTATTAGAAAAATAAGAAAAGAGAAAGAAAAATACAAAAGGGATATTCACTTCAATATAGTCAAAGTAGAAAATTTGTCATTCATCAATTGAAGACCTCTACTTAGATTTTGATTATTTTGATTATTACTTGAAATTTTCCACATGTGTCCATGCATGTAATGTAGTTGTTTTAAATACTTCCAATTCTTGTATACCTAGTGTTTAGTAAAATACCTAACTTAATCTTTTCATTTCTATCAAGTCTCCACACACAGATTTGCTTCAATTTTTAGTGACAATGGACAAATATGCTTGGATGATTGTGACAAGAATATCAAAAGAATATGAAGAGGGAATACAAAATTTCTTAGAGTTCAAGCTTGAAAAAAGTAACTATAGGGGTGTTGAGAGAACACTTGTGCTTCAATGGAATTGATGAAAGCTATCACCCATGCTTTTTACTGTAGAGCAGAAGAAACTACTATAAGAGGCTACACTATCACCTATCTCTTGCCCTTTACTGTTGTATTGGATAGTTTCTTTAATTCCCTTAGACTTTATCTTGATAACCTTTCCATTGTTGTTTGCCTTCTTTCCTTTCTCTTTTAAGTAGTGCTCATGTTGGCCTCTTGTTCGTGCTCTTCATTTTGATGTTCTTCTTGTTCCATCGTTACTACAAAGAAGAACACAATGATATACAAAAAGGACATGTAATTCATTTAAAGAAAACAAACCAACATGACATATGTGGCGAACAAACCAAAAGTAAATCACATAAAGGATGCATGAAAATATAAACCTGCCTAGTATAGATATTTCTAAAATTAAACTTACTAAAAACTAAACCTAGAAATTAACTAAAGTACTATTTTGAAGCTGCAACAACTTTAAGCAATGAAATCTAAACCTAACATAGCATGCCATTAAACTTATCAATGAAGGGCAACCTCTAAATATGTACTAACGATACAAATAAAATATGCAATTAAAACATATGAGAAGTTCAAATGCGATGCATGTATCATAGAAAATGATAACTTCCAAGTAATTCTGAAGTTCAAAGCACAACATAAAAGAGCCATCATGAAATGGAGTTATTCATTACACACACACCTATCTTTTGTTCTTATGCATAATTCCTTGTACTCACACCCATCTTTTATTCTTAAACATGGCTATGTGAAATAGAGTTATTCATTTGGAGGATAGAAATGGAGGAAATAGAGTAGAAAATCTCCTCCTGGGTATCTTTTTAGCATTTTAATTTTAATTTGTCTTCATTCTCTTATTCCATCTTTTAATTACTTCTAGGTTTTTGCCTGCATGTAGAATAAGAATTAGGATTTTAATTTGGGGTAGACTCTAGTAAAATTTATACAGGTATTTCTAAAGTAAGAACCCTAATTCCAAAATTATATTAGGCATAAGAATTGAATTCCATAGGGAATTCAATGCTCACTCCTAGAAGAGAAAACCTCTTTTTACTCTACTTTTCATCCTCTTTCTTATATTTAAAAATAAAATAGAATTTTGAACTAGAATTCCTTCCTATTGGAATATCTAGATGGGTTTTCAAATGGAATTCCTATTATATTTTCTAAATTGGGCATAAAAATTCCCTCTTTCTTTTTTCTAAAGTATAGAGGATTAGCTAAACTTATAATCCTTCCTTAATGACAAGGGGGCTTCTTAACCCTAGAAGAAAGGGATTGTTTTCTTTAAAGATAATTTCACAAGATTTTTTTTTCAATTTTAATTTCTATTTATTTTTTATTTTTTTCACTCTATCTCTTTGAATCGTAGGATAATATCCTAGGATTCCTAATAGAAAATTATGTATTTCTAAGGTTCTAGCATGGTTGGTTCATTTTTATAAAAGTTGAAATTCAAGGATGGAAAATCTTAACTTTCTAAGGAGATCCTCTAGAGCTTTATACAACTTTTTTTCATTTACTTGAATTTACATTTTCTAAGAGTGGGCTTGGAAAGACAAACCCATTCTCATGGTCTTTTCTTTGAAAGAACTATTTTAAGAGTAAAAAACTTTTAAGGTAAGTGTCTAGCACGATGTATGTAATGACTTTACCTAAACTAGAAGAGAAACTACAAGTTTTATTTTCATTAGATAAGGCGAAGAAAGAAAATTTTTGTTTCCATCACATTTGATGAGAAACATCTGCTTTTGAAAAAAATAAAAATAAAAAGAATCTCTCTCTCTCTCTCTCTCTCTCTCTCTCTCTCTCTCTCTCTCTCTCTCTCTCTCTCTCTCTCTCTCTCTCTCTCTCTCTCTCTCTCTCTCTCTTCTTAAGCATCCTATAATGCTACTTAGAATAGTTAAAAGGCATATTTCATTCACTTTCATGTTTCAAATCATTGGTCATCAATTTTCAATTGTCAAGTTCCTAGTTAGTTGTAATTAAGTTTCCAATTCTACCATTTATTGTGCTTAAATTCTTAGTGAGTTTCTCGTTCTTAATATCTCTTGTCTCTTATCATTCCAATGTAACTAGTTTCTACTAAAAGTATTCTCATATTTCCATTGTATGTGTTTAATTCCATGATTAATTCATAGTCAATGAACATTTTTTTATCCATTTGCATGTATTGATTTAGTTCTTTGCTTATGGTTAATGAATGTCTGGCTTAAATCTATTCTAAGCTTTAGTTTAGAGCATGCTTCTAATTCAAGTTATTGTTTGCATTCTAAATTTATTCTAGCCTTTAAAAATCGATAGAGAAGATTCTACCATTTTTTCTCTAATAGAGCTTAATCATTCTTAATTGGGTTTAGTTTTCATTTTCATGCATAGCCAAAGATCATATCTTTAGTCTCTTTCCTGTTTCATATATTCTTATATATCATGTAATTCATTTGTAGAGCATATTTCCAATCTTCATTTGAATGCATATTAGTAACTACCTTTTATTTTGTTTATTATGTTGATGTGAATGTGTGTGATCTTCTTCTTTGAATGACTTATTTTAAATGTTTTTTACTATCTAAATTATACTTAATTCTCTCAATTTATTAACATTTAATGCATTTTTTGATGCTATTTGGACTCTTTAAATGTTATAAATGTTAGATATACAAACTTTCTCACATCTATAGGTAGTCAAAGAGCAAATCATATTCTAAGTGCTTCAATATCAACTATGTTTATGTATAAGTTTCAATCCAAAAGGGTAGTCCACACTCTCTTCTTTGGGTCTTACAACTAGTGCAACATTTAGCCATTCAAATCTTTTCTTTGATCAATAAAAAGTGTAATTATTTAGTAACGAAGTTCCGCATGCTAATAAGAACACTAAATATCACATTAAACTTAGTGAAAGTTAAGTGCCTAGCTTAGATCAAACACAAGAAATCAATTTATCATATGGGTTCCACAGATTCTACCTCAACTTAGGGATCTCCAAATGATTTTCATCAACAAATGGGTTGGATTGATTGTCATTTTCCAACAATGATCTTTGAGTCAATCAAGCATCTGTCCCTTCTCCAATTGACTGGCAAAAACAACATCGATTACCTAGCATTGGTTCCTCCTTTCTCTTCCTCTTTTTCTTCTCCTCTACTTCTCCCCCTTCTTCTTCTTCCTCTTTTTCTTCTATTTTGTCTTCTCTCACCATCAAGTAAGTTTGGGCATCATTAGCATGGAAAGTCGTTGGTAGCCTATATCCCCCTCTTTCTCTTTTTCTCCTTCTACCCCTTCTTCTTCCTCCTCTTTTTCTTCTCCTCTTTCTTCCCTAACCATCAGGTGGGGTTGGGGGTCATCAACGTGAAAAGTCACCGATGGCTTAGATCCACCCTTGTTCTCCTCCTCTCTTCCTCTCTTTCCCCCTACTTCTTCTTCATCTTTTTCTTCTCCTCTTTATTTTCCTCCTTCTTCTCTAACTGTCGTATTTCCTCTCCTATGAGTTTGGACATCATCGGTGTGGAATGTCACTGGCAGCCTGGATCCTCCCTCTTTCTCCTACTCTCTTCTTTTCCTTCTCCCCCTTCTTCTTCCTCCTCCTTACTCATCCTCTCCCCTCTCTTGTCTCTCCTTTCTTCTCTTCAATAAGCTCTACTAAGGTTTCCTCTTTTTGGGTTTTGGACAACATACCTTGGTCTATTCTCTTTCTGTCAATTAATGACTTAGGTGGGAAAGGGGTGCCATTATCAAAATGGCTAGCACCTTTAGTTATTTAATAATTTAATTTTGGGTAATTTTAAACTTGAAAATTATAATGTTTTTACTATTTGGCACATTAATATAGTTAATTATAATAAAAAATAGATGAAAGCTACTCAAATCTCAAATTTCTGCAATGGGGCCCATTATGTTTAATTACCAAATTACCCTTTTCAAGAAAAATCAAAACTTATTCATTCAAATTTTGATTTTAGCAAACTTAGTGTCGTTGGAATCATTTTCTAAGAACAATCCTAATATTGACGTTTTAATATTTGAATTGATGTCTAAAAAATTTTACTTTCTAAAACTCTAGAAATTGAGAATTTTAAAATTATTCACTTTTCATTCTTATTTATATAATTCAAAGTTTTTGTAAATTTCTATTTAAAAATCAAATATGTTATATAATGATTAGTGTAAATTTAGTTGATCATTCTTGGTGGTCACATCCTACTTTTCTTACCCTCGAAAGCTACTATTTTAACTATGACATGGGGACCATGAAAATCAATAACAATAGCAAATATGTGAATATAGTTCTAGTTCACAGTTAGGATTTGGATGAGGATAGGTAACTAAGAGTAGAAAATTTGAAGTTGTTTAGTGTAAACGACTTTAAGAGTTTATACTTTTGAAGTTGTTTAGCACTAAACGGCTTCAAAAGTAATAGACTTTTTAAGTCATTTGAACTAAATGGCATTAAAAGTACATAGTTTTAAAGTTGTTTGCACTAAATGACTTTATAAATTTATTTTCAATTGAAATTATATATATTTTATATTAGTACTTTACAATACCTAACACAATTAATACACAATGAAATAGATTTTTTATAATAGTCAACATTGATTCATGCATTCTTTGTACACACATATATAAACACGTGAACAAGAAAATCAAGGTATTTTTTATAATAGCTTCTCATTTATCATCCTTTTATGATATATATATATATATATATAGTCACATATAGCTCACTTATCAATCCATATAGCTCATGACAAAAGAGCTAGTTATAAATTTGGAATTATATTGCAACTCACAAATACAATCCATATATCCCCAACTATAATTTTCAAACCCAAGCACCCTCCTCATCATTATCATGCACATAATCCTCATTCTCACAGAGTACTACTTCAATTGATGGGCTTGTTTTGGTAATACAAGGGTAATTTATTTCAGTATCTCTAGGTCATCTTCATGATAAAAATCCCTCAAAAAGGATAATAAAATAGTTGACCATTTCTCTTATCATGTCCATCTTGCATGTAAAATACTTGTTTTGCTTGAGATGCTAAATAAATTGATCATTTTTATAGCCGATCTTATTGAGCTCAACCAATGTTAATCCAAGGGCATTAGTTTTGATGTTGTCTTTGTTATGTTCCAAAGCCCATATCTCTCATAGAACCCATAACAAATATCAGCTACCACTATTGGCCTATTATCCTTTGAATTAGAAAAGATGTAGCATTGGCAACTAAGCTAACCCCACTATTCTATTGGACTCTTGAGTTCTCACAGTCTTTCATGTAAAACCGATAACCATTGATGGTATATCCAACATATTTTATTACTTTTGGTCATGGTCTCATCATCGTCCAACCCAAGGATTCGAATATACTATTGCCTAATACTTCTTGCTAATCTTCAATCTATGTATACACATATTAAGTAGGATATATGATTATTGCAATTAAGTAAGATTTTAATTGAAGTCCCATTTATTAAAGAGTCTATGGATTGACCCATATTTACTATCTATGCTACAGTAGCCTCGTGCACATGCAGAAGTAATATTTAAAACACCATTACTTGTTATTGTATTTTTCATTTGCCTAAAGTATATATGATTTGTTTATTTGAATTAGGGGATGAATGAGGGGTTGCTAGAGTGTGAAAGTAAATGAGTGTCTATGGAGAAGTTTGGGTGCAGGCACTCGTGAAATTTTTTTTTTATGTTTTTGAATTTTTATATTCAATGTGGATAGTGGAATTTAATGTGGATGTTGTAGTGAATGTCTAGAATGTGGAATGTGGATAAATTTTATTTTTGTTCATGTCTTTGAAGATTGTAAGAATATGAAGATGTGTATATTAAATGTGTATGGAGAAGTGTGGATCCAAGTACTTGGGAAGCTTTTTTCCTATGTCTTTGAATTTTTTTATGTTGGTAGTGGATGTGCATAGATGTTGAATATGGAAGTGCATGTAGATACTATAATTTCTTTTTCCATGTCTTTGAAGATTGTAGGAAGACTGTAATAGTAGGAAGATTGTATATTGTCATTGAATATGTGGGAACATTCTAATAGCAGGTTAATATAGATGTATAGTAGGTAAAAGCAAAAAAAAATTAAGAAGGTTTTAAAGATGGTTTTGGAAATCCATCTTAGAAAGTAGCAACTTTTTTAAGACAGTTATGAGAAACTGTCTTAAGAAGTATGTACTTTTTAAGATGTTTTTCTTGAATTATCTTAAAAGGGATCTATCAAACAATGCAAAACACTAAAAATGCAACAATTATTAATTATGCTTTCTATATGCACTTATACTATCAAACAATGCAAATACAAACCCTAATCTAAGAATTAAAAGGAGTGAGGAAACTTACAGTGGGGTTTTTGATGAAGATCAAGTGTGAACCACCTTATCCTACATTTGCCTATATTATACAATCCTTTATAAATTGAAATGGAAATTGCAAATTACAAAGGGGCCTCACAAGAAGATTCACTCAAAAGAAAAAGGAAAGTCCTATTCTAAGAAAGCATAGAAACTTCTATTTGAATGTGCATGGATATTGATAGTACATATTTGATGTTTCTTTTAGTGGTTTAAGGTTTCAAGCATATTTGGGTTATATTTGAAAATTAAAATTTAATGTTATTGATGTTTGAAATGAATTTATATTAGAGGACTAGTACTGAATGACATAGATAATTATAATGGCTGATCATGATGTAGGACATGTCAGATGTGTAAAAGATGGAAGCACATGGTGTTTTCCCTCACAATCTAATGTAGAAGCACCATCACAATTTCTAAAAACTCTCAAAAATTACAAGGAAAAAGAATATATCAAAATTACTATTCATGTGTTATTGTTTACATGAATTGTAAAAACATGAATAATAACATAATTCACATTACTACTCGTAGCAGGACTGTTTTAGACATTTTTGGATCATTTTGAGTTATTTCTATTTTGGCTTCTTAGTACTTTCTACTTGTATTTTTTTCATTTTGAGTACGAGTTCATATAAGAAGTCTTTTACTAAGGAGTTTCTATTTTATGCAGACTTAGTTTTAGAATGTTTTCTATTTTAATTAAGATTACTTTAGCAATTTTTGTTTTAGAGCTTTTAGGAGCTTTTTACTTGCAACCAATCTTTAGTTTGTTTCTAGTCAGTACAGCTAAGAAAGTCTATAAAAAGCATTGTATTGGGTGTTTGACATTAGGTCTAATGAATGAAATGCTCAGTTTAATTCTTGTCTCTTTCTTCTTTTTTATTTATTGATTCATACCTTTATTACTACTTCATTCTGCATCAAAACTTATGTGCTTTTCAAAATTAAAATAATATTGAACAGAAAGTTAAGAAGTTGTTCATGATTCATATTCATAGCAAAACTCATTATTTACTAAGAGTCTACAACTTAGGTCGTGGTTTGTAAATCTTATCATGTAATAACCCAAACATTTTATGCCCTTTTGACTAAATTTAGAAATCAATGTGGGAATTACTATCCTAAATGTTTTAATTTATATAAAATAGGAAAGAAATAAATTTGTGAGAAATATTTAATCATTAGATGCTACTTGAAAAATGGAATCCAACGCCTCAAAGAACGCCTAAAACGGAGTTCGTACAAAGAGGTTACGGGCGTTTAAAGATTAGGGGCATTTCTGTAATTTATATTAAAAAAGAAAAAGACAGAAAACACAGGGGGCTGTTTTGATAACGACACTCCATCTTCTTCCTCCTCCAACCTTGTCTCCCAATTTTTTCAGAAAATTCCAGCACTGCCTCTGCAAGGCGGTGCCAAGCGAAATGGCTGCACTGCCATTGGCAGCACCGCCTTTCACCCTCTATAAAAAATGCGTTCCCCTCTCCCTCCGATCATCTCTTCTCTTTTTCTTCTCCTGCCAAGCTAGGGTTCCAGAAAACGTCGGAAAACCCTCCATCGGTTTTCCCTGCGAGGGACGGCAATGGCCAAGCCCTTCCTTTAGGCCAGCCATTCCCCCTTTCATTTCCCATTCACATTTTACCACTGGTTTCACCAGAAAAATTGGGTTTTTCCCTTCTTCAAGTTTCCGACGACAAAGGGAGCCACATCACGGAAAAAGGGGGGCCATTTTCTGGCTGCCCAGGCAAACTCATCTCCCTCTCTTCATTTTCCCTTCTTCCTAGCCTAGATCACCACTGGATCTAGTGTTCTTCCGGCCGGGAATTGCTAGAAGAGGGTTGTTCCAAAACCCTCAAACCAAAGGCATCCCAGGGACGCCGCACTTCACGCCCGCCTGGGATGGGTTTCGGGCATGCGACAGTGAGTGCACGGTCCATGCTACGGCATTCGGGTGCGGGCAACGTGGGGCACGGGTCCTGGTTCGACCGAGATGCACGGGGCATTCCGAGAGCCGAGAAGCACAAGCCTGGCGCTGAGGACGCACTCACGCGATGCTCTCTAGAACACGCACTGCAATGCGTAGCTCGGGCGAGCGCATGCACACGTGAGGATGTCGTGGTTCGACCGGGACATGCAGGCATCTTGGGAACCGTGACGGGTAGGGCCGCATAGACGAGTATGGTTCGTCCGTGATCGTGTAATGCTAAAAATGCAGGAGCTGTATGACTCCGATTAACGATCCGAAAGAACCATCGCATCTGTATGAACAATGTAGACTTATTGTGACTATAAAATTAGGATCATAGGACAAATTATAAGGTCAACCATTGACTAGTAGATCCATACACAAGATCTAGTCGGACAATGTATGAAGCAAGGACCTATAGACCCTAAAAGGAAGATCTAGCCATTAATCTAGAGATCTAAAGGGGGATTTATGAATATATGGAAAATGATAAGGACTCCCTGTCATCCATTCGTATCTAGGATGGTATAAAGAAGACCCAGGGTCGGATTGAGTAGTGAAGGATGTGACTCCAGAAAACATTGAGGTAGGTAGTCTGATGCTGCTATGCTTTTCCAAATATACTTGATTTATAGGTAATCTGATACTACTACGTTTTTAAATATATCCCAAACACTAAGTGATTTACTTGCCTTTATGATGGTTTTGAAATATGATATTCTTATACGAGCATACGAAATTGTCTGCATGATTTATAGCATTGAAGCACTTGAACATATCATTGCATTTAGTATGCTTTTATGATGTTCTTATACAAGCATGTTTTGAGAAGTGTAGCCTTGGCCGATGAGGGCGAACTGATGAGGGCGGGCCAGAGAGAGATGACAGGCTTCTAGGCTGGCAGGCTTCTAGGCTGTCAGGCTTCTAGGCAGGGTTATGACTTTGAATGCGATACTAGCATGAGCTGATTTTATGCATTGCATGCATGTTTTGCAAACGATTGCATAAATTGCATTATTTACGATGAATAAGTGCATAGATTGCATGATTTGTGATTATTGAGTTTTGGATAAATGCATAACCTTGAGGGTTACCAAAAGACACTGAGGTGCCCAAAATACACTAGTGAGGCAGTGTGAGGAACCCAAAGAGGACATGATTTTTATATTTTACGGGTTGATAGGCCTGGTGGGCACTATGCTGAGAGGAGGCACGAGGTTGGCCTCCCGACCTCTACCACCAAAAGGGTGGATAGTATCACTGCCAAAAAGGCATTGTCCCTTCCCTGACTGCTGTGGTAAACAGGAACTACCACTGGAGGTGTTCACGGCACCCTTTCGGGGACATCCATAGTCGCCATGGAGGGTATGGTGGATTCCAGCTGTATGCTGAGTATGAGCGTAGTGGCCCTCTAATTTCGGTGTGATTGATATGCATATAGCATTGAGATGGTCATATACGAGTACTTGTGACCAGTTGGCGTGACATGCACACCGAGAGATTTATGTACATGATACTAGCATATGTTTGAATGATGACTATTTTAAGATTTTCATGATTATTCTATTTGATTCGCTGGTTTGATGCATTGGCCAAAATCTTCGTATATGGACCTATTGATTTCTATTTTAGTTGTATTCATATGATGTGATTTGTATACGGATTCCATGATGGACATTGCATCAATAAGCTTATGTTTTATGCATAACTATGCATGCTTACGCAAAATAAATCATTGATGTTTTACATAAAAAGCTCTTGGAACCATGCATGATGCATACCGTGTTTTCAAAATAGTAGTATCAGATCACCTACTGAGTATGGAAAATACTCACCCAACTCTATTATTTTTTAGGATAGCTCTACTCATGAGTAGAAGAAGCATCAGGACCTGTTAGTATTACAATCAAGTAATGAAGAAGAGACAAGTATGAATATAAGTAAATTCTCTACTCCTTTGGACATGTATCTGTATTTATTTACAGTTGGGCTGTGAGCTGTGACTGAATAGACCTGGGAAGACATTTATGAGTACAGAAATTTTCAAAAACTACTATTGGTTGTTGTGAAAGCAAATGACACTCGGGGTTTTCAAAATGAGTTTAAAACAAAAAGTTTTTTCCATTGCATTGCATTGTTTTTCAAATAGGGATCCCGCCTTAGGAATTAATTATTGCATTTGAAAAATGCATGGGAAAACTCGGGTCATCACATATCAAGACATGAAGTCAAATGAAAAAGTTTAAATCTCCCACATGGTAATGAATGTGTTAGTACATGAGTTTGCAAATCTTTAACCAGTTACAACTTAGGTACCCCCTCTCATCTTGTGTGTTAGGTAGAGAATGTAAACACAACTATTATGACTTGACCTTAGCTTGCACACTAATGATGAAAGGAATAGTCAGACACTACCATCGAGAAAATATTTGCATCAGGTTATTGTCTGCTATAAGTAATACCACTCATCGTATCATTAATTTTCTTGATGTGCTCATTGTATCATTATACTAGAAAAGAAGATATTTTCTTCCTAAGAATATGAAAATTTCTTTCACTTTGGTTAAATTTAACTTATGGTTGAAATACAATTATCCTAATAAAAATGTTATACTAAAATAGTTTATGTACTTAATGATACTTTCCTCTTTCTTATCTGAGGTTAAAATAGCTATTCATGTGAATAACTAAGTTCTTTTATCCTTTGGTTCATTAGTTATTTATTTTTAAGAGTGGGATATGGGAGATTGCCTTTTTAAAATGCATTTCCTACATTAGCATCCAATACAAGGTTTCACCTGTGTGTCTGTGTGTGTGTCTGTGTGTGTGTGCGTGTCTGTGTGTGTCTGGAAAAGAAAAAGGAAAGAAGAAGAAACACAGAAGCCTACGTCATGGAGGAAGTTTCAAACTCTCTCTCAAGAGAAATTAATAATAATAATAATAATAATGAAAGCAACTTATGCAAATCATAATAGAACAACGTGGAAATTGATTGATGACATCATACCACAATAGATAAGGTGCTATTGTTTATCATGCTTATTCATCCTGAAGCTCATGCGAAAAACACCCTCACCGCAACTCTCTCCTGGCTATATCTTATTGAAGCCTCCACACCCAAGACAAGACCCCCATATCCCAAACGCTCCAATCCTTGGTTGGGCAAGTAGCATATCTGAACTTTATAGTATGTCTTGTCGGAGAGGCTAGAACCACAAATCCTGTGAAGAACCTTATATCTGCTCCTTCCACTCTGTATGGAACTGCGTCATACAATGTGCTATCAGTATTGTTGGAAAGGGTGGTCTTGATGTTTTGGTTTAGGAGGAAGAGGTTTTGGTGGAAGAACTTGAAAGGGAAAAGGAGTGGAGATGAAAAGTTGAAAAGAAAGAACTTGTAGTCTATTAATTGATTCTTGGATTGATACTAAAGTGTGAGGAGCTACCTCTATTTATACTAGTGGCACATCTCAATCAATGGCTAGGATTGTGCCAAGAAACTTTTAATCCAATGGTTAGTTCTTACCTGTTAGGGTTTAAATTTATAGTATACTCGGATCACGCTACCTTAAAATACCTCCTTTATACAAAGGATGCAATACCTAGGTTGATCTATTGGATACTACTGCTACAAGAGTTTGACTTAGAAATTAGGGATAAGAAAGGTTCAAAGAATATAGTAGTAGATCACTTATCCAGATTAATGGTGGAGCACACTAGCGATCAAGGGCCTATAACTGAGTCATTTCTAGATGACCAGTTATTACATGTCTCCCAGTTACCTTGGTATGGAGATATTGTTAATTATCTCATTACAGGACAAATGCCTTATCAATGGAGTAAACAAAATAAAAAGAGATTTTTAACTGAGGTTAGATATTTTTCTTAGGATGATCCAAGTACTATCCTGACCAAGTAATTAGGAGATGCATACCAGATAGTGAACATAATCAAATCATCTCCTTTTGTCATGATCATGCATGTGGGGGCCATTTCAGCCCTAAAAAGACCGCTACAAAAATTTTATAGTGTGGATTTTATTGACCTACCATAGTTAAGGATGCACATGCTTATTGCAAAGCATGTGTAAGGTGTCAAAGGTTAAGAAGTTTAGGAAGAAGATATATGATGCCCTTAAACCCAATCCTTGTCATAGAACCTTTTAATGTTTGGGGCATAGATTTTATGAGACCTTTTCCTAATTCTTTTGGAAATCTATACATCTTAGTGGGAGTGGACTATGTGTCCAAGTGGGTGGAGGCTATACCATGCAAAACCAATGACCACAAGGTTGTGGTAAAAATTTTAAAAGAAATTATTTTTGCACAATTTGATACTCCTGAAGCCATAATAAGTGATGGGGGAAAACACTTTTGTAATAAGGTATTTGAGAATTTAATGAAAAAATATGGTGTCAAACATAGGATAGCTACCCCATACCACCCTCAAACCAATGGTCAAGTAGAGACATCCAATAGGGAAATAAAGCATATTTTAGAAAAGACGGTCAATCCAAATAGGAAAGACTGGTCTCTGAGACTTACTGATACTTTATGGGCTTATCGTACAACATATAAAATCCCTATAGAAATGTCACCCTACTGCTTGGTCTATGGAAAGGCCTACCACTTACTAGTAGAGTTATAGCACAAGGCATATTGGGCTATCAAAAAGCTCAATTTCAACTTAGATTCTGCTAAGACCAATAAAAAACACCAACTCAGTGAGTTGGAAGAATTGAGGAAAGATGCATATGAGTCTGCATAATTATGCAAAGACCGAATGAAGGCTGTACATGATAGACATGTCTTAAGAAAATCCTTCACAACTGGTCAAAAGGTCTTACTATATAACTATAAATTGCATCTATTCCCAGAAAAATTTAGATCTAGATGGTCCGGACCTTATATAGTTCACACAATCTATCCTCATTAGGCCATCGAGATTGAAAAGGATGAAAAATCCAAAAGGTCAATGGTCAAAGGTTAAAACCTTTCCTAGAACTGCTTGACCCCAAAATTAACGAGACACTTTTAGAGACACCTGAGTATCATGATCCACCTTAGATTACTAATCAAGGAGCCTTGTAGCATATCATCATTGCACTCATCATTATGTCTGGCTGAAGACATTAAACATAATGCTTACTAGGAGGCAACCCAGGGGTTTAGAGTCTACATCACTCAACTTCCATATAGGATCCTATGCTTTTCAAACATTGGGGACAATGTTTCATTTAGGTTATGGGGTGCAGATGCACATAGAGATTTTGAATTTTCTTGAGTTTTCTTTTGAAAAAAAAAAGTTTTTAAGGTAGAGTTCCCTTATTGTGATGAGAATTGGATGTTCAAAACTTAGTAATTCCACTGTTTTCACCTCTTAATTAGTATTTTCATTGTTTTCACCTCTTAATGGGAATGCATATGATTACTTATGCATATCATTCATGTGTTGAAGCATTTTACAAAAGTTAATTCTCAGAAACCATTTACACATAGCACATAATCAAGACTAATATAGAGGTATAACTTAAAGACCTTGAGGAAAGAAAACCAGTGGAGACCTATAATCCAATGAGATTTAAAGACTATTTTCTTTTAAAGAGTTATAAGTAATTCCACAATTTCTTCAACATACATAACTTACTATGACCCTGTTTTCCTTGTTTTGGTTAACTATTAAGAATAAATAGGAGTAACAGCTTTAATTCCAAAAAATTTATTGAATATGATAAGCTTTAGGAAAGTTAGGAAATCATATAGGTCATCATTGCTTAGCCCAGAGACATAGAGACTACCTAGTATATCGTACCACTAGTTAGCCCTTTGAGCCTATTATTAGTAAGCCTTTTTCTTTCTTAACCCCATTCACCTTAAACCAAAATAAACTAGTAAAATAAATAACCACTACCTATCTTCAAAATGAGTAGAGTTAGTAGAAAAAGTGAAAAATAGGACAAAAAGTCAAAGAAGTATGAAAATTAGCTGTCTTTCTTCCAAAGAAGCCAAAAGAAGAAAAAAATTGAAAGAGAAAGACAAACATATGAGGGAAATATTCACTTCAAGTACAAACCCAAAAGAAAAGTTGTCCTAATAGATATTCAGTGAAGACCTCTACTCAATTTTGAACCTTTAAAATCCTGATACCCTTTTTTTCTGAACCTGTCCTAAGCTTGCATTTCATCCTAGTTAAAGACCTATTGATCTTAGGTGGATATACCCTTAAAGAGGAGATAAAAAGAAGGAATAAAGGTAAAAGACCCCTTTTATTCTTGGTGATAACATCCACTCTTATGGATCACTTTCCTTTGTCTCATGAGCGTTCAAAAGATTATGTGAACCATTAGTGTGATGACCCGGGTTTTTCAATACTTTTTTTTTTTTTAAAGGTGGGGTCCCAATTTTTTTATAACCAAAATAGTGAAAAACAATTTCAATCAAATTTCATTTTTAGAAAAATCCCGAGGTCAACCATTGACGTAAAACAAGATTTTTTTTTCCAAGTAAACATGTTTAAAATAGATTTACTATTCCAGGATCATCCAGTCATCATCCACATTCCCATAACAGTATAATCAAGTCCAATAACACATATATACATACACAGTCCTTGTGAAATTAGAACATGCCTCTAAATGAGACTTCTCGATCACTATTCTTCTAACTCCTCATATGTCCTGTCTTTCTTTAATATCTGAGGCATTGCAATAATAACACAATGCCTCAGCAAGCAATGCTTGGTAGGTACATAGACATTTAAAGTATATCAATGGAATAAAATCGAATAATCATATTGATACAATGAGTAAAGCAATTTTCTACAAGAATATACTTATTTTAAGCAATACTAATAAAATCTCAAAACATCATATATAATAAAACATGCATCTCACATATTTAAAACATGATATAATCTCATGTAAATGAGCATTCAATAATAACATGGCACCTTAAGGTACATGGGTCCCACAAGTGTCCCATACACTCGTATCACAGATCATGAGTACTCATATCAAACCTCTAAGTGTCGTCACACACCCAGGCATACCATCACATCTCCATGCTCATCATGCAAGTACACAAAATTAGAGTATTGATCGTCATGCCGCATGGCAACCCTCCAAGGTCTCAACTACTGCCGCTCCCCGTTGACACCATAACAGGAGACTTAGCGTCCGTCCCCATAGAAAGGCCCGGACTGGTAGTGTAGATTATCCATGTTACCAACCCCTACTGAAAGCCATCTACGGGCAGGTGTCTATCATATCACATCACAAATATCGGAGGGTGGGTGGCCGGCCCTCTCTCTCCTAGCATGACATCCACCAGGTGAGAGCACCCGTCATAAAACTCAAAACACAAAATCATGTATGTCGAAAACTAGGAGCACTCGTCGGTTACAATCCCCAAGGCACGCCCCTCATCCTGGGGTTAGCCTCTAAAAGGACCAGCCACCAAGCCTCCACTTTCCTTTCTCATGAAAACTCATCAATTTCAGTGATGCAATAATAAGGAAAGATAATTTTCTAATTGTGCATAAGTAGATAATCTCAATCTCATGAAACCATAGGTCATAATCCATTCAATATATGATTGAAATCAAAGAGCGATCATAACATAAAACTCTAAATCTCACAAAATCATCGATTAATAATAAGTGCAATTTAATCACAATCAATCATGATGCCATGATAATGCAAGATTTTAAAAATCAAAACGAAACATTAAATGTCGTCACCTATCTCAACATGAGATCACCCAACTCAAGCATATAATCCCCTTATCATGTACATTCAGATGTACCTGTTAGTACCACAATACTATTTCGTGTTATTTATTTCATCATAAGGGAATCTATAGTGATCCAACCGTTGGATCATCCTCTAAGATCTCTAATTATGATTTGGTTCTTAATTTAGTCCTATCTCATGTTCATCTATTCGTTCTTATGTGTATCTAACGTTTATACCTTAATCTGACAGTCATATCATCCTCAGATACATAATTTCCCAAGATCTAGTCCAGACCAATGGTCTAAATCAATTTCTAGAGTAGTCATGCTAATATGCCCTTAGAACCCTTATTTATTATCATACTTTATCTCATTGTTCAAGTCTTGAGGCCTGATCACCCTTTGATCAATTGGTTCTAAGTTATTAATTAATATTTTATAATTTAACTAATCTAAAAGTAGTTAAATGTAGGTTTTCAAGCTAAATCTAGGTCCGCGTCGTCAATACGGTCCCAACGGATGTTTCCGCTCGTGATTTAGACCTCTGTAGCTCCCAAAATCAAGTTTTTTGAGAAAAGACTTTCATAAATTAATATATTAATTTATAGGGGTAAGTACGCATGCATCAACTTACACAGGCAGTGCAGTTTGCACCAGCTTACACCAGCGCACTGCGCGCCCAAGACACCCAATGCGTTCCGGACGTCCGGGACAACGCATAAGAGAGTCCCATGGGCATGTGCGATACGCACGTGTGTGACGAAGCACCCGCATGCGCGCGTCCGCGTCTGTGCGTCTCGGTGGGCATCTTGGGCGCACTGTCCATTGGGGACGATGAACCCAAGCCGTCCACCTTGTTTTGCCTTGATTAGAGCCCCAGAAGCTCCAATTTTTTATCTGTTTTCACCGTTCCTAGGGTTTTTTGGTCCAAAGATCACAATGAACGGCTTAGATTTCTCATTTGAGGTGTCTTTAACATGGGTCTAACCATGCTCCACGGTTTTAAATCCATAGGCCATCCAACGGCCATTTTGATCCGATCTAGCCCAAATCTGTGAGGAAAAAGTTGAAAAACAAGATAATTAACAAGTTAAAGTATGTAACTTACCTTATTAGAGTTGGAGATGGGAGATCAAGGCCCTCTAGTACGTGCAAACTTCAACTTGTTTTCGCGACGTGCACAGGGGAAAACAAGGGTTCTCCTCTAGTTGTTTGCCATGAGAATGGAAGGGGAAACTTGTATTTAATAGGCTAAATCTCGATTTTTCCGAATGGAAGGTAGATCAATGCCTTCCTCCATTAGAACTCTAATAGAAGTGGAAAAGGGGTGTCGTTATCAAAACAACTCCCTTTAATTTACGTCCTTGGCAATTTACAAATTTACCCTTACACTTAAAATGGTCATAACTCACTCATTCGAACTCCGTTTCAACGTTCTTTATACCGTTCAATTCATATCGACATGTACTTTCTAGTTTTAGTGATTTTAGAACCAAATTCTATGCATAAATTTTTTAATTAATATATCTTATTTTATTACTAATTTAGGGTTAAAAATTGGGGTTATTACAATTAGTTTGATAGATTCGATCACATAATGAGAGAAATATGTTTAACCCCGTATCTGAGAGTTTCATTTCTGAGAGTATACCCATAAGGATTTGAGGTCAAGATATATTTCCAATGAAATTTAAGCATATCTAGTAAGAAGTTAAGATATATGTGGCTGTACACACACATATGTACTCTGAGAAATAGCTCAAATAAAATGTTTCTAATATGTGTATGATGTGTAAATTTGTCAAATCCTCTTCATTAAGTTGTGAAAAACTAGTAGATTGCTAATAAATGAGATTCTCTGAGATAAAATAGGGAGCTCAACCTTATTAAATTTTGTGGGTATATTCACTGCAAACTCTCATGAGGCCTAACTCGTCCACTAAGAATAACCTAGGGGTTCTATGGCTTATTGCATGTGCTAAATGCAATTGTCAGTACCTACGAAAGTGGCACATTGTACTAGCTTTTGTAAAATAGTTTTCTACATGTTTTGCTCGAGACTAGGAAAATACTAGTTGGGGGGTGTGTTAAGTATTTAATTTTGGCCAAAAGACCCCTAATTTAGCATTTAATTAGACCATCTAACTCATTAATTTGATGATTTTTAGATAATCTATGAATTTTAGCTCAAATTGACCATCCAACAGTAAATTGTCAAAATTAACAATTAGATAATCATTTGAGCTAAATGGATGCTTAATGTATGATTTAGATGACTCTAATCTAGTCTTTGGTCTTGCAGATAAACTAAAGGAGGATTGGATTGTCAGATTGATATTCAATGGTGTAGATGAGTCAAGAGAGAAAGAATAGACCAGATCTCTAATAAGGCTAGGGATGAAGGTTTCCTAAAAGAAGAAGAATTCTAAAAATAAGAGGATTTTATGGATGGGATTTGCAAGTAAGTGAAAGTTCTTAAGAGGAAACCAATTACTAGAGGATAAGTAAAGAGGGGGAGGAGAATTAGGAAGGGGCAAAACTTAAAAAGAGGGAACCGTGGGAGTTGGAAGAGGGAGTTTGGGTTTTGTCTTTTGCTTTCTTATTTCATCATCTGTTTAATTTGTTTATCGTATTGCCCAAATTTTCATTGTCTCCCCTTCACCGCTACTGCTTAAGTTCCACACCCAGCACCCTCCTTTTCACCACGCTCTTTTCTTCCACCATCACACCACCAGTTTCCCAACCAAAAGTTCAGTACCTCTTTTGTTTCCCTTTCTCGGTTTCATGTTGGAAACCAAGTTCCGATCCGTTCGTTCTCACCATCTCCCCATATTCTCAGCTACTGCCAAACACCCCTTGTCCTTCATCTCACGGGACTCACCTTCCTTTCCATCCTACCAGCACTAGCCAAGAGCTCCCTCATTTCCTTGCTTCACCGGTCACCCCAACCTACACCTTTGCCCTCTGCCCAACCGAATCGCACAGCTTAGGCATGCACAACCCAATTCTACTAGCCTCAGCCTTTCCCACATCTCCCTCATCGTTGCTCTCTTCTTCTCTCCAAGGCGGCATCACCAACCAGCTGGGTCTATTCTTTTCCCCCAGTTCATCATCATCTACCCGGATTGCCTTCAGCCTCCAGAGCACCGGCCGGCCAGACGACGTCTTCCTTGGGCCCTGCTCCCATCTACTTCAATGGCCCAGGGCTGGTCGTTTGATCAGTCTGTTCCACACTGCCTGAACTAGACGAACCACTGATGCAAACGATCCCCCAAACACCGGCATCACCGCACCACATCTACCCCTGCATTTTTCTCCTTACAGGTTGGAGAAGAAGAAGATAATTTTCTAGGAAAATTCCATTAATGCCAGTAGAAAAATTAAAATCTCATTTGAATCCCTATTTTATCTTTTAGTCTATTTTGATCTTTTTATTTATCCAAATTTTGTGTTATTCATGTTATGTTTGTTCTTAGATAATTCCAGAAATCAAATTTGGTTGATTTAAGCATAACTAAATCAACAGTTTAACTTAAACCAACAGAGGAACATCAATTTCTCATCTGTTTCATGTGTGAATTTCAATCAAATGTCAAATCTGGTTTATAGGACAATTTAAAGCACTTTTACCTTGATCTTTAATCTGAGAATCTAAAATTAGATCTGAGCCGTTAAATCTCAAAATTCTTATCTAGCCTAGTTCTCTCAAAAATTTTAGAATCTACCTAATCCCTCCGATGGATAATTAATCAAAAGTGCCAAAAACATGTTGATGAAAAGGCTAATCATGATTTAGGATACCAGATCTATAGAATTTGAAGATAAGTTGTCTAGGGAAGTGGAATTTTCTTAATTTTTTAGTTAAATTTCTGTTTGCTTTGCAGGTTATGCTGCCATATTTCATCACACAAAATCTCCACATCCATTCCCGCCTGCATTAGCTCAAATTTCTTTCCTTTCCAACTCATAGATCATAAATTCCTTGAGTTCCTCTAATGTTTATGACGTTATAAGCGGCCGGCCAGTTTGATTCATTTCAGCCGTTTCTGCCGTATCAACCTTTCTGGACAAGGAGGCTATGTACCAAATACCAAACTATAACATGAGATTACCACTGGAGATCAGTGCATGTGTTATGGTACCAGCCACATATTTAAATGCTGGTTTCACTGAAAGTAGTTATAAGCAAGAAGTTTGAAAGTGAAAGGCTTGATGGCAATGGACATATCTCATCCAATGGATCATACTCTTAACTCGATATTTGTGTTTTGTTTGTGACACAAGTCCCTGTAAGATTCAGTAGCCCTGCAAGGGATGAGCTGCTCCTGGATTTATTTACTTTGATATACGAGGTATCGTGTGGCCATGAATGTCAATGCAAAGAGTTGGTGGATGTAGCAATAAGAGGCATCCTACTTGATGCATAATAAAATTCCAATAAAATCAAAGAAAATGATTATTTTACTCGAAGACTTCTCCCACCCTGCGTAATTCCATAAAATTAAACACGAATGCACTTCCAATGGTTATGTTTAAGATGCCCGTTGGAAGCTGACTACATATGTGCTACAAGACACCGTAATGCAGTGCCTTTTATCAAGTAAATTCGATGACGAAGCTCACGAGTACTTTGGAACTGGAAACACGTTTGCAGTAAAGTCTGAGGCAACTGTTTTTGCATAAATAAAGCTACGTTGGGACTTATCACGGTTAGTATCATTCCATCTATCGATCCATGTTAGTCCTTTGTCGGAAGGGACTCGTATGTGCAATCGAAACCACTGATCTGGTCAACTATTGTTAGCGTCGACCTTTATGGTTGTGGTTCATGAATGCACTAGACAACGTTACTTTGTGTCCTGAATCACAAGGGTCTCCGGCAGAAACAAGATTTGCTGGAAAGGATATCCAGACTTGAAAGAACTTGTTTCCATCTGTTTATCGGACAGGCCAACTTTCTGCTGCGAAACTAATTTTCTCCATCTTCAGACTGCAACGTAGTTTCTCCTAACAGCTCAAGCGACTCCCAAGCAGTGCTTTCCAGCACGGCCAAAAGCACCACAACTACATGCTGTTTGAGACCAACCTCCTAACATGATCTCACGGGACTCACCTATACCTATGATTAATCTGTAAATTATGAGTTTGTACAAAACTACGTGGGCCATAGGCTTCTGATGATCCAAAACATATTATTCAAAGCCCAGTCAATAGATATTATTATCCAAAACTGCACCGAGAATCGCATCCTTCAGGTAATCCTATCTGTTGTTAGTTGTGTGCTGGACGGCAATGGGTTTTGGCAATAGTCTATCCAGAACACAGGCCCGAAGACGAATGTCTCAGATCCCCCAAATCTCAGGTCTACTTAAAAATTTGAGGCCGTAGCTTGTGCACGTCATATTCTTTCAACAGATCCAAACAAGAGATCAAATGGAAACATCCAGAGACCTAAAAAATCTGTTACGGTACCAGATTTATATTGACTAGGAAATGCTGATATATAAAAAACCAATCACAACCAATAAAAAGGTGATGAGTTTGCTGAAAACCAAGCATGTCCATCTGTACCAACTCAAAACTAACAAATAAAAACACTCACCTAATAGGGAAATCTGTTCCTGGTAGCCAACTTCATTCTAACACCGATGATATTTTTAAACTAAATTTTCTCACTTTGATATGAGATATTGCACTCTCATGCAAAATTGTGAACAGAATGATGATTCTAAAGCTTGAGAAAAACAAACTCCTCGATGGCTTGTATGTCGCCAATTTTCCCGAGTGTTTCCGTATTGGGTTCATCATCCACACCAATAGCCATCACTGCTTGCTTTCTTGGGGCAATCCGACCCACAGTCATGAAGCTCACATTTACATTCTCCTCGCCCAATATACTCCCTACTTGCCCAATCATTCCAGGTTGATCTACCTGTCTACATAGAATGAGGCTACCTTCCAAACTCACGTCCACTTCAAAGGAACCCACCTTTGTCAGACGTGGAATCCCATCCTTCACCCTTCCCTCCACTCGAATCTCCCCCGTCTCTGAGATGGCACTTGCAAATCTTGACTCTACATTAGCAATCTGAACCTGGATGAACTCAAGTGGGCTTTCAGGTGATCCATCCAATAGAATTCGCTCTTCCGTAATTCGCAGACCTCTCTGCTTGGCATTGAAATCAGCATTCACCAAGTTCACAAATACACTCGATATGGGCTCAATCAGACCCTTTATGATCATGGCACGGAGGACTCTTGTGTCAAGATCATCAGGGGCTCTTGAGGATGCATAAGTTATCTTTACCCCTTTCACGCCACTTCCCCCTGCCACCAATTGCACAGCCAACCTGCCAAGCTTCTCAGCCATTACAATGAAAGGTGCAAGTTCTGATAGGACCTGCACTTGGAATAGAAAAATGTGACATATTTTTCTCTTACATATAATGTGACTGTAATGACTGATCAACATGGGGATGACTCAGACCAAAGCAAACAGAACACAAGATAACAGCGCATAGAGCATCAGAATTAAATTCTGAAGCAATTGACAGGTCACTTCATTAAAAAAGGGTAGCCCCGGTACACGAAGCTCATACCAATGCGGGGTCCGGGCAAGGGACGGACCACAAGGGCCTCTAGTACGCAGCCTTACCTTGCATTTTTGTAAGAGGCTGTTTCTACGCCTTGAACCCGTGACCTCAAGATCACATGATGACAACTTTTACCATTGCACCAAAGCTCCCCTTCTGACAGGTCACTTCATTATAGCATAAAAACTGAATCATGAACGGAAATGTAAATAGTAGCCTGAATTGATGAGGATACCTCAGCAGGAACCATCGGTGCATTTACTGCAGTAGCTGCAAGCTCCCCTTTTAAGGCCCCAATGACAGCTTCAGCTACTTCAATCGCCACTCCTTCCTGCAAACATTTGATTCAAGCCAAAGGAGGCTACTTTATCAAGAAGAGCAACTCAAGCAGAAATTGGCAAAAAATAAATACAGTATATTGTATCCTACAAACCTGAGCTTCTGCAGTGCTAGCACCCAGATGTGGGGTTGCAGTTACATTTTCATGCTGAATTAGTTTGCTGTCTTTAGCTGGGGGTTCTACAGTAAAGACGTCAAGTGCTGCCTGATTCAGGAAAAGCATATCATCAGTTCTCAGTTTGCATAACCAGAAATTCCAGAAATTGAAAAGTTTACCTAATGAAAACAAGGGAGTCAAAAGGGAACAGAAGAACCTGTGAGACAATTCCAGCATCCAGTGCTGTCACAAGAGCTTCTTCATCAATCACACCACCACGAGCAACATTGACAATCCGAACTCCTTTCTTCATCTTTGCAAAAGCTGAATCATTGAGGATCTTTGATGTGGCAGGAGTAAGAGGCATATGTAGAGAGATGAATTCTGCAACTGATAGGGCTTCATCAAAGCTCACAAGGTCTACACCTATAGCACGGGCACGATCTGCAGGGGCATATGGATCATGTGCTATAACATGCATTCCTAGGCCCTTGGCACGTCTAGCAACTTCTGATCCGACCTTCCCAAATCCCATCACAGCAAGTGTCTTTCCAACAAGTGACACACCAACATATTTGTTTCTTTGCCATTTCCCTAACACATCAACATGGAGAAAGTAAGACATGTTCCTTTCGGCAAAACATTAGAGATACAAAGACTTGGGACTTGAGAGGCATGGCTTAATTTCATCACATGAAAATATATCAGACTTCTGGCTGCAGAAATTTCAGCTAGCGAACTACAACATTAAGAAATTGCAAGTAGAATATTTCTTGAACAAGTTGAATGGTCATGCAGAAGAGAGAAAAACACAAATTTACCCATTTCTTACGACGCAATTATATTGATAATTTGCCTGAATTACTAAGTCATATCTCCAAGCTTACTTGCAACGTATCTAGGTTACTGATTTAAAACGAAGTGTTAATTGGTTCAACTTGTATTATTTCACAATGTTTCTTAGCCTCTCCACTTCTAATCTAACATAGTTATTGCAACAGTTGAAAACTATCGAAGATGACGTTGAGCTGTATATGAGAAATTCTATTCCAAGCAACACTGCTGAAATAGGCACTTGCACTTACATCTAGATTAGGTCACATATGGATGGATCAAATGGATTTAGAAATTGCATTCTCAAATAACAAAGGAAAAGAAAGTCATGAAGGTTAAGTTGGGAAAATAACAAAGTCAATAAGCTTAATAAACCAGTACAAGATATTACACCAAGCAGGTTGATAATTAAACATTTGGTTCAAACTGCATGCTCAGAAAAGGTGGCAGTGTATGATACAGCTATTAGTTTGATATTTTATGAATATGTAGGTCATATATGGAAGTAATTGATGAGTCCCTTGAATACCTTCCTATATGGAATCTAGGATTTAGGGTATACAGATGTTGTCTTGGTTACATAGTATATAGAGAATAACCAAAAGTAACCGATCTGATAGTGAATCGTTTAATAGAACATTAGACCCTGATGCAACCTGAACTATTCTTGGAGGTATTTACTAAGAAAATAAGGACTAAATGAGAAGATAACTTGTAGGATATTTTGTATTGAAATTGGTAGAACAGCGGTGCAAAGGTTCAACAAAAGGAATTATAGCCTCTGGTTTTCGAGTAACCAGTGCCTCCCAAGTCCCGAAAATTCTCTCTACTTCCCTACCTCCTTACCCCTTAATCATGCATGCATAACAGCCTAAGTCTCTTAGCCATCCACCAGCAGCAACATGTCACACCTCTCCCCCTGCGTCACGTGCTTTTTCCCTTCTAGAATAGGTATGACGTTTGGGTAGTGCATCATTACCCTCCCCTATCAGTTTCACCTTGTCCTCAAGGTTAAAAGATAGAAATTGAGCACCTATAACTGTTCCCCAGTATAGTCACATTCAGGCAATTCCTTCCACTTAACCAAAACTTCCATCTGACCATTTAGCAACTTTCTAACCCGCCTGACAGCATCAGGTTGAACAACAAGTTCCAATTCATCTGTTAAGCAGGAGGGTAGAGGCTGAGAGTGAATAGAGTCTGACAAGGACTGCTTAAGCTGGGAAACATGGAAGACAAGATGAATTCTGGTAGTACTGGTAACTCCAAATGATATGCAACTTCCCCGACCTGCTCCAACACAGGAAAAGGACCATAGAACTTGCGACTCAACTTCTCATTTAGCCTCTTTGCCAACCCCTTAAACTTAGATGGATGTAATTTAAAGAAAACCAGGTAACTAACTGCAAACTGAACATCCCTACGCTTCTTGTCTGCTTATGACTTCATTCTAGCTTGAGCAGCCACTAAATGATCCTTCAATTCCTGTCAGATAACATTCCTAGCCATAAGTTGTTGAATGACTGCTTCAACCATAGAGCCTCCATCAGTGAGACGCAGTAAAATAGAGGGCTCACATCCATAAAGGGCCTTGAATGAAGTCATCTCAGCTGCACTCCGGTAGGTAGTATTAAACCAAAATTTGGTCAATGAAATCCACTTAGGCCACTGCTTAGAATGACTAGAAGTGAAACAACATAGGAAGGTTTCAAACAACAATTAACGACTTCAGTTTGCCCATCCGTCTGCAGGTGATAGGCTGTGCTCATCTTTAAGACCATTCTAGCCAGATTGAATAACTCCGTCCAAAACTGACTAATGAAAAGGCAGTCCCTAGAAGATACTATAGAACGGGAATAACCATGCAGCCTGACTACCTCTTTAGCAAAGAAATTAGCAACATCCTGAGCAGTAAATGGATGTTCTAAAACAAGAAAATGGCTATATTTGGTATGGCGTACCACCACTACAAGAATTGTATCCACCCCTTGTGACTTGAGTAAGCCAGCAATAAAGTCCATTGACAAGTCATCCCAAGCTTGATCAGGAATGGGCAGGGGCTGAAGAAGTCCACCAGGTTGCAATGCTTCATATTTATTTCTTTGACACACATCGTAGGCAGCAACAAATTTCTGAATATCCTTCCCCATCTCATCCCAAAACAATATACTAGAGAGCCTTTTAAATGTACGAAAAAGCCCAGAATGTCCACCAGCCAGCCTTGAATGAAATTCCGTAAGTAGAACAGGAATTCTAGGAGAAGTTTTAGGGATGACTAACCTGCCTTGAAAAAGTAGCCACCCATTTCTCAATGAAAAAACTGTATGCCTGCCAGGATTGACTAGAAGATCCTGCACAATAGATTTGAGCTGATCATCTTGCTGAATTTCATCTTTCAATCATGACAACCCATTACAGTGGATAATAGAAAGAGCCATCAAATCACAATCTGTAGCAACATTAGGATCTGCAGATGAACTCACTGGAAATGCTGGAGAATTGTAGGAAATATCAAATTCAATCCTCCTAGAAAGAGCATTTGCTACTATGTTATGACTGCATAGCTTATATTGTATCTTAAACGAAAATCCCAACAACTTAGTCACCCACTTCTGCTACTCCTTTGATAATAATTTCTAGTCTATTAAGAACCTGAGGCTCTTTTTATCAGCGTGGATAATGAAGTGCTGTCCCATTAGATAATGCCTCCATTTATGCAGAGCCAAACTATCGCCATAAGCTCCCTCTCGTAGACTGATTTCAACTAAGCCTTCTCTAATAAATGTTAACTGAAAAATGCAATGGGATGTCCTTCCTGCATAAGAACTGCCCGAATCCCACTGCCTGAAGCATCAAATTCCACCACAAACGGCTTAGAAAAATCTGGCATAGCTAAAACTGGGACAGAAGTCATGACCACTTTCAACAAATCAAAAGCTTTCTAAGCATCAGAATCCCAATGGAAAGCATTTTTTTTTTTAAAAGCCTAGTCAAAGGTGCTGCAATTTTACCATACCCCATACAAATCTTCTATAATACCTTGTAAGCCCCAAAAAACCCCTCAAACTTTTAATATCCACTGGAACAGGCCAATCAATAATAGAGGAAATCTTAGAAGGATCTACAACAACTCTGTAGGAAGAAATGATATAAACAAGATACTCCAATTTTTTTTTGGCCAAAAGAACACTTCTTTTTGTTAGCTACCTGAATATTATCAACTAACAATTGCAATGCAATGCACAGATGCCCTAAATGAGTATGCAAATCTTTGCTATAAACCAGAATATCATCTAAAAATACCAAAATAAATCGCCTCAAATAAGGTCGGAAAATATCATTCACAAGGGACTGAAAAGTGGATGGGACATTTGACAATCCAAAGGGCATAACTAAAAATTCATAGTGACCCTCGTGAGTACAAAAAGTAGTCTTATGTGTATCCTCATCTCTCACCCGGATCTAGTAATACCCAGATTTCAAATCTAGTTTGGAAAAAATAGTAGCACCACCCAACTCATCCAACAACTTATCAATGGCAGGGATAGAAACTTATCTAAAACTATAATGCGGTTTAAGCCCCAATAATCAACACAGAAATTCCACCCAATGCCCTTTTTCCTAGCTAAAAGTACTGGGCTAGAAAAAGGACTAACAGTTGGTTTAATAATCCCAGCCAACAGCATCTCTCTAACAATCTTCTCAATCTCATTTTTTTTATAGTAAGGATAACAGTAAAGGCGAAGGATAGGGGATTGAGTACCTTTCTTGAAATGAATGGTGTGATCCTACTGCCTGTACACAGGTAAACCCAATGGCTGCTGAAAAACCCCTCCATACTCATCCAGAAGCTTTTGCAGTTTAGGCTCTTATGCCCTATTCAGTTTCCTTATTCACCTGATTATTCTTAAGCTTCACCAAATATCTAGACCTACTGCCATGTAAAGTCTTGATCATTGACTTAAGAGAACACGCAGATTTAGAAAGTGAAGGATCCCCCTGCAACATCACCTATCTGCCATTAACTTCAAATCTCATGGTCTAATTCTTGTAATTGGTAGAGACGTCCCCTAAGGATCCCAACCATGAAATCCCCAACACCACATCAATGTTTTCTAAACTCAAGGCATAATAATCTAGCACCACCACTAACCCCTGCAAATTAATGGGAACCGCAAGACAAAATCCCTTCCCCCTAAGATGGATACCTCCTCCCCCTTGACCTCAAATTTCTTATCAGCATCAGTGGAAATCTTCAGTTCCTGCTCTAACTCCCTAGAGATGAAGTTATGTGATGCCCTAGAATCCATCAGCACTATAACTTCTCTATTTCCCAACAACCCCTTAAGTTTTAGTGTCTAGTGCAATAAAACTCATAATAGAATACATGGATAAATGTAGTTGTTCTTCCTCTACATGCTCTGGCTCACCAGGGTTCTCGGCCGGCAGGGTGTGTTCGTCTTCCTTCATGGGCTCTTCAATAATCAATAGGATTTGAAAAGATCCACACTTACAACAATGTCCCGGTGCAAACTTCTCATCGCACTTGTAACAGAGCCCATTTTCTCTTCTATATGGAACTTCCTTCTCAGATAATTGCCAATAAGAGTGTCGCCGATAGGTCGTCTCTGGTGTTTTTGCGACAGTCTTCTCCAGCCGATAAGGACTGCACTACAGCTCAAGTGCTTTCGAACCACCGAAACCAGCACCGTTATTTCTTCTATGTGCGTCACAGCCCTAGGGAACGTATTGTGCCCCAAACGTCCTAAGGCTCCTCCACTGGGCCCTCTCCACTTATTCTCTTAGGCTCGGTTCAATAGCCACAATTTTTCCTCAGGATCTTGGGCCAGTTCCATCATTTCCTCCAAAGCCACCGGCCTGCTAGTCCTTAACTCAGCCTGCATCTCTTCATTCAACCTGTTGAGGAAAAACTACATCAAGAGCTCCTCCAATGCATCACGTAAGGGAGCAGAGAGCAACTCAAACTTCTCCCAATACTCCCCCACAGTGCCTTCTTGCCTCATATTTATCAGGGCCCCATAGACAGTCCTCACCATCGATGGCTAGAAATGAACCACAAGGGCTGCTCTGAGGGCATTCCAAGTTTGAATGGGTCTTCGTATCTCTACCCACTGGAACTAGCTAAGAGCTCGGCCTTCAAAAATGATAGAAGCAATCCCAGCCTTATTCTCCTCAGCCGTCTGGTTCACCCTAAAGTAGTGGTCAGCCCTGAAAATTTACCCATGAGGATCCTTCCCGCTAAACATTGGTAGCAGTTCCCGTCTCAGGCCCTCCAATTCCACAAGAAGGATTACTCCCATCACCTGACGACCCATCAAGGAAGTCTCCCTTCCCTTTACCCATTCTCCTCACAATCTCCCTTACTTCAAGTAGGTTTTCTTGCATAGCACTAAAATCCACCTTGAGCTCATCAATCTCCCTCTCTAAGCTCTCCATCCGATTCTCCATTTCTGAGCCGTCACGAGTTTTTACCATAAACCCAAGACGAGGCTCTGATACCAATTGATGCAACCTGAACTATTCTTGGAGGTATTTACTGAGAAAATAAGGACTAAATGATAGAAGATGATAAGTTGTAGGATATTTTGTATTGAAATTGGTAGAACAGCAGTACAAAGGATCAACAAAAGCAACTATAGCCTCTAGATTTTGAGGAACCAATGCCTCCCAAGTCCCGAAAATTCTCTATCTACTTCCCTCCCTCCTTACCCCTTAATCATGCATGCATAATGGCCTAAGTCTCTTAGCCATCCAGTAGCAGCCACATGTCACACCTCTCCCCCTGTGTCACATGCGTATTGGTGGTGCATCAGACCCAAATCAAAATTTCAAAAGAAATAATGTTGTCTATTAACCAATCTGAGTATGTTAAGATTATAGGAAGTTCTACGTACTCGCTATCAAATAATAAGTTTATAAAACAAGATTCATCAAACAACAACTCATCAGAGGAAATTTAATTGGGATTAATACTATGAAAGAGGAAACTACTAGGAAAATTACTAAGCAACTACCTACTACAAAATTTTGTCCAATAAATGGGTTAGTAAATGGAAACTGAAAATGTGATGGTGGTGAGAACTTAATATCTCAGAAAATAAGCAGCCAAGAATTTCACTGAAAAGAGGGCACATATTTTTGAAACTTGCTTGCACTAAATGTCAACATATCATTTATGTACAAAAACACATCACAAGATTCATAACTACGTAAAAAAATGAAATTAAAATGGAGAATCGAAAGAAGAAACCTATGTGAACCAATGGGATGTTTTATATGTGAACCAATGGGTTGTTGTGTGACCTTGAGGTCATGGGTTCAAGGCGTGGAAATAGCTTCTTGCCAAATGCAAGGTAAGGTTGTGTACTTTAGGCCCTTGTGGTCCGCCCCTTCCCCAGACCCCGCATAGGCGGGAGCTTCGTGCACTAGGGCTGCCCTTTAGACTTTCTTTCCCTTCATTTTGAAGAAGGAAAGAAATAGACTTAGGTTAGTCAGAGTAAACCCACCCTCAAGAATATTAGGTTTCAATCAATTTACCCAATGCCATCTTCAATTAATTCCAATATTTAAGTATACAACAGAAGGGGAGCCTTGGTGCAACGGAAAAGTTGTCATCGTGTGACCTTGAGGTCAAGGGTTCAAAGTGTAGAAACAGTCTCTAGCAAAAATACAAGGTAAGGCTGTGTACTACAGGCCATTGTGGTCCGCCCCTTCTCCGGAACCCGCATATACGGGAGCTTCATGCACTGGGGCTGCCCTGCCCCTTTTGTTTAATTATACAACACTTTAAAGAGAAAGTAACTTTCCCAAAACTAACTTACAACACACTAGTATCTACTAGTGATAACTTCCTATAACTGACACAGAATTGAATCATTTAAGTAGCATTCTGAAGGATTGGCATATGGCACTGCAAGTAAGAAAGAACCCCGCAAATGTGCTTTCATATATAAGTGTAACATCTGCCCGTCCTCAAGGGCTAAATTTTAAGGACTCTTTCAGCAAACATACCCAATTTGTGCCTCCACCACATCATCCAGCTCTATGTCTTTATCATCATATCACTCAGGCCAACATCCCTCAATCACAATCAGCTTTTTAAAATACTGACCAGAATACAAAGTATTTTTGCAGTGAAAACATATATCCTTCTCCTCTCTCTCAGTTTTAATGGCATCATCTTTTTGATGGGGAAAGATGGACAGCTATTGATTGACTCTTTGTTAGTTTCGCTCCAATGTCATCCACTTGATTAAACTGGTATGGGGATTGATCATGAGCTTCATAGAGTCATGCCAACACCTATCGTAAAGTCAAAGATGAAGATCTATGAGCATGTACATTAATTTTTTATCCTCTCCTTCAAGACAAAATAACTCGCTCGCTGATCATGTGTCAATTTCCCACTCTAGAAACTAGGTTCTCGAATTGGATCTGATAATCACTTGGAACATGTAGAAGCTTAATGAGATTTCCAAAGAAGTCCTGATAATGTGTAGTGCAATACCTTGAATGCAGTTTTATATGAGATCACATGATTTTTTGTATGAGATTCCCATTTCCCTTGGCCAGTCACAATAATGATTTCAGACTGCTGCAAAGGATAATCACATATGATTCTTTAACTTTCTAGAATCTTTTTATGACCAAATCTAGCAGAACAAGGAATTAAAAAAAACCAGTTGATCTTGTACAAGATAGAACCATAAAGAAACTCAATTGGGATTTCAAGTGAATCAAATGAACTCAATGAATTATTAGCCACATAGCTGCATGTTCCAAATATGAGTAGCAGTGAAAAAATTAGCAAGTGCATAACAATGCTCCTGCATCTCAGTCATTGACTATGGTGACATCCACAATTACTATTTTATCATATACACATAATGTATGAAGTCGATTATACGGATGCCTGCCTAATGAGCTTAGTCTAACTTGTCTTGGACTCAGGCATAGATTTCAAGCAGAAAGGTAGTCAGGCTAGGCCTTGCATTGCTTGGTGAATGTAAGCACAGTCAACAAACCTTGCAAGCGAGCTCTACAAGCCCAATCTAATCTAGATCAGGTTTCTTCACCATTATGACCAGCAAAAAATCAGACCAAATTCCCTTCTAGGAAAAAATAAAATAAAATAATTAAGACCAAATTGGACCAGGCCTTGGGACAGTCATGACATCACCTTCAACAGTTTACATTTCTTTCCACTCTAGTCCCTGGATGGTAGCTGCAATGCTCAAAATCTTAGACCTTGATGAGAAATCAGTCAAAGGGAATGGAGCCCATTCAGGTGAGTCCATATTGTGGGGTCATTAAAAGGCCAGCCCCAGTGCACGAAGCTCCCACCCATTCAGGTGAGTTCATATTGTGGGGTCATTGTATAGAAAAAAAATTCTACACACACAGTGAACATTAAAGGTAACCATCCTATAAGCAGTTCTAACAGTCTATCCTCAATTACATAGTTACCAATATGATTATGGGAATAAATGTTGGAAGATATATTCAAAAGGAATTATTTGGGATTTATATATATATATGGAATGGATATCTGACAGAGTTTGCAAGTAATGGTGGAGAATTTGATGAAATTGCATCAATACAGTAATTTGATATATGTGCGTGTTGCTCGCATGTATGAAAACTTTTGAATTATTCATGATTTTTCTAAGACCAAAAGGTTGAGAATTTTTGAAGTTTCGATTATTGGGAGATATAAGAAATACACTCTATTCGAACAAGGGAACATGCCTTACCAAACCTTTAATCTCACCTATCTTTTGTATGCTTCTTGAACTTACATAGAACCACTTATCACTGCCTATTATTTTTTAACCACCATTTTTAATAACCATCATAATAATATATAGACTTTATTATCCTTAATTGTGGTCTTTATTGACTTAGAAAAAGCTTATGATAAGGTCCCTAGAGAGTTAAGTATGATGGGTATTTGGCAAGAAAGGGATTTGATGGGAGTATTATAAACATAATTAAGGATATTTGATAGGAGTATATAGACATAATTAAGGATATGTATAAGAGAGTTGTAATAAATATTTGGACTACAAGCGGAGAGACCAATGATTTTCCCATCACTATGGGATTCCACCGAGGATTGGCATTGAACTCATACCTTCTCACTTTGCTATGGATAAGTTAACAAAACTTTTGCACGAGGAGATTCAATGGTGCATGTTATTTGTAAATGATATATTTTTTATTGATAAGACAAGGGAGGACGTAAACACAAAGTTAAAGTTATAGAGATATGTTATCGAGTTTAAAGGATTTAAAATTAGCCGAACTAAGACAAAGTATATAGAATGCAATTTTAGTAAAGATAGGAATGAGAGTGAAGCATCAATAAAGATTGTTAACCAAGATGTCCCCAAAAAGACCACTTTCAATACATGGAATCGATAAATCATGAGGGCTGAGAGATTGAAGGGGATGTTACCCAAACAATCCATGTGGAGTGCAACAAATGGAGATATGCCTTTGAAGTTTTGTGTGATCCACGGGTGTCACTTAAACTGAAAGGAAATTCCATATGATGACTGTAAGGCCAGCCATGCTCTATGGAAAATAGTGTTGGACAGTTAAGGAACAACATTTATATAAGATGAGCGTAGCTGAAATGAGGATGCTGAAATGGATGAGTAGCAATACAAGAAAAGATAGACTTAGAAATGACAAAGTTTGAGGAAACTTAGGAGTAACACCAATAGGTAACAAGATGAGGGAGGATAGGCTTAGATAGTTTGGAATAGAACCTGAAAACGGCATTAGTTAGAAGGAGTGAGTCAATTTAAGTCAAAAGCTCTAAAAGAGCAAGGTGAAGGACCAAAAGAAAGTGGATAGAAGTGGTGAGAAAAGATTTTAAAACTTTTGAACTAAATGAAGCCATAACACTTAATAAAGGGGAATGGAGGAACAATATTTGTATGACCGACCCTTAATTAGGAAAAGACCTAGATGATGATATATCTACTAAACAAATCAAGCATAAATCGAAGCCAAAATCAATCAGATCTAACTGCCAAGTCACCATCACCAATAAAAAATACTATCATAACAATCTCCAATGACATTTCATCCAACTTCACCAGCTTGATATTACTCAATCCTTCCATATAATTCATTAAAAATTATCCCAAACCAGAGACAGAGTCACGCAACATAAGATGACTAGATCCGAACAATCATACGAGAAAATCAATAACCAGACCAATAGTCCTCTCTCTTCCTTATTCGTAATCAAAAGAAACAACTCTAAAGAAAATTGAATGACAAAGTACTCTTTTAACTCAAGCAGACCACCTACCTGAAGAAATGCGTGAATGAGAAAAGAAATCTAAAACAATTACTCGTGCGTAAACCATACTTACCAGTTTTAACAGAGGCGTCTGCCTGAGCGATGTTGCGAGCCATGGCTGTGAGCAAAGCAATCCCATGCTCAGCAGCAGCCACAGTATTAGCAGTAGGAGCATTCACAACAAGACACCCATGTTCAGTTGCAGCAGACAAATCAACGTTATCGATTCCAACGCCGGCACGGCCGACAACCTTCAATCGGCCTCCGGAAGATTCAAAAATCTCTCGAGTGACTTTTGTGCCACTCCTGACGATTAAGGCGTCGCATAGGGAGATCTTGGTACACAGTTCTTCTTGAGTGAGGTTGTAAGAGCAGTCTACGTTAGCGTACTCTTTCAAGAGATCGAGACCGGCCTCGCCGAGTTTCTCTGCGATGAGGACTGTGGGTTTGGCGTCCATGGCTAAGACTACAAATGAGGAACCGCGGCGAGTTGGCATGCGGGAAGTGGTGAGGCCAAAGCGGGGGAGAGGTGAGAGACCCCGGGAGGTTTGGAGAGACGGGGTTGATAGGAGGTTGGAAGAAGCCGCCGCCGCTGCCATGGTTTCTCGCTTACTGCTGCAGATTGGGGGGGTTGCTCTTCTCTGGTCCTGATGATCTTTGTGCTGTGTCTCTCTCTCTTTCTAGGTTCAGTGTTTTAATTATTAATGGTCTGATGATTGTCTGTTTCTCATATCCGGCATTTGGGCAAATCTAATTCGATTCTCTTTTTCTTCGTACTAGTAATCTAACGACATCGCGTTGAGACAAAGAAACTCTAATTATTTGAACGACCCTGTACAGACCCTCGGGAACAATGCGCTACGGATCCTAGCGCCGCTGAGCTTTTAGGTTCCACGTGAGGAGATGGATGTGTTACTCAAAAATAAAATAAAAAGGATGGTCCTGATCTTTTTGCCAGACTAAAAGCATTGATGGGCGCCCATTCCATTCTGCAGAGAGGCAAATAGTGCTGCCATTTTTATTTAAAGGTTATTGTTATCCATACCTCTAAATTTCATTAAAACGACTATAATGAAAAATACATAGACGATTGTAATCTTTTAACTATTATTAATAAAGAATGGTTAGGGATGCCTCTAAATTTACTATTAATAATTCCAACAATAAGATGAATCAAATTCCACCCAAAGTTTGTGAATTCTTTTTTTGTGGGCATTATGAATTCTCATCATAGTAGCTCATGTTTGAGAATGTAGATATCATCGTGAGATCTCCATAGAAAAAGTTGAAATAAGGCTACCAACCAAGTCTCTAATAAGATCTCCAACAGAACCACCATTATCATTCAAAGAAACATCATCATTAAGTTTGAATTCACCTTCATCCAATTTCATCCAAAAGCAAGCATAGTATGCTTGACATATAGGAATAAGTTTATGTGCAAGAAATTAAAGATATTTCAACTTCTTTCATTATTAGTTTCCTTGATGTCAATGTGACAACTCCTCAAAACAATATCTTGAAGGATGATATCTAAAACAATCTTTTTGTGATGAGATTTACCTTCAAAGGTTCTTTATACTTTTATCTTGCCAAATGTAATAAATAGATGAACAAAAGGTACACATGTGTAATGAGGAAGAATCCAAGATCCTTTTTCAAAGGGGGATTATAAAGTTTTTTGACAAGACCTAAATCTTCAAAAAAAAGAAAAAGAAAAAGATTACTGATCTCAAATTGTATATGGACAGCTAAAGAAAGGGTGATTAATTGTTTCTAACTCCTACTTGCATAATTGGCATATAGGATCAATATATTTCCCATCTTGAATAAACTATGAGGCATAAATAATTTTCTTGAGATGCTTGCCAATCTTTTAGAGAATGATGAGGAATATGCCCTTTCAATCATACAACATTCACCTAAAAACATCTATCATGATTTTTTTATTTTTTATTTTTGGGTATTTTGAGATGCTAAAATTAGTGAGTGTTTGATAATCCTACTTATTCACAATTCTAACTGTGATCTTTGCAAGAGCTAACTCATTCATATTGTTTGGCTTCTCTGGATTACCAATGTACCAAATATCACTCAAATTGGATGCTGTAAAATTATGGAAAAGCACTAATGATGCTTTTAAGTAGGACTTTGAAAGATTTTTTCTTTTTTAATTGTAGCTTTGAAAGATCTAACCCCTAAATTATCTGCACACCAAAAATACTTAATTGAATGCTTGTAGTCTATGTTCTTTGTGCTTAAATCATGACCATTGGTACTTAATTTAGAGTCATATATTCACATGATTATTTTATACGTAGGCTAAGCATTGGGAAAAACAAGATGAGCAACTTAGATCTAAGACAAACGTAGTATCTGACATCATATGTTGACTTTAGCACTTAGTAATATTAGAACCCAAATTAAGGTTTTGGTGAGGTTAAAATGCCTCCTAGGAAATGATAAATTAAGGTTCTTTAACTGAACTTTAAGATGAGTCTCCCTCTCAACCCGGTGAATAGTTTAGTACATGTAACTGCTCAGAGGGAGTTAACCAAAGCATGTAGTTAAATAGGGCATGTGGCAGGTTGAGAGGAGATTCATTTTAAGATATGTTTAAAGAGTATTAGTTTATCACTTTCCATGCCTCAAATATAATATGGTGTGGATGTGTGGTTTGAACTTGACAAGGTAGCTTGTAAGTGTGCATTCCTCCATAAAATTTTATAGAGGGCAAATACCATTACTTTTTGAGAACTTAAAATGTTTCTCCCACTTTATCCTTTAATGAAAACACGATGCATACACCAAGCATCTATTGCCACCTAAAATAAGAGGCTAATTGCAATGAATTCGAGGCTTGCACTATATTATAAAGATGAGAAATAGTACCAAAGACCCACCCTTAGATGATGTGGCCCTTTCATCTTGTTAATGTATCTTAGATTAGCTAGATAAAAAATGCATGATTGTTTGATGATTTGAGTTATACCATTTTAGATTTCTAAATCATGATCATTGTATTTTTTTAACTAAACAAACTAGTAGCTATAAGTATGAATTTTTGTAGGTGACCTAAGGAGGGAGAGGCCAAACAAGATTAATAGGTTAGATCATCCAAAAGTGAGGACCTGCATTTGTAGTTCTGCATCCATAGTACTTTAGGATCATAATAGAGATTTTAAACTTTTGCCATTTGCATATTGGTGATATTAAATTATTTTTTTTTTTGCATTTCTGCATTATCGAGCACTTCACCGCATTAATTCGAGTATGCTCGTTTTTGTGAAGTCCACACTGTGCCCGCATTTGGAGTGTTTACACCTTGTTTAGGTTCTTGCTAGCGAGTTCTTTCCTAATTCAAGAACAGCTTACACCGGTAGTTGGTACTTAATAGTAGTTGAATGTTTTACAAATCTGTATTGAGGTGCTGAAATAACAAATTTGGACCTTCCATTATACCTTGAGGAGATAATTAATTTTCTTTTCAAAGCTTCACACGGAGGAGACTGACATTAATCTTTCCATTAGCAACCTTGTTTTCTGTCAGATTGGAAAGGCTGAGAAACTTTACTTGCAGCTAGCTTTTCATGAAGATAGATTGGCAAGCCCTCATGGCAACGAAAGGAGATGGAGCCGTGGAACCTTACGGATTTTACTATCACTTTCTTCCAGTGCTTTTGGCCGCTTATAAAAGATGACTTCGTAAAAAAATTTGCCCACATCTATATCGAAAAGAAAATCATGAAGTCTGTCCGGCTACCTTCCTTGCGCTGATTCCTAAATCGGAATGGGTGGAAACAATCATGGACTATTGCCCCATCAGACTCACAATGAGTGTGTATGGAATTATCTCCAAGGTGCTTGCCATTCGGATGAAAAAAGTTCTCTTCTCTTCGATCATTTTCAATCAATAATTTGCATAGCTTGATCAAAGAGAAATGCATGACGAGACACCCGTTGCTACTGAAGCAATGCTTGATTCCTGGATCCGCGGTCATGATACCATCTCTTGCAAAATCGACCTGGCGAAAGCTTTTGATAGAGCTAGTTGGAGTGTTATTGACTTGGTAATGGCTAATATAGACTTCCTTACTTCTTGGTGCCGGTGGATGCAGTTGTGTCTCTCTTCTGCCCATTTCTCAATCTTGGTGAATGGTTCTCCACGAATAGCACCGGGCTATGACACAAGGCAACGCTTTTGCTCCTTTTCAGCCTTATAATGGAAATTCTTACTAAGCTTATTGCCTGAGCAGTGGAGACTGGGGCAATGAGGGGTATGCTTTTGATCACAGTCCTCCTCAGGTACCTCACCTTCAATTCAGGGAAGATATTTTACTCTTTGCTGGGCCAAATGAAAACCAATGATCAACAATCATAATTCCTGTTAGATGTTTGAAGCCTTGTCCAAAGAGTTAGCCAAAGCAAAACGACGGTCATGAGTGTCAAAAATGATTCAAACTCGGCCTTTTGCAAGGGCACTGTATTGCTAACGAGCTCTTCCATTCAATTATCTTGGTATTCCCCTTGGAATTGGATAGCCCCTAACATTTGCATGGGACCTAATGCTCCAAAGGATGGCCAACAGCTTGCTAACTTGAAAACAAAATTACTCTCATTCGCCGGCCGGATAACCTTAATCCCTTGCCAACCTCCCAATTTTTATGCTCTCTCTACCAATGCCCAACCAACATCATTCATAAAACGAGAGGGACTACCTGGACAGAAGAAAGATCCTACTCGTCAATTGGGCACATGTTTGTGGCCCAAAGAAACAGGGCGCTTGGCATTAAAAATCTGCCTACCTGAATGATGCCTTCATTGCGAAATAGCTATGGAGATAGCGTACCAAATCTAACCCACTATGGAATGCAGTTACCCAAGCTAGCTTTGGCAAGGGTAATGATGTTTGGGCCCCAATTGAATCATCCTCAAGGAGACAAGGCGTCTGGGAGAATATGCTTAAACTCAAGGAGAAGTTTAACCAGCACGTCTTCTTTCGGATGAAAAATGAAGCCAAGATCCTGTTCTGTCATCATCCATGGTGCACTGAACAGCCACTAAAAATACTTTTTCACGGAGCATTCTCTAAATTAACCCAAAGGGACGCACTCATTTTGGAGTGCACTACTCTCATAAACAACATGATAGATTGGAACCTGCTTTTCAGACGAATGTATGAGCATGATCTTCTTCAGAAGCTGCAATTCATTAACATCATCTCTCAGTTATTCATTTTTAAGATTTATTATTTTTACTTGTTTAAGTTACTTGTTTAAGTTTGAAATTCTTATCCTTAGAAGTTTGTTGGTTTGTCCTGGTCTTTAAGGATTTATTTATTGGAAAGATAGTAGTTTGAGTGGGTTTGAAAGTTGGTTTTATTGTTCTGTTTGTAGGAATTAGTGAGTAAGATTTGTTTGTTATTTTTCTACTATTGTAATGCCTATTTGTAGTCTTTTATCAATTAACAGACTAGAATACTTCATGTTTTACTCTTCAATTTGTTATCTTGTCTTCTATTATTCCTCTAATTTGTATCAGTGGTATTAGTGCCTAGTTCTTGTGAGATATAGACTAGAGAAAAGCAGTAGCTTTCTAAATACTCACTTTATTCCTTTACAATTCCAAGGCTAGAAGGCATTTGATAGCTTTGTTCAGCCAACTATTCCTCCTTTCGATGGTCACTGTGACCATTGGAGCATTCTTATGGAGAACTTCCTGAGGTCCAAAGAGTATTGGTAGGTAGTTAGTACTCGGATAGCAGAACTAGCACCAGTTATGTCGTTGACAAAAATGCAAAAGACATATTTGGAAGGATTGAAGCTAAAGGATTTGAAAGCAAAAAACTATCTTTTTCAAGCAATTGATCACTCTATCTTGGAAACAATTCTTAGCAAAGAAACTTCTAAGAAAATTTGGAATTCTATGGAGAAAAAATATTAAGGCTCGTCAAGGGTGAAACGTGCACAGCCTCAAGCTTTGAGGCGGGATTTTAAGACTCTACAGATGAAAGATGGTAAGTCTATTATCAATTATTGTGCAAGGACCACGGGGATAGCAAACAAAATGTGATTCTATGATGAGAAAATAGAAGATGTTGCCATTGTTGAGAAGATATTGCGTTCCATGGCACCAAAATATGATTATGTTGTTTGCTCAATCGAAGAATCTAAATATATAAATGAACTCTCACTTGATGAACTCCAAAGCTCCTTATTGGTCCACAAACAAAAGATGAACCAAAGTTCAACTACAGATGAGCAAGCTCTAAAGGCTTCAACCTTTACTCAATTCTCAAATTCTAGAGGAAGGGGTAGAGGTAGAGATAGAAGTAGGGAAAGAGGAGGTTGAGGCAACAGAGACGGTAGTAGATAGTATTAAAATTTCAAAGCTAACGATCATCAATTTTAAGGCAAAGTAAAGGACAGGATCAACAATTTGACAAATCCAAGATACAGTGCTTCAAGTGTCATAAATTTGGTCATTATCATTCCATATGTTATACTAAATTTGCTACTTACAAAGAAAAAGGGGAGGGAGAAATAGAATTTTGTAGAAAATTAGAGAGTAGAAACTTTATTGATAGCTTACCATGTCAACAAGGAACCTGAGTCAGATGTTTGGTATGTGGATATAGGCCACAGCAACCACATGTGTGGCAATAAGTCTTCTTTTTCTTATTTAAATAAAGGCTTTCATTCTATTATGAGTTTTGGTGATTGCTCTACTATGAATGTAATGGGAAAAGGTGATATCAATGTAAGAACAAGAATGGTTTTGTATAAACAATTTTCAATGTTTTATGTTCCTGACTTAAAAAGTAATTTGTTCAGTGTTTGTCAATTGCAAGAAAAAGGTTATGTAATAACTATTCAGAAGGGTGGTTGTGAGATATTTGATCCTTCAAGAGGAGCTACTGTTGTTGTTCAAATGAGTTCAAATAGGTTGTTTCTATGTAAGATAAAAAATTCCCAACCTTGCTTAATGGTTAAAGTGAAAGATCCTTCATTGCTTTGGCATTTTTGCTATAGGCACTTGAATTTTGGCTGATTAAACTCTCTAATAGAAAAATATGGTGTTAGGTCTTCCCCAAATTGCCATTCCTTCTCAAGTTTGTGAAGAATGTGTTGTTAGCAAACAACATCGTTCACAATTCCCTCAAGGAAAGTCATGGAGAGCAAATACTGTCTTAGAACTAGTTCATTCTGACATTTGCAAGCCAATAAATGCATCTTCTAATGGTGTTAAAGATATTTAATTACCTTCATGGATGATTATACTTGAAAACTTTGGTTTATTTTTTTGTAGGAAAATCAGAAGCTTGTAGTGCATTCAAAAGCTTCAAGGAACATGTGAAAAATGAAATAGAAAAAGCCATTAAAACTCTCAATACTAATCATGGTGTAGAATATTATTCAAAAGAATTTGAAGTATTTTGTGATGAACAAGGTAATCAAAGGGAACTCATAATTGCCTATATACCTCAATAGATGGCGTATCTGAGAGGAAAAATAGAACCATCCTCAACATGGTGAGAAGCTTGCTTGTAAGAGGGAATGCTCCAAAGAACTTTCGGCTAGAAGTAGTGAATTAGAACATTCATGTGTTAAACAAAAGTCTTACTTTTTCTATTCAAAACATGACATCTGAGGAGGCTTAGAGTGGGTGGAAACCTACTATAGATCACTTCAAAAATTTTGGTTGCATTGCTTATGCACACATTCCATACGAGAAAAGGAAGAAGCTTAATGATAAGGGAGAAAAGTGTGTCTTTGGCATAAGTGAAGCTTCCAAAGCGTATAAATTGTTCAATCCACTCACACAAAAGATTATGACCAGCAGAGATGTTGTTTTGGATGAGGAGAATACCTGGAATTGGAATAAAAATGGTTCAAGGAAACTACCTATTTCAGTCACTTTTGATGTAGGTGAAGATAAATTTGAATAGCAAACACAATCCCCCATTGTAAACCAACAACCTCAATCGTCTAGTGAAAATGCAATAGCATCTGAGCCTATTGATGATATTCAGCCATGCCCAAGAAAAAGGCCAAATTGGAAGAAGGATTATATAAGTGGAGATGACTTATTTGATGATAACTCAATTACTCATTTTGCTTTGTTTGCATATTGTGATCCTTTAACATTCCAAGAAGTCATCAAAGATGAAAAATGGCAAAATTCCATGAATGAGGAGATCCAATCAATTGAAAAAAATGACACTTGGGAGCTATCACATCTTCCAAGTGGGAAAAAGTCCATTAGTGTGAAATGGGTTTATAAAACTAAGCTCAAGAAGGATGGTGGAATTGACAAGTATAAAGCTCATCTCATTGTAAAAATTTACAAGCAAGAATTTGGCATTGATTACAAAGAGGTTTTTACTCCAGTTGCTAGGCTTGACACGATGTGATTGGTGTTGTCCATGGTAGGTCATAACTCATGGTCCATCTATCAATTGGATGTGAAGTCAACAATTTTGTATGGTGAGCTGTAGGAAGAGGTATATGTTGATCAACCTCTTGGATATGTGAAACAAAGTAGTGAGAATAAGGTATATAAACTAAAAATAGTATTATATAGACTAAAACAAGAACTAAGAGCTTGGTATAGTCGTATAAATGCTTATTTTTCTAGAGAGGGTTTTCATAAATGCCTCATGAGCATATGCTTTTTACCAAATTTGGAAATAATAGAAAAATGCTTACTGTATCTCTATATGTAGATGGTCTAATATTTTGATGGTCTAAGAAGAATATGACGACTGAATTTGATATGTTAGATTTGGGATTGATGCACTTTTTCCTTGGTATTGAAGTTGTGCAATCATTAGCTAGTATTTTTATTTCACAAAAAAATATGTTTTTGAGATTTTGGACGGGTTCAAAATGAAAGATAGCAGTTCAGTTTGTACCCCAACTAAATGTGGCTTAATGTTGATGAGAGATGATGGAGGGAAGAAGATAAATGCTACTCCATACAAGAAAATAGTTTGAAGTTTGATGTATCTAACTTCAACAAGGCCCGACGTCATGTATGGTGTTAGTTTATAAGTCGATATATGGAGAATCCAATTGAGAATCTTCTCTTAGCTACAAAAAGGATCTTTTGTTATTTGAAAGATATAGTTAACTTTGAATTTTTTATAAAATAGGATCAATGAAAAATCTATTTAGTTTTTCTAATAGTGACTATGTTGGAGATATTGATTATAGAAAAAGTACATTTGGGTTTGTTTTTATGATGAGTTATGGAGCTATATCATGGTCATCAAAGAAACAAAAAATTATTACTTTGTCAACTACAAAAGCCAAATTTGTTGCAGCAACATCTTGTTCATGTCAATCTATCTAGTTGAGGAGATTGCTTGAAACACTTTGAAGTCAGTAGCAAGGTCCGACAACAATCCACTATGATAATGTTTCAGCAACCAAGATTTCAAAAAATCCAGTTTTACATAGAAGGAGCAAGCATATTGATGTTAGATATCATTTTTATGTGATCTTTGAAATGATGGTATAATTGATTTGGTGTTCTATAAAAGTAAAAATTAGGTGGCTAATACTATGACTAAACCACTCAAGCAAGCTATGTTTATGAAGCTTTAAAGAATACTTGGAGTATGCTCTTCAAATGATGTTGTTCAAGGAAGGGCATAACAAAATTGTTCAAGTTTGTTTTTTCTTAAACTGATTTCTACATATATCAGTTTAAGGGAGGGTGTTAAGATTTATTATTTTTTACTTATTTAAGTTTGAAAGTCTTATCCTTAGAGTTTGTTGTTTTGTCCTAGTCTTTAGGGATTTATTTATTTGAAAGATAGTGATTTGAGAGCCTTTCAAAGTTGGTTTTATTGTTCTATTTTGTAAGAGTTAGTGGCTGTTTTATAGGAGTTAGTGGCTAAGATTTGTTTGTTATTTTTCTACTATTTTAATGCCTATCTGTATGCTTTTATGAATTAATAGACTAGAGTGCTTCACGTTTTGATCTTCATTTTGTTATTTTGCATTCTATTATTCCTCTAGTTTTGTATCATTCATTGGCTATAGGAACTATTACTGTTAAATCTTTCTTCGCTTTTCAAGTGGGGATACAACCACAACATTGACCTTGTCTTTAAGATGTGAGAATATCAGGTCCAACAAGATTCAACCTTTCTCTTGGTTGATCACCCAAAATAGGCATGCACACAATATATAATATTATCAAAAGAGGTTTTACCCTTGTCAATGGTTGCTGCTATTGTTTGCAGGACGTAGAAACAACTCATCTTTTCTTGCACTATAAATTTTCAAGGGAAATTTGGCAAGTCATCCTTGACTTGTTCAAGATGAGTTGGGTAATGTCCGCTTCTATGAAGGACCTAATAAACTAAAAATTCTCAAAAATGGAAACTCCTTTAAGAAGCTATCTCTTGTCATAACCCTGCAGAGTTTATGGACATAAAGGAACAAAAGCATTTTTGAGGCAAATTAATTGTGGCCTCTTTGGCTTCAACTAATCCCTTGTTCAGGAACTACTTTGTTCAGATGATCCTATGCTCATGGGCTTCTTTTAAGAAAATTACTAAGGCAAGCAATATGCAGAATCCAAACTAGAAACCTCCTCCAACCGGCTAGCTGAAACTTAATTATGAGGGTTCTACTCATGGTCCAATGGGTTATGCTTGCATTTCCACATCATTGACCATTGGAGTGAAAATGACTTCACTTTTCAATTGGAACCCCACAAAGCCACCAAACACTTCTGCATGGATTGTAGTCTTCTATAATGTCTATTACTCATCATATATGAAACCAAGTTGTCTAGAATTTCTTTTGACCCCATATCCTAGTCTACATGTTTAGACAAGGTATGCAAACATTGCCTCTAGATTAAGAAATCACTTTAACAACATTGTCATGGAAGTTAACTTTTTAGGGCTTGTGGAATGATAAAATGTCCTTAATTTGGACATGGGATCAATTATCCAACTAATTGTCGTGCAGATTTAGCAGATTAATTTCTCAAATCCTCCCATGTAGCTATGGGTTTCTCAATGTTGTATTGTCATTGTATTGAAACCTCTCGATAAGTCGTTTAAAATCTATAATGGTAGTGATTAGGATCATAAGATTAAGAAGATTTTTAAAGCCTGACCTCTATAAAGATGGGTCCTATAGCCAAAAAACTTTTCTAAAACAAGAACAACACACATGTAATCTTAGTTGTAGAAACCATATAAGCTCTACTTTGTTGTATTAGCAGCAAAAGGAATAATTGCTAAATGTATATATGTCTCAAATTGTTTAATAAATTAGCATGCTAATATAAGGATGGTTTATTCTTCCTAAGTTCACATAAAAAAGGTTTATATGGAGTGATGCATATGTCGAATTTAAGCTAGACCTTGGAACTCCTACGGGTGGGTGCCTTGGAAGACTCAAGATATTTTTTTAGATGAAGGGACCTTTGGAACACTCAAAGAATGTAATATTGAATTCTTAAGATCTTACTATTAGTATTTTATGCATTATATCTTTTTCGTTCATGTATTTACATTGGTAATGTATAAGTGGTTGTGTAGGTGATGAAAATATCATTATATTGTGCTAAATACGGATTCAAAATTTACTTATAAATTATGACTTTTAACTACATTTCCTACAAGCTTATTCTATGAAATATGATGTCTTGAGTCATATATTAATTTAAACTCAATTTTTATTGCTTTTGCACCAAGAGAACAACTTCCTTCTCTTAAATGTCTTCTTCATCTCTCTACCAAGTTGGTTTAATCCCAACAACATAGTCAAGTGAGATAAAGATTTTAGCAAAAAAACTAATCAAGTAGTAAAAAATTGACTTAAACACTAATATAACAAAAGTGTCACTTGATATCGACAATAAATTTGGAGAAAATTGATTAAAATTAAATGTAATCATAAGCATTATACATTTAAATTATATATGAAACCATGCCTTTTCCAAAAGATGTCTAGGTTAGGTTTCAATATAGTTAATATATTTTGGAATCTAAAGTTAAAATTTCACCTTATTTTGCTCTAAGGCTTACTTTGATTATACATAAGTTGATTCATAAATATGAGATCTTACGAGGTGAAGTGATAAAAAAAAAAGAAGAAGAAGTAGATATTCATTGAATTACTCACCTTGGGTTCTTTCCTTCTTCAGATTTTTCCAAAGCTGGATGAGTTGATGCTTTGGAAATGTCTTAAAATCTCAACAACTATAATTATAGACATCTTTTGAAAAATAGAGCAAACTCTTTTATTTATTGCTCATTAGAGAAATAAATTTAGCATTTCACATGCCCTCAATACACAAAGTACAAGTATTTCTTCCTAATGGAACCACCAACTTTATATTTCAATTGAGCCCTAAACATAATAAGTGATTCTTATACTTAGCTTGCATGCAATTAATTTTGATTTCCATCTTCAAATAAAGTGATAACTCTCTAATTTAAAATAGTTTAAAGCATGATTTAAAACCTAAGCTTGATTGTCTTATATGCCAAGTGTGTTAAGTGGTAGACTATTTTTCTTTGTTATTAGTCATACATGTGCATGTGACTTTTATCTATTTTATATAGGAATGAACAATAGTATAGTGTGAAAGACTATAGTAAGTCACTATAACATGATTAACCTTTGTATGATGGGTCTTAGTTTTGATTGATCAAACCCATCCATATAATTTGTCTAGCTTTGAATATCTTGTATTCCAAATATCAAGGTTATTGATTGATTTTAACATTAAAAAACTATTCTTCTTATTTGTTGATTATGGACTATTCTTTAAACAATGTTTTCAACTATCCATATGTTGGGATCAAAAGTACAATGTTTCATAGTCATGCTCATCCAACCATTATTGTTTTTGGATGAGTAGTCACCCAAAGTCCAGAGAAATCAAATGGTTTGATCAAGTAGTCACCCAAAGTTCGAACGATGTGAACTATACTATCCTTCCTCTTGACTCTATATGACAAACTTGTAATCCTATTTTTTTATGGTAAATGACAAACTTCTACCTATGCATAGTAATTTTATGATGTAGAAATTTTGTGGTGGATGTTCATACAATTACCAAAGTGAAAGTAGTGGAGGTAATAAACTAAGATACCATTCAAAGAACAAAAAATCTAAGATGTATATTTATTATTTTTTCAGAACAAAATGGGAAGTGGCCAAGGAAGACATGAACTTATTATACTATAAGAGGCTCATCTTGTGATAGGAAGATGAATGTCCCTGGTGCCTTGTCCTATTGTCTATGTGCTTCATTTTTTGGTCATTTTGATGGTAGCTTTTTTGGTTAAAAGGTTGGTGTATTTTATTGATTAAGAACTAGCATGATTAATGCTAGAAAGATACACAACCTAATCAAGGAGAATGGATTAGGAAGTAAACCATGACATTGGTACAACATTTGCACACCAAAACATTCACTATATGTGTCCACTATAGCAAAGGAATAGCACAACAATTAGCCATAGCTGAAAAAAACAAGACATGTCATCCAACACCTACATCATCAAAGAGATTGATCCATATAGTTGTCATGTTATGTGTTCTTTAGCTTGTGTGTCAGCCTCACTAGTTGCCAATCTAATAAGTGTTTCAAATACAATTATTTGTCTCTGATCATGGAATCAATATTGCCCACAATGTTGGAGTACTCCCATGGTACCTTGTATGGGTCAATCCTCCACTTAGTGGCATTTAAAAAGTCACCTTTGATAATAAAAGGCAGGTGAGGCATGCTTCATAAACTTGATATCATCCATGATTTTAGATCCATTTGCATCATGATTTCTAAGAGGGCCCAAAAATTTATCCAAAAACTTTGCATTAGCATTTTGAATGACTTCTCCAATGGCAGAGAGGCTCTTGTTATTCGATACTTTAGTGTAGACGATAGTTGGTGGAGTGTAAGTTGGTTAAGTGTGGCCCTTGCATTATTGAGATAAAACTATAGTCATTTTGGAAAGTGATATGATTGGCCCCTATTGTTTATTGTTTTGCTCCTTATTAGTGCCATGAACGGCAATACCTCTACGTAGTTAGATGTATTAAAGTCTGAACCCTTCACAATGTTGTTCTTGAGTTAGATGTTTCTCTATTTGAAATTTCCCTCCACCAAATGATCCTAATAACTATTTTCTTGAGTTGTAAAATGAATGTTCGAAAGTTTCACTATCCATTTCATGACTAAAATGAGCAATATCTAGGATCATCCTATGAATCAAGGGCAACATTACAAACAATTTGGATCTTTATATGTTTGGCCACTTACAATTATAACCATCCTAGCATTTAAGGTTCTAATATATTAAAAATAGGGGGTAATTGTACCATAACCTTATTCTTTTTCTCTTTCCTTTTCACTTTCAACTACTTTTTTGTGCACTTCTTTTTGGCTACCTATTCTTATTGAGTTCGATCTAAATAAGTATGAAGAAGTCCACTTCTTTTTACCAAGCATGATGAACTTGATTTTTTTTTTTAAATCTAAGCCATTCTTCATGTTCTCCATGTCAAAAAAGCAAAACTAGGTGATGCACCATAAAATCAATGACTTGGTATGGTCATTATGTTCAACTTAGAGAAACACAAGCTAAAAGCATTTGATAGAAACTTGATCCCTAGTCAATTTAAGTCATTGAAAACATGATAAATGGATTATACATAGATGAAAAATTTGTACCATGAATGAGAAGAAGCACGTGGACTTCTTCACACTCTCTTGTGGTTGCCACCTCTTGGGACATTCTTACTTGTGAGTATTTATCTAACAATTTTATGGTAAAAAAAAACTTTATAATTCATATTTACCATAATTGATCTTACTTCATTAAAAAATGTATGCATCTTATTATAATTAGAATTAGAAAAACTAAAGCCTCTATTAGTACCCAATTAACCAAGATGTTGCTTTGCTATAAGAGTTGTAGTGGATTAGAAGATGCATTTAAATTCATCTAGACATCACAAATTTCCAAGTTTAATAGTATCAATATTTGTGCAATTAGGGTTTACTAGATCCTATGAAAAGTTCATGTACCATGTAAAGATGGGAATTCTAACTCTAATGTCCATGATTAGTAACCATCACTAGGACTTTGTTGGTGTGGCTTTCCTTTCTATTTAGTTAACATTCTTAGTCAACTAAAAGTTTTGTCAGTTTCTCTAAAATTATTATATCTACTTATCTGTTAGAAACGTATTATCTTGCACAAGTTGAATTCTATAAATCTTAACATAGAGGAGCACTTAAAAGTATCTTTATGAAGATAGTTGAATCCTTGCAAATTGTAAAGGGAATATGAAAGCTCTATCTTTGGGCATCGGCCAAGTTAAACTCAATCTGTACCTCAATTGATTTGCATGATCAAGATCGGTCCTTACTTTTTTCTTCAATCTAAATGACTTAAAAATAATGTCCTTTGCGATAAATGAAAATCACATTTTTCTATCTTTATAATCTAATTTATAATCCTGTATATGTGTGAAACTTCTTGGTATGATAAATACACTTAGATCCCAAATTACTTTAAGAAGAAAGATCAAAAGATCAAGAACCCAAAGTTCCAATGAGAAACTAAAAAACTAAGTCTTAGAGAGAATTAGACAAGAAATAGAATACCAGAATTAAGCAAACTAAAAATAAGAAGAACATCATAAAATCAAGAAATTCTAAAACCAAAGTGCTAGAAGAGTTGTACCTCTTTCTAGCTACATTAAGCTAACTTGGCACAGATCAGAACTCTAAGAACCATATAACTTCAAGAGTGAAAGAACTCTTGAAGAGAATATTTAGTTATAAGACTATGGATAAGAGAATGGCAGGCACTCTGAGAGCTTTGGGAAGAGAAGAGGAGAAGGTGTGTATAATGGCTAGGGGTACTTTTGTGACAACCTGGATTTTTTAGTCACTTAATTATCTAATTATGAGAAGTTAAAGTAGTAAAAAGGAATAGCTCAGTTTGTTTGGATGTGTGACTATTAACTTCAAGGTCAAAGGTTCAAGCCTTCTTTTTAACAGCATAAGTGAGAATTATTCTTTTTGCTTCATATTGCATCTGGGATGTTTTCTAGTAGGAGGCCTACGATGCTAATCAGTTAAAGACATGTTTACTTGAATTTGAAACAATGGGAAGACGACATCACATGCTAGGATGTGATCTAAATGGGTGAAGAAGGTGAAAGACAGGAATAAGAAACCAGTTGGAGTGAAAGATGTCTTGTCATAAGAAGGTGGTTGGGACATGTTAGGTTAGATTAGAAATTAGAAATAGATTGAAGAGGATGTCTTATGATAGAGATGTGCTGTAGCTAAGTAGGAGATGTGGAGAGTTGCAAAAATTAGAAATAGATGTGGGATGTTTTAGCAAGAAGACTAGAAAGATGGAAAGAAATAGAAGGGAGGTGTTTTTTCTTAGAAATGGTGGGTTGCCTTGGGCAATAAGGCAATAACTTAAGAAACCCTATACGAGCGAGGACATCTTAGACTAAGAAATATGGGGTGAGAGAGAGAGAGAGAGAGAGAGAGAGAGAGAGAGAGAGAGAGCAGTTTGGAGAGCTGCTAGAGGACTAAGAAAAACATAGTCAACAAAGCCTAAAGCATGAAAAAGAAGAAGGTAGAAGATGAAGGAGAAGAAGAAAGACAAGTAGGGGATGTAGGGAATTTCTAAGCTCGATCCATTTTCTCCTTAAAACAAAAAGAATTTAAATTGATTTCTTTAGTTAACGGGCGACTAGTTTTGAAAAAATTGTTGATGATGTAAAAAACTTGTTTCTATATTATGATTCATGCATATAAAATTTGACAAGTTTTGCATGATTTAATCTTTGTCATAAAATACATGATAGAGACATTTTCTTTTAACTGGGTATGCATGCTTAGACAATTTTTAATCTGTTAATATGATCTATCAAAATACGTTTAAGTTTAGATTGGATATACATATATTTAGATGCCTTATTATCAAAGTTTATAAGTGATTTTTGACATGAGATATCATATTGTTATGTTTTCAACCCAATGCGTTATGATACCCTACTGGAGATGTGCGATTATTTACCCTAATCTTATACACTATTGAATGAGTTTTTCTACTCTACTAGTGATGTTCTAGCATGGATGTATTAACTAGCCCCTGGACCCCGAACCCCGCATAGGCGGGAGCTTCGTACACCTGGGCTACCCTTTAAGGATGCTGGTTTAGCATAATTTTAAGTTTTTGTTAAAAAAAAAAAAACATCCTATTACATATGGATGTGTTTGTCCTTAGTGTGGACTATCATGATCTTTTATATGCCAAAAATGTTGGTTATACTATATGGAAAACTAAAGTATTTTTTAGTCTACGAACATGTGTGTTGTGTGAAATGACTTAGGTAAGGGAGTCATTAGCTTTGTTGGACTTGAGATATATTTCCAAAGCATGTGTATGTTGGGTGCCATGGTTTTTGGTGTTTTTGGTGGTTTAGGTTTAGCTACTGGGTATAAGTGTATACTCAACCTACAATACAAATGTTGCTTCTCGTGGCAAGGTAAAGATCGAGGGATAGAGGATATGGAAGGGCACTATAGCGTTAGGGGATGAAATGTCTCACTTATTATTATTTTTTTTGGAGACTTTCTGATTATGAGTATTGCTCTTCAAAATATTTTACTAGTATGTTTTTATAGGCTCAGATGTTGGTTGAACCATATGTGTGTGTGTGTGTGTGTGTGTGTGTGTGTGATTTTGGTGTGATGCGCTTGGAGTTTTAAAGTAAACAATTTTAAAAAAAATTAAAATTAAACATTTTGGATGTTTTTATAATCATTCTAAATTTTAAATTCCATTTCATATAATTCGTATATATTATGAATTTGAAATGAAATGAGAATTTGGGAATTTGAAATGAAATGAGAATTTGGGAATTTGAAATGAAATGAGAATTTGGAAATTATGTCCTTTTGGAGATTTCAAAGAATGAAATTTGGAAAACATTAAAATTAAGTGTGGATGCCTTAGTTTATGGAATGTACTTGAAAATAATTGTCTAATGATACTAAGAACACTGAAATTGTTGTTTGGGTGAGAAAATTCAAATCTTGTGAAATAGGGGGTGAAAAATTGATAGTGCACCCTAAGGGCATTTTGATCATTTCATTATGTGGGTCCTAGTTACAAAATTTGAAGCAAAAAGTAGCCAAAACTCTTCATGATGAGGCATAAGTATGTTTTTGAATGAAATCATATTGTTATTTAGAGGGAAACATCATCATTTTAATTAATTTTTAATAACTCAATGGTGGGGCTTGTTTTGATAAGGCCACCTCCTACATAAGTTATAGTTGACTATAACTCAAAAACGAAAATTGACGAATCAAAGAGGGAAGAGGAGAAGAGAAGGAGGAGGAGGAGAGGGAAAGATAAAGAGAAAAGGGAGAGAAAGAGAGAGGAGAAATGCTCCATCATCCACCACCCATCACCATAAGGGGATTGATGATAGTGAAGGCACAATGGATCCAACACAAAATAGGTAATAGCTGACTTTGAACCAATGATCCATTCCATTCTTTGAATCATTCTAAGCTAAAACCGCATGTTTTTCTTGACTACTGAAGAGGTTTTGGCATTGAATCTTCTAAAAAATAGTAATGCATGATGATTGTCACCACCAAACACCACAAGTCATCAAAAGTGTTTATCATTGATGACCATTTGGATTTTAATGACAGGTAGATAATTGCTATTGCCTCAATTTGATTTTTGATTTTTGTGGTTTTGTGTGATAGATCTAGGGTTTAACGTGGGATTTTGATGATAAATTGTTATTATTACTTCATAAAATGTTATATCTAAGCTATAATGAATGTAGATTAACAAATCACATGATTTTTACCTTGAATTTACCCTCCAACATTGAGATATGAGTTTTCAATGGTTGTTAAGCATCAATCGATTATAAAAAACTGAGATTGGAAACTTAAAGTTACTAGTTTTACATGTTAAATTGAAATCCAACTGTTGGATCGTCAAAAATATGAGAATCCAACCACCAACGACTATTGGTTACATATATAACTTAGATCTAATTGTTAAAAACTAGAATAGGGTCATCAATCTATATTTAAGATTACTAATATGTGAAAAACAATAGTTTGTAACTATGAATAAGTGAATTTAGATGGTTAAATGTCAATCTTGACCATTGATTTGAAACCATTGCCATGGATCTGAATGTTCAGCAACTGACATATGTTAATTGGCTAAAAAATCAAATTAGTACCCTCAATGGTTGAGTTTATGTGATTCTTGTTGAGTATTCAATTTTAGCTAAAAACCTTCAAATTAGCATTTGGATAGAACATTTAACCAACTAATTTTGCATAATTAGCTTAAATGTGGATTGTAGCCCCAAATGGTCATCTAACCATCACTTAGGAAAATTCAATTGTTAGATGATCATAGGAGCTAATCGATGAGTAAATCATGGTTAAGATGAATTTAATTGAATTTTATGTGTTACAGATCAACCAAAATAGAATTCGACAACTCGAGTTAAGTTAATTGGGACCAGATCATCAAAAGGATATATGGATCTCATAATGCAAGATGGATTAAGAAGGAAGTTTCTTTTAAGGAAATAGGAGTTGAAGACAAAGGAGACAGTTTCCTAACTAGGAAACTTATTTTGGAAAGGAATAAAGAACAATTTCCTAATTGGAAACAAAATCTTAGCTAGCGATGTGTTTTGCACTGTTTCTAATTGAGGAACTAGAAGATAAGGGGAAAAGAGAAGGGAAGACCAAAACTTTATAAATGAGAAGAGGAGAACATAGAAAGCATCATTCCTAGGAGGAAGGAAAGCAAACTGTAATTGGGAAAAAATGAGAGAAAGCCTAAAGAGAGGAGAAATCATTCTTACTCTTCCTTCCTCTTTCTTCAATGTCCTTTCCATCTCCATATGTCCTAGCCATCTTTAGTTTATGACCATCGCATTACAGCCCCTATTTTCTCATGGTTTTCCCTCCTAGTTATCTCACATTTCTCCTATGTTATTCATTAGTTTTTCACTCTTCCATCACTAGTCAGTTCCATCTCATTTACTAGTCGGATTCTCTTGTTTCACAATCAATTTTCCCCTCTCCTTCACCTATATTTCCTCTTGTTCTTTATTGTAGTAGTCCTCTATTTCATCTAGTTTTTCTTATTTCTATCCATCACTGATCACCACCATCACAATTCTCTAATTTTCTCAATGTTTTCTTTGTGATTCATCACTGTGTTCTCTTGTTTCCAATCATTATTCCACTTTAGTTTTCCCCTATGTTTTCAATGGTCAAAATTTCCCTATTCACCGTGTTTCTCATTTATTTTCAACCATCAATTTTCTCCCTTTGTTGATCATGTTTTCCCTTAATCTCTCATTTTTTTACAAGCTTGCCGTGTTTCAGGCAAAACCCAATTCGGGTTTCACCTTAGTTCTCCACTTCTCCTCACCCTCCCTTTCTTTTCAAGTTTTAAACAACTACAAGGAGCTATTTGAAACAACTCACTTCAATCTTCTTCCTCTTCTTTAGTTATGGGTAAAAGAAGGAAGTTGTAGGAAAAATTTTATTTTTCCCCTTAGTCCCTTTCAATTAATTCTAGTTGTGTCATTATTTATCTTTTTTCCTATTTTGTCCTTTTGTCACTGAGGTCCTGAACTATGTAGTTTGAGTCCCTAAGTGGTTTTAATCAAATAGGATCAATGGTATCACTTCAACTAAAAGGAACTTCTTAATTCCTATTTAATTTCTTTTCAAATTTCAAATCCACTTTAGATCTTCACTTGAATTCAATTGCTAGATGATCCATGAGATCTAATCTTATATCTAGATTTCATATAGTCAATTTTAGCAGTCCAAATTACAATTCAATTTTAGTAGTCCAAATTACAATTTAATCTATTGATCTAGATCATCTCATTTTTGAAAAATTTGCATACTTTGACCATTGAATTAATTGTCAAGGACATCAGCGATTAATTGGTATGGGTTAATCTACATGGATGTAATTAGATATGAAGAATTTTGCTGTGTGACATGGATATCGAGCTAGAAAAGTAAAACTTAGCTTTTATTTTGTTTTAATTCATTATCAATTGGATTCAAAATTTTATATTTTTAGTTAAGTAATAAATTTGAAGTTTTTTAGTATATTGTTATTTAATTATTTTTTAATTTTAGTGATTAAATTTTATTTAAAATCCTATATTTCTAGTCGAGTCCCCATGGGATCAACCCGTACTTGCACAAAAAATACTACAATAGCCCATGCACTTGTAGAAAATAACAATAAGTTTTTTGTGCCATTACTGGAAACTTGCAATGAAGTTTTCATAAATTTTAAAAAATCAAAAAATCAAAAAATAAAAATTATAGAAATTTCATTCATTTAGCATTATAGGTTCTAAGTACATTTTTTATTTTTTAGTGCACAATTATTCCATTTCCTTAAATTTGGTACTTATTGCATTTTTTTATATTTATTTTAATGGAAATTAGAGAAGAAATCAAAGGAGGATCCCAGTTAGGATAGCTTAAATTTTATTTTAAAAGAATCCTAATGAAGACAGATTATATTTTTTAGTCATAATTCATTTAAAAAGGTTATAATAATACAACTCATGTTGGACCCTCATAGCCTAAAAGTGAAGGTGGAGGTAGAATGTAAATGATTTCACCCTTGTACGAGAAGACTTTATCTAGAACCCTACTGTGAATACTCCTAACTCCCAATTTTTAGATTAGGGTTTTCATAATTGTTTGGTAGTATAGTTGCATAGAGATAACATAATTTATACCTGTTGTATTTTAGGGCTTGCATTAGTTTATTGGTTTTTAATTGCATTTTAGGGCATATTTATTGCTTTAAGGTGATTTATATGTTGAGCAAATCGCCATGAAGAGTGAAAATTAATTAGTAAGGGCACATGATACCACAAGATCAAGGATGAATTTCACCACCACCTCTTGGCCCACCTAGGATAAGAACCACAAGCATGTAACCCAGCCTTCTAAATTAATTTAAAAATAATTAAAAGAGACCTATAGAGACACTCATATGCTTGTAGGACCCTCTTAGAAGGAGGCAACTCATTGTCATTCTAGTGGGCCTTGTCTAACTGACTATGTTGGTACTTAAATGACTACCTCCACTAGTACATTCGATGACTTAGACTATCTATGGCTAGCTAAGGAGGATGTGAAGTGGTTGGTTATGTTAGGATCTAGCTGGTACGAGGCGAGGCAAGTTTGAAAGAGAAGAAGAGCGCTAGATTAGGCTAATCTCAAAGCTTCTCTCCAACACAAAATCATGAAAATCAATACATTTTAGCTTGTTAGCCTTAGGTATTATTTGATTAAGTCCTTTGTTTGTGCATCATTGTGGACATTAGGTTGCATCATGTAGTTAGGTTTTCTTCTAACAAACTTAAAAAAAACAAAACAACAATATGATCAGTTGCATTCAATGGCTAATCTACACACTAATCATAGGGGTAATCCTCACCCCAACATTAATAAAGATGATATTTTCCATGGAGCAACAATCCCATTTCAATGATGATGAACCACCTCCCATCTTGGATAAGCATGATGTTTCCTCATGGACAAACAATCCTCACTTGGATGCTTAAGATCCACAACCTCTATCTAATGATAGCATTAATCCATGAAGGAATCATTCTTCACCACCTAGAAATTAGAGAAGAAATTATAACATGGAACGAGACCAACATAGAGCACATGAGGATAATTAGCATAACCAAATTCTAATGGGAGAACATTAGGAGACTATTTATAGCCTACTTATACCAGTACATCTTCATGAATAATTTTACCTCAAAATACTAGTATGATTGAATTGAGATAGAAGTGATAAAATTACTTTCTAAATTTGTGGGTTGGATATTGAGAGTCCTTACCTACACTTAAAAGAATTTGATGAAGTGTGCCTATCCTAACATACGTAAAACATCAAATTAGACATGGTAAGACTCAAACTTTTTCCTTTTTCTTTAAAGGAAAAAATTAAAGTTATAGCTTCATTCATTGACAATAGTTTCCATATGAACATGGAAAGAAATGACTAGGAAGCTCTTGAAAAAGTTCTTTCATATACATATGACAAATACTCTCCACTTAAATATAACAAATTTTACCAAGAAGGATAAAGGAACTTTTTATCAATGCTAGAAAAGATTTAAGAAATTATTGTTGACTTATTTGCTTCATAGATACGAACCTCAACTTATATGCGTGAGTTTGTTGAAATGATGTGCAATGACAACTTTTTAAATAAACAACCTCAAGAGGTGAAAGAGTATTTGGAATGGCTGGCAGAGTGTGCACAAACTTAGGCTATTTAAAAAAGAAGAAGATTACTCAGACAAGTCCTAGTCTGTCACCACTTACGCTAGGGGAGGAATATATGTCATGATTGAAAAGATGATATGAGTGCTAAAACAACATCCCTCACTAGAACTTATGAGGCCATGGAAATGAAAAAAATTTCTTCTAAGAAGGTCAAATAGGTGTGTGGGAATTGTGAAAATAACAAATACCCCACTCAAGAATTTCCTACCATTCATGCATTCTAGGATGCTCTTCATGAATAGGCACACTCTTGTGAGTGACCTTTTTCCCCATCTATGCATACATAATGTCCCAACCAGAGTAATCATCATACTTTCAATTAGAGAAATGGATATAACACTAATGTCTCACATAAGGTCCCTTAACAACCACCCTAAGGACCACTTGCTCCTGGACCTTATCTTCCTCCACCTAAGAAGCAAGTCAAGGATAAAATTTAGAAATTTATGCAATACAAGAGACAAAAGATGCTCAATTAAAAGAGAACACACTATCCATGACTGAATTGAAGGACATGATGTCTCAAATGTTGTAGACCCTTAAAAAGGGCAAATTTCTACCCACAAAATGTAAACATTGATGATGTGTATGTGGTAGGTGAGATTAATTCTTCAACTACAAACATAGAACAAGTAAAGGCAGCTACTATTCTTCATAGTGGTAACATAATAAAAAAATCTAGTCCTAAAAAGGTTGAAATGGTGCTACAAACATGTTAGGAGAAAAGATAAATTTGTTGATAAGAAAAACATCCCCCCCACTATTCCTTGCTCCATTCCATCAAAGGCTGCATCAAGCTCTCACAATTGTCCACATAATGAGAAGTAGCTTAGAGATATATTCGATACCTTGTCCTATGATATAATGAAAATTCAAAATTGCAAGCTAAATTTACTCATCCTTCCTTTTTAAAGGCCTGTTTGTCCGATTTCATATGAGCCCTAGGGAATTTTTGATATCTATAACCTCTAAATTTTTTTGTTTGTAATAATTATCTACCATTATGTTTTACAACATTCCTTTTCTACACCTCCCATTTCTTTATTTCTTAATGCACTATCATCATCCTATTTTTAAACATTGAGTACAATGTTTCACTTAGGCTAGGGGTGTAGAGTTTTGGTCTTTTTGTAGTTGGTTTTCTTTAATTTTCAAAAAGAAAAACTAGATAAAGAAAAAATGAATGAAAATTAAAAAATTGAGCTATTTTCAAAATATTTTAAGAGTTTTTAGGTTTGTTCCTATTACAATGATGAGAATTGGATTTTCTGAAGTCTAATCCTTATTTTCATCTTTAGCTTATTAACAAAATTGTTTATGATTAATTTATTAATTTACTTATTTTCTAAAGCATTTCATGGAAGTTAAGTCTCAGGTCACATTGTATACGTAGTTGCATGCATTATTCTAGATTGATAAGTAGTTATAACTTAGAGATCCGTAAGAAATTTAGTGGAGAGTTATAACCTGTGAATGCTCTAGAGCCATTCATTCTTTTAAGAGTGTTGTGGATAAATTTCAAATTTCTTCAGCATATATGATTTTTAGTTGATCCCACAATTATCAAGATTTATTTTTTGAATGTTATCCTTAAGTTTTTTAGAAGTTTATTGAATTTGATAGGCTATATAAAATGTAAGAAATGATTTAGGCTATCCTTGTTGTTAAACCTAGAGATATAAACCCTACCCAAAAATATTTTTATCACTAGTTAGCCCTTTCAAGCCTTTTATATATAAACCATTTTTGTATATACCAAATTACCCTTATTGATGTCAATCCAGTATAAATTATGAATTGCATATTTTCTTCAAAAGATAAGTAAGAGATGACCAAAGTTATACCTTTAAGTTGCAATAAAAGTAGAGAAGTGAATATTAAGAAAAAAGAATTTCTTCCAAAGAGATTTAAAAATTTTGAAAAAGAAAAAGAAGAAGATAAGAAAGTTATAAAGAAAAGAGAGAATGTTCATTTTAATACAAATAAAGAAGAATTGTTAATGTCTAGTATAAGTTCTCTACTTATTTTTGAAGAATTTTGAGTATCCTATATAAGCTTCCTTTTCCTAACTTTGTCCTAAGCCTACAATTTGTCCCAGTTGAAGAGTTATTAATTCTAAAAGGAATATATTCTTGATAAGGATATGAATAGATAGAAATTAGAGAGTAGTATTGTTAAATTTCTTGGTAATATCATCCTTCCTAAAGGGATCAAACTAAATTTCTTAGTAACTCCCATTCTATCATGAGTATATGTGAAATAAAATTGGTTTTGTTGACTCTACTTACATATTTAAAAGATACTGATGCTTTGAACTCTTTATTTAAGGAATTTTATTTTTGAGTGTATGCCATAAGTAAGAACTGAGGTCAATACATATTTCAGTTGAGTTTAAAGATATAATCTACTAAGAGATAAAGATTACTATACATGTAGACTACACACACACATGCACACACATACTCTCAGATCTGCACTCAATTGAAATGTATTTAGCATATGAGTAGGGTTCTGAATATTTTAATTCATTGTTATTAGTATGTTAAAGTTGATAGATTTACTAAAGATAATTCTTTGAGGCAAAAGTGGGAGTTGATTTGAAAATGACTTTTAAAATTTTGTGGGTAGATTCACTACAAACCCTCATAAGGCCTAACTCGTCCAGTAGGGGTAACCTAGGGGTTTAAGGGCTTATTGCATATGCTAATGCAATTATGATTATCTCTGTAAATGGTAATTTGTATCAATTATTTAAAATGATTTTTCCCATATTCTGCTCGTGAATAGTAAAATACTAGTTGGCGGGTGTGTCTAGTGTTCAATTTTAGCTAAAAAATCCTCAAATTAGCATCGAGATAGATCATTTAACCAATTAATTTTGCATAATTAGATTAAATGTGCATTATAGACCCAAATAATAATCTAATTGACACTCGGAAAAATTCAATGGTAGATGATCATAGGAGGTGATCAAATGAATAAATCATGGTTAAGATGAATTTAACTAAATTTTACATATTGAAGATCAACCAAAATGGAATTAGACAACTAGGATTAAGTTAATTGGGACTAGATCATAAAAAAAAAAAACATGAATCTCACAATGCAAGATGGATTAAGAAGGAAGCTACTATTAAGGAAACTGGAGAAGTTGAAGACAATTAGGAGACAGTTTCTTAAGAAGGAAACTAATTTTGGAAAGGAATAAAAAGTTGTTTCCTAATTGGAAACAAAATTCCAGCAAGAGACATGTTCCGCGCTGTTTCTAATTAAGGAGCTAGAAGATAAGGAAAGAAAGAAGGGAAGACCAAAGCTTTATAAAGCAGAAGAGGAGACTCGAGAGGGCATCATTTTTGTAGGGAAGGAAAGTGAACTGTAGTAAGGAAAGATTGAGAGAAAGCCTAAAGAGAGGACAAACCAATCTCAGTCTTCCTCCTTTCTTTGTCGTCCATTAGATCTCCCTACATCCCAACCATCTTTAGTTTGTCACTATCACATTACATCCCTTGTTTTCTCATGGTTTTCCTTCTGGGTTATCTCACATTTTTCCTGTCCTTCATCAAATTTTCCCTCTTCCATCACCAGTTAGTTCCCTCTCGTCTACCAGTGAAATTCCCTTGTTTCACAATCAATTTTTTCCCTTCCATTCACCAAAATTTTCTCTTGCTTTTCACCATAAAGTCCTCTTTTTCATCTAGTTTTTTTTCTTCCTATCCATCACTGATTCTCACTGTCACAGTCTATTCATTTTCCCAATTTTTTCTCTTTGATGCATCACCATGGTCTCTTGTTTCCATTTGTTATTCCACTTTAGTTTTCTCCTTTATTTTCAATCATCAAATTTTCCCTATTTGCAGTGTTTCTTAGTCATTTTCAACCATCTATTTTCTCCCTTTGTTCATTGTGTTTTTCCTTGATTTCTCATTTTTTTACAAGGTCTTCGTGTTTTAGGCAAAACCCAATTCGAGCTTCACTTAGTTCTCCATTTCCCCCCTTTTTTTCCCAAGTTTTAAATAATAATAGAGAGCTATTTGAAACAACTACCTATGATCTTCTTCTTCTTTGGTTATGGATGAAAGAAGAAATTTTTAAAATTTTCCTTTAACCCCTTCTAATTAATTTTAGATGAGTTCTATTTTGTCTTTTCCCCTACTTTATTTTTTCCTATTTTGTCCACTTCTCCTTGAGTCCCTAAGCTATGCAATTTGAATCTTTGTTTGGTTTTAATTAAACAAAATCAATGGTCTAGTTTCAACCAGAAGTATCTTCTTAAATCCTATTCAATTCCTTTTCTGATTTCAAATCCACTTTTAGATCTTCACTTGAATTCAATTCTTAGATGATCCATGAGCTTGATCTTGCATCTAGATTTTATATAGTCAATTTTAATAGTCCAAATAACAATTTCATCTATTGATCCAAATTGTCTACTTTTCAAAAAATTTGCATAATCTAACTATTGAATTAGTGATCATGGACATCAATGATTGATTAGTGTGGGTTGATCTACTTGGATGTGATAAAAATGGAGAATTCTACTGTGTGACGCAGCAAATAAGCTTGGAAAATGAAATTTAGATTTTATTTTTTTTTAATTCATTGTCATTTAGATTCAAAATTTTGTACATTTTAGTTAAGTATTAAATCTAAAATTTTTAGTACATTATTTTTTATTTTGTTAATTTTAGTGATTTAATTTTATTTAAACTCCTATTTTACAAGTTGAGTACTTGTAGGATTAACCCATAATTGTACAAAAGAACTTACAGAAAACAACAATAGTTCTTATCATTGATTAATGATGAATCGTATCCAATCTAATGATTCCATGATTTCCAAATAATTTGGACCATTAAATCATGTTTAATTTATAATCAAAGTATATAGATTTTTATGCGCACTCTAGTTGTGACATGCATGAAATGTGACATATGAATTCAAATTTAAAAATGTGGTTAAAAAATAGATTTTTTATGCGGCATATAGATTGACGTGCAATTGGCTTCAATTGGTAGTGAGATGATGGCAAAAGGCTAAAGATAAAGCTTGTGGGGATGGATAAAATTGCCACAAGTGGTAGGTAGGTCTAACATTGCCAACTTTTTTGAATTGAAATGTTTGGTTTTGGATACATGTGAGTTTTAAATGAACTCTAGATGCATACTTTGAAAATAGAATTATAATTGAATGGATTATATATCATATGGTATGTGGTTTTTGCATTTTAATAGCAAATTTTGAAAAAGGATGATTAATAAATGCATTAGTTGCATGGCTGTATATGCTTGACAGGAAAGCTAAGGACATGTCTTTGAAAGTGCATTAGGTGTGTCATGTTTTGAAAAGACTTATTATATTGAATTGAATTCAATAGCACATTAATTGCATGGCTTTAGCTTAAAATAAATTCTAAACATCATTTGCTTTGACAATGATTGGTATTATATGGATAGGGTATACTAAATACCCAAGTATTTTTCAAGCTAATAAGCCTGGTGGGCTCTATGTGAGGGGTTGTACAGGTTGGGCTCCCAACCCTTGACCACTAAAGGTGGAAATGATATCCAATGACCAAAAAGAGGCATATTTTTAGATTGGTTGAGAGAACATTTCAAGCCTTCACAATACCCTTTCTAAATTGGTTGTAGTCCCTATAAGGATGTAGTTGAGGTCTCTCTAGGACATCACATGGGGCAGGGGATGGGGGAGGGACAACTCAGTGATCTAGTCATGAGCATAGATTTTCATGGAATTTTTATTTTGACTCTAGGGGAGTCTTGCAATGGCTTCATCAAGGTTGAGCTGTGGTTCTAGGTGAACCAATATAGTCCTATTGATGAGTACTCATTACCAATAGATAGATATGCTTGCTGAGGTCCCAATGTGCACAATGGATTGTTGTAATTTGGTGATGTCAACATGTGATTTAATCGAATACTATTTTACGTTTTGCTATATCATATTTTACATGATTTGATATCATGTATTATACCTGGTATGATTGGTTTTTTGGTGATTACCCCACTTGGTTTGTCTACTTGGCAAGCTTATCTGCTTGGCATGTGTTGCTAAAAGACTATGGTGGTTTCCCTACTTGATTTCTCATACGAGTTAGATGCATAACCATGAAATTGATGCATGATGTGTAATTCCCTACATAACTTTCTCTAAAATCACTTGGCATGGTTGAATTAGCACACTAAAAAATAATTTGACATAAACCATATTAAAGGGAGATGCCATTTTAGCATTTTATTTTCTCAATACCAATTTATGTGTCTTGTTCTTTGGACTAAATTGTAAATGCATGAAAATTCTTTTGGATTTGGAATTATGTAAACTGTCAAAGTAGATGTTAGAACTACCTACACAAACATAAGCTTGTTGAGACATTGTAATTTGTTTATATTATCTTAGATTTCAAGAATTTGACTTTATGGATCACAGCTTGAGGTAGACAGAATCTTGGATGAGGACAATTGTGTTATAAGACTATTGATAGTGTAAGTTTGTGATTTTTGTCTTCTAGACACGTATGTATGTATATGTAATTAATATAGTTGGTCTATGAGCTATGATTGCATGGATGTATGATACGTGTTTTCATTTCAATTATGACTGGAAAAGGAGATAGAGTCTCAAGTTATTTTGTTTCCTTGTAAACAAGTGGTTTATCAAGTTATTCACATTGCATGCGTTGAATTTGCAATGTTCAAAAAAAGAGGAAACTCTACTAGATTTTTGGAAGAAATGTAGCACCCATGTCATTGCTAAATCTTTTGTTTTGATAGAAAGATGATACTTGGTGTTTTATTAATATGCATTAAAAGAAGAAGATTCTTCTGCTACATTGATTTTATAAACTTGATTTTGAAATGAGGACAGATCTTGCATTAGAAAATAGCTTTACATTTAAAAATACATTAGAAAAACTTGAGTAGTAATGGTTGATAACAGAGTTTAGCTAATATTTTTACAACCAGTCCTATATGTCCAAAAGTTATATATAATCAAACAAGTGAGAATTGATTGTTTAGATATGAGTTATAGAGATGACTTATATCGGTGATGTGAAACAAATGTAGAGTGGGGAAGCTGATAGAGAATAGCTGGATTTAGTAGAGCTTTAGACATAGAAAATGAAAGTCACATATAAATCATTTGTCACAGACAATAACTCAGTGTAAAAGTCGTAAATAGGCAAGAAAACAAGGATGCTTTTGATCCTTGTATGAGTAAGAGAGATGCTACTATCATGGAGTCTCTATGGTTCTTAGGGAGAAGAACCTAATTGTAAGAGTATATAAATTAGTTTCTCTAAGTGAGAACTTTGTCATATCATAGGAGATCTATTAACATTGGAGACCTTCTTGAGAGTTCAAGTACTAACTTGGGTGGTATTTATAGAACTTTGGCGAGCATAACAATTATTACACTACAATAACCAAAGAAAAAAATGAGAAAAGATCATAAGATGATCATAGTAAAGAAGTCTCATGGAAAATTAAGAGAATTATAGCATTAGTCTGAACATATATTGGACACTTTCCACTATTAGTTTTGTTGTATTATAGCAAATCAGTAGAAATGTTGACATCAGAAGACTTTAGTGCGGCTATAGATGAAAGTTCTAATCTATGATATTGATATGACTTTGGATCATGAATTTGGACATTTAGTGCCTATTTATGCAATGACATGAATCAAGAATGGATAATTCTAGTTAATGAATTAGATGGAACTTTAGACTTCTAGTTTCCATTGAAATTAACCAAACATTAGATGTAGGTATGCATCTTGTTCATGATAGACATGTCAAAATCCTTTTGACTACGATTCTATGTACTTCCTTATAATATATAACTACGCGTTGTGGGTGGATAGTTCGGTCCAAAACTTATAGTTCCATTTATAAGTGATGACTTTGTTAAGTGAGTCTTTATGTGCATAGAAATACCTTCAGTATGTGCCAGTTGTCATTGAGCAAAAGGTGAATGGATGCCGACTTAATCCTCCAGAACATTACAAACTTTGATGGCATCTTAGGGATGGATTGGTTGTTTGTACATGCACAGCTAAAAATTTCTGTTAGAAGGCCACTTTTAATGTTCTAGAGAAGTGACAATCCCTTTCCAAGGGAGATCAGACTTCACATGAGCATGTGTCATTTCTAATATGAAGATGGTTAGACACATTGTGAAGTGATGTTAGGCATTTTCAGCAAAAATAGAAGTTATAAAGAGTAGTAAACCTAGCTTGGATGAGATGTCTATAGTTTGGCAATAATTAGGTGTACTTCCTAAAGTTCTACTTGGACTACTACTTGAAAGATAGATTTCATCATCGAACTAATACCTATTATAGTTCCTATCTCCAAAGTACCATGTAGAATAGCCTCGATTAAATTAGAAAAGTTAAAAGAGCAATTACGTGAACTATTGGACAAAGAGTTCATTTGATTGAGTATGTCTCCTTGAGGGGCACCATTTCTTTTGTTAAAAAGTGTAAGAATGGGTCAATGATACTTTGTATTGATTAGATAATGCTTAATAGGGTCACCATTAAGAACGAATATTCTCTACCCTATATTGATGTCTTGTTTGATCGACTATAGTCAACTTAAGTATTTTTCAAAATAGATTAAAAGTATAGATATTATTAGTTCTGGGTTAAAAGGAAGATATCTAGAAGATACTATTTAGAACCCACTATGGACATTATGAGTTTGAAGTTACACCATTTGGGTTGACAAATACCCTAACTACTTTATGGACCTTATGAACAGGGTGTTCGTGACCTTATTGGAGAAAATTGATTCAGTATCGTAGATGATATCCTGGTTTATTGAAGGAGCCATAATGATCATTAGGAGAACTTATGGATAGTACTTAATACACTTAGGGCACATCAGTTGTTATTCAAATACTAAAAATGTAAATTCTGGCTAGAAGAAGTGAATTGTCTAAGCCACATTATTTTAAGAATGGTGTTGCAGTGGACCTAGCAAAAGTTGAAATAGTGGAAAAGAGTGATACACCTAAGAAGTTGATAGAAATATAGAATTTCCTTGGCTTTGTAGTGTACAATAATAGCTTTATTGAAGGATAATGATTTTTGTTTTTATTACCATCCAGGGAAAGCCTATATAGTGGTTGATGTTTTAAGCTAGAAAACACAGGGAATGCATGTGAGTATGCTTTCTCAAAAGTTGAAATTATTACAAGATGTGATGGAGTGTAGATTGGAGAAGTAGCATGATAAATCTTTCTAGAAAATATGGCTATGAGATCTACCATCACTAAGAGAATTCTTTAGATACGAAAAGACAATATTGAAACACATGCATTGGTTGGAAGCCAGGTTTCACCAAAGAAGCAGATAATAGCAATCAAATGTAGGGAAAGTTGGGGGTGCTATTGAATGTCGAATTGAGGCAAGAGATTCTTAGAGAGACACATCAGTCTCAGTATACTATTTAAGAATTGAAGAGACACATCTAGTGGAGTAGTATATAAAGGTGTGGTAGAATTAGTGGAATGATGTTTGACTTCTCAGCAGGTTAAGGCTGAGTATCATAGATCGGTAGGAATTCTATAGTCCCTTGAGCTTCCTAAGTTGAAGTGGGATGATGATACTATGCATTCTATAGTAAGATTACCTAGGACATCTATGGGACATGATATAATATGGGTGGTCATGACTAGGCTAATGAAATTGACACATTTTCTTTCCATTTGATAACATTAGTCTAAGGATAGTTTAACTCAAATAAATATTAAGGAAATTGTGAGTTTCATAGAATACTATTAACCATTACTTATAATAGAAATAGCTAGTTCACTTCATAGTTTTGGAGATTTGTGGCAAAATATTTAGGATCATCACTAAAATTTAGTACTATTTCTCATTCTCAGACAATGGTTAGTTTGAGAGGATGATCTAGGTTTAGGAGGACATGCTAAGAGCATGTATGATTGATTGGAAAAAATTTAGGATGAGAGTCTACCATTGGTTGAATTTGCATGTAATAATGGTTTACATTCAAGCAATGGTATGGCTACATAGGAGACAATATCATGAACTCATTGTTGAGTAATGAGTTGAAGAATTTTGAGGACAAAATTCCTTATAGGGCAATAATGTAATAACCTAATTTTTAAAATTTCTTTTATATAAATTTTATATGTTTTTAATTGAAATGAAATGAGAATTTGAAAATTATGTCCTTTTAGAGATTTCAAATAATGAAATTTGGAAATGTCAAAATTAAGTGTTGAGACGTCAATTTTTAGAATGTATCCAAAAAGGAATTTCTAATAACACCAAGAACACTAAATTTGGAGTTTGGATGAGAAAATTTAAATCTTGCCAACAGGGGGTGCAAAACTGATATTGACACTTTAGGGGTAATCCATTTGATTTCTAAAAAGGATTACTAATCCTTAACTTTTCGAGGAATCCTTCATCAGTTGATCATTTCATTGTGTGGATCCCAATTGTGAAATTTCAAGAAAATTTGGGTCAAACCTCATCATGAGGAGGCATAAGTATTCTTGTGAATAAATCATGTTATTACATAGGTTGAATCATCATAATTTTAATTAATTTGTAATAACTTAAGGAGGTTTATTTTGATAAAGGCACCCCCTATATAAGTTAACTGTCAAACCAAAGAGGGAGGGGGAGAAGAGAAAAAGAAGGAGAGATGAAGAGAGAGAGAGAGAGAGAGAGAGAGAGAGAGAGAGAGAGAGAGACAGAGACAGAGAGAGAGAGAGGGAGGAGGGGAACCACTCCATACTCCATCGACCATCACAATCATCAGTGACCAAAAAGAAAGATCGATAGTAGCAAAGGCATGATAGATCCATCATGAAATAGGTAAGAATTGACTTTAAATTGATGATCGATTCTATTTATTTCAATATTTAAATCATTCTAAGCTAAAGCCCTAGGTTTTTCTTGGTAATGGAAGAGGTTTTGGCATTGAATCTTGAGAAGAATAGTGGTGCAAAGAGATTCTCCCCACTTGATGCCAGAAGCTAGCAAAAATTTGCATAGTTGACGATGATTTGGGGTAGGAACTTACCCTATAGGGTGGTGGTTCCTATCATCTCACTTGGATTTTAGATTTCATGGTTTAGGGTTATAGATCTATGGTTTAACGTGGATTTCATAAAATGTTAGATATGAGGTATAATGAATGTAGATCAACAAATCACATGATTTGACCTTTGATTTACCCTTGAACATTGAGATTCGATCTTTTGACAGTTATTAACCATTGATCTACTATTTGAAACTCAGATTGGAAACTCAGAGTTACTGATGTTTCACACTGAATTGAAATCTAATCATTGGATGGCTAGAAAAAAAAAGAATCTAGCCATCAACAACTATTGAATACACATATAACCTACATCCAATAATTTAAAACTATATTATGGTCATCCATCAATTGTCAAGATTATTGATCTATGAAAAAAATAGTCTATAACTATTGATCAATGAATTTAGATGGTTAGATGTCAATCTGGACCATTGATCAAAAACCAATGGCATGGATTTGAATGCTTAGCAATTGACACATGTTAATTGATTGGAAAATCATATCAAGGACCTCCATGATTGAGATCAAGTGACTCTAATAATTGATTGATGATGAATAATATGAAATTTGATGGTTCCATAATTTTCAAATAATTTGGACCTTTGGATCATGATTAAATTTATAATCTAAGTATATAGATTCTTATGTACACTTTGGTTGTGAAATGCATGAAATGTGAAATATGAATTCAAATAAGAAAATGTGGTTAAAAAATATATTTTTATTCCCTATATAGTTTGATGCACAATTGGATTGAATCAATGGTGAGTTGACAGCAAAAGGTTGAAGACAAAGCTTCTACGGATGAATAAAATCACCATAAGAGGTTGGTAGTTCTAACATCACTAAATTTTCTAAATTTTTGGAATTTGAATAAATTATTTATTTTATTGAAATACATACTATAAATAGATGTTTGAAAAATTGATAAATTCACCATCATGGTTAGGCAAATCCGTACGACCAAGTTTTAAATGAATTTATAAAACTTGGAAAAGGTGGAAAACTATTTCATCATGTTTTAGGATAGTTGTAATGTGATTAGAAGATTTTTTATGAGTGTACATGTATTTCATACAAATGCAATTTCTAGAATATTCGCTGGTATTTATTTTTGAAGTATACTATGGTTATTGAACAAATTGTTTGGTTTTGGATACATGTGAGTTATAAACGAACTCTATATGCATACTTTGAAAATAAAATTGTAATTAAATGGATTATATATCCTATTATATGTGGTTTTGTGTATTAATAGTAATTTTTTGAAAAGGATGATTTATAATTGAATTGGTGGCATGGTAGTATATTGTAACAAAAAGGGAAATGACTTTATTTTGAATGTGACACTAGGTGTGTCATGTTTTGAAAAGAAAATGATTTGAAAATTTTATTATATTGAATGGATTAAATAACGCATTGGTTGCATGATTTTAGTTTAAAAGAAACTTTTAAAGTTAATTTGATTCGACAATGATTGATAATATATGGATAGGATATATCAATATTTAGTTATTTTTTAGGCTAATAAGCCTACTGGGCTCTATGTGAGGGGTTGTACCGGTTGGCCTCTCAGCCCTTGACCACCAAAGGTGGAATTGATATCCAATTCCCCAAAAGTGGCATCTTTCTAGACTAGTGGGAGAGACCATAACTGGTGTTCTTGACAACCTTTTTAGATTAGTTGTAGTCCATGTGAGGATGCGGTTAAGGTTTGACCTATGATACTTGGTGACACATGATAAAGTGATTTGGGATGTTTCATGAGATTTCTATTTTCACTCCAAGGAAGTCTTGTGGTGGTTTCATTAGGGATGAGCCATGGTTCTAGGTGAACCAAGATGGTCTTATAAGTGAGTACTCATGACCAATCAATAGACACATTTGCCAAGCTGCCAATGTGCATAATGGGTTGTTGTTGTTTGGAGATGCCTACATTGTGGCTTAATCAAATACTACTTCAAGATTTGATATATCTTATTTTACATGATTTGATATCATGTTTTATACCTTGTATGAGTGGTTTTATGTTGATTACACCACTTGATATGTTAGCTTGGCATGTGTTGCAAAAGACTATGGTGATTTCCCTACTTGGATTATTTGGCCAACATTTGTTGTAGAAAGACTAGTTTGGCATTCTTTGTTATTGATTATTTGGGGTTTTACCATATGATGGTTTATATGAGAGTTGATGCATATGATTTTACTTGATTTCTCATATGAGTTGGATGTATAACCATAAAATTGATGCATGATTTGTAAGTCACTGTGTAACTTGCTCTAAAATGACTTGGCATGGTTTTGCCTACTTTATGAATTGGTATGCTAAAAAATGATTTGTCATGGATTTGACCATATTCAAGGGAGATACAATTTTATTATTTTATTTATTATCTCATTACTTATTTATGCTTCTTGTTTTTTGGAACTAAATTATAAATGGCTTGGAAAATCTTTTTGATTTAGAATTATGTAAATTGCCTAAGTAGATGTTAAAACCACCTCCATAAGAATAAGCTTGCAGAGATATTGTAATTTGTTTATAATATCTCAAATTTGAAGGATTTGATTTGTTGAAAGCCAGCTTATTTGTTGAAAGCCAGCTTGAGGTAGACACAATCTTGGATGATGACAACTCCGTCATAAGACTATACTGATAAAGTAAGTATATGAATTGTCCTTTCTCAATATGCATGCATGCATGTATATGTAATTAATATAGTTGGACTATGCACTGTGATTGATGTATCTAGGACATGTATTTTCATTTCAATTGTGATTGGAAAGAGAAAGAGTTTTCAGTTATTTTATTTCTTTGGAAACAAATGGCTTATCAAGTTATTCACATCACATGCATTAAATGTGCAATGTCCAAAAAATTAATGAAACTCTACCAAATTTTTTATAGAAAGGTAGTGCTATATATCCTTGGTTTTGAAATAAAAATGAGATGGTGTTTTTAAAAAATGAATTTAGAAGAAAAAGATTCTTCTATTGCATGCTTTTTATAAACTTGATTTTAATAGGTACCAGTCCCTCATTAGAAAATAGTTTTGCATTTAAAAAAGCATTAAAAAAACTCAGGTAGTCACAATTTTGTGATTTCAAAGTTGTTTTTAAAATATATGGATCAATATAATCTTTGGAAATTTTTAGAAAATCTATTAAATCATTCTTTAAAAATTTGGGTTACAATGTTGACATTAAAGCCCAAGTTATAATATCTTACAACCATTTGTTAGAGAAAGCACTTTGTAATTATATTATATTTTAATTGAAAGAAAATTAGAAATTTAACTACATGAAAATTTAATTCCATGGAAGTGACCTCCTTGAAAACACAAAATTTGAAGTTGAAAATATCAAATTTGAAATGTATGTGTTGATACAATTCCAAAAAAGACTAATTTTGCATGAAATAGAGATCGAGATGGATGTACCAAAAATTTTACTAATTTGACAAGGGACCAAAATTGATAATGGAACCCCCATTATTTGTTGTTTTGTGACCTGTAAGTGGACATGCCATGAAAGGAATGGGCACGACATGTGAGTTGTCAGCTGCCATGCATTGGCCTAGCTCCCTTATGATGGCCAACAACCAAAAACTAAACAAAAATAAGGGGGGTGCCAGAAAAGGAAAAATCTCAGTGATCCCCAACCCCTATCCAATCTCCCTCTTCCCAGGCATCGGTGCACAGCCCCGTTTCATTGGGATCTTTCTTGACACCGGTGAACTAAAAATACCTTGTCGCATAGATCCCCGATGACAAATCCTCTATCTCTTCCTCTCATCTTCCCCAATGCTAGAAAGCACTCCGTCTTTCCTTTCCTCATTGACTTACTCACCGAATGGAGCAAACACACAGCATGGCCTCACCACCCAGTAGGATAGCTACACTCTCTTTGCCCTCTTATCTATTTTTGATCGGTTCCAAGCAATGACTGCTGACCTTCTTCCCTTCTCTTGTTTCTTTTCTTTAAGTAATGCACTGCATGCAACCCCCTTTATGTCTGCATTTTTTCTTCCTCCAACAAGGTGGTCGAAAAACCTTGAACCCCTTTTCTTCCCTCACCTCTGTCCATCATTGGATAAGCTCTGGTAGTGATAGTGCTAACCACCAGCCACTATCACCCTCCCCACACTCCTCTCCCATCCTGAGTTGGCACAGGTGGGCTCCATTACTAGCAATTACCCTTGCACTTTGACCTCTTCTTATGCCCAATCGGAGAAGGATCTCATAGATCTAAGATAGCCATCCCCATCCTTGTAATAGGAGAAATAAGACGCATCTTTCTATATGTTGATCAAAGAAGATCCATCCATTGATTGTGGTCAGACCATCGATCATACAGCAAATCATCTAATCTATGACCGATCCTACTACTCATCATGATCTAAACCATCTATGTGACCCTCATGATGTACAAATTAAGATTCATATTAGAGATCTTTGATTTGAAGCATTTTTGAGATGACTTAGTTGAGCTTGATCAATGGTTGAGATCAATCGAGATATATAGGTATGAAATTGGATCCAAATTGATGATCCACACTATTTAATTTACTTTTTAAGATAATTTGACTAGATTTAGTAATGTATTCCTTGATATGGGATGATTAGGTGGAGTACTGTGGCTATGTCATTATGGATAGTCTAGACTGGGCACCTTCGAGATGATAGGTTGGTGATCTAGCAACACAGACAGCTGGATATCCTTTAGAGTGACTCATGCAAGGTAGATTATCATCCTAACCACTTAATTTTATTGATTTTCACTATATCATTTAATTTTATTGTTCCTGATTTGTTAATTAAATTATAAATTAACTAAAATTAATCAGATATGAGTTTGATAATCTGGAATACATTATGATATGATTAAGAAATGAATTTGATAGTCATTAGTGGGCTCGATGCAATGTGATCTGGATTACTAGCCAACCAAGGCAGGCCTTAGCTTGAGATCTCATGGCTATGAACCATTAGATCACATTGAAACACTATAAATTAAGATATAGAAATATAATATTTGTTTTATATCTAAGAATCCAAGTTGGATAGATAACTTAAATTCTACGTTAGAACTACATGTGATGTGTATCTATGTAGTGGGACTGAGGTCGACTAATCTAGAGTGGAGTTCGATTGTGATTTTAGAGGTACAGATGAGTGGTTCTTCATTTGAGTAGGTGACAACATTTAATATTAGCATGATTTTTACACAAAAATCATACATTATTATGGTTTTGGTTCTATGTTCATAAATGAATATGATAAAAGGATAGCCCCGGTGCACAAAGCTCCCACTTATGCCAGGTCTGGGGAAGGGGCGGACCACAAGGGCTTATAGTATGTAGCCTTACCTTGTATTTTGCAAGAGGCTATTTCCATGCCTTGAACCCGTGACCTCAAGGTCACACAAGACACCTTTTACCATTGCACCAAGGCTCCCCTTCTCATAAATGAATATGATGCTACTTATTATTGCACTATGATTGTGTTGAGGTTTTTATCTGCTATGTATGCCTTTCATAGACGCATCATTACTTAGATTTTCATGATTCTACAGACACATGATTTTTGGTAGTATATTAAGGTGATGAGATGATCTATTTTATCGCTTATGTTATCTATGGATCCATGAAGGAGAGTTGGTGGCTGATCCTTGAGAGACTACTTTGTGATAAGGGCAATGCTTTGGGATGACAAACCACAAGTGTGCTTGTGTTTTGTACACCTAATACATCCTTTCATCACTTGATCTTGAGACATTGAACTATTTTCATGATTTTATGGATTTTGACAAGTCTTTCTACTTGATGGATGCTATGCTAGGAGGGATTTAGGGCTGATCACTCCCCTTTGACTTGTGATATGATAAACCCTTGCCTCATAGATGGGCAAACTTCATATGGAGTGGTATGATGGGTAGTCCACACTAAGCATTTGATGGCCCCCCATGCAGGATGGACATTTAGTCTCCCATTCTTGTGTAGGTGAGGAGCGGTAGTTGGTAGACCAGGAAGTTGGTTACCACTATAACATGGCAGTCTATATCATTGTTTTATGATTTTATGTGGCAGATTAAGCACACCAGCATAGACATATCCATACGTACCCATGGCAATGATGATGCTTAGAGGATTGATGTGAGAGACAACAGAAAAGGCAAATAGATTGAGAGGATTGTAATGCCTCATATATTGAGAGAGACAGCAGAAAAGGCAAATAGACTGAGAGTAATTTAGGGGGTTGGCTGCCTTTAGCAATGTACATAGGAGATTTCAGCAATGTACATGGGTTGTTAAAACCTTGCCTTTGGATATTGTTTGTGGACTGCATGTGTCATGATTTGCACATTTATCACATGGATGTATGCATATAGTTTTATTGGATGAGTTGTGTATGGACAAACCCTAGTTATGTCATTTTTTTAAGATTTGTCCTTCATCAATGATGTATATGTTTTGGTCGGAACATGTGATTGATTGGGGTGGATGGTTAAGGAGACTAAGTCTCTTGGTTATGTACTTATGAGTTATTGTGTTTATTAGGTACTTGTCACATCTTATGCATTAAATGCATTGGCCCAAAATATAAAGGTGACTGCTAAATTTCTAGTAGAAATGGGAAGATCATTGCAAAGTTAAATCCATGGTTTTATGGGTGGTATGACTACCAATTTTTCAAAACAAGTTTTTGTCATCCTTAATGTTTTCTTCTTAGTTGATTTTAAAAATGAAAATTTAATCATGAATCCCAACTTTTGAAAAATATTGTGTTTATATGATGTGTAAAATTGGCGTGTCACAGCTTGGTATCAATGCCCAGCCTACTCTATCACAACCACTCTAGCAAAACCAAAAGTCACATGCAGTCGATTGAGTATGATGATTACCTAAATGTGAGTTATAAAGATAACTCAAATGGAAAGTGTTGATGATTGTGAAATAGATGTTGCCTATGAAGGTTGGTAGATTTTAAGAAAAGATGAGACCTTGATCCTTGTGTAAGTATGAGGAAGTGTATCTTCATGGGAAACCTGTGATTCTTAGAGTAAAGAATCATAAGTGAGAGTATAAATTAGTACCTCTATGTGAGAATCTTGTTATATGATAGAAGATATATTCATATGGGCTACTTTATGAGAGTTCAAGTTCTAACTTGGATGGTGTGTGTAAACCTTTGCAAAAGCATAACAATTATTGTACAACAATAGCATGATATAATTAAAATAGATTAGAAAATAGTCATAACCAAAGAGCACTCAAGGAAATTAAGAGAAGTACAACATTAATTGGTAATATAGTGGACATATTCGACAGATAAAAATTGTGTTATGCAAAAAATCATTGAGAATTTGATTCAAATGCTTCTATTGATAATTATGTGATTTATGAGGTCAAAACAAGTAAGTCCTTTATACAAAGAAATATTGATAGTAGACATCAGTGAGAAATGAATGCTTATTTATTATTTTTAGAGTCCTAGTTATGATTTGGAGGTACATATTGCCTGAAGGATATGAAAACTATTTTATAAGAATAGTTATTAAATAGCAATGAGGATCAACAAATGTATATGAAGTTAAAGAAAAAATATAAGAATTTAGAGGATGAATTCAAATGATTTCTTAGGTTATTGGAAAGGATTGTAGAAAGGTTGATTCGAATATTACATTATATGAATGTATCTGATATTATGTTCTATTTGACTTTAGATCAGAAGTGTCTAACATATGTTGTGAATCAAATACAGACAGAGGTTGATCAAAGTGGATAAGGAGAAAGGATTGTATTGTGAGAATAATGTAAGATGAAAATGATTATAACTGATTGATATTGAATAGTGGAGGTGGTGAAAATGCAATTTTTAGTGAATAAGGAGAGATTAATTTTAAAAGATCAAATTTATTGGAGTGAGTTTGTTGGAGTTGTAAGAGATCCTGATCAATGAGACCCTGAAATAAATCATTAGTTGGGGGAAATTTAATTATGAGTACAAGGACACTGAATATGTAATTATAAGAATTCTGATGGGTGTCATTTGAGATGACGCGTTCCTCGATTACTGAGACTTTACTAGCGAGGCTCGTAGGAAGGCCTATGATGATCAACATTTTCGCATTATGAGTAACTAATGATAGAGAGGGAGACTTAGTTACTCTATAATAGAGGGATTAGATGATTCAGCAATGTCTGAACTAGTTTATGCAGTTAAGGAGATTTTGTTCCTAACTCCTTCACCACAGATAAGGATGTTGCAGACAGGTTTGTTGAAGGATTGACATCTACATTGAGGAACCATGCAACAATAGCATGTTTTGTGTATGTGGTAGAGGTAGCAGACATGGCCTCTATGTTAGAGAGGAATTTCCTCATGATCAAGGAAGACCACATGGAGTTAGATATGGGTAGTTTGAGTTAACCTAGTAAGGGCAAGAGGCTCTATTAAATAACATAGTTGTAGAGGTCATCAAGCTAGTGGCAATTGAGTAGGTAGAGTCAGGATGATGACGTGAGGTGCACTAGGTGTAGGGCTAGGCACCCAAGATGGCCTTACCTAGAGTTAGCAGATAGTAGTAGCAACAACAGCCATCATCACAATGACAACCCTTTAGATGCATTGGCTATTAAGAATTAGGGCATTTCCTTAATGACTATCTAAGAGGATAGTGAGTTAGATAGACTAATGTTGGGAGCAGGGCAGTGACAAGTTTTTTTACCATTACTTCAAAGCTGGTACAGGCCTCGAACTAGGTGGTGAATGGTACTTTCCTAATTGCTGATAGTATGCTAAGATCCTTCGACCTAGGATCTACTTATTTTCCCATTTCATGTGTTTTTGCACCCTGTTTGGATATGGTTGTATGTGTGTTGTCCCTTAGGCTCAATATTATGATGCTAGTTGGAGAGTCATTTGAGGTTAGTGAGTACCATTAGGAAGTATCTATGGTGATAATGAGTGAGAAGATGGGCATTGATGTCATCCTACTCAATATAGTTGATTGCATTGTCATCCTAGGGATGGATTGGCTAGCTACATATTGGGCAACAGTAGATTATCATAAGAATAGGATTATTTTCAGCATACCTGGAAAGGCAGTGACTTTGTTCTAGTGGAGGAAGGGTATCACTTAGGCTTGTGTTATCTTTGCCATAAAGGTAGTGCAATACTTTTTCAGAGGTTGCCAAGTCTTTTTTGCTTGTATGACAATGGAGGACACCAAGCAACCCTAGATTGAGGACATTGACATCATACATGAGTTCCTAGATGTCTTTCTTAAGGAGCTTCTAGGATTACCATCATCGAGGGACATAGATTTTTCTATTGATTGGTACTAGGTACATTGCCCATCTCTAAGATGCCATACAAGATGGTCTAGCTAAGGTCGTAGGGCTCCAACTATAGGAGCTTTTTGATAGGAGCTTTATTAGACCTAGTAGGTCTCTATGGAGAGTACTAGTCCTCTTCGTAAAGAAGGCTAGAATTTTATGACTATTCATAAATCTCCAATTGTTGAATTGTTTCATGATGAAGAATCAACACCCCTACCTCGTATTGACGATCTATTTGATCAATTTTAGATGGTGTAGGTGATGCAAGGTATTGTATTTTCATATAAGATCATCTTCTTGCTTGTAATCAAAATTCGATTCACAATTTATACTTGTGAGTAGCCCATAAGGGCAGCCTAAGAAGGCGGATGCGAGAGGCACTGGTAGGATTCTAGGTGGTAAGCTTCTAGGTTGTAGGCTTCTAGGTGCTCATAGTATGATCCTACTGTGGAATTAAATTATTGGCATGAGTTGCATATGTTATAAGCTAATATGTTGGGAAGTGACTTGACATAGACTTGTCTACCTTACAAGCCAATGTGCTTCAAATTGATTTGGCATGTATATTCCTAAATTGTTACACCTTGAGCGGTTGTGTTGTGAATATGCTTATTTTAAGAGCTGATATGCTTTGAGGCAACCTTGGCATAGATTTTCCAATTGGAGTTGAGATGCTTCGATTTTGATTGATATGAAATTGTTATATTGTGAGAAGTGATTTAATATTTAATCACTTAATCATTAATTTATCATACTAATAATGTATGGGAATTCTTTTACATGGATATATGGTGATTTTACCTACACAAAAATTGACATGGATAACATTAATTGTGTCACTTAGCATGAGTTTGCCTTCTTATGAGCTAAGTTACCTTTGAATGATTGACATGATTACTCTACCTTATGAGATGAGGATGTTTCTAGAATCATTTAACAGATAACACAAAAAGAATTTTATGAACAGAATTCCTATAAGGGGGAAAGAATGTAACAACCCTCAAATTTGAGTTATTTTTATGTAATTATATCATATTTTATTGAAAGAAAGTTAGGAATTTAATTATATGAAAATTGAATTCCATGAAAGTGACCTCATTGAAAACTCAAAATTTGAACTTGAAACTACTAGATTTGACATGTAATTGTCGATACAATTCCAATGACACTAATTTTGCACAAAATAGACATCCAGGTGGAAAAGCTAAAAATTTTACTAATTTGATAGGTGCTGAAATTGATAATAGCACCCCCATTATTTGTTATTTTGTGACTTGCAAGTGGATGTGCCATGTGAAGAAGGGGAGGGGGAAGTAGAAAAATCCTAGTGACATGCACCCCTTGTTCAATCTGCCTCTTCCTTAGCATTGCCATGCAGCTTCCTTTTGCTAGGATCTTTCCTAGCACTGGCGACCCAGAAATCCCTCATTGCATAGACCCCCATGACCTTCTTCGACAATGCACCATGCGCCTATTTTCTCATCATCATAATCATCAAGACCCTACACCAATTAGGGGTCAACACATAAATCTTGTTCCTCCATTCCCATGTCTTAAGTACCATAACTTCATTTAGCTTCAAAGTTTTTAAATTTTTTCTCGCCACTTCTATCCATGTCATTTTGGGCCTTTCCCTTGCAATGCCTCACTCCTAACTGATGCCATTATTGGTCTTCATTGGACATGTTCAAACCATCTAAGTCTAATCTTCCTTGTCTTTTTACCTATTGGTGCTACTTTTAAGTTTCCTCTAATATTTTCATTCCTAATTCTATCCTTTCTTATCTGGCCACTTATCCATCTCAACATCCTCATTTTTGCTATGATTAGCCTATGAACATTATGTTCTTTAACTTCCCAATACTCTAATCCATAGAGCATGATCAAACTTATAGCCATCCCACTAAATTTTACTTTTAGTTTGAGTGGCACCCACCAATAACACAAAATTCCAGATGCACATCTCCATTTGTTCCAACTTACTTGGATTCTCTGAGTAACCTCCCTCTAAGTCTCTCCACTCTCATGAGTCATCGATCCTAAGTACTGGAAGAAGACTTTTATAGGAACTTCTCGGCTATCAATCTTTACTGGTGCTCCACTCCTGCTTCTCTCCTTATTAAAATTACATTCCATATACTCTATCTTAGTTTAGCTAATTTTAAATCCTTTAGGTTCTAATGCTTCTTTCCATAACTCTAGCTTTGTGTTTACACCCTCCTTTGTCTCATCAATTAAAGCTACATCATTTGCAAATAGCATGCACCATGGAATCTCCTTGGGCAGATGTTTTTGTTAACTCATCCATAACTAATGTGAAAAGGTATGGGCTCAATGTCTTAACATTTGTTACTGCTCCCTTATACATATATTTAATTATGTCTATATACCCTCATAAAAACCCTTTCTCTCCCAACACCCTTTATATTAACTTTCTAGGGACTCTATCATAAGCTTTCTCTAAGTCAATAAAGACCATGTGGATGTCCTTCCTCCTCTCCCTATATTTTTCTATCAGTTGTCTTAGTAAGAAAATAGCTTCCATGGTAGACCTCCTAGGCATGAAACCAAACTAGTTCTCTGATACACTTGTCTCATGCCATAGCCTCTTCTCAATCACTCTTTCAAAATGTTTCATAGAGTGGCTCATAAGTTTGATTCCCCAATAATTACTACAACTCTATATGTATCCTTTATTCTTATAAGTTTGTACAATAGAGCTCTTCCTTCATTCTTTCGACATTTTCTTTGATTTTATAATCTTGTTAAACAACTTGGTCAACCAAACTACTTCAGTATCTTCCATATTCTTCCAAACCTCTATTGGTATACCATCGGGCCCTAGGACCTTTCTTGATTTCATGTTTTTCAAGGCCTCTTTCACTTCAGGGATTCTAATCTTATGGTCATATCTATAACATCCAATTTTATTTAGTTTTACAGAACTTTCAATCCCAATATTCTTGAGGCAATTATCGTTTAGCAATTTTTGAAAGTAAATTTCCCACCTTTGTTTGATCTTGTCATCTTTGGCTAATACCCTTTGACCATCACTCCTAATGCACTTAACATGGTCTAAGTCCTTAGCCTTTTGTTGTTTGATTTTTGCAAGTTTAAACACATCTTCCTCACCTTCTCTTGATCTTAGTCTATTATATATATCATCATATGCCTTAAGATTAGCCTCACTTACTATTCTCTTAGCAACCTTTTTGGCATTCTTATACTCTCACTATTTTCATTGTTTCTAGTCTTTTACCATGCTTTAAAATACTCTCGATTTTAATAACCTTTTGCACTATTTCACTCTAATGCCAAGTTTTCTTTACTAATTCCCTTTTACCTTTAAATACTCTTAGGACATCTTTTGCCATTTTCTTAATGGACTAGGCCATATTAATTCACATGGTGTTTACTTCTATTTTATTGTTCCAATTTCCTTCTACCATCATCTTATTTGTGAGTGAGGTTATTTTTTGCCATTTTATGTTCCACCACTTAGTTTTTGGACACCTATTAAGTTCATTTCCTTTCATCTATCGTTTAATGTCAATATCCATAACCATTAATCTATGTTGTGAGGTTAAACTCTCATAGGGTATCACCTTACAATCCTTGCACATTGATTTTTTGATAATCCTAAGTAATAAAAAGTCTATTTGGCTTTTATGCACTCCACTTTTGAAGGTTGTTAAGCATTCATCCCACTTCTTAAAAACGTATTTGCAAGGGCCAGGTTATATATCAAAGAAAAATTGAGGATAGCTTCTCCCATCTCATTTTGTTCTCTGATACCATACCCTCCATGGACCCTATCATATCCTTCCTTTTCTTTCCCTACATGGACATTTAAGGCTGCTCCTATAAATATCCCCTCTATGTTGGGAATTTCTTGCATGACACCCTCTGTATCTTTCCAAAACTCTCTCTTGATTATATCTTTTAACCCTACTTGTGGTGCAGATGACTTATAAGATTTATGACATGCCCTTTTAGAACAAGTTTTATTATTATAATTCCATATGTTGATTATTTTTCGCAAGTGTACGAGCTATTGTAGTGTAGCTTATGCAAGTACGGGTTGATCCCATGGGACTCGACATAAGTTTAAATAAAATTTAATTATCCAAAAATTAAAATAAATAACAAAAATTAAATAACTATTTTACCAATGAAAATTATAGAAATCCAAGTTCAAAATGAATGAAAATTACTTAAAAATAATTAAAATTCACTTCCTTCAATTGATTATGACTAATTTCTTCAATTCTAATATCACCAAAGTAGATCAACCTTCATCAATCTCTCACTAATACTTTTGATTAAGGATCCAATAGTTGGATTAAATAGATTACCCAAAATTTGATGATTTGGACTAAAGAAGGATTTGGGATATAGATGACTTAGATCAAATCTCTAAATTTCAGATTGAAGATCAAAATTGATGGACAATCTAAGAGACATCCTAAGAACAAAATATGAAGATTAATTAAAAATTTGATATGAAAAAGATCAAGAAATAAATAAATCCTATTTATTAAAGCTAGATCATTGATTTGGTTAGGCTTAAATAAAATAGGCTTTAAATAACATAGTTCATGGATTAAGTTGAGAATAACAGAGACCCTGGATAGGCTGAATATTGATAAGATAAAATAGGAATAAGATAAAAAAAGGATGAAAATGAAATTTTAATTATTGTTTAAAGGGCAAAACTAGAAATTTCCAATTTTCTAGTTTTAAATGAAAACAAAAGAATTGCTAGAGGAGGAAGATGATGAAACAGAGGAGATGGAGAAGAAGGGATTTGGAGGAAAAACTCAATTTGGGTTTTCTTTAACCCAATGGATTACAAAATGAGGTAATAATTTTAGGGAAAAGCTATGGTAAATTGCTAGATAAAGAAAATGACAGATGATTGATAAAATTGGTGATGAAAAGAAATAGAAGATGGCAGTGAATAGGGGAAACTGATTGTGCACAAGGGCTAAAAACAACAATTGAAAAGAGAAAACTGAATGGATTGATGGAAATAGCAGGAGAAAATAGAATAAATATGGAACAATGATTAACTAGAAATAGAGGCAAAGGATGACGAGAGATGTCAGTGATAGAATTTGACCTTTAGTTCCAGTCCTTTAGTGCAGAGAGTAACTAGTGAAGGTCGTTGGAGCCAAATGGCAAAGTAAAAACCTAGAAGAGAATTAGTTCCCTGGAGGGGGGTCGGAATAGGTGCGAGAAAGAGAGGTGAGGAAGAGAGAAACAAATAAGAGAAGGAGGCAAGCCAGTGGAAGAAGACAAGCCTGAGAGAGAGAATTCGAGAGAGTAGGACCTGAGAAGAGATGGGTAACTAGGGGTCTTCCCTTGCTGTCATCCTCCTATAGTGAAGAGGGGGTGATTGTTGTCGTTTGAGGAGAGGGCTGTGAATTGGGATTTTGAGAATTCTGATTTCTAGTTGGAAACTGAGAGAAGAAAATACAAAAAGGAAAGAGAGGGCAGGAAAGAGAAAGGAAGAGTGCAGGTAAGGGAACGAGAGAGAGAGAGAGGGGGGGGGGGTTGGTTGGCTTCCTACAGCTACTTGGTGAAGAGACCCCTCCTTTTATATAAAGTCCTAAGTTTCCTCTTTGGATCTTCTGCCTAACTCATCATACTTCTAATCCCCCCCTCCACTTTCCTTCTTTTTATGCTAAGTAATGCCTTCCTCTTTGTGTGTCTTCATTTCATGGGTTTCTTATTCTTTCTTAGTCTTCTAGAAATTATTCCCTCTTGCCTTGTGATTGATCTGGTTCATTGATTTGATCATAACCATTCAATGCTCTTTGGAAGATTTGACACCATTAAATTTTGATTCGAGCTATCCAAGTGTGACGACCCGGGTTTTCTCATGCATTTTTAAATGAAAAATCTAAATTCCTAAGGTGGGATCCCTATTTGAAAAACAATGCAGTGCAGCGGAAAAATCTTTTATTTGAAATTCAATTTGAAAACCCCGAGTGTCATTTGCTTTCACAGCAACCAAGGTAGTTTTTGAAAAGCTTTAGAAATCATAAAATTTTCCCCAGGTCTATCCAGTCACAATCACAGAGCCCAACTATAAATAAGTACATGTCCAAAGGGTTGAGAGTTTACTTACATGTATAATTGTCTCCTTTTTAATTCACTTGCTCGTAGCACTAATATCTCCTGAGGCGTCTTCTATTTGTGAGTGGAACTATCCTGAAAAATGTTAAGGATAGGGTGAGTACATACTATACTCAGTAGGAGTCTATCACTACTAGTTTTGCAATGCATGCTATATTTAAAATCATATGCTCTTTCAAAACATGTGCATGTCTGAACACTCAAGTTCAATATCGAGATTAAAAACCATTGTCAAATCGAAATACTAACGACTTAAAGGATCACATAATCCAAATCGAACGTATCATATATATATATCATAACATTATGATATGCATAAGATGCTTCATTGAATCCAACTTATGCATATCTATCATGGTATGGTCGACCAACCTCATATCATGCCATATGCAATGCAAATAAGTCCATGAAACCATAGGGTCCAACTATGCCCACGACTTCGCCGTCGTGTGGTCCCCGAGTACTTGAGGACACTCGGTCATAGCCTCAACAAGGCCTATGACACGTCGACCCAGTGCCGTGACACTAGTGGTAGCCCCCTGTACCACATGCAGTCGACGTAGGGATGTTGCCCTTTTTGGGCATGGTACCCATCCACCTAATAGTGGTAGAGGCTGGAGGCCAACCCAAACCTCTCGGCATAGCGCCCACGAGCTTATCAGCCCAAATCATAATCAGATCAAACATGCGAAAACCTCTTTTTCAAAACCTCTCCTCTTTGGGTCCCTCACAACTGCCCACCCAGCGTCTTTTGGGCACTCCAACGTCTTTTGGTAACCCTCAAGGACATGTAGTCTTTCAAAAACTCAATGTTTCACAAATCATACAATGTATGCAATTGTTTGCAAAACATATCTATGCATAATGTATATGCAATTATTTACAAAGCATGTCTATGCATAAAGCATTTATCATATGTATACTGAATTAAGTCATGCTAAATAAGTCATATACTTAAAACATGTATTCTCAAAACAATCATGGTTCTTTTAAAAAAGTCTAGGAGCGATAGAGCACCTACCTGGCTAGGTCGCGCTAACCCCTTTGTCCTCGTATGCTCCTTAACATGGTTTGGGAAATCAAGGTTAGTTTGGCCTATATTTTATAGGTTTTAGAGTGGTTGGTCTTATTACTTAGGCATTAAGGGTTCATCCCCATGCCTATGGGTGTCCTAAGGTCCTAATTGAGCCTTGGTATCATCAGTTTTTCAAAGGTCTAGCGGCCACGCTCCACCATCCTATTCTAAGGGTCGTGCCCACCTTTGATTGGGCTTTGATCAGGGATTTTATAGTTTGGGTGTGTCCGCGTTGTCGACACGGACACAACACCTTTTGCGTCACCTCAATCGGAGCTCTAGATCTCATGTTATAAGCTTTTTAGTATCACATGTACATAAGGCTTTAAGAGTGAAAATGCATAATGCTAGCGCGCTGCGCGTCAGCGGCATGCGCCCCAACGGGCGCATCTGTAGATGCGCTGGATTTCCCACTAGTCTTTTCCTTTTGCGGGCGCATCCACGGACGTGCCCGTTTGGTTCTCTCAAATGCGGTCGACGCGTTTCGTTCTGGCTGGAACGTTCTGTTCGTTGGGGGACCGGGGCATCCTCAGGACGCCCTGGTTCAACCTTGTCAAACCAGTGCGGCCTAGGGATCGTCCCTGGGTCCCTGGTGACTCTCCAGGGCTCTATTTTGCATGATTTTTCATGCAAAAACTTAGGGAAACTAAGCCTAGGACTACTGTGAAGACGGGTTTTGAGGGATCTTGAGCATACCTGGCTCGTTGTTGGGTTTTTCTCCTCGTTTCTCCTCTTGGTTGCTTCTCCAAAACAAGTTTTCTTCAAGCTTTTTGGGCTTCCATTAGAGGTTCCCAAGAGCTCTATTTATAGAGCTATAAGAGGGTTCTAGAGGGGGCTCTCACCGCCCTTGAATGGCGGTGGAGAAACCTCCAGAATGGCGGTGATTTCTCCTCCAATCACCGCCGTTCTAGAACCCTCTAGGGGGTTGAAGATGAAGGGTGCCCGTATCAAAGCGGGCCCCTGTGTTTTGCAGGCTAAATCCATTTTTTAATAAAAATTACATTTTTGCCCCTGAACTTCAAAGGGCCATAACTTGCTCATTTTAACTCCGTTTTGGGTGATTTTGGTCTTATGGGATTCATTTTTCCAAAAAGTGAACTTTTCATTGCTAACTTGGGATTTAAATGTTACAAAATTGGAGTCATTACACCAAGCCACAATGTCGTTTATCTACAAAACATAAGACTAAATTAGAATAATCTAAATTGTACATTACACATCTAATTAGCTTTGATGATCATTTGATCATTAACTTTTACAAATCAACAGTTGGATGATGAATTGAAGCTAAAATTCATATTTTATCTAAAAATTTCAAAATCAATCATTTGGATGATCTTATTAAATGCTAAGCTAGGGTATTTTGATCAAAATGGAACACTTAACACACCCCCCAAGTAGCATTTTGCTAGTTTGGAGCAAAAGCTGCAGGAAAATAAATTCCAAAATTCTAATTTTTTTTAAAGTCAACTCCCACTTTTTCCTTAAAGAATTATGTTCAATAAATCTATAAACTTTAGCATACTAATGAACATGAATGAAGAATTCAAAACCCTACCCATGTGCTAAATATATTCCATTTAAGCTTGGATCTCCAAGTCAGTGTTTGAGTTACAGTCTACATATAGAATAATATATATCTCTCAGTAGACTTCTAACTTTTAAACTCCATCTAAAATATGTTTTGACCCCAATCCTTAGTAACAAACATACACTCAGAAATAGAATCTCTTAGATAAAGGGTTCAAATCATATCTCTCTTTTAAATATGTAAGTAAAGTTAATAAAACAAATTTATCTCATCTATGCTCATGAAGAATGGGAGTTATTAAGAAATTTAATTTTTGATCCCTTTAGAAAGGATAAGATGCCATTACCTTTGAACTTTTAGAAATACCATTCTTTAAATCCTATATTTTCATTTCCTCTTCAAAACTATATTTCTCCTAGAATTAATAGGTCTTTAACATGGGACAAAATGTAGGCTTAGGACAGGGTGCCAAAGAAAGGGTATAAAGGATATTCAAAATTTCTTCAAAAATAAGTAGAGGTCTTCTAAAGTTGACAATTCTTCATTACTTTGTTTGCTGAAGTAAATATTTCTTTTTCACTTTTTTGCATTCATGAAACTCTTTTTTTAAAAAAAACGTTTGAATCTCTTTGAAGAACATCTCTTTTCTTGATATTTACTTTTCTACTTTCATTGCAACTAAAAAGTATATCTTCAATCATCTCTAACTTATCTTCCAAAGAAAATATGTAATGGATAATTTATACTGGGTTAATAAGGAAGGTAATTTTGGTCACAAAATAAAAGGCTCAAATTGGCTAACTAGTGGTAAATCCTTTTCTAGGTTTCCTATAATCTATCATATTCAATAAAATTCTAGAATTTTAAAGATAATACTCCAATAATTTAGGTTCATTTATAACCTCTAAAGAAGATGAATGGGTCTAAACTCACTTAGGTTATAGGTCTCTACTAACTTTTTTTAGGATTTCTAAGTTATAACTACTTATTAATGTAGACTATGTATATGCAACTATGTGTACGATGTGATTGGAGACTTTTCTTTCATGGAATACTTTAGAAATTGAATAAAATGATGAATTAGTCATGTTCATTTCCATTAATAAGCTAAAATTAATTAGACTTTACTTCAGAAAATCCAATCCATCATAGTGTAGGAATTGACTTAAAAATTTCTCAAATTTGTAAAATGTTTTCTTAGAAAATTTTTTAAATCAAGAGAAAAAGGCTAACAAAAACTAGAATTTTCTAGAATTCCACACAGCCCCCCCAAACTTGAAAGAAACATTGTCCTCAATGTTTACATTGAGAAATGAATATATGGGAGATGTAGAAATGAAAAGTTCTAAAAAACTATAGTACATTACTACAGATGAAAAATTTATAAAGTTGGAAACTTCCCCGGGTCCCATACAAAATGAGCTAGAGAGGCCTTTCAAAATGAATGGTGAGTGAATTTATCTTGCAATTTTGAATTTTTCATTTTATCACAGGGCACGGAAAATATATCTCTAGGCTGCTTCTCATAATTAGAGACAATTGTGGGAGCTTGATGCAGCCTTTGTGGAAATGGAGCAAGGATGTCATATGGTTAGTGGGTGGGATATTTTCCTTATCAACATATTTATTTCTTTTTCTTATAGGTTTTGGTACTATCTCAGCCTCCTTAAGACCAAATTTCTCAACTATTTTACCACTATGAAGAACGATAATTGCATTTATTTGTTCTAAATTTGTAACTGAAGAATTAATCTCACCTACCACATCCATATCATTTGGGTTTTCATTTGGTGGGATATAACATTGCCCTTTATAAAAGGTCTACAGCATTTGAGACATCATGCCCTTCAATTTAATCATGGATTCTGTGTTTTCTTTTAATTAGGATTTAATTTGAGCAATTTTATTCTCCTCATATTGCATGAATTGATGAAAGTTATCCTCTACTTCCCTCTTAGGTGGAGGAAGGTAAGGTCCAAGAGCAAGTGGTTCTTGTGATGGTTAGTAAGGGTGGTATTGGGCCTTATATGAGACATTAGCATTATATTCATTTCTCCAACTGACACTACTTCAATCAAAATTATAACTTAAAAGATAGGGAAAAATGTTTCTCATAAGAATGTCCTCTTTTCATGAAGCGCATCTTGGAATGCAAGAGTGATGGAACATTCCTAAGTGGAGTATGTATTACTTTCACAAATATCACACACTTGTTTGACTTTGTTAGAGGAAAATTTTCCCATTTCCATGGTCTCAACTATTCTAGCTAGGGATGCTATTTTAGTTTTCATATTATCCATTTCAGTATATCATATAATCATTCCATAGTGGATGTGGTAGTGGACTTAGGCTTGTTTGGATAACCTAATTTTTCTGAGTCAACCCAAGTTTGTGAACTCTCTGCCAGCCATTCCAAACACTCTTACACCTCTTTAAGTTGTTTATTTAAGAAATTTCCATTGCATATCATCTCAACAAATTGGCACATATCAAAATTATGTCCTTCATAAGTGAAGCTAATGATATGCTAAAGTTCATATCTATGATGTACACAAGTTAATAATAATTCCTTGAATCTTTCCCTGCAATGATAGAAAGTTTCTTTATCTATCTGGGAAAAATTCATTATATTTTGGCGGAGAGTATTTGTCTCATGTATAGGAAAGAACTTATTCAAGAACTTCCTAGTCATTTCTTGCTATGCACGTATGGAACCTACTAACAGTGAATGAAACCACATCTTAGCTTTTTCCTTTAAAGAAAAATAAAATAATTTAAGTTTTACTATGTTTAATTTGATTTTTTCTATATGTTGGGTCATGCACACTTCATCAAATTCTTTTAAATGTAGGTAAGGACTCTCACTATCCAACCCATAAAATTTAGGAAGTAATTGAATTACTCCCACCTTTAATTTAATCATACCATTATTTGGAGGTAAGTTTATACATGAAGGTATGCTGGTATAATTAGGTTATAAATAGTCTCTTAATGTTCTGCTATGAGGAATTAGGTTATACAAATTACCCTCATGTGTTCTAAGTTGGTCCCATTTCCTGTTATGTTTCCTTCTCTTATTTCCATGTGGTAAAGAATGATTCTACCATGGATGGATATTATCATTAAATAGAGGTGGAGGTTCATCAACATCAAAGAGAGGATTGCTCATCCATGAGAAAATAACATCATTATCTAGGATGAGACGTAGTTCATCATCATTAATGAGGGGATTATTTCTCCATGGGGAAATATCTTCTCTATTAATGTTGGGGTACAGATCACCCTTTTGATAAGAGTGTAGATTTTTTCATCAAATGCAACTACCACTTCTGTTTATTTTTTAATAGGAAAAACTATCCTACATGATGTAACCTAAATGCTATTGATGGATGATGATATAGCACAAAATTCAAACAACCCAAAGGTTAGCAAGCAGGCAATTTGATTATCTTGAATTTGTGTAGGGAAGATGCTTTTAGATTAACCTAATCTAACTCTCCTCATCTCTTTCAAATTTGACTCTGCTTAATAGTTACATTCTACTTTAAAGTGGCTAGTACAATCCAAGTGTTAAGAGGCATTTAGACCTCAACTGATGTCAACGGAAGGCGTGGAAAAATCACTTAGATTTTAAGACACCTACTAAAACCTCAGTGCTCAGAAGCCACTAGAGTGACAATAGATTATGTCCTTTTAAAAGGGTCCTATGAGCATGTGATGGTCTCTGTAGGTCTCTTTTCTTTAATTTTAAATTAATTAGAAAGGTTGAGTTGCGCGCTTGTAGTAATTATCCTAGGTGGGCCAAGAGGTGGTGATTAAATCTACCCTTGATCTTGTGAGGTCGGGTGCCTTTACTAATTAATTTCTACACTCCATCGTATTTCAATTAACATATAGATCACCTTAAAGCAATAATCTTGCCCTAAGAATGCAATTAAAAATAATAAACTAATACAAACTTTAAAAATACAAAAATTATAAAATATGCTATCTATATGCAATCAAACTACCAAATAGTGAAAAATTATTGTAAATGCAATTATATTAAAAAATAAAAAGAGTGAGGAAAACTTACAGTGGGGTTTCTGATGAAGATTAAGAGCCGGCCACCTTATAACACACTTGCCCTATTTTAATACAACCCTTTTAAAATTGAAATTGAAATTGCAAGTTACAATGTGCCTCAGTACAAGATTAACTTTAAAAAAAATAAGAAGTCCTATTTTAGGAAAGCAAGAAAATTCTATCTTTTTGATGAAGATCCCCTTGCCAATTTTTCCCTTGTCCAATTTCTTGAAGAATAAAAATAGCAATAAGTACCAAATTTAGAAAATAGGGTAATGATGCATTAAAAAATTGAAAAATGCGCCTAAAAGTGCTAGAATTCTAAAACAATGTAATGCCTAAACATGGAGTTTAAAAAACGTGGAGTTTAAAAAAATATTTAATTGTCTAAAAATTAAAAGAAATGACAAAAATTAAATAACAATGAATTGTAAACTCAAATATATTTAAACATTGAAAATTATAGAAATCCAAGTTCAAAAAGAATGAAAATTAACTAATAAACAATTAAAATTACTTCCCTAGCTTGACTATGACAAATATCTCCAATTTTAATATCATCAAAGCTGATCAACCTTTATCAATCTCTCACTAATGCTTCTAATTAAGGATCCAACATCTGAATTAAATAGATTCCCCAAAATTTTTATGATTTGGGCTAAAGGATTTTGGGTTTTAGACAACTTAGATTGAATCCTTGGATTTTAGATTGAAGATCATAATTACTCAATAAGCTAAGAGATGTTCTAAGAAGAAAATCTAAAGATTAATTGAAAATTTGATGTGAAAAAGATCAAGAAATAAAGAAATCTTGTTTATTAAAGCTAGACCGTTGATTGGTTAAGTTTCAATTAAACAGGATTTGAATAACTCAATTCTTTGATTAAGTTGAGAATAACATAGAACTTGGATAGGTAGAATAGGGATAAGACAAAATGGGAATAAGATTAGAAAAGGATGAAAATGGAATTTTAATTATTATCTAAAAGGAAAAACTTGAATTTTCTACTTTTTTTATTTTAAACGAAAATAGAAGAATTGCTGGAGGAGGAAGATGACAGAGTAGAGGAGATGGAGAAGAAGGGATTTGGAGGAAAAATCTGGTTTTATTCAACACAATGGATTACAAAAAGAGGTAAGAATTTTGGGGGAAAACGATGGTAAATTGCTGGATAAAGAAAATGACGGATGACTGATAAAACCGGTGATGAAAAGAAATAGAAGATGGTAGTGAATAGGGGAAACTGATTGTGCATAAGGGCTAAAAACAATGATTGAAAAGAGGAAACTGAATGGGTTGATGAAAATAGAGGGAGAAAACAGAATAAATATGGAACAATGATTAACTGGAAATAGAGGCAAAGGATGACGAAAGATGTCAGTGATAGAATTTGAACTTTAGTTCAGGTCTTTAGTGCAGAGAGTAACTAGTGAAGGTGGTTGGATCTCCTGCCTAACTCATCCTCCTAATTTTGTTTTACCCCACTTTCCTTCTTTATATGTTAGGCAATGCCTTCCTCTTTGGGTGTCTTCTTTTCATGGGTTTCTTATTCTTTCCAATTAGAAATTATTCCCCCTTGCCTTTTGAGTGATCTGGTTCATTGATTTGATCCTAACCATTCAATGCTCTTTAGGATGATCTGGTACTGTAAAATTTTGATCTAAGCTATCCAAGCCACAATCTAGTTGATCTGCAAAACACAAGACCAAATTAGAATCATCTAAATTGTACATTACACATTTGATTAGCTCTGATGATCATCTGTCTATTAAATTTTAAAAATCAATAGTAGGATGATCAATTAAAGCTAAAATTTATATTTTAACTAAAAATTACAAAATTGATAGGTTAGATGATCTCATTAAATGTTAAACAAGGGGTATTTTGACCAAAATTGAACACTTAACACTATCACTGGTTCTTTTAACATCTAAAATTTTATTATTTAATTTTTTATCCACCACTATTCCTACACCATTTTTGTTATTATTCTTTCCTATGTACCAGAGCTCATACCCATCAATTTCTCTAGTTTTAGCCCCTTTCCACTTGGTTTCCTGGATACAAGCTATGTTGACTCTCCTAGGTTTCATTTTATCTACTAACTTTAGACTCTTACCTATCAATGTCCCTATATTCCATGTGGCAGTATGAATCTTATGCTCTTGAGATAGCCTATTTACCTATGCACTTCTTGACCCCTATGACATGAACTCATGTCTACTTTCCACTGTACTTGGGTTATGTTACAATGTATCACTTTTGAGGGGATGCTCTACCAGCCCTTGCCCATTTTCCACTACACCCAGGATCTGATATAATGCATTGCTTTTGGGGAAAGTCCCTAGCATCCTTTGCCCATTTCTCACTGCACCCGGGATCCGATGCCATACATCGCTTATGGGGGATGCCCTAGCTTGAGGGGATGTTAGTGATTGATTCATGTCATGGGGGTAAACCCTTCCTTGTTTTCTCTTGCATGGTAAACCCTTTATCTCTTCCTCTTATCTTCCCCAATGTTGGAAAACCCTCCTTTCCTTTTCCTCTTTGGCTTGCACACCCATCAGAGCAAACACAAGGCACAACCTCATCACCCAACTTCCAGTTGCGCTCTCTTCATGCCTTGTCTTTTCAGATTGGTTCCAAGTAGTGATTGAGGAGTGGCCCACCACTGGCCTTCTTCCTTCACTTCCCCTTTTTTTTCCTCTGGCAACTCACTGCATGCCCAACCCCCTTTTCTTCTTGCCTATTTTCTTCCTCTAGCAAGGTGACCAGAAAACCTTGAACCCCTTTCTTCCCTCATTTTTGTCCCTCATTGGATAGCCTTTGGTAATGACTATGCCAGCAATTAGCCACTACCACCCTCCCCACACTTCTCTCTCTTATTGAGTTAGCATGAGTGAGATCCATTACTAGCACCCACCCTTGCACTTTGACTTCTTCCTGTGCCCAATCCAGGAAGGCTCTGGCAAATCCAAGATAGCCATCATGATCAACCACTGATTATGATTAGACCATTGATCGGGAACTAGATCCTCTGATTTGTGATTGATCTAACCACCCATTCGATTTGAACCATCCATTGTGATTCTCATGAAGGATAGATTAAGAATCATATTACAGATCTTTGATCCAAAGCATTTTTGAGATGATCTAGCTGATTTTAATCAATGACTGAGATCAATCAAGATATACAATATGAAATTGGATTCAAATAAACTATTCACCCCATTCAATTGACTTTTTAAGATCATATGACTAGATTTACCAATCGATTCTTTGATATGGTACTATCAAGTGGAGTATTGTGTCTATATCACTACTGATAGTCTAGATCAAGAACCTTCGAGAAAATCAGTTGATGATTCGGTAATACAGATAACTAGATATCCTTTAGCTTGACTTATGCAATGTAGGGTTATCATCCTAACTATTTAATTTTGTTGATTTGTCTGTAAATAGCAAAATTGTACCTAATTTGCATATAAATGTGCCTGATTTGTTGATTAAATGATTAATCACCTAAAATTGACCCAATATGACTATGATAACTTTGGAATACATAATGATATTATTAAGAAATAAATTTAAAGTTATGGTGAGCCCACTTCAACCTAATTTGGATCACCAATCAACCATGGCTAGCCCTAGTTTGAGATCTCATTGTAATGAACCATTGGATCATATTGATACACATAAATTAAGATTTGAAAATATAATATTTTTTTATAATTAAGAATTCTGTATATGTTGTGTGTGTATATATATATACGGTTAAAATCGTGAAAAATAGTTAATATCTCAAACATCAATAGTCACACTCTGATACACTGAGTTGATCAATCATCTAAACTCTGCTAGCAAATACTCCCTCATTTAGGTAGTATCATCACACTTACCCATACTGAGTTGATAAAACATCCAGACTCTATTGGAAAAATACTCCCTCACTTGGGCAGTATTGGCACCTCATTATGCCATGCACCATAATGCAAAATACTCAAAGGACTACTATGCTACAGTTTGATCCGTACTAGCATGCTTGGATAACTGCTTTCATACTCTATGGATACCAAATGTGAAAAATCATCTATGTCATGTCTATATTGGGAGACAGACCGTCATAGTGGTGGCCTTCCTATAATTGCCCCACCCATCATTTTGCCTCTCTTTGGGCATAGTATCATCATATATATCTCATTTCATAGAGCGGGTGGCCAAACCCTCGTAACCATCCTAGCATAGCATCCCCATGCATACGCCTATTTAAAACAAAAACCACAAGCCTCCTTGCTTGTATATAGAGTATTCTTTTACTTGTCAAATGGCTTGTCTATTTATAGCATCATCCTCATACGGAGGATAGGATTTCACTTCAAACTTAGGGATTATCATTAACCATGAATAATACCGATGTTCATATAAGTTTAGGGATCAACATTCTATATGAATGATTCTCATGTATTGATTTTATACTCATCAGACAATTTGTCTATTTATTTAGGGCTAGAATATCTTTTAGTTCCCTATTCACTTAGGGTTTTCCTCAATTTTAACTTAATAATTTCATATGTGTTTTAGTTGGATCATAAGGGTTTTCAATGGATTTAATACAAGTATTTACATTATACTTATCAACATTTTCAAACATAAGATCATGTATTCAACATGTATTTCTCATATAGATGCATTCATAAAATCCTCCTACCTTCAAGTAGTGATCCATCTCTTCAGATCTTCCATGATCCTGACTGACATATGTAATATGTAAATCCATATATACTACATTATGAATAATCCTATATTTTTTATCCTATCTATATTCTTTGTCTAATCTTGTCCTTTGATATAAAGGATTAGATCTTGTGTCCTATCATGATCTATCTTCCTTAGATAATGTTTATCCTATTGATCAATAGATCTGATGGTTAGAATGATCTTCTAATCTTCCAGATCTAAGTATTTTCTACTCTAAGTCTTTGTGTATTCTTTTCTTTAATCTTAATCTTTCATAGATCCTTTGATCAACAATTTATACTTGTTGATAATGATCAAGAGCTTAGATCGTCTATCATCTAGTTCTTCTTTGATCTAAGTTCAATTGTTTGATCACCCCTAAGGAGGATGATCTTGGTTTTCTTTCTTGAATCATATTTGATCAAGGGTTTGGATTCTCTATCTAGATTTGTCTACAACATACATACATGGACACATAATAAAATACGACATTAGGATTCTTATTGTTCTTGATCATTCAAGATCCCATGGATCTTGCTTGATCATCCTTATCTTATTTACAATTTTTATTAGGGTTAGATAATTTACTAACGTTTTATGCTCTTATTATTATTATTATTATGCAACTAGTTAATGTTTTACTGGTTGAAGATAACTTATTTTATCCTAAGTTTAAACTACTCCTCTTATTTCCAATTGGCTACGGCTTACTATTTGAATGGTTGAACATAAAGTGGTTACTTCAATTTTCATTTAAGGAGGCATTTAGACCTCACAAATGTCAACGGAAGGTGGGGAACGAGTGAGGCTCTATTAGAGAACCCCCTTAACGGCCATGTTCATCATTCACTAGAGTGACTGTAGCTCAACCTTTCATAAGATTCCTATGACCATTTTAACCCTAAGTACTCTTTCTAATTGATTTTAATTAAATTCATGAACATTTAAAATGTCATTCATGGGGTTTATTATTCTCCTAGTTTGGGAGAAGGATTTGATAATCCTTATATTGTCCTACTAACTATAGCCCTTACTATCATTAAGTCCATGTCATTTATTCCATGTAAATGCCCTTCAACTCTATTTTTCATTTAACATAAGCATTAAAGGATAAATAACTAAAAAACTAAGTAAATCTAACAATTAAATATACTAAGCAATAAAATACATTTACAATATCATTCAATAATTCAAATAAAAATTTAACTTGACATAACTGTTCATTATGATCCAACGATCATATTTGATTTCTATTCATTTTTCATCCCATTTAGGCTTTAGATCTTAATCTTTTATTTTCCTTTAAATCTAATATGTTTTCTTAATGTGATTTTATCACTAGATCATTGATGCGTCTCATCAAATTATCTGATCCTTCTTGATCCAACTGATCAAGAAGATCTTATGATATTTTATCCAATTTAAGGGCATAAATCTTAGTCTATCCCAAATTATCATCATCAAGCCATTCAATCTCTATGATCTTAACTTTATATGATCATCCAAATACATCCACACTATCCAATCATCCTTGATCAAATTAATCAAGGAGATTACCATTCCCTTTTATGGATTTTACTACTTTTAAGAGTCAAGATCTTATGATCTAGAAAATAAATTACATACAACCTTTTAATTTTGGTAATTTTACATTTAGATTATCATATAAACTATTTTAAAAGGTTTGATCATGCTTGATTAATCAGATCATGAATATCCATGCTCATTTCTTATTTTAAGGCTATATCTCTTAATTAAACATAGATCAGTCACTTGGCCTTAGAAGCTTAGCTGATTTACAATGTTTGTAGACATGTAGACAGCTTGAGTTTCATTGATTGAGTTGCATGTTTTGAAAGCACACAAATGGTGTGGTTGCATTGTCCTACTTTTGGTAGTTTTATGAGCTTTGATGCCTTGGCTATTGCATGTTGATTTGGATAATTTCGCATGATATTTATGCTCTACTTAGTCATTATTTACTCTCGTTCTCAAAATTATATTAGAGTTGTTTTACACAAAAAGGTTATTGTATGCCCTGAGATTTAATCACTTAAATTGTTCATTATATGTTAAATATCTTGTTAATTTATTATTATTGTTGTTACCTACACAAGCATAGCTTGTGATGTTTTGCAATGCCTCAAACATTGAGAGAGACACCAAGAATGGCAAATAGCCTAAGAGCAAGTGAGGGCATTGGTGGCCTTTAGTAGCATATAGAGGAGATTTCAGTGATGTACGTGGTTTGTTAAAAACTATATGTAATGGTTTACACTTTTATAACAAGGATGTATGGATGCCTTTATGTTGGATGAGTTGGTTGTGGATGGACTGACCCTGGGTTATGTTACTTTTTTTAGATTTGTTTTTCATCGATGATGTATATGTTTTGACCATAACCTATGATTGATCAAGGTGGATGGTTATGGAGACTGAACCTCGCAGTTATGTATTTATGAGTTATTGTGTCACATCACATGAGTTAAATGTGTTGGTCCAAAATGCATAGGAGATTCCAACAAATTTTTGATAGAAATAGGACGATCATTTCACCATTAAATCCACGGTTTTATGGGTCATATGAGTCCCGAGGTTTTAAAAAGAGTGTTTTTCATTTGAAATGTTTATTTTCAATCAATTTTAAAAATAAAAATTTTAATTATGGATTTCGAATTATGAAAAATATTATGTTTATATGATGTGTAAAACTTGGGGTGTTACATACTTACATAAGATTACTTCATCTTGAACACAAATTCCACCTAGACGGTAACTAGGAGTGAATCATGGACCCTTCAGAGCTCCCTTCAGAGCTACACAATATAGGAATGTAGCTCATAATGCTTTCTAGTAATTGGTACAATAGTTGGGGTAATACTTGGAAAGTCAGCTCCAAGGAGCACCAACGGGTGGAGTAGGAGTGCTTGGAGTAAATGTGAGCATACCAGATAACGTACTCAATAGGTTTAAGAATATAATACCCCAAGGGTCCAATAGTCAATATATTGTCTGCTTTCCACTAATAGTGCCCATACATTGGCAGTAGTGATGACTTTGTTCCCCTTTGGAAACCAAGTTCCTGGGCTTTGTTCCCCTCTAGAAACCAAGTTCCCTGGGAAAATGCATTGTGACAGGGAGAGATCCTTGAACCCTTAAAACCAGCCCAGTCACTTTTCCCTTAGCGATGTGGGACTAACTCTTAAGGTCTCTTACCTCACAACTGCCTACCCAACATCTCTTGGCGCACTGTTCACCCCCACTAGGGAACGGGCGTCCTCGTCCGCCGGCTAGCCACACACAGGGTCAGGGGTAAGCTCTGATACCATTTATAACACCCCAAGGGTCCAACAGTCACAATATTGTCCACTTTCCACTGACGATACCCATACATCGGTAGCGATCACGGCTTTATTCTCCCTTGGAAACTAAGTTCCCAAGGAAAACGCGTTGTGACAGGTAGAGTTCCTTGAACCCTTATAACCAGCCCAGTCACTTTCCCTTTAGCGATGTGGGACTAACGCTTAAGATATCTTGCCTCACAACTACCTACCTAGGGTCTCTTGGCTCACCCCTACCCCGCATTAGGGAACGGATGTCCACGTCCACTAGCCAGCCACACTAGGTTAAGGGTTGGCTTTGACACCATTTAAAACACCCCAAGGGTCTAACAGTCACAATATTGTCTGCTTTCCATTGATGGTGCCGATACACCAGCAGCAGTCACACCTTTGCTCCCCCTGGAAACAAAGCTCCCAAAGAAAACGTGTTATGATAGGTAGAGTTCCTTGAACCCATATAGCCAGCCTAGTCACTTTCCCCTTAACGATGTGGGATTAAGTCTTAAGGTCTCTTGCCTCACAACTGCCTACCCAGAGTCTCTTGGCTCACCCCTCATCCCCACTAAGGAATGGACGTCCTTGTCCGCTGGCCAACCACACACTAGGTTAGGGGTTGGCTTCGATACCATTTATAATACCCCAAGGGTCCAACAGTCACAATATTGTTCGCTTTCCACTGACGGTGCCCATACACCAGCAGCAGTCATAGCTTTGTTCCCCCTTGGAAACTAAGTTCCCAAGGAAAATGCATTGTGACAGGTAGAGTTCCTTGAACCCTTATAACCAACACAGTCACTTTCCCCTTAGCGATGTGGGACTAACTCTTAAGGTCTCTTGGCTAACAACTGCATACCGAGCATCTCTTAGCTCACCCCCCCAAGGACGTTGGGTAGGCAGCTGTGAGGCAAGTGACCTTAAGAGTTAGTCCCACATCATTAAGGGGAAAGTGACTGGGCTGGTTATAAGGGTTTAAGGAACTTTACCTCTCAGAAGGCATTTTCCTTGGGAACTTGGTTTCCACGGGAGAACAAAGTTATGACTACTGCCGGTGTATGGGCACCGTCAGTGGAAAGCAGACAATATTATGACTCTTGGACCCTTGGGGTGCTATAAATGGTATCAGAGCCTACCCCTGACGCAGTGTGTGGCTAGCCGGCAGATGAGGACGTTCGTTCCTTAGTGGGGATTAGGAGTGAGCTAGTTGTGAACAAGAGACCTTAAGAGTTAGTCCTACATCGCTAAGGGAAAAGAAAATTTATAACACCCCAAGAGTCCAACAATAACAATATTGTCCACTTTCTACTAATGGTGCCCATAGTGGGGGTTAGGGGTGAGCCAAGAGATGCTGGGTAGGCAGTTGTGAGGCAAGAGACCTTAAGCGTTAGTCCCACATCGCTAAGGGGAAAGTAATTGGGCTGGTTATAAAGGTTTGATGAACTCTACTTGTCACAATGCATTTTCCCTGGGAACTTGGTTTCCAAGGGGGAACAAAGCTGTGATTGCTGCTGGTGTATGGGCACCGTCAGTGGAAAGCAGACACTATATTGACTGTTGGGCCCTTGGGGTGTTATAAACGGTATCAGAGCTGACCCCTGACCCAGTGTATGGCTGGCTGGTAGATGAAGATGTCTGCTCCCTAGTGGAGGTGATGGGTGAGTCAAGAGACACTAGGTAGGCAGTTGTGAGACAAGAGACCTTACGAGTTCATCCCATATTACTAAGGGAAAAGTGACTAGGCTGGTTATAAGGGTTCAAGAAACTCTACCCATCACAATGCATTTTCCCTTTGAACTTAATTTTCAAGGAGAACAAAGCCGTGACTGCTGTTGGTGTATGGGCACCGTTAATGGAAAGCAGACAATATTGTAACTGTTGGACCCTTGGGGTGCTATAGTTTTAGCTTTTCATTCTCTTCTTCCTTTTCCTCAGTCTGCCCTACTTTTTTTTTATTTATCAATTTGACAGCCACTCCTAAGGGTTGTGATTCACTTGGCTTGCTCATGAGGTCTTTGTGAACTAGACCTTAATTCAAATTGTCCCTTAGGGTTTGAGATAGGTTAATTAGGAAACTTTCTTTCTCCCTTTCACTTAAAGATGTAGACAACTGACCCATTTACCTCTCTAACTTGTAGATATTTTTTCTACTCTCATTCTAGGTTTGATGCAAGGCATTATTTTTTTCATCAAGTTTCTTTACGATATATTGTATAATATCCTCCCTTGATGATTTCTATGTTTATTGGGGCAGTTGAAAACCTAGTGGTTGTTGTAAAGTGGAAATCCTAGAATAGTTTTGAATAAGGTCCTGAAAGATGTACCTTCTTGGTAATTATTCTTATACTATGACAAATTGGGATGCCTAGCCCATCCTAAATTATTATGGGTTGTTGTTGTTAGGATTGTAATATGCACCACAAACATTCACTTGTTCTATAAGGTATTCATTAAGCACTCTATTGGATGGACAAGAAGTAGTTATATGGAATGGACTTGAACAAATGGCACAAACCTCCTATGGAGGTTTTGCATTAGCAGCCATGAAAGTTTCAAACATAGTTTCAACTTGCCTATACTCCCACCTAAAATTTGAATTGTGTTTGCTACAAAGTTAAGCTTATAAGACATATCTGATGGTACTCCCACTTCATACATGCGTCCTTTCTTTTGTGGTAGGGATTTCTCTCTCTCTCTCTCTTTCTCTCTCCCTCTTGAGAATAATCCCATTGATGTGAATTGTGTGCTAAAGTTTGGAAAAATTCCTGTGTCTCTATTTCACTTCTCATCATAAGGGCCTTTTCAGTTGCTGCATCTACCATTTGTTTATTTATAAGTGTCAATGCTTCATAGAAATGTTGAAGCTGCTGCCATTTTTCAAATCCATGATGGGGGCACCTTTACAATAATTACCAAGATTCACAATGTTGAAGCTGCTGCCATTTTTCTATCTCTCCCAACATTCACAATACTATTCATCATCTCTTTCTTGGAAATTAATGATTTCCCTATGAAGGGCATTAGTCTTATAAACAAGAAAGAATTTGTACAAGAATTTCGTAGACAATTGGTCCCATGTGGCAATGGAACCTACCTTTAAAGAATTAATCCATGATTTGGATTTATCCTTTCATAAGAAAGAGATAACCTACGTCTAATAGAATCCTCAATGACAATTTTGTACTTGAATGTAGCACAAATATCAAGGAATTCCTTCAGATGTAGGTATAGCACCTCTCTCTCTCATGACTATGAAACATGTGAGTAATTGTATTACTCCAAGTTTAAGTTCAAAGTGGTCTACATTAGTAGGCGACAATGTAATGCATGATGGAGTATTTGATTGGAGTGGAGCATAAAAATCATACATAGCTTTATGCTCAACTACTGTGGGGGGTTTAGCCATGGGATTAGTAACTTGGTTTCTTACCCCTTGTCTATGTGTAGGTTCAATCTTAGGATGTAATGGTACTAATTTAGCATATTGAGATTGATGTCCTTGCATGCACTACAATGAAATGTAGCCAAATGATGTAACCTATACCTAAATGTGACTCCTAACTTTATGTGATATGTAATCAAACAATTCCCAAGGCTAGCAAAGCTTTTCTTGAAGATCTTTGTTAATCTATGAGGTTGTAGCTTTTAATCTAAAGCTAGATAGCTGCTCCTTAGATTAAGTTAGGTCTTGGCTAGGTAGTTATTGCAATTCTCCTGGAAGGAGGCATTTAGACCTCAACATCCATCAACAAAAGGCATGGAAAAATCACTTGGATTTTGGATACCCACTATAACCACAAAGTTGAAGTGCCATTGGAGTGACAATAGATCTCTTCTTTTCAAAAATGTGAGCTCAAAATCCTAAGTCTCTTGATACTTGATTTTAGATTAAAGATTAATGGTTGAGGTTGCAAACATACAAGGAATTGGATTGATTTGTTAGGTCGACCAACCATCTAGTGATGAAATCTAGTCCTTACCTTATGAGGGTTCCTGTGGGGCCCTTACTAACATTAAGGTCGATCCACCATAAAGAAATAAACATGTAATGCAATACAAGAAAACAAACTAATACAACCTATATGCTATCCGACTCAAGGTAAGGTAGGTTCTGTCTAATGCAACAACCCTAATTAAAGATTCAACAAATAAGATGAATGATCCTAAGCTATATGAATTATTCTACCCAAAAAAATGCAAATTACACTAAATTCAACCTAAACTAGAAAAATAAAAAGAAAGCGAGGGATACTTATAGTGAGGTTTTGGATGAAGATTAAGTGTGGGCCTCCATACAACACACTTGCCCTATTTTAATGCAACCCATTTAAAATTGAATAAAGAGATTACAACTTACAATGGGCCTTATTATAAGTTTCACTTAGAAAGCAAAAACCCTAATCTAGGAAAGTAGATAAATACTAATTGATGAAGCCATTCCTTTGCCAAATTCTCCTCGGACAAATCAAGTAAGATGGATTAATGTTGTGAGGAATTAACAAAATAAGCAACTATGATGCAAAACCCTAACCTAATACAACCTAAAATTAATAATATAGGTAAACAATCTAAATAAGAATCCAACCACAATTCCATTGGAATTCTTCTTGCAAAGGCACCAAAAACTTAGTGTATCTTTAAAAATACTCATAAGAACACCAATCAACATAGTATTTTCATGTAAGAAAGGTCAATCCCATGAGGAATATCATAGAATTGCAATGGATTAGATTTTATTTAGATCAATTAACTTCAGCCAAAGGGATAGAGATGTGCTTAAATTGGAATTTAAAACTACCAAGAAGGTAACATGCATGGAATTAGAAACTAAACTTAAAAGAAACTTAATAAAAGCTAAAAATAAATATTAAAATCAGAAACTAACCTAAGTAAGATGCAAGCAACTAAAGGAAACCAATTCTAAATTACCATCAATCAAATTAAGAAACTTAAACTAAAGGAAACAACTAAAAATGACACTTTCCTTAACTAGAATTAGAAACTTTCTAAAACCAATTTAGGAAAATTTGTAACATTAAAATAACCTGCAAAAATAAGTAACCAATGAGATCTAACCAACATTAATAAGAAATTAGAAACATGCATGTAAATGGAAACTATCATTAAAAAGACTTTCTAAATTTTAACACTTTCTAAATCCTAAAACTTCCTCAAGGTGGAACTTCCTAAAATTCAAAAAGGAAAATTTCTTAACCTCAAATAAACATGAAAATAACTAAATTAACTACTGCTAAATGAGATCTCATAACCAAATTAATCAAAGATTAAAGATGAAAGGGATTTAGTACCATGTGCATGGTTCTAGGACTTTTTACATGGTTCTAGGACCCCAAAGTGGCTCAATTGGATGTATCTAAACTGACTAATCATGAAAAGTAGCCATGTGATCTAATAAAAAATATGAAAATCTAAATGGGTTCCTAAAGGCTTAAGCAAATAAGGTGTTTTGGAGGCTGGAAATAAAGCACAAATGTAAGTAGAAAACAATTTCCAAATTTCATACTTAAGAACTTTAACTAAAACATGCATAAATAAGCAACTAAAACCATAACTTTTATGAAAGGAAACAACCCCGATCTTAAGTAATTTGATGAACTAAAAAATTCATAACAATAACTCCTAAAAAACTTTATTGAATCATATCCAAATTGCACCAAAAACGAAACACATAATACATGTTTTATTGCTGGAAATTGTGTCTAATTCTTAAGCATGAAATCCTATCTAAACTATGCCAACAGTGAAATCTAATGCTCATAAACAAAAGTATGATGACATGCAAAGAAAACCCATGAAGGAATTCAAGAGAAAAATAAGGTTAAGTGGGTGAACTAAATAAGGAAAAACTGCCCAAAACTAAGAGAAAAAGAAGGTAAAAAATGTGGAATTTAAGTGGAGAGATCAAGGATTTAAGCTAGCTATTCTCTTGGAACTCACCACCACAGAATAACTAACTTGAATATTGATTTAATAATAAATAAAAACTATATAATTGAAGTGAAAAAGGAAAGGGTTGAGGGTTGGAAAGATAGCATGGGCTTTAAGGAACAAAACAATGAAAACTAAAAGCGCTGAACCTAAAGAAAAAAATCTAAATTACTGACCTGAATCGGAGAGAAAATAAGCAAGATTTTAATAAGAAGACCAAAGGAAGAAAATCCTTCAATAAATCCCAAAGTCCAGCGACAAATAATACCAAAGAAGAGCTTGATTTCAAGGTTGTGTGACTTAACCTTTACTTGAAAACTTCGCATGGAACATGGGGCTATATATAAATGAATGGTTTCCTAGCTTAGGAAAGGTGAAAACATGAGGAAGGTGGCCCCAGGGTTGGGGTGTCAAATGAGGAAAGTTAAGTGAGATGATGTAATCTAGATGATGTAAGAAAGAGAGGTGGGAAGATGACATAAGGTGTTTTTTTCCTTCTAATTTTGTGATGTTTGGTTGATGAAAAGTTAGGGAATAGGTAAGGAATAAGGTTTAGAAAAGATATAGAAATATCTAAGGTTTTAAAGTTTATTAAATTGAAGTAGATCTAAAGTTTTTCGTCAGATCACCAATTAGGAAGGAGGGGTGCATCTTTTTCCATGGAGGAGGCTCCCTCCTTTAACTTGTAACCTTAAGTCAATTTGAATGGAAAAAGAGTGAGGGATGGAATTGGAAAGTAGAGTTTCTCTCTTGATGGGTCCATCATAGTCATCTTACCTTTTACATAATTGTCTCAAATCTTTTAAATAAACCTTAAAAATCCAAATTTAGAAAGTAGATCATTGCTTGAATTCTCCTCCAATTATATGACTCCATGTGGCATTTGGCTTAATTGGCTTGTGTGGCTCACTTTGAGGCCTCATTTGGCTTGGCTTCATGGCTCACACCCTTGGCTTTGATGGCTTGACTTGCTTGGCTTGAATTGCTTAGCTTGTTACCTTCTCTCATGGCTTATATGGCTAAGGTGGCTTGAATGGCTCCCATGCAAAGGTGGTGGAAATGCATGGCTTGCTTCATAGTCCCATTTTAGTCACCTTTAGCTCTTCCAATTTCTTCCATTAATCCATCATTTTGTTTGATATGATCTTGGACCTTGATCTACTTTGAAATGTTGAAATTTAGGCCTTGACTCAATCTTTTGATCTTAATTTTTGATTCTCATCTTGATCAATCTCAACTATTGAATCTTCATTTCAACAACAAAAGAAAAAAATACTAATTAAATACTATGACAATTCACACACTTAATCTAGATTAGCTTCTAAACTTGCCAAATTTCAAAGTTTTGAATTATTAGGTTATAAATGCATGTGTTATGAAATTTTAAAAAATCCTAGAAATACCTTTATATTTTATAACACACGAAATCCTAATTGGGTACTTTTCATACAAAATTGAACACTTATCAATAGTGCTAACCAAAATGCTATTAAAGATGGGGCATATCACGCCAACATCTAAAAGCATAAAGACTTCATCTCTAACCACATCCCTCATATGGAAATTTAATCTTCTTTGGGTTTTCCTGGAGGATTTAGCATTTTCTTCTAGGTGGATTCTGCCATAAACATAGCTTAACTAATCTCCTTGATGTCTGCTATAGTCCACCCTAAATTAGTCTTATGTTCCTTGAGAACATCAAGTAATTTTTCTTCTTATTATTGGTTTAAATCTGATGCTATTATTATTGGTAAGGATTCATCTGGTACTAAATAGGAGCATCTAAGATTATCAGGTAAAGGCTTTAAGATTAGAGAAGGTGGTTGCTCTATAGAGGGTATGGGAATAGACTATGATGAAGTGTTTCCACATAAGGTCCCCAATTGGAGATGTCCATAATTGGAGCAGCATCTAAAAGGTTGTTTACCTCCATAGTGGACTTGTCTAAATCAAAATTACTATTAAAGTGCATTAGACAGGCCTCAAGTGGGTCAGAGATGGATAATGGTGGATGAATGTCTTGAATTAGACTTAATAAAATTCACTTCACAAGAATCATCGAGGTCTAAATGTTGTTGGCCGACAATAAAGACATTGAGTTTAACCTTCATGTTTCCAGAAAAAAATTTCATGACACCATTCCTACAGTTTATAATGGTGTTGGATGTCACTAGGAATGGAAGTTCTGACTACCAAAATTGAATATAGGTTAAGTGTCCAATACAATGAAGCTGATCAACTAATAAAATCAGTCCACTTATATCAAAACATCCATAACCAAACCACCTCGTATCTTCACTGATCTACCTACTAATTGCAATGTAGTAGTGGTTGGTTTCAGCTCACCAAGCCTCAGTTGCTCATAGACAAAGTATGGTAACAAGTTAACACTGGTGCTTAGTTCAAGCAGTGCCCTATCTATGACATGATCTCCAATAATGCATGAAATTGTAGGGCACCCTGAGTTTGTAAACTTGGATGGGATCTTGTGTTGATTTAAAAAAAGCTCACCTACTCAGTGAGGAAAGCTTTCTTCCATACATTGAGCTTTATCTTTCTATTACGGAGCTCTTTCATGAACTTGGCATAGGTAGGGACATCTTTTATTTCAGTGAACAATAGAATGTTAATTTGTACATGTTTAAATATATCTATTAGCTCATTGAAGTTTGTTCCCTTCTTAACCTTGTTCTACAACTAAGGAAATGGGGCCTTGGACACATAGGGTGCCTCCACTATATGTTCAATAGGTGATGTCTATCTTTTGTCTTTCTCCCATGGTTTGGCAGCCTCATTTTCCTTGCTAGTTTCCTTAGGTTGCCCTACTTTGTTGTTGACCTAATGGCAGCTCCTAAGGGTGGTTATAGACTTGGCCTGCTATTGAGAGTTATGAGTTTGGGAACTTGACCCTATCTCAAATTGGCCCTTTCCTCTATCTTGTAGTGCAATAGACATCTTGCTTACTTGCATTTCTAACTTGGCTATGGCTTGAGAGTTGACATGGGCTGCATGTTGACTGTCATTTTGCAATTGGAGTAGGGCCTTGTTAGTATCTTCAATTTTCTTCAAATATCTTTCAGTAGGGGCTTTTATATTTTCCACAAATGATGGTTTCATTGGTTGCTAAGGTTGTTGGAAGCCAGGTGGCTGTTAGGGAACTATAGCTCTAGGAAAGTTTTGAGTAGGCAATTCACATATGGTCCCCCCTAATAGCTACTCTTCAACGATGAAAAATTTAGATGCCTAACCCATCTAGGATTATAGGCCTTAAAATACTGGTTGTTGTTAGGATTGCAATACACATTTAAAGCATTCACTTATTAGACCAAATATTTGTTAAGTGCTCTATTTGATGGTCAAGTTGCAGTTGTGTGGGTTGGATTGGAATACAAAGCACAAACCTCCTGTGTAGGCTTAATAGATGTGGTAGCCATGAGGCTCTAAAACATAGTTTGAACTTTGTCTACTCTCCCATCATACATGTCCATTCTTTCTAATATAGAGTCAAGCTTCTATGCTAGATCTATATGCACTCCAATTTCATATAGGCCCCCTTTCTTTGGAGGCTGGTTGTTTGTCTCTCTTCTACTTGTTAGGAAGTATTTGCTAATGTCTGGATAAACTCCTTGGCCTCTATCATCTTTTAGCATGATGTCCCCTCCACTCACTATATCAACCATTTGTCTATTTTGAGGTGTCAATGCCTCGTAGAAGTATTCAACTTGCTGCCATTTCTCAACTCCATGTTGTGGGCATTTCTATAGCAATTCATTCCACCATTCCCAAATTTGTAATACTATTCAACATCCCTTAGTTGGAAATTTATAATTTCCCTATGAATGGAATTTTTCTTGTGAATAGGAAAGAATTTATTCAAAACTTGCTAAACAATTGGTCCCATGTATTTATGGAACCTATGTCTAAGGAATTTAACCATGACTTAGCTTTATCCTATAGTGAGAATGGGAATAACTTAAGCCTCATCGAGTCATTCAACAAATTTTAGAACTTGAATGTGGCACATATATTAAGGAAATCCTTAATATACAAGTACATATCCTCTCGCTCTTGTCCATAAAAAGTGGGGAGCAATTGTATGACTCTTGCCTCTAATTCAAAGTGGTTTGTATTTATTGGAGGTAAAGCTATACAGGATGGGGTGTTAAGATGGAGTGGTGCATAAAAATCTCAAATAGATTTGTGCTTAGCTTCTACTGGTGGTGTGGCCATGAGGGTAGGAACTTGGTTTCTTGCCCCTTTCCTAAGGTTGTGTTCAATCTCCAAATCAAAAGGTACTAGCTCTAAGTTTTGAGATTGATGCCTTGCATAAACTACCCTAATTCCTAACTAAATGTCCTAACTATATGCTAACTCTAACTCTACATGATGCATAATCAATCTTAGTAATCACTAATTGAGTAGTATTTTGAATATCTTTTGTGGCTGCATAAGTGGTACTTCTTAGACTTAGATCTAGTCAACTCCTTTTATCTAGATTTAACTATTGCTTACCAGTTGGATTCTACTCTAAAGTGGTTAATACAATCCTTGTGTTAAGAGGCTCTTAGACCTCAATCAACATCAATGGAAGGCATGGAAAAATCACTTGGATTTTAAGACACCCACTATAACCATAGTGCTCAGAAGCCACTGGAGTGACAATAGATTGTGTCCTTCTAAAAGGGTCCTATAAGCTCAATAACCCTAAATCTCTTTCTTCTTGATTTTAACTTAATGTTCAATGATTGGGATCATGACATATGAGGAAGTTGATTGATTCCTAGGTGGGCCAAGCATTTGGTCATGACATGCAGTCCTTATCTTACAAGGGTTCTTGCCATGCCCTTACTAACATTAATTTCCATTCCACCATAAAGCTAAAAATGTGTAATGAAAAGCAACAATCAAACTACTGCCTACCTATATGTTATTTGACAAAGTGTTAGGCACCCCAATAGATGAAACACTATAACCATGCAGCCTATGCCTTGGTTATGACCAAGCTTCGGCTAACCTTTGTTAAATAGGTGAAAAAACTAATGTCGCAATCCTAAGAATATGTAATATATATTAATGCATGAACCTAATTTATATGATCTATACTACTATTACAAATGCAATTTTCCTCTAAATGCATTTTATACTAGAAAATAAAAATATGGGTGAATACCTCTCATAGTTAGGATTTTGATGACGTGATTTGGGACACCATACCCCACACTTGCCTTACATTGTTAGAGCCCATTTTAAAATTAAAAAAAATTAAAAGCACAATCGGCCTCACTAGAATTTCACTCAAATCCTAATCTAAGAATTAAATAAAAACTTAATCTATATTGATGAAGCTACAGCTCCTTTGGTGATTTCTCTTGCACAAAAATCAAACAATTATGATCAATAAGGGAAAACTGGAAATAAAGTGCAAAAAATAATGAAAATCGTAAAATAAGGCAACCCAAACCTAGACTAGAGGTAAATAATCTGTGTGAGGTTCCATTGCACAAATCGTTGCAATTCCCTAGCAGCAGTGCCAAAAAATTCTTATGATTTTTAAGTTAAACTAGTAAGTGCATGAATTAGTTGTAGTAATTCATGCAATAGAGGTTGATTCCATGAGGAATTGAATGGAACTATTATATTAGTGGGACCTTCCATAAGTTACTTAACCTAACCAAAGATATTGTGATTTTAACATAAACTAAGAATGGAAACTTGACATAAATCTAGACATGGACTATGAAAATATGCCAAATGTAAACATGCCAAACTAAGAAATTTTTATAAAAACACTTCTTAAAATAAAAATTTCCTAAGATCAAAACCTTTAAATTTAGAACTTGCTTAAATTAACTTTCTAAGCATGAAATTTGGAAACTTTGCAAATCTAACTAAGGGAAACACTATAAGGAAATTAGGCAACAAATCTAACACTTTCCTAAACTTAACTTTATAAACATGAAACTTAGAAAATTTTTAAATAACACATAACAAGCTAATGGAAACTAATAATTAAGACTAAACAACATACTAATCAATGAATTCAATAGCATAACCATGCATCAATTCAAAGGAAAATACATCTATACCCATGCGCATGACTCTAGAGTGGGGTGCGTGATTCTATTACGATTCTTATTTATGGAAGCTTGTAAATATGATGCAAACCTGTGTCAATGGTAGTAATGAAAGTGCATGGACAGAATTGAATAACAACTTAAAATAACATCTAAGACATGCCATGTGACATATAATGAAATCTAATTCAAGTAACAATGCTCAACTCATGCAAACAATCAAATCTAGCATTAATCAACTAATTGAAATAGAACTTACCTAATATGATTGAAATGAACTAATTGAAATTCAGCAATACTCTAAACACTTCCACAATCATCCACCAAAATGTCTCCACCAACAACCAAATCCCCTCAAAACCATGCGTCTAGCCCATGGGACCAAGGTGGATTTGGTTGAGATGAAGACTTTGTTAGGATTTATTACTAAGATTGCTTAAATACTAAACTACGGAATGAAGTAAAACACTTACCAACTATAGCCAATGTTCAGCCCAAAAATTCCTCAAAACATTGAGCATGTCACCGAGTGGTGTGCATAAATCCTAGGGATTTGGGGTTGATAGAAATGCATAATAGAAATGCAAATAAAGCAAGTATTGAATCATAAACTAAGGAACCATTATTAAAATAAACTAAGAAAATGAAAATAAACAATCAAGAAAGGGAAATACTAATCATCAACTTCATTGATTTATAGGTCAAGATTACTAGGATGTTGCACCATTCTTGATGTGTACGCTTACATAATATAAACCTCTAATTAAAACTCCTCTAGCCCTCCTACTCTAACAAGGATGAAGATCAAAGGGAACTTCAATGGAAACATGGTAATCACTCTAGAATTTAATGGAACCAAGGCTTAAGTAAACAAGCAAAAGACAAGGGAAAAGAAACCTACCTTTCTCAAAGGAACTTGCATGGAACATAAAGGAGAAAAACCCAAAAGTAGAAGTCCTTGAAATGGGAATCATGGAAGAGATGGATTCCACATCCAAGTTGAATCCCCAAAAGAAAAAAAATGTGAAACTCTTAAGGGGGAGCGAGGTGTTGAGGAAAGGAAAGAGGGAAGAAGGTGGAATGCGTTCCACCTCCTCTTCAAAATGTTTCCCACATGTTAAACTCCAAGAGAGTTTTATAGGAGTTTTACTTTTCCTTTTTTTCCAAAATATAATTTAAGGGTGGAATACGATGAGAAGGAAAGTGGATGGATAGGATGAGGTGGCTTCCTAGGGTCCTTAAGGAGGTTATATGGTGGGAGATTGTGAAAAGGAATGGAGGAGTCCTATTTTTTATTATCTATGCATTGGGACTTTTCTCCACAAATATTTACATGTGGAATTAACATAAGGCAAAGTGGAAAGGAATTGGGTAGTAAAGAGGAAGGAGAATAAAGGATGAGTTGGAGGTGGGGATGTGGATGTGGAAACATGGGGAAGGTCCAACCATTGGTGGGAGACTCCATTTTCCTAGGAAAGAGGCATCTTGCCCTTTTGTTTTCATGTGAAATTCCTTTGAAAGTGAGAGAGATATGGAAAGAAAAGTATAAGAAAGATGGCAGCCCTTGGATGAAGACCAGATGATGATGATATGTGATGAGGTGGAGTAAGGTGGCTTCCTGAGAAGGGGAGGATTGGTTGGATGGGTTAGGTAGGACTCTAGGATTGGTTGGCTGGTTGAAATGGGAGTTTAAGAAGGTTGTAGAGATTTAGAAAGGTGGGCTTCCTTGGTAGGACAATGCAAATTTGTAGTGGTTTTATATGGTCTAGTGGAAAGTGAGAATAACATGAAAAAATAAGAAAAATGAAGTGGGTTCTTCCTATTGGTCCACTTGTGCATGTGCCCAGTTTATCCACCTTTGGCTTCTCCAATTCCATCTTTTGCATGACTTAAGGTGATCTTGATCCTTGATCTCATGTTGGATTGCTAATGGGCCTTAACTCTATCTTTCTATCTTGATCTTTAATTTTCATCTCAATTGATCTTGGCCCTTGGATCATCATCTTGCTTCCTACAAAAAGTGAAAGACTCTAACTAAATCCTAGAAAAATATGATTATTAACATACTTATGCCAGATTACCTGTAAATTATCAAATTTTTTATCTTTTAGGTTCGAAGTGCATGTGTTATAATTTTTGGTTAAAAACCCTAATTTAATGCTATAAATTATAACACATGGGAACCTAATTGGGTGGTTTTAGTACAAAATTAGATACTTATCACTAAGCTACCCAAAATGGACATTTTCATATGAGAGAGAATCATCTTGAGTGAGGAGTTTTAGAAAAATCTAGAGAGAGAAGGAAAGAGAGGAGGGGGTGAATCTAGACATTTTTAGGGAAATTTAGAGAGAGACTTTAGGATATGAAATAGGGTTTCTAAGAAGAATTCTTAGGTGGACTAATAGGATTGCAAGATGTGGAGGAATATACCAAAACATAAGCAAGAGTGTTAGATCCAAATAGAATGGTTTTGGACATTTTTTGTAAGAGGGACTCGGGATACGTCTCTCTCTCTCTCTCTGTCTCTCTCTCTCTGTCTCTCTCTCTGTCTCTCTGTCTCTCTCTGTCTCTCTCTCTCTCTTTAGACTTCAATGTTTTCGCAATTCTTTGAGGAGAGTAGCACATAAGAGGATCTCTCTCTGTCTCTCTCTCTCTCTCTCAAGTCCAACATTTTTCACTTTAAGATAAAGAGAGAGAAGAGCTTGGGACATCCTAGAGGGAACTTATTGAGTATTGAGGATGAAACATTTTCATGTTGAGTTTTCAAAGAAAGTTAAAGAGGAGTAAGATGTGTTTTTTTGGATAGTTTATTTTCAATTTTGTGAAGAGGATTTTCACATTTCTTCTTGTCTCTTCTCAAGTATCACACACTCATCTTTCTCCCCTTCCATTCTGATGTGCTTTAATTATTATTGCAAGTACATAGATCTATTGGAGTATAGACATAGCAAATACGGGTCGATCCCATAAAGACTTTTAAAATGAAGTTTAATTAAAATCTAATTCATTACGCTTTTACTTAGCCTAGATGAATAAACAAGGAATTTGAACACTTACTTACTTTTAATACTAAGGGAATAAAAGAACATTTATAAACTAAAGCAAAGAAAAAAAAGTGAACTAAAAAGAGAGGATTTTAATTAATTGTCTAATATATTACAATGGACTTACTAAGAGAATACATAAAAGAAAAGAAACATTAAAAGAAACTTCTTCCACCAGGCTTAAATTCTGCTGTAGGCTCTCTTGTTATGTTACTCAACAAGAGCTTGTACACTACTTTTCAACCCAAAATACACTAAAAGCTACCACCAAGCTTTTCTCATCTGTAGCCCAAGATGTCACTTCCCTAATGTTATGCTCAATTTCAATCCAAAGATCCTTAGGAATGAATTAGTAGGGCAACCAATGAAAGAGGCACCAACTTGCTTTTCTTAAAAGATCACCATCCTTTAGAAGAAGAAAAAGAGAAGAAAACTCTATGATGCTAGATATTCTAGATAAAGGTTGGTCCTAGGGAGTAAAAACAAAAGAGAAGGAAGTGAAACCATGAGGTGCATCCATAAAAAACTTGGATGCCTCAGTTTGGAGTGTGAGTGTGATTTGTGATAAGAAAAAGAAAAGAGACTTAAGGAGGAGAAGGGAAGATGAAAAAAGGGCTAGAGTGGAATGCATCCCTTGGGTTGGACATTCCACTCTAGTTGTAAATGAAAATAAAAATGAAAAGGGGGTAAGGTGAGGGCACTCAATGGGAGTGAACATCCCACCTTACTGATGAAAAGGAGATACAAACATGCTAGAGTGGGGAGCATCCATTGGCCTTGGACGTCCCATTCTAGCAAGGTAAATAGCAAAGATAAAAGTAAAAGGAAGAGAAGAGAAGAATGGAAGAGGAAACTAACATGAGAAGGTACCCATTGGCATTGGGCATCTAACCATAGATTAGAAGAGAAGGGGAAAATAAAAAAAATATGGAGAAAGTGGCCCTTGGCCTATTGACTCACCAAATTCTAACTTAAGGAGATCTTGAAGGAACTAGGAACTTACTTAGGTTGAAGTATTACTACTCTTCAGCATGATGGATTAGGCTATGAATTAGAATGACTTATGGCTGGAATTGAATGCTCTTACCTCTACTCTTAAGGATCTGTACATGTGAAGCTTGTGGGAGAGATGGCAAGAGTGACCTTTCTCTCTCTATTCATCATAACTTAGGCTTTATACTTTGGGAAAAGTTCAAAGATTGTTTTGCCGTTTCCTTCACCCCTATTTATACATTTTCTAAGGAGAAGCCCTAAGGATTGGAAGGCTATGATCATAACGAGAAGGACTTAAAGTTCGATGTGGATGAATTCGAAGCTAGAAAAGATAAGGAAGAAAGGAAAGAACAGGGGGTGTGTGGAATTCAATTTAGGAAGGAGTGGTTGCTTGGATAGGGAAATTAAAATGGGACTAGAAGAGGGATACTGATGAGGATTATAAGGAAAGTTAGGGTAAGGAAGGAGGAAATAAATGGGTGGGGGGAAGGGGGGGGGGGGGGAGATATAAGAAAGAAGAATGTAAGGGATAGTGGAGGATAGAAAGGGAATAAGATGTGATCTCCTTGAATTGAGAAAGTTTAAGTGTGATGTTTTCTCCAGATGTCTAGATAATTGTCCTTGTCCCTTGGATGATGGAGATGAGAGGATGAAGATCTTATCATAGATAAGGAGTTTACTTAATCTTTATCTCAAAATCAAATGGCCTACCCATAAGTAAAAAGCTGAATCCTTCATTGTACTTAGTGGATTATGTTGAATCTCCTTATAATTAATGTGAGATAATGGCTAGGGTTGAGCTATGACCCCCCTTTATTTCCTCACCCTTGGATCATGCTTCACTTAGGATTGAATGGAAGTGATTGCTTTGAAGTTTTCTTCTCCAGAAGATCTTGCTTTGTAGCTCTTTTATTCTCAATGCTTGATCAGCATGCATTAGAGTGGATTACTTAGATTCCATTGGGATTTCCTTATCCATTCTAGGTCATCCCATATTTTTCTCCTAGCTCACCTTTATTTTCTCTAGCTAATAGAATTCCATTAGTGGAGGACATCCCATGGTTTGAAAAAGACATTTTGGCTCCTTAAATTAAGGTGGGCCACCCACAAAAAATATCTCCTCCAATGGGGCTTGGTTCTAGTCTTGCTTGCAGTCTTCTTTCTCACTGGTCCATCCTTGCTTGAGTTAGTTCTTACTAATTTTTTAGGATATGCATAAACAAGGACAGATCTTAGCATTGAATTTTGAAAAGTAAGGGTGATTATTAGTTGTAGATTTCTTGTATTGTGTCTTTCTTCTTTTCCTTTATTTTCTCCTTCTCTTTTTCTTATTTCTTTCATGAAAAGCCATGTCATTAAGAGGGGATACACCACCTCAAGTGGGAAATTCATCCATCCCCTTTGGTAGTCCCCTCTTTTGGTTGAGTAGAAGAGAGGGTGAAAGGAATGTGTTTTCATGTAGGCCCTGGTCTTCTGACTTATTTTGTTTCAAAAAAGTTCTTATTGTATGTGTATTCAATGTTTGTGATTTGAGCTTCTATTAGAAGATTCCCAAGGTGGTGGACTGCTTGCATGTAGTACTGTATGCAAATGAAGTCGATCCCACAAGGAATCTCACAAATTGTATTCTACTGGATATTTATTTAGATTTATCACCCTAGCCAAAAGAGATAGATTGTGATATAATTTAAGAATTAAAACAATTTGGAAATTTAAACATGCATGAAATTACATTTAACTGAATGAAAATTTTCTAAAACTAACATACATTTAGGATCAAAACTAGAACTTAGAAACTTCTTAAAACTAAGATCTGACGTGTGGATGCAACTAAACTTAAGCATGAATAATGAAATCTAACATGAGTTAAAAATAATCAAAGAACAACTACATTGAACATTCAACCAAACTAAATAAAAACATGCACACATCAAACAAAAAGTACATTGGGAACATGGAATGAAAAGTGCGCACAGTTCTTCAAAGAGAACGCATGGCACAAACTTGTATTATTTGAATACAAAAGACTAAATCTCATTCATGGAATGTAAATCATTACAAAGTGGTGCACATGATGAAAACAAATAATCTTGACTTCAATCTCAACTTGAATACTATCAAGCAAGGGTCATACATGTGAACTAAGGGCGAGAGTTGCATTAGAGAATGAAAGAAAGATGGAAATGAATCCAAAGCTGAGGCAAAGAAAGAACAATAAAAAAAGTAAAGTAAGTATTCAAGGAAATGTAAAAGAACCCTTAATCTTGATCCAAAGGCTACTCTTGGCTTTCAATATAAGAGATTGATAGCTCTTTGGTCAAGAAAACTAGAGCATGAAATTAAAAGCAAAGCACAAAGGAAATGCCCAAAAAGAGATGCACATGAAAGAAGTATCAAAACTTAACAAGAGTGAAGGAAAAGTGCATGGAAACTTAGCTTAAAGTGCATGGAACACTAAGAATGGAAGAGGATTGGTGAACCTTGAAGGTAAGTGGTATAGCTTTAATATTATTCTAGGCACACAAATCATAGTAAGATGTTATGTGAGTGAGGTCGATCCCATGAGGAATCTCATAGATTTGTATGTAGTTGGAGCTTCTTTAAATCACTTAACCTACACCAAGAAAGTTTTATTTTCATTAATATAGAAATTTAAAAGTACTTAGAACTAAAAACATGCATGAAAATGGAAAGTAAATCAAAGGAAACTAATATGCCTTCAATAATGAAACTAATGCAAATTAACTAGAGCTAGAAACTACCGACCTAAGGAAGCAAACTAAACAACTAATTAACCATACTTAATGATCAACATCTAAACTAATAATCAAATAACATTCAAATCATCTTAAGAAGTGTGTGCAACGGGTATGGAATATTGTGCATGAAACATTACTTTATTTATTGAATGAAACTTTGTAAAAGAAGGGTGCACAAGAATCATAAAAGCATAACATGGTGTGTTGAGTTCAATAACAAGTTGAATTCTATCTAGCAAGGCCCATGCGTGTGAACCAAGGGAGAGTATTGCATTAGAGAATGAAATCAAGATGGGAGCTAAAACAAGGATGCAAGCAAGGAAGACCAAGCAAGCAGAGTAAAGACAACTAAGTATGGAATTCAATGGATGACTATCTTGATCCTAAAATTACTATCTCTTAGCTATCACTGCAAGAAATTGATAGCCTTTAATCAAGGAAACTACAACACAAAACTAGAAATAAAGCATAAAGGAAAACAATCAAGGAAACATGGGAATGAAACAAGCATCCAAGCTTAACAAAAGGCAAGGAAAATAGCATAGAAACTTAGCTTTGAATGGTGCATTTGAACATTTGAATGGAAGGAAGCATGGTAAACCTTGAAGGGAAGATGGCATTGAGATTCTTCAATGGAGGAGGCATGGTGAGTTTTGGTGGAGAAGAAAACATTGAGGACCAGCCCAAGGGGGGGCATGGAAGTCCTTAGATTGTGAATGGTGTAGAGAGTTCTCTATGTGTAGAAATATCTTACTAATTTCTAGCCTAAGGAAGAGGGACAAGGATAGGGAAGAATGAGATAATATGATGATAGATGGTAAAATAAGATAAGGTAGGGAAAGATAAGGAGATAAGATAAGGATGGAGAGTACAAAAGTGGGAATTAGAAAGTAGCAAGATAGAAAATGAGGTAACTTAGGAAGGGAAGTAGAAGGAGGGAGAAAAGGAAAGTCTAAGGAATGTGGTATCTTCTCTAATTGGTCCACATATGCATGCCACCAACCTTTGTTGACAAGTCAACCTTTCTTCATATTTTTCTCTTCGAAACACATTTTCTTTAAATGAGAAATTGCTTAGAAAGTTCCCAAAACATGTGAACTGATGTTGACTTGGCATAAGTGGTTCATTTGGCTTCCTTTCATTGCTTTTAACTTGGTGGCTTCATGGCTTACATCTTTAGCTTCATGGCTTATTTGACTTGGCTTCTCATAGCCCTTAGTGCATGACTCATATGGTTTAGATGGCTTGCAAGGCATGAATTCTCATCCAATGGTGGTGGAATTGCATAGGTCCAATTAGGTCATCTTTGATTCTTCCAATTGCTTTCTTGAATTCAACAACTTGCCTTGGAATGATCTTAACCTTGCTTGATCCTTAAGATATTGGAAAATGGGTTTAGGATCTCTAAGTTGATTTGGATTGTTGATTCTTGTCCAAAGTGATCTTGCCCATTGGGTCATCTTTTAAATACCTACAAAAGATCAAAAACCCTAATTAATTCGTAGCTTTTAGACCAACAAAATATCAAGCTTTTAGATCATTATTTCATAAATGCATGTGTCATCAACTTTAAAAAATTTCTCTAATAATGCCCTATAATTTATAACACATGAGCTGCTAATGGGGCACTTTTTACACAAAATTGAATACTTAGCATGAAGATGGCATTGAGATGCTTCAATGGAGGAGACGTGGTGATGATAGGAAAATGTCTTAGAGAACCAATGTAAGGGGGGCATGGAACTCCTTGTGTGATGTGTAGAATGCTTTGGATGCTTTTACAAATGAGTTTTGCACTTTAGAAAGATACTTAAGGGAGAAGAGAAAATAAGACAAAGATTAGGGAAAGATAGAGATAAGATGAGAAGGGTAGGAGGGAAGAAAGTGAAAACTAGGAAGTGAAAAGTAGAAACTAAAAAGAGATATGGAAGAGACATTGTGTGGGAGACTCAGGGATGAGAAGGTGGGATGTGGAGGAGACTCATAAAGGGAAATAGAAGGTGGAAAAGAGAGGGGGAGATGGAGATATGGTCATGGAGTTCTCTCTTATTGGTTCACCTATACATGAGACCTACCTTGCTAATAATATTCACTTATTTTCACCTAATTTTCTGGTTAAGATAACATTTTCTCCAAGTGTGGATTTTGCATTTTTGGCATCAAAACATGTGGTCCCATGTGAGGTTAGTCCAGATGGCTTGTGTGGCTTCTTTGATGGCTCATCTTTGGCTCACTTTAATGGCTTTAATACCTTGCTTTCTTGGCTTCTACTAGCTCGTGTGGCTTAAGAGGCTTTCATGGCTACAATTCTCATGCAAAGGTGGTGGAATTGCATGAATTTTTTGCATGGGCCCATTCTAGTCACTTTTAATTCCCTCAATTGCTTCTGAGACTCATCTACTTCCCTTAGCACTATCTTCACCCTTGCTTGGATTTTGAATTGATGGAAAATGAGTCCTAGTCTCTTTGAGTTGATCTTGGATAATGAGTTATCATTGAAAGCGCTCTGGAATTTTAGATCATCTTTTAATACCTATAAAAGATCAAATACCCTACTTAATTCTTAAAAAATTGTGATAAGTCACATACTTACTCTGAATTAGCTTTTGAGCCTACAAAATATTGACCTTTTGAGTCATTTGTTCAGAAATCCAATATATCATGCATTTTGAAAAAATCCAACATTAATGCCCTCAAATTTATAATACATAGACTACTAATTGGGTACATTTTATACAAAATTGAATTATAATAAGTGTCAAATTGTATATAAAAACTACCCAATCAGTTATCCATGTGTTATAACTTATAGGGTGAATTTGGGTTTTTGACCAAAATTCGTGACATATGCATTTTTGACCTAATGGCTCAAAAATTTGATATTTTATAGATTTAGAAGTTGATGTGAGGTAAGTACATGATTAATCATATTTTTTTTGGATTTAATTAGAGATTTTAACTTTTTATAGGAAATGAGATGATGATCCAATAGCCGAAATCGATCAAGATGAAAATTAAAGATCAATATCTAAAGATCGAGTTAGAGCCTAAAAGTCATCAATCCAACATGAGATCAAGGATCAAGATCACCTTAAAACATGTAATGGATGCAATTAAAGGAGCCAAAGGTGGCCAAAATGGGCATCCATAAGCCATTTAAAGTTCACCACCTTTGCATGAGTTTCACTTAAGCCACTTAGCCATATTTAAGCCATGAAGAAGATGACAAGCTAAGGAGCCAAGCCAACCACCAAGGCCAAGGATATGAGCAATCAAGCTAATCTAAGAGGGCCATCTAAGCTAGCCATGAATCTAAGCCAATGGAGCCCTCAAAGTTGGCAATCAAAGAGGCATGAACTAAGCTAAATAGAAGGCCACAATTGGTGGAGAATTTGAAGAATTATCCTTGGGATTTGTTAGAATAATTTGAAGAGGATTTAGGAAAAATTCATTAGGTTAAAGTGGCACATGGACCAATGGGAAGAGACCCTTCTATTTTTCATGTTTTATGTACTTTTTTCTCACTTTCCACCTCACCCATAAGATGTACCATGAATTTCACTTTCCATTCAAGAGTCCTACCTTTCTAAGACTCGTTCACCTTCTTAAACTCTCATTCAAACCACCTAAACAATCCCAAAGTCTTAGGAAACCACTTAGCCAATCAAATTTCCCCATCTCACCTCACTTTCCTAAATTTCCTACCCATCTCTTTCCTCCCACCTTCCCTTCTCTTTCTTACCTCATCCCCATTCAACCACTTTCCATAATTGAAGGAATTCAATGATTTTTCAAGGGTGGAGATTTCTTCTCCTAAAAATAAGGTGTCTCCGCACCTAACTTGCCCTCAAAAGGTAGCCAACCTATCCTACCTTTCATCTCTTGTACAAACCTAGCTACCCACCCATCCTAGCTACCCACCAACCTCTTGGTTCACCATTAAAATATGGGAGAAAAGTTGTAAAAGAACCACAAAAAATGAAAGTTTAAAGACTCTCTCACTCATAGAAAAAAGATGCCTCCTTCACTTTGAAGGAGTTGTCATCTTCCTCCATCACTCTTCTCTCACTTTTACATTGAATTATCTTCTATTTTAGGTGTTATTTTTCCTTCCACGCCTTGGACTTGGGTGTTTGATTCTTGTTTGAGAGGTTGGTTAGTCCTCTTTGCTTCTTCTCCTTATTGTCTTGACTTCACTATGCTAGTTAATGCTTTTCAATTCCATTTTTTTCTTCTTTGCCTATTTATTAAGGTCTAAGGTTGCTTTTTCCTTGGAAGTGACAGCTAAGGGAAGTTTCCTTGAATGTAATCTTTTCTTTGCTTTTCATTGCCTTTTAGATCTCTTTTGGTTTCCTTTCTTTTTAGCTTGTTTTTCTTAGTTCCCTTAAATTTTTGCATTTATATTCCATTGAATTTTCCCTTGAATCTCAAGCTTATTGAATGAGGACTCATCACCAAGATCTTGTTTTAGGTTTACTTTGGGTGAAAACATGGTGCAATTGCTAAATGGACAAGTTATTGTCCCGGCTTAATTCCTTTAATTTTTCTTTTTATGGACTATATCCATTGGTGTTCCTTATAAGCTAATGGATCTAATAAGAATCTAATTGATATCAAACCATTTGTAGAATTTAATTTCTAGTTGGTCGCCATTCTTCTTTGAAAATTTCTTGTCACATAATCTCCTGAAATTTGATACTTTACTCAAAGTCTTAAACCCCATATGCTTTCTCTTTATTATACGTATTTACAATAACATCATTGCCAACTCAACTATTATTATTCTTTTGAAGTTGATTGGTTATCTTCTCACTTGATTCAAGATGAAAGATTTGTATGTGTCTTCATAAAGTCATGATTTCCTTCTTTTGAATATTCAATATTCATCTAATACTTATCGTTACATTTTTATCTCTTTCTCTCTTTTCTTCAAAATCCTGACTTTTGTCTACCTAGATCAATGTCTTCAGGTGCTTTGTTGCATATAATTGATACTGCATCTACTCCTTTACTTAACAGATATGATTAAACTGAATGCTTTTCAGAAATTCTGAACTGCCTTAGATCATGAAATCCTCAGTTGCCTGTAGCCTCAATAAAATTCATACAATGTCTTAATAATGACATTGACGTTTTGATCATGCTATACTTTTCTTACAAGTTCATGTTAGGATAAATCTATTATCATAGATTTATCATCCCCAATATTATCGTAAAAAATCCTTTGATAACTCGGTCGAATTCATTTCCCTATCATATTCGTGATATGTTTCTCTTAATGACATAATATGTTACTTGATTTGCTCCATAATATTCAACTAGTTATTAGTCAATAGCACTTCACTCTTCATAAGACTCCAATTAAGATATCCAAAATTGAGCTAAGTCTTTCAAGATCCATACCTTTGTGTTCTAGTATGAGTCACAGTTATCTCCTAATATCATCTTGCATTCTCATCCCTTTTTATCATCAAATTTTTTCTCAAAGTCTGTCTTTTACATCCCCTATCATACTCATATCATATCCCTGTGATAGTGTATGCATATTATGATATTCTTTATGATAGCCATCTAGGTTCTTCAATTTTCTCACCTTTGATGAGATTACTTTATTGCAGGTCAGAACTATCTATTAACAAGTTCACTAACATCCTCATTCATCATTCTCATAATATGATCCATATATGAGTTTTTATATTTGCACCACACAACAATCCTTAATCCTTAATCCTTAAGTTGTCTTAGACTGGATCTTTGGATAAGGGTTGCACTATCCTTTGCCTAATTATTTGTTAAACCAAGCTGTGTTTCACCTATTTATTTATGGTGAATTTCCTTGTGCATTAATATTGTAATCCTCAAATAGAAGTAGTCATCTCTACTACTCCTATTTATGCTACTTATTCTTGATTTTCTCTATTGTCCATGACCCTTGGACATGCTGGACTGGTTGTGAAAGGATAAAACTTGGGCTCTGATACCAACTGTGACGACTCGGGTTTTCTCATGCATTTTTAAATGCAATATCTAATTTCCTAAGGCGGGATGCATCCCTATTTGAAAACCATTTTATAAAAACCATGCAATGCAGCGAAAAATCTTTAGTTTTAAACTCATTTTGAAAACCCCGAGTGTCATTTGCTTTCACAACAACCAAAGTAATTTTTGAAAAACTTTAGAAACCATAAATGTTTTTCCCCAAGTCTATCCAGTCACAGCACACAGCCCAACTGTAATTAAATACAACTACATGTCCAAAGGGTTGAGAGTTTACTTACATGTATAACTGTCTCCTTCTTAATTCACTTGCTCGTAGCACTAATATCTCTTGAGGCGTCGTCTATTTGTGAGTGGAACTATCCTGAAAAATGGTAGGGATAGGGTGAGTATATACTATACTCAGTAGGAGTCTATCACTATTAGTTTTATAATGTATGCGATGTTTTAAAATCATATGCTCTTTCCAAAACATGTGCATGTCTGAATACTCAAGTTCAATATCGATATAAAAATCCATTGTCAAACTGAAATACTAACGACTTAAAGGATCACATAATCCAAAATCGAAAGTATCATATACATATATATCATAACATTATGATATGCATAAGATGCTTCATTGAATCCAACTCATGGATATCTAGTATGGTATGGTCAACCAATCTCATATCATGTCATATGAAATGCAAATAAGTCCACAAAACCATAGGGTCCAACTATGCCCACGACCTCCTCGCCGTGTGGTCCCGGGGTACCTGAGGACACTCGATCATAGCCTCCACGGGGCCTATGACACGTCGACCCAGTGCCGTGACACCAATGGTAGCCCCCTGTACCACATGCAGTTGACGTAGGGACGTTGCCTCTTTTTGGGCGTGGTACCCATCCACCTAATAGTGGTAGAGGCTAGGTGACCAACCCAGACCCTTTGGCATAGCACCCACGAGCTTACTAGCCCAAATCACATAAGATCAAACAAGCGAAAAATCTCTTTTTCAAAACATGTCCTCTTTGGGTCCCTCACAACTGCCTGGCCCTCGGCACTCCAACGTCTTTTGGTAACCCTTAAGGACATGCAATTTTTGCAAGAACTTAATGCTCACAAATCATGCAATGTATGCAATAGTTTGCAAAACATATCTATGCATAATGCATATGCAATTATTTACAAAACATGTCTATGCATAAAGCATTTATCACATGCATGCTGAATTAAGTCATGCTAAACAAGTCATATACTTAAAACATGTATTCTCAAACAATCATAGTTCTTTTAAAAGAATCTACTAGTGATAGAGCACCTACCTGGCTAGGTCGCGCTAACCCTTTTCTCCTTGTATGCTCCTGAACATGGTTTGGGGAATCAAGGTTAGTTTGGCCTATCTTTTATGGATTTTGGAGGGGTTGGTCTTATTACTTAGGCATTAGGGGTCCATCCCTATGCCTATGGGTGTCCTAAGGTCCTAATTGGGCCTTGGTATCCTCAGTTTTCCAAAGGTCTAGCGGCCACGCGCCACCATCCTATTCTAAGGTTGATGCCCACCTCTGATTGGGCCTTGATAAGGGATTTTATAGTTTGGGTGTGTCCATGTCATTGACACGGACACAACGCCTTTTGTGGCGCCTCAATCGGAGCTCTAGATCTTAAGTTATAAGCATTTTAGTGTCACACGTATATAAGGGTTTTAAGAGTGAAAAGTCGGAATGCTAGGGTGCTGCGCGTCAGCACCATGCGCTCCAGCGTCCTTAAGAAACGAAAAAGCTTGTATTGCTATCGCACTGCGCATCTGCGGCATGTGCCTTTGCGGGCGCGTCTATATGCGTGCCGGGTTTTCCCACCCGTCTCTCTCTTTTGCGGGCACGTCCTCGGACGCGCCTGTTGGTTTTCTCAGATGCGATCAACGCGTCACGTTCTGGTTGGAACGTTTCGTCGTTTGGGGGACCGGGGTGTCCTCAGGACACCCTGGTTCGACCCTGTCGAACCAGTGCAGCCCAGGGAACGTCCCTGTGTCCTTGGTGGCTCTCCAGGGCTCCATTTTGCATGGTTTTTCATGCAAAAACCTAAGGAAATTGATCTTAGAACTACTGTGAAGATGGGTTTTGAGGGATCTTGGGCATACCTGGCTCGTTGCTGGGTTTTTCTCCTCGGTTCTCCTCTAGGTTACTCCTCCACAACGGGTTTTGTTTAGGCTTTTGGGCTGCCATTAGAGGCGCCCAAGAGCTCTATTTATAGAGCTATGAGAGGGTTCTGGAGGGGGCTCTCACTACCCTTGAATGGCGGTGGAGAAACCTCCAGAATGGCGGTGATTTCTCCTCCAATCACCGCCGTTCTAGAACCCTCTAGGGGTTGAAGACGAAGGGTGCCCGTATCAAAACGGGCCCCTGTGTTTTGCAGGCTAAATCCTTTTTTTGTAAAAATTACATTTTTGCCCCTGAACTTTAATGGGCCATAACTTGCTCATTTTAACTCCGTTTTAGGTGATTTTGGGCTTGTTGGATTCCTTTTTCTGAGACGCACCTAATGGTACTATTTTTAGGGCCAAATTTCTGGGTTCAGTCAAGGTGAATAGTGAAATGACCAAAATGCCCTTATCTTCAAAAACTGAACTTTTCATTGCTAACTTGGGATTTTAATATTATAAAATTGGAGTCATTATAGTAGTTATGGATTGTCATAAGAAGAAACTCACATTTAGTATACTAGGGGAGAAAGTATTAATACTGTATGGGAAACACAATGACTTAGACAAATCCATCATCTCAGCTATGAAGGCAGTCAAACATATGTACAAGGGGTGTCAGGCATTTTTAACAACAGTGGTTTCTTAGATGTTGAACAGCCTAGGATAATAGAAATTGAAGTGGTCAGGGAATTCCAAGATGTTTTTTTGAAGAACTACCAGGGTTACCCCCACACCGAGAAATTGAGTTTACCATTGAAGTAATTCCTAGTACAACTCCAATTTCTAAAGCACCTTATAGGATGGCCCCAGCAGAGTTGAAAGAGTTAAAAGGACAATTGCAAGAATTGTTAGAAAAAGGGTTTGTTAGACAAGGAGTTCACCATGGGGAGCACCAGTAATATTTGTGAAGAAGAAGGATAGGTCAATGAGATTATGCATTGATTATAGAATGTTGAACAGTGTCACAGTGAAAAATAGGTATCCCTTACCTAGCATTGATGATCTCTTTGATCAACTCCAATCTGCTAAGGTCTTTTCTAAAATTGACCTTAGATTAGGACATCATCAATTGCGTATTAAGGATGAAGACATACCCATGTCAGCATTCAGAACTCGATATGGGCATTACAAGTTTCTAGTCATACCTTTTGGGCTGACCAATGCACCAGCAGTGTTTATGGATTTGATGAATAGAATCTTCAAAGAATTTTTGGATAAATTTGTGATTGTATTTATTGACGATATAGTGATTTACTCTACCAGTATCAAAGAACATCAAGAACACTTACGAATTGTACTAAATACCCTCAGAACACATAAACTGTTTGGTAAATTTAGTAAGTGTGAATTCTGGTTAGAGAAGGTCAAATTTTTCGGTCATGTAATTTCCAAGAATGGAGTAGAAGTAGACCCCACCAAGATTGAAGCAGTAATGAATTGGGAGAAACCTAAAACAGTAACAGAAATACGTAGTTTTCTTGGACTAGCAGGATACTACCGTAGATTCATTCAAGGGTTCTCTCGTCTAGCTCTTCCTATGACTTCCTTGACAAGAAAGGGGGTACAATTCACTTGGTCAGAAGATTGTGAAAATGGTTTTCAAGACCTAAAGAAGAGGTTAACTACAACACCAGTATTGACTTTGCTAGCTGGGAGTGGGGGATATGAAATATACTGTGATGCTTCAAGCAAAGGGTTAGGAAGTGTGTTGATGCAAAATGGGAAGGTCATTGCTTATGAATCTAGACAATTGAAGAAACATGAAATAAATTACCCAGTACATGACCTAGAATTGGCAGCTGTAGTTTTTGCATTGAAAATTTGGAGACATTATTTGTATGGAGAAAAATTCAATGTATTTACAGATCATAAGAGTCTCAAATACATCTTCACTCAGGCTGATTTGAATATGAGACAAAGAAGATGGATAGAGTATATCAAAGACTACAATTTTGCCATCCAATACCATCTTGGAAAGGCAAATGTAGTAGCTGATGCATTAAGTAGACAACCAAGAGCTCTACTCACAAACATCACAATTAAATCAGCTTTTGTAGAAAGAGTCCTTAAAGCCCAAGAAGAAGATACAACAACTCAGGAATTGTGTGAAAAGAAAGGATTTGTTAAGGGTATAGATGGGGGCATACGTTTTCAGGAGAGATTGGTGGTTCCTTCAAATAAATGTATGAGAAAGGAATTGATACAAGAAGCCCATCAGTCAAAGTTTTCTATACACCCTGGAGGTACAAAGATGTACTAAGATTTAAAAAGAAACTTTTGGTGGGAAGGCATGAAGAGAGAAATAGGAGAATTTGTGGCTAAATGTCTAAATTGTCAACAAGTAAAGGCTAAACACCAAAGACCAGCTGGAATGTTACAAACATTGGAACTTCCAGAATGGAAATTGGACAATATCACTATGGATTTTGTAGTGGGATTGCCAAGGACTCGGGTAGGCCATGACATGATTTGGGTAGTTGTGGATAGGCTAACAAAGTCAGCACATTTCCTTCCAATTAAACAAAACCAATTAGTTGACAGTCTGGCTAAGTTATACATCAAAGAAATAGTAAGACTTCATGGGATTCCACTATCCATTATCTAGGATAGGGATGGAAGATTTACTTTGAGATGTTGGAAGAGTGTACAACAAGCTTTGGGAACCTCACTTAAACTCAGTACAACATTTCACCCTCAAATAGATGGTCAATCAGAAAGGACTATTCAAATAATAGAAGATATGTTGAGAGCATGTGCATTAGATTGGAAAGGGAGTTGGGATGAACATCTTCCTTTAGTAGAATTTGCATATAACAATAGTTTTTAGGCAAGTATTGGTATGGCACCATATGAAGCATTGTATGGACGGATATGTCGATCACCAACATGTTGGAGTGAAGTTGGAGAAAGAAAATTGATAAAGTCAGAACTAGTGGAACAATTTTAGACAAGGTCAAATTGATACAGAAAAGGTTGTTAACAGCACACAGTCGACAAAAGAGTTACACAGATAAAAGACGTAGAAACCTGGAATTTGATGTGGGGGAGCAAGTATTTCTAAAGGTATCACCTGTCAAAGGAGTAATGAGGTTTGGAAACAAAGGAAAACTTAGTCCTAGATTCATTGGTCCATTTGAAATCTTAGAAAGAGTTGGTCCAGTGGCCTACAAATTAGCCTTACTACCCCAACTCTCAGAAATACATAGTGTCTTTCATGTGTCTATGCTAAGGAAATACCTCCAAGACGACACTCATGTACTTCAAAGGGTGCCAGAAGAGCTAAAGCCTGACCTAACCTTCGAAGAGAAGGCAATACGAATTCTGGACTGCAAGGAACAGAAGTTAAGAACCAAAAGCATTCCATTAGTCAAAGTCTTGTGGCAACATCACTCTATTGAGGAAGCCACGTGGGAAACAGAAGTAGAAATGAGGAAGACACACCCTAGTTTGTTTGAGTAAGTATTGTATTACAAATTTCGAGGAAGAAATTATTGTAAGGGGGGAAGATTGTAATAACCCCAATTTTTGTAATTGATTGAGAAAATCAATAAAGTTTGAGTTTCAGATATTTCGGGCTGAAATATTAGGGTTATTTAGAATATACTTTTTATAAAAGTATAATTAAATAATAAGACATGTAAAATTGAAATTAAACTTAGCAAACCCTTCAAAATGACTATAAGCATGACAAATTCTGAATTCGGATGAAAAATCCTTAAGTTTCTTCATTTCTTGGACAAAAGGGTAAAATAGTAATTTTACCCAAAAATCAAAATATGAGACATCAAAATTTAGAATGTACTAAGAAATACAAATCCAACGCCACCAAGTACACTCAAATCCGAGATCATGGGAATAAAACCCAAAATTTTATACATAAATGGCAAAACGGTCTTTTTACACCATGTGGGGCCCACAAGGGACCTAAAAATGAATCTTATGAGCAGCCCACGTGAAGTCATGGGTCAACAAATACCAGCTAGTCTTGGGGAAGAAAAATGGAGCATGGGAGACTTTCATGCCATTTAATAATAAAAAATTAAATATTATAATCATGAAAAAAAGACCAAAATGCCTATAAATACAACCCCAAAAACCCTCCAAAAATGCTAATAAAATTCCTACGAAATTTTCTTCACTCTCCCTAAAAAATTAGACCTAGATTCCTCCCCAAAAACCCAAAATTTCCAAGAGATATCTCTCTTCTCAATTTCTTTTTCTTTTTAGATTGGAACAAGAGACCTAAAATCAATTAGGCACTCTGTTCCAGTCTAATTTCATGAATTTCACCATCCAAAACTTCCCACCATATCTATTCTACAAAACCCTCAAAGCAATTTCAAGATCCAATGGTTCAAACAACAGGAATTTGCAAGAAAGGTGGATCTTAGGCCATATCTTCATCAACAAGGTATTCTTTTTAAATTGGGCATATAACCAAGGTTTTTTCTCCAATCAGGTAGGTGAGAATACTTTCTATACATGTTTAATACTGGTTTATGTAATTTTTAGTTTACTGTAATTTATTTTGATGATAAAAAAGGTAAAAATAAAGTAATAATAGAACCCTTAATTCAAGATTACAGAATGCTCAGATGAAAATTGTGACTACACCAATAGATCCAGAAGGGTCCAAAACCCCTAGGGTAGAATTTTCATAATGATCTGAGAAGGTTTGGTCCCTTAATTAAGAAGGGATTGATTGGACGATCCAAACAGACTGTTTGATCTCCCGATTGGACGGACGACATCCCGCGTGCGTCCATGGACGCCTCGTGCTAGTGCTTCCGAAGTTCATTATAGCGAACGCGCCTGACAAACCAAACGTGTTCTGCCCGGCTTGGTTTTTCGCCCGAAACATCTGGGCCATTCGTTCCTTGGGCCCAGATCAAATCTATGCCCTAGAAAAGACTGTGAACTTCTAGATCAAATTTCAGAGTCATCTGAACTCCAAATTGAGATTGGAAATAAGCTATGGAAAGCTTGAAACCTCTATTTTCTGATGAAATGATAAAATGGACATAATATTCATTAAAACTTTCTGTATTAAAGAAACAAGTTTCCAATTACTTAGATCTTCAAGATTTGAGATAATCAGATCTTGAAAATATGTTTTACTAATGATATACTATTGAAATAAAGTGAGATCTATGGTTTATTTGGACATATATGAGATATATTAAGGGATCTACCCATTATGGTAGAAAACCCTAAAAATACAAAGGGACCCACTTGATCAATGAGATCAAGTGTGATCAGATCCTTGGGATGGATAAAATGAATGTTGATATAATGAAATCCAAGAAATTATGGATGGATTATGACAAAAATGGATCAATACGATCTTTGAACCTTAATAAAGAAAATCCCCTAAATATAACTAATACCCTTAATTAAAGGAAAAGATCTAAGATCTAATGGTTAGATCATAAGTAAAGGTTTCTAAAAATATTAATGTAATTAGTTTCATTTTATATAATAGCATTTTAAATATGATTTTGTTATAAAGCATGCTAGTATAACATTTTGACTTTAGCATGATATGTGATTTCATTGTTATCATAAGGTGCTAGATTTAATTATCTTAGTGGCACTTTAGTATGATTTCATGCCATTATAATTTAGGACAATGCTAGAATTTCATAAAAGTTTATACTATAGTATGAGATTATACCTTAAGTCCATGTTAGTTTAAATTCAGTTATTAAGGTATATTAGTTGGAAATCATGTTAGAGTAATTTTAAGTACCTTGCCTCATTATCATTAAATGTTAAATTATGTAGTTTTATGCTTTGAATTTATAATTCATTTATGGTTAAATGTTATTAGTAGATCTACTTGTTATGAGATAAAGAGCATAAAACATCAAAAATGTAATCTAATGAGAAAGTAGAGTTTCATGACACAAATAAGAATGGATTACTTTGGACTTAATTAGTAAGGGCTATAGTTAGTAGGACAATATAAGGATTATCAAATCCTTGGCCCAAACTAGGAAAAGAATAATAAACCCCATGAATGACATTATAAATATTCATGGACTTAATTAAAATCCATTATAAAGAGTACTTAGGGTAAACATGCTTATAGGAACCTTATGAAAGGTTGAGCTATGGTCATTCTAGTGATTGATGAACATAGTGGTTAAGGGGGTTATCTAATAGAGCCTCGCTCTTCCCCTACCTTCCGTTGACATTTGTGAGATCTAAATGCCTCCTTACATGAGGATTGAAGTAACCACTTTGTGTTCACCCATTCAGCTAGGAAGCCTTAGCCAATTGGAAATAAGAGGAGCAGTCTAGATTTAGGCTTGAATAAGTTACCTTCAACCAGCACATTAACTGGTTGAGTAATAATAATAATAGCATAAAAGGTTAGTAAATTACCTAACCCTAATAAAAATAGTAAGTAAGATAAGGATGATCAAACAAGATCCATTAGATCTTGGATGATCAAGAACAATAAGAATAATAATATTATATTGTACTTAGTATGCATGTTAATTAGTATGCTTGTTATGGTTCATTAGATTAGATAATCCAAACCCTTGATCAAAGATGATTCAAGGAAGAAAACCAAGATCATCCTCCTTAGGAATGATCCTATAATTGAACTTAGATCAAAGAAGAACAAGATGATAGAAGATCTAGGACCTTGATCTTTATCAACATGTGTAGATTGTCAATCAATGGATCTATGAAAGATCAAGATCAAGGAGATGGACACACAACGACATAGAGATAGAAACATACTTAGATATGAATGATCTAAAGATCATTCTAAACATTAGATCTAGTGATCAATAGGATTGTTCAAAATTTATATATTGACAATATGTATGGATGTACAGATTACATACATCAGTCAGGATCATGGAAGATTGGGGAAAAGAGATCAATCCTTAAAGGTAGGAGGATTTGATGAATGCATTTATATGAGATATACATGATTGTACTCATGATCTTATGTTGACAAGAGTAATGTTAATACTTGTATTAAATCTCTTGAAAACCTTATGATCCAACCAAACACATATAAGATGGTTAAGGACTAAACTATAAGTGAATAGGGAACTAGAAAATATTTTAGCCCTAAGTAAACAGACATATGGTCTGATACATATAAAATCTATTTTACATACAAGCTTGGAGGCTTGTGAGTTTGTTTTAATAGGCATAAGCCTAGGGGGATGCTATTGCTAGAGTTATGAGGGTTTGGCCACCCGCTCCTTAAAATTTGATGATATGATGATACCTTACCCAATGAGAGGCTAAAAGTCGGGTGGTGGCAATTATGGGAAGGCCACCACTGTGAAAGTCTTGCCCCCCCATATGGGTAGTGACATAATATTTTCCACCGTGGTATCAGTGGTGAACAGGGCAGTTATCCGAGAGCGCTAGTACGGATCAAACTGCAGCATAGCAACCTTTCTGATTATTTTGCACTATGATGCATATGAGAATAGGCATAGTGAAATGCCTTATGTTGTAGCATAATGAAATGCTAGGTTATTGTATATTACCAATATTTTCCAAGAAGGGAAATTCCCAGTATAAGATTAGCTGTAATACTAAATTCTCAAAATGAAGAGAATTGATCAGCTTAGTTGGGAATGATATTTGACTATTTTTACAAATTTAACTGGTGTACCCATGAAGGGTATGTATGTATATAGATATACGTAACTTACAATGTAAAGAGTATGTTTAAGGATAATGGGATTATGAAGTATTGGAATTACATTGTCAATGTTATGTTTCTTGAATCCCCTACCAAGCATTGCTTGCTGAGATACTGTACTTGTTGCAATATCTTAGATACAGGGAAGGAGAGTTAGGAGCTGAAGATGATAGAAGACTTGAAGAGAATAATGTTCAAGGTATACCTTTGAATGCATGTATTTTTCTTTGTTGAGAGTTTTATTGTATGGTGAGCTTGAGTTTTGGATTATGTAATTTGGACAAGTACTCTAATAGATTTGGCTGTACTGTGAACCACTGGATGGATCTTGGAGTTTAATAAAAGTATATTCCTTCAATGGAATTTTACTTTGTACACAAATTGTACTTATGTTATGTATGAAGTGATGACTTGGGTTTTCAAAACAAGTTCTAAAGAAAAGAATTTCCACTGCTTTGTTTTGCGAAATTTTTTTACACTCTTAAGGGCCCTACCTTTCAAAATACTTTACAAATTATGTTACAAAAACCTGGGTTGTCACACATGCAATGGATGCATTTAAAGGAGCCAAAGGTGGCCAAAGTGGGTCCATGCTTAAGCCATTCAAAGTCCACCACCTTTGCATGTGTTTCACTTAAGCCACTTAGCCATATTCAAGCCATGAAGAAGATGATAAGCTAAGGAGCCAAGCCATGGATATGAGCCATCAAGCTATGCCATGAAGTTAAGCCAATGGAGCTCTCAAAGTTATCCATCAAAGCCACATGAGCTAAGTTAAATGGAAAGACATGATTGGTAGAGAATTTGAAGAATTATCCTTAGGATTTGTGGGGATAGTTTGAAGAGAACTAAGGAAAATTCATTAGGATAAGGTGGAATGTGAACCAATAGGATGAGACCCTTCTATTTTTCATGTTTTTTCAACTTCTTTGTCACTTTCCACCTCACCCCTTAGATGCACCATGAATTTCACTTTCCATTCAAGAGTCCTACCTTTCCAAGACTCCTCCACCTTCCTAAACTCCCATTCAAACCACCCAAGCAACCTCAAAGTCTTAGGAAATCAGTTAACCAATTAAATTTCCCCATCTTACCTCACTTTCCTAAATTTCCTACCCATCTATTTCCTTCCACCTCCCCTTCTCTTTCTTACCACATCACCCCCCAACCACTTTCCATAATTTAAGGACTTCAATGATTTTTGAAGGGGGGAGATGCCTCCTTCTAAAACTAAGGTGTCTCCCTGCTTACTTGCATTTGAAAGGCAGCCAAATATCCCACCTTCCATCTCTTGTAAAACCCTAGTTCCCCACACATTCTAACCATCCACAATTACTTGTTTTCATCCTCACCACACCTTTCTCTTAGGTCACCATATAAAATATATGAGAGAAGTTATAAAAGAACCACAAAATCCAAAGTTTGAAGGACTCTCTCACTCATAGGAAAAAGATGCCTCCTTCACTTTGAAGGAGACGTCCTCTTCCTCCATCACTCTCCTTTCACTTTTTCTTTGGATTTTCTTCTCTTTTGGGTGTTGTTTTACCTTCCAAGGTGGGGCTACTACTTCCTCAAGGGTTCCATGCCTAGAACTTGGGTGTTTGATTCTTCTTTGAGTGGTTGGTTAGTCCTCTTTGCTTCTTGTCCTTATTTGATCTTACTTCATTGTTTTAGTTAATGCTCTTCAATTCCATTTTTTTCTTCTTTGCCTATTGATTAAGATCCAAGGTTGGTTTCTCCTTGAAGTTACAGCCAAGCAAAGTCAACTTGAATCTAATCTTTGTCCTTGTTTTTCATTGCCTTTTAAATCTCTTTTAGTTTCCTTGATCTCTAGCTTCTTCTTCTTAAGCTCTCTTAGAGTGTTGCCTTTATATTCCATTCAATTTTTCCTTGAATCTCAAGCTTGTTGGAGGAGGGATCATTACCAACATCTAGTTTTGGGTTTACTTTGGGTGAAAGCATGGTGCATGCTCTCCAAAATTGTAACACACCATCTCTGTAATTATTTTTAAGGAAAATACAATTTGATATTTAATGGATTCTCTTTGGTTGATGGATGATAATGATTGGTTTACATGATTATCTCATTGATTAGTAGAAAAATTAAAAGTATTACTCTAGCCATTCCAACTAATCCAACTAACAAGGAACTAAAACCATACATCCAATCCAATGGTGGAACACATGGTTTTGAGACCTTTAGGGCTAAAGTTGATTATTCTTGTTAATGTGCTGCCCAATTGTAGATCAATAGTTTAATTACTCATATCAACAAGCATAGACGATCCTTCCCAAAATCATGTTGAAATCATGCATTCAACCCATAGTTGGTACACATGGTTTTGAGTAATTTGGAGATTAATTGAATTCCAAGTTAGTGCATTCATTCATGTTAGGAAAAGTTGTTATTAAGTGTTTGATTGTTGATCTTGATTAGGTTGTTAGTACATTGTTTATTAGTTGTTAGTTGTTAAAGTTTCATTCTAATAATTTCCATTGCATTCTTTAGGCTTTCCATGATTAGGAAAGTAGTTGATTAGTATATGTTTCCTTAGGTTAATTGTTAAATTTCATGCTTAGGAAATTTGATTTAGGAAAATTGTTAAAATTGCATTTTTAGAAAGCTTTCAAATTTTGAAAGTTCTTAATTTAGGAAAGTCATAAATTTAGAAAGTTTCATTTACGAAATTTTTATGTTTAGAAAGTGTGTGTTTGAGGAAATCATTGAATTGGCATATTTTAAGTTTTAACATAATTTCCATTTTCATGTGTTAATTTCTATCTTTAGTTTAGGAAAAGATCTCTTAAATTTAGCTAGGTTAGAAATTTTAAGTAGGGACTATTAATGTCACAACCATTTGATTCCTCATAGGATCAACCTCCTTGCTTGAGTTACTGCAACTAATTCATGCATTTGTGAGTTTAACTGAAAAATAACATCAAATGCTTATCAAACATTCCAATCCTCCTAGACTTAAGTTATTTTTTAAGCTAAAACCTACTAAATGTCGAGTTATGTGTATAATATTTCTATATAGATTAAATACCCACAAACATAGACTTTCCTAGTGCTTGAGAAAAATATAAAAGGAAAGAAACAAAGAATAGAAAAACCTAAGACTCCTAACCACTTCGTAGGTGCTATCTTCTTCATTTAACATATAGAGAAAGCCTTCAAACCACTAGGTTATCCTTACTAGATGAGTTATAGTCTTGTAAGGGTTTCCAGAAATGATAGTCATAAATATTTCAAAAATATTTATGAAAGTCCTTTATTGCGATTAGATAATTTTCTTCTATTTGGAATTCATTAAATTTAATCATACTCTTCTACTAAAGATAGTCCATTAACAATTAAACCTAACAATGTGAGTGTGCAAATATAGCCAATATATACATAATTATTAGTTTTCAAGTAAATCATAACCTAGATTACCCATCCAAAAGTATCTTTTTGACTTTAAATCTCACAGGATATTTGTATCACTTAAAATGAAGTCATCCAGATATGGGTAAATCTCTCTTCAATATGTGAGTGGAATAATGTTCATCAAGGTCAAATTCTCACATATTTCATATAAAAAATGCTACTTTATAAAGAATCTAATATTAGTCTCATGAAATATAATAACTATTAGGAATGTTACACTCTACTATATTCCCTACTCAGTAATAACCATATTTAAGTCATACTTCTCCTAAGATCAAGTTAGGAATTTATTAGGATGAGGCGTGGGCTTAGGACAAGGTTATTGAAAGAGTGAGTATAAGGATAAACAAATATTGTTTTGAAAAATATGTAAAAGTTTTCTACTAGTATATTCACAACTTTCATTTTCTCATAAGAGTTAACATTTCCTTGTTCACTCTCTACCTTTTTCATTTTTCCTCTTGGACTTTTGGTATAGCCTTTCTATGAATTTCTCTCTTTTCAGCCTTTTTTATTTTCATTTCATCTTATTTTGCTCATTTTTTTTCTTAAGATATTTCTTCAAGCATTGTTATATATTCCCAAAAAAAAACCGACTAATGAATATATTATAGGGGTTAATAAGGGCACAGGTCAATGGGTTCACAAAGAAAAAACTCATTAAAAAGGTTCAAGGGGTTAATTATCAAGAAAAATAATAACTTAGGGAAGGCAAAAGGCTTTAGGTTAACCAAGGATGGACTCTATCATTTCCTTGATTTTAGAAGGCTTGAATTGACCATAAATTTAATAGATGTATGGTATTGTCCTTCAGTTGTTTTCTCAATGTTGAACAATATACAGAATAATGAGACCAACTAGGAATTTACATTCATTGAAGAATACTTGGAAATTACATATAACCCTAAAAAAAGAAGAGTGTCTCTAAAGTTCACATGGTTAATCTTCACTTATCTTCTTAAGGACCTCTAAGTTATACTTACTCTGCAACTTAAAACTATATATATATATATATATATATGGCTATTGTGTAATAATTATTTTGAATTTAATATTAATGAAAAACTTTAGAAAAGGATAAAAAGTAACTAATATACATATCTATTAAGAAGTTAAAGTTCAAAGGTAAATTGAATATTTAAAAATTTTGGGTTCTCATCCTTATAAAGGAACTTATCCTAAAATTTTCCAAAAATTTTGAATTTTTATTCAAAATAAATTCAAAGGAAAGAACTAAAAAATAATTAAGAAAAACTTTAGACACATCAAAATTTGAACACCCTACCCCTATATTTAAATTAAACATTGTTCCCAATGTTTTACAATAAAAGCATGGACAAATGAAATATCTAAGTAGAGAGAATAGATAGAATGATAGTACTTGCATGCTAGCAATGGTGCATGAATATGTTAACATAGTCACAAAATATTTGTAATGATAATGCAAATGCAGGCTACTACAACTCTATTATTTCTACACTATGATACATGTGACCAGCTGTGGTATCAGTTATGATAAACATGTTCTTCTAGTGGGAGTTCCTCCTCTTCATCAAGGTTTCTCACTTCTAAGTTTGGTTTCAACCATTGGCCATTGACCTTAGAAAGTTCACCTTCTTTCTAAATCTCGATGGTCCCATGAGGACAGATAGACTTTTACTATGTATGGGTGAGTCCATTGAGTTTGCAACTTTCTTAGAAAGAGATGCCACTAAGAATCATAAAGCATGATCTTTTGACCTGGTTCAAATGTTTTGCACAATATGGCTTTTTCATGAACCATCTTCATACAATCCTTATACCTTTTTGGTATTGTTGTACACATCTCCCCTAAGTTCTTCCATTTCTTTGAGGTGGATTTTCCTATGCATCCCTACTTTGCTATGGTCAAAGTTGAACTATTTGGTTGCCCAATAGGCATTTTATTCTAGCTCAATAAGTAAATCACAAGCCATTCCAAAAACTAGTTGGTATGGGGACATACCAATAGGGGTTTTGTAGTAGTTCCATAAACCCATAATGCCTCACTTACTCTTAAAGACCAACTCTTAGGCTAGAGTTCATTGTTTTTTCTAGGGATGTGTTTGATTTTCCTGTTAGAGACCTAAACTTGTTCACTAGTATGTGGATAGTAGGGCATTGCAATATGATGGGTGGCTCCATATTTCTTCATTAAAGCCTCAAACACATGGTTGTAAAAATACTTTCTTCCATAATTGATAATATTGCATCATGTGCTAAAGCATGAAAAGATATTATCTTTGAAATATTGGGCCTGACCTTATGGTTGTTGATCTTACATGCTATTTCCTCTACCCACTTGGACACATAGTCCACTCCCACTAAGATGTATACATTTCCAAAATAATTAGGGAATGGGCTCATGAAATCAATGCCCCAAATATGAAAAAATTTTATGATCAAATTGGGATTTATCGGCATCATATCCCTATGGCCAACATTCCCTGACCTCTAGTAGTGATCACACACTTTATAATGCATGCAAGAATCTTTAAAAAATTGTGGGCAAGTAAAATCCACACTACACATTCTTTATAATGGTTATTTTGGCAATGTAATGGGCCCTAGAAGCATGGTCATGCCACCAAGAGATGATTTTATCATGTTCATTGTTTGGGACACATCTCCTGATGATCTTTGATTAGGATAGTACTTAAAGAAGTATGGATCATTCCTGATGTACATAAACTTAGACATAAAATTGGATACATCTTGTTGGGACCAATGCAAAGGCAATTGATATATTATGAGATAGTTCACCATGTTTGCATGCCATGGTATCTGGAAAACCAGATCAAGTTCCTCATTAGGAAAAGTTCTTGTGATGGACATAGGTTCATTAGAAGACTCACCTGTCAACCTGGGCAAGTGATGTGATACTATGTCCTTGGAATCTTTGTTGTCCCCAATATCACTAAACTTGTCCAAGGCAAAGACTATAGCCAACAACTCTTTCTTCATAGTAGAGTAGTTATGTTGGATATCATTAAAAGTCTTACTAGTATAATATATTACATGGGGAAGTTACCAATTTTCTACCCCAAAACAGCACTGATAGCATAATCAAAAGCATCACATATGATCTTGAATGATGCACTCCAATCTGGCTATCGAATGATGGGTATGGAGGTGAGCTTGGTCTTTAGATGTTCAAAGGCTTTCATGCGTTCTTTATCAAAGACAAAGTCTACCTCCTTCATGGGTAGATTGTAGAGGAGCCTGGAAATTTTGCTAAAGTCTTTAACAAAACATCTATATGACCTACCATAGCCTAGGAATGAGAGGATCTCCTTCATCGTCCTAGGAGGGGAAAGATTAGAGATGAGGTCCACTTTAGCCTTGTCGACTTGTATGCTATTTTGTAAAATAATACACCCTAACACAATGTACTTTTCACTATAAGATGACATTTTCCCTAGTTAAGGACAAGATTTTTCTCTTAGCATTTCCCTAATACTAGAGCTAAGTGAATCAAATACTCATCAAAATTAGAATCAAATATTGAAAATCATCTATAAATGCCTTAAGGAGCCTTTCCATCATATCTGAGAACATACCCATCATGCACCATTGAAAAGTTGCTGGTGCATTGCATAGCTCAAAAGACATGTGTTTGTAAGCCAAAGTTCTGAAAGGACAAGTGAAGATATCTTTTCTTGATCTTTCAGTGCTGTAGGAATATGTTTGTAACAAGAATATCCATTAAGGAAATAATAGTACTCATGACCAGCCAAACTTTCCAGTATTTGGTCGATGAAGTGAAGATGAGAGTATTTTTCCTTGTGATCTATTTCAATTTTCAGTAGTCAATAGAAAATGTATACTCAGTTGTCATGTGAGTCGGGATTAACTCATTGTCATCATTTTAAACTACCGTGATTCTTGTTTTCTTAGGAACAACCTAAGCAGGGCTGATTGGTGTAGTTTTAAAATTACTTGCAAGTGCAAAAATAAAAGTAGTAATTGCATACTAGAAAAGTTGATCCAATGAGGAATCTTGGAGAATTTTCAATTGATTGGATCTTATTTAAGTTGCTTATCTTAGACAAAGAAAGAGGGTTTTGATTAAACAAGGAATTTAAACAACATGGAATAGGAAACATGCATAAAATCACTATGCGCATGACCTATGAAGTTGTGTGCATGATTCATGAGTAAGAAAATGGCTGGATGTATGAATAAAAAGCTAGATAACATAGGATGTAACCAAAATAGTAACTAAACTATCCAAAAATTCTAAATGGGTTCCTAAGGAATGGACTACTGAAAATCATGCATGAATCATGAAAGGTAAAATTCCAGAAATATGGTGCTCATGAAACTTAAATCCAACAAAGTATGGATTGGTATGTTATGTATACTGCTCATCAATTATAACACTAAATATTGGAAATATTTTAATACTGGAATCAAATAGTAAAAGTGCTCATTCAAGAAGTTTATTCATTAAATTGAAAATTACACTCAAAGATGGTGCGATTGTACATGGAGAACATAGCTGAAAATTAATCACTAATCTAATTCCTAGAACTTGATTCAAATAAAAGCTTAAACACTCTCCAACAATCTCAATTTAATCATAGATCATATGCATGCCCAAAAAAGAAATCAAGAGAGGAAGAGATAAAAGTGGAAAAGAAAGCAGCAAGAACTAGTCCTAAATCTAAGTGAGAAACAAGGAAAACATGAGTGGGAAATAAAGAGATTTAATGATACTATTCTCTTGGCTGTCACAACTAGAGAAAAGATATTTTTCATCTTAAGGAATTAAGCAAGAAAGGTAACAAAAGTGGAAACAAAGAAAGAGGAAACACAGGGAAACTATGTGTATGGAAGTGAGGCAAAGAGATAAAGAAGGGAAGCAATGAAGTAAAGCAAATAAGCAAGGCAGCAAGGCACATTACTAACCAAGAATTTAAGTTCAAAACCAAAAGAAGAAGGCAATGATAAGGTGTAGAAGACAAGGAATGGCAACCAAGATGTTGAAGTCCAAAGCTTTAAGAATATCTCCAAGTTGATGTGCATGATTTCAAGGAGTTAGAAGCAACCCCTCTACTTGAATTGGGAATGGATTTCCTTGGGGTATTTATAGAGGTTTTTGAGTTTCTAATCTTAATGAGATGTCATACAATGGTCAGGAAGAAGCTAAGCATTGAAGTTAGGCAAGACTGTAAGAGGGTAAGTGGAGGATGAATTAGGAAAGAGAGGTGAAAGGTGGAAACCTTAAGGACTACAATAGGGAATAGAAAGAGAGAAAAAGATGAGAAGGGAAGATAATGAATGTAAGTAAGAAGTAGGTGAAAAGTGGTTGATTGGAGATACAAGATTTGAAAGAAAAGTGAGTTGGACTTTGTAAAATATAAGCAAAGGGAAGGATGAGATATTGAATTCTAGCCTAGAATGGGGCATGGAATTCCTTCTACTAAGGTGTCTCACATGATTGGATGAAATGAAGGTGGAAAGAGATAGGAAAGATGGAGAAAATAGATTGGAAAGTGAGGGAGTTGAGCAGGAAGTGGAATTAGAAGTTGGAGTTGGTGAAGTGGGTGGATTTAGAAAGTGGGAGACGCCACTTTTGAGGAAGGTGATGTGGAACTCCTTCCATTCTAAGTATGTGATATGGTGGGTAGAAAAGAGAGAAAACAAGAGAGCGGGGGGGGGGGGGTAGAGAGGGAAATATAAAGAAATTTGACTTGGTTTCTCTCTTGATTAGTCTACCTATGCATGCATATCTTACCATATTAATTATTAACCAAATTCCTTTCTAATTATCCCTTGAAATTCACTATTTAGCATAGGATAATTGCTTCTAAATGTCTTCCAATCGTGTGACTCCATGTGGTATGGCTCTCATGTGGCTTAGATACTCACTTTGATGGCTTGAGTGTCTAAGTCTCTTGGCTTTAAGGCTTGAATGGCTTAACTTCTTTAGGTTTAATTGTTAGACCAGGAAACTATATGTATGGTTCTAATTCTCATGTAAAGGTGGTGGAATTGCATGGCTTATTGTACAGACCCATTTTAATCTCCTTAGATGCTTCCTATTGCTTCCTTAGACTTCATTTTCTTAAGATAATCTTAACCCTTGATTTAGCTTTGTAATGCTAAAATGTTGTTCCTTGGCCCTTTCTTTATCTTGATCTCAAATCTTATCTTACTTGATCTCGATCGTTAAATCATCTTTTGAACACATACAAAAGAGGAAAAACCCTAATTAAATCTTAAAAAATTATGATGATTAACATACATACTTTGGATTTGCTTTTGAAACTACAAAATATCAAACATTTGAATTATTAGGCTAGACATACATGTGTTATGAAATTGGAGAAAACCTCCAGAAATAACACTATAATTTATAACACATGGACTACTAATTAGGTACTTTTTATACAAAATTAAACTATCACATCCCCTAACTAGCATTTTTCTAGTCATGAGAAAAATATACAAAAAATAATGAAAACAAAAATGGCTGCCATTTTCATAAGTACTCATGATTGCATTTAGCATATGTAATAAGCCATTAAACCACTAGGTTACCCCTAGTGGACGAGTTAGGCCTCATGAGGGTTTGTAGTGAATATACCCACAAAATTCAATAAGGCGAAGTCCTTTATATTATCTCAAAACATTCTCATTCATTAGCAATCTGTTGACTTTAACAACTTAATAAAGATGAATGAAAAGATTCCACAAATTTTCTACATACCAAAGCCATTTTATTACAGTTAGATCTTGAAGTGTAGTGTGTATAGCTACATAAGTCAAGACTTTAAATAGATATGCTTATACTCCATTGGAATGATGTTGTGACCTAAAATTTCTACTAGCGTACACTCAAAAATAAAGATCTTAGATAAAAGGCCAAATAAATTCACTCACTATGTGACAGAATCCAATAATCTGATGATTCACATAATTTCTTTTAAGCACAGACAAGACAAAGGAATTATGATTCCCTAAGAATGGATGCCATTACTAAGACCAGTAAGGGTAGTTCACCTTAATTTCTTCCTATTTGTATCCTCTTTAAGGCTATTTTTCACCTTAAGATCAATAGATCTTTAGATGTAACATAAGCATGGGATAGGTTTTGAAAGAAAGGGTATAAAAATTAAAAGTTTCAAATCTGAGTAGATGTCATCCATAAATGTTGGACAACATTCCTTTTATTTATACTAAAGTGAATATCTTTTCTTCTTTTTCATTTCTCTTCATGACTTTTTTTTCTTGGTATTTCTATTTTTTATTTATTTTTATTTCTTTGAAGAAAGGATTTTCTATGTAAACACCTTGATATTTTTTACTTATTAAATTTTTTTCACTTTTCTACCATCTCTACTAATTTTTGAAAGATAGGTAATTAATACTTTATATTTGGGGTTTTGGGTCAAGGTAAATGAGTTTTGAAAAAGAAAAGGCTTACAAAAGAGGCTCAAAGGGTCTAACTAGTGGTATAATATACTGGGTGGCTTTTATATGATTTGGCTAAAACAAGGATGGCCTATATTATTTCCTAGGTTTCTTAAAAGGCTATCACATTCAATAAATGTTCAGGAACTAAGTTACTACTATTGTTTCTTGGAAAGTGAATAAAACAAATATATTATGATCTTTCAAATTAATGTACACTAAAAAATTATGCAATTGCACATAACCTTCACAAAGATGATAATCTTTAACACTCACTTGGGTATATAGGTGTCCACTAATTTTTCTTAGGACTCTACGTCATAATTATCTATTAGTATAGATTATGTATTGTGAGTGTGTGTATTTTGAGATTTAACTTTTATAAATTACTTTGGAACATGAATAAAATGTAGAATTAACCATATGCATTCCTATTAAGAAGTTAAAGTAAAAGAATCCTAAGCTTCTAAAAATTCTATTCTTATCATAGTAAAGGAACTTTGATCTTAAAAATTAGAAAAATTCAATTTTTTTTTTTTTAAATGTAAGAAAAATCAGAAATCTCATGCATATCTAAACCCCCAAACCTAAACTAAACATTGTCCCCAATGTTTTGAAACATAGAACCCTATATGATAAATGGGTAACATAGAACAATGAGACTCTAAAGACCTTAGGTTGCCTCCCAATAAGCTCTATGTTTAAGATCTTTATCCAGACAAACAAGACTTTTCAATTATGAATGACACCGATGAATGTCAGACTCATGATGGATGCAAGTGTCATAAGACATGCTAAGGTGGGTCCTGGTAGACTAGTTTATCTAGCAAGATTTCTTGTACTTTAGGATTGGTCAACTCTAGATAGGGTTCAACCTTTGCCCATTGACTTTGGAAATTTCTCCATCCTTTTATATCTTGACGATCCCATGAGGGTGAATAGTATGTACTATGAAAAGTCCAATCCATCAGCATCAAAGTTTTCCTAGAAATATATGCAATCTAGAGTTATACATAAGGACATTTTGTCCAAGGGTGAAGGACTTTCATAGAATATGTTTATCTCGATGACTTTTCATGTGGTCTTTGTACATCTTGGCTGACTCATATGTATCTTTTCTTAGTCATCCAACTCATTGACTTGGACTTTTCTATGGATTCTAGTAGTATTGAGGTCAAAATTGAGCTTTTTAATGGCCCAATATGCTCTATGCTCAAGTTCTACTAGGAGGTGGCAGGCCTTTCCATAGACCAAGTGGTAGGATGACATATAGGGGTCTTCTACATAGTTTAGTAGGCTCATAAGCGTCACTGAGTCTTAAAGACGCATCTTTCCTATTTGGATTGACTATCTTTTCTAAAATTCACTTTATCTCCATATTTGGCACTTCTATCTATCCACTAGTTTGAGGATGATAAGGGGTCACAATTCTATGGGTAACACAATATTTCCTTAGTAAGTTCTCAATCACTCAATTGCAAAAGTGTTTTCCCCCATCAATAACAATGGCCCTCGGGTCCCAAAGTAGGAATTATATTTGCCTTTAAGAACTTGACCACCACCTTATGGTCATTGGTCTTACACAATATAGCTTTTACCATAGTCCACTCTCACAAGAATATATCGATAATCAAAAGAGTTAGGAAAAGGTCCCATAAATTTAATGCCCCAACAAACAAATGGCTTAATGATAAGAATGGGGTTCAGAGGCATCATATTTCTTTTTCATATGCTCCCTAGCTGTTGACATCTAGTACATGTTTTGCTATAAGCATGCGAATTCCTAAAAATGGTGAGCTAATAAAAACTACACTACAAAATCTTTACTGCTATCTTTCTAGAACTATAATGACCCTCACATGCATGGTCATTACAAAAGAAAATGATTTGATGGCGTTCATTATTGGGCATGCATCTCCTAATGACCTAATTAGGATAGTCTTGAACAAGGATGAATCATCTCATGTAAAGTGTTTGACCTTAGCACGATTAGGATTTGACATATGACAAGATAATTAACTATATCTGCATACCAAGGAAACTGGAAAATGTGCAAGCAATTGTTCATCTAAATTTTTTTTTGTTATAGGCACATTCTTGCTATTAGACTCCACAATTAACCTAGATAAATGGTCGACTGCAATATTTTCTTTCTTATCATGAATTTCTAAATCAAACTCTTGTAGAAATAGTATCCATCAGATCATCCTAGGTTTAACATCCTTCTTAGAAAGAAGGTACTTCAATGCTACATGGTTCAAATAGACAATGACCTTAATTCCTAACAGGTAAGATCTAAACTTACCTAATGCAAATACAACTACCAACAACTCTTTTTCTGTAGTGGAATAATTGAATTGGGCATTGTTGAGTGTCTTACTAGCATAATATATCACATGGGGAAGTTTGTCAATATGCTAGCCTAACATAGCCTGATCCCGTAATTTGAAACATCTTACATTATTTCAAAAGGCACACTCCAACCTTGTAGTTGAGTAATAGGTGTAGAAGTTAATTCAGCCTTGAGGCACTTAAATGCTTCATACAATCATCATCAAAGCCAAAAGTTCCCTCCTTTGCAAGTAAATTACATGGGGCTTAGAGATTTTATGAAAGTCTTTGATGAATTGTCTATAGAAACTAGCATGGCCTAAAAATGAGTGAATTTCCTTCAACATCCTTGGAGGAGGAAGGTTAAAGATTAAATCCACTTTGGCTTTGCCTACTTTTATGCTATTATGGGATATGATGTGGCCTAAAAAAATGTCATTGTGTCTCATGAAATGACATTTTCCCAGTTTAGCAAGGACAAGTTTTAAGTGGTGAAGGCATTCATCAAATGAAGATCCAAATACTATAAAGTTATCCATAAACTTCTAAAAACCTCTCCACCATATCAGAAAATATGGGTAATGTACACCTTTGAAAAGTAGCTAGAGCATTAAAAAGTTTGAAAGGAATACAACATGGGCGAAAGTCCCAAAAGGCTAGATGAAGGTAGTCTTCTCCTAGTCCTCAGGTGCTATGGGGATTTGGTTATAGCCAGAGTAACCATCAAGAAAGCATTAATCACTATGATGGACTAACCTTTCTAGAATTTGGTGTATGAATAAGAGGAAAGAGGTCATTCCTGGTGATCAAGGTTAGTGGGGACTAACTCACTTCAAATTACTATGACTCCAAACTTCTTGGGGACAACCTGAACTGGGTTAACCCAAGTGCTATTAGACATATGGTAGATAACACCAACATATATGATACTTAGCACTTCATTTCTCACAATCTCTTTTGTATTAGGATTTAATCTCCTTTGTGTTTCCTTAGACAATTTAGCATTTTCCTCTAGATGAATTTTATTACAATAGGGTAATCACTTTATTGTCTACTAAGGTGCACCCTAAAGCTATCTTGTGTTCTTTGAGAACATTAAGGAGCTTACCTTCTTATTCTTTATCTAGATCTGAATCTATGATTATAAGTAAGGATTTATCTGGTTCTAAGCAAAAACATTTCATATTTTTAGGTAAAGGCTTAAGGACTAAGGTAGGTGGTTTTTTTGCAGATAGTACTACGACAAAATTGGAATGAGGAAGAGGTTCCACCAGAGTTCCCCATTTAGAGGTATCTATTATAGGTGCAACATCCAAAAGATTATTACCTTAGCAGTGGACTTGTTTATATCAAAATCACCATTAGAATGTGCTAGACAAGCCTCAAGTGGGTCTAGAATAGACAATGGTGTATTAGCATCTTGAAGTATACCTTTAATTAAATTGACTAATCATCAACATCTTGGTCTATAAGATGATGATTGGCATAAAAACCATTGAGGTTGACTTTCATATTGGTAAAAGATGATTTCATCACACCATTTATACAATTGCTAATTGCATTAGATGTTGCTAAAGATGGTCATCTAAGAATTACTAGGATTTGACACAAGCTGGGTATTTGGGACAATAAAATCTATAGGAAAGTAAAATTTGTGCACCCATATTAGAACATCCTTAACTATACAGTGTGGAATCTTCACTAATCTATCTCTTAACTGCAAGGTGGTATTGGTCGTTTTAAGGTCACCGTGCCTAAGTTGCTCATAAATAGAAAATGCCAATAGATTTACAATAGCCCTATATCAAGTAATACCCTATCAATGACATGATCTCTAATAACACAAGAAATGGTAGGACACCCTAGATGTCTAAACTTAGGAGAGGTCTGGTGTTGGATTAAAGAGATCACCTCCTTGTTGAGGAAGATTTTTTTTTTCATATTGAGTTTTCTCTTTTGTGTGTAAAGCTCTTTAAGAAATTTGACATAAGTAGGAATGTATATAATAGCATTGAGTAATGGGATATTTATTTGCACATGATCCATTATCTACTTAAAATTAGTCCCTTTCTTAGCTTATTCAATAACTAAGGGAATGAGGGTTTAGACACATAAGGTGCCTCCATTGTAGGCTCAAATGGAGTAGGGGGTTTCTTTCTTTTCTCTTTCTCTTGTATTTTAGCTAATTCATTCTCCTCTAGTATTTCCTCAGTTTGTCCTACCTCGTTATTTATTTGATGTCCAGTCCTAAGCATAGTTATGGACTTTGCTTCACTACTATGGCGATGGGTTTATAAGTCAGTTAAAACTGGCTATAAAAGACGATTAATGTTGGAGTCATTAAAGATAGGACAAACTATAAGAATGATAGTCAATTAATTAATTGAACCTTTCTCAATTGGGAGATCATAAGTCCTTCGCAAATGAGAGTTCTCATATATCTGAGAACATAATACCCACACTCTCAATCATATTATTATCTAAGGTTCAAATATCATGCGTAATTATAAGTCTAGGTTATAGAGTTATGCTAAAGAAGTAGTAAACCTTACCTTGACCCTTTTCAAGTCAGTTTTGCTAGATGGCTAATATTTTCCATCACACCCATTTATGTCATACACTTCATGTATATAAGTAAATGCATTATATATGAATAAAGAGGATATTTACTAGTTATTCAACTATTATAATGAATGAAATAAAAGTCAAACTTACTTATTGATGACTTCCATCAGCGGGCCTCTAATGTGGCTCCACAAGAATAAAAAAACATTACAATTTCTCCATGCACATCAAAAGCTAGTAGCATCCAATGGGACCTATATACATAATCAATCAATTGAAATTTGACAAACTTAACTTATATACATATTCATGTTTATGTGGAATGGTAGTAAGACATGTATTAACCTACTCACTATTGTAAGGAATTAGTAAGACCTGCCCCTTGTCACAACCCAAGAAACTAGGTATGATATCTTCTATTTGCTTGTCCTTAGGCAAATGCTCCTTTGGTCAAGAGACAATAGCAGGGTCAAGGAATTTGTAACCGTTCTTGACCTCTAATCTTGCAATTTATCATGTATAGACATACATAAACTTAGTGTCAAATACTTATCATGTCCTGATAATATGTCAATTTGATTCTTAATAGAATAATTACAAGACATGCGCGATATAAATGATGATGTGTGTGTATTCCAGCTGAGTCATATTACATATGCTAAGAAGTCCTCTTTCATGATAGGAACCTCAACTACATTATGGGAAAGCACACTGGCCTCTATCTTTACAAGGTTGATTTTGTTATCTTCATTGATTAGTCTATACAGTCCTCCCACGAATGGAGACGTGTTCGGAGGAACTTGTGGCTAATCCCTACATTGTAGATGTAATTTTCTAGAAATTAGTAAAGAATATATACATGAAGAGTAAAAGTGATTCAATTTTAATGAAAAATAGACATACATACCTGTGATGGGGCAATTGGTACGCCATAATTTGTTGTAGGGAAGGGAGGCACCTTCAATGGCACCTTCTGCTTCATATGGTTAACATTATAATGAAAATAGTATTAAAAATTTAGCTTAGGCCTTAAAGTTATTGTTGAACACGATGCTGTGATGCCATATACATAACATAGAAATTATTGTTTTGATATACATCTCTGGCCAAGCTACATGATATCTAATCGCATCCCCAATAGTATGAATATCATTCGCTTATACAGGAAATGGTAGGAGGGCATCTGATTGGAGGGTAGTAGTAATGCACACACTTAGTGTGTGGATGCATCAACCTTCCATGCAGTATGACAAAAAAACCTCGTACAGTGTAGCCATAGTGATCTAGTTCTCAGCTATATATAGTTACAGCATACACTGGCCCACCTACAAATCAGAAATCACCTATACATCAGAATAAATGAAGATTACTAAGACATGGATCAGAAAAAGGTAAGCACGTCAATAAATACCTCCTTGATTGGGACATCTCCTTTGAATTGTTGCTCCTTCATCTCTTCTTCAAATGGAGGCCTACAGCTATTGTAAGATGGGGGCCGAGGGGCAACATCTTGACTTGGACCTTTAAAATAAAACAAGATAAAGACACCTAGTATGTTGTATGTAGCAAGCATTTATAATTATTCACCATCTCCCATATGGCATCCTTTATTGATGGTGACACATGTCCAATCAGTAATTGAGATAGGCATCCTGCTTGTAACAATGCATCAAGAGAAATTAGTGTAAGAATGTGCACTGCCACCTATTGCCTGCCCTTTATTGTTAAACTATACCATCTCTCTTCTCTTGATAATATTCTCCATTTTTGTTGGCCGTCTACTCTTTCTCTTAATGGGAGTACTTGTGCTAGGCCATTCTTTGTGATGCTCACCATCTTCATGTTCCATTTTGCCTACATAAGTGAAAACAATATATTTAGAATATAATATATTAGAAAAAGCCACATCTAAGTGCATAGATGGTGTACATAAATAGGATAGCCACAACAATGTCCTCTATCTAGAATGATGAATTTCAAGCATTTAAAATCATTAAAGAATAAAAAAATTAGGCACATAGCTAAAAACACATGGTACTGTTACTAAAAACGTAGACAACTATAACAAACATAATTCAAGCAAGTATTTGGATGCCTTTTAGGATGAAACATGAAAATCTAACATATGAGTCTTCTTAAAGTCAATTTTCACTATCTAGAATGATCAATTTCAAATATTTACAACTATTAAAGAACCAAAAAATCATATACATAACTAAAAAATGCATGGTACTATTATTACTCTCTTAGATAGTTGCAAGAAGTAGACTTCAAGCAAGTATTTGGATGCATTTTTTACTGAAACTTGAAAATCTAAAATATGGGTCTTCTTAAACTCATTATCCACTATCTAGAATGATCAATTTCAAACATTTACAACCATTAAAGAAGAAAAAAATCATGCACATTGTAAACAATGCATGGTACTATTACTATTCACATGGACAGTTACAACAAGCATACTTTAAGCAAGTACTTGGATGCTTTTTGAATGAAACTTGAAAATCTGAAACATGGGTCTTCTTAAACTCAATGCCTACTCTCTAGTACGATCAATTTCAAATATTTACAACCATTAATGAATAAAAAAAAGATGCACATAGTAGAAAATGTAGTACTGTTACTATTCACCTGGACAACTACAACAAGCATACTTCAAGCGAGTATTTGGATGTATTTTGGAATGAAACCTGAAAATCCAATACATGGGTCTTCTTAAACTCAATGTATTCTATCTAGAATGATCCATTTCAAACATTTACAACCATTAAAGAAATAGAAAATCAAGAAAAGAGAGAGATCTAACCTAATGAGAGAAAACTGATTACAAAGTGTGGGGTGGAGGAATGTGGTTGGTCTCCCCTCTCCTCTCCTCCTCCTCCTCCTCCTCCTCCTCTTCTTCTCCTCGAGGGTTTAAGGTTTGAAAATTTTGTGGGGGTACGGGGGCTTATGAATTCCTCATCTTCTCTTCCTGTTCTTCTTCTTCTCCTTTTAATTCTTCTTCTTCCCCCTTTATCTCTCTCTCTCTCTCTCTCTCTCTCTCTCTCTCTCTCTCTCTCTCTCTCTCTCTCTCTCTCTCCTCTTCTTCTTCTTCTCCTTAAGGGTTTTAGGGGTTTTGGTTTGAAATTTTAATGGGGTGGGGGGGGAGGGGTGGGGCGGTGGAAGTTTTAATAGGGGAAATATAGGATAGTTTTTAAAAAACCACCCTATATTCAAAATGAATATAGGACAATTTTTAGTGACCATCCTATATTTATTTCAGTATAAAATGTTTATTTAAAAATCATCCTATATTTTATATAATATAAGAAGGTTGTCCTATATTTTAACCATATTATATAAGACAGTTTTTAAAAAACTGTCTATATGCTATTGAATATAGGATGATTTTTAGAAAAAAAATCATCTTATATTAAGGGTCCATTTTCATGCCAATCCATTCATGCACCTTAATTTTTGTTTGAATAACATAACAAGGTTTAGGAATAACCTTCTTATATGTATTAAAGTAGTTTCACAAGTTCTTTGTACCATTAAAATCTTAAAAACCTGTGAGGTGTAGATGTTAGCCCATCATTTATTTCATTGACATTTAACTAGTGTTTGGCATGACACATGATGTGTAAACTTAATTGATTAATTAATTCACTTTTTATACATCAAATGATATAAACACTTTAATTTGTCCCCTCATATACAATCATATTCAACCCAAGCAACCTCCTCACCAACGTCATGCACAAAATTCATCTTATTCTCTTTGATTAGATTGATTGATGGCATTGTTGTAGTGATTAAAGGGTATTCAATGCCATGTCACCTAGGTCATCTTCATCATAGAAGTCCCTTAGGGAGGCTGATAAAATGGCTGACCATCTCATATCATGTCCATCTTGCACATGAAATACTTGTTTTGCTTGACATGCCAAAATAAACTGGTCATTTTGATAGCCGATCTTATTGAGGTCAACCAATGTTAAATCAAGGGAATTGGTTCTTATGCTATTTTTGTTGTGTTCCAACCAATCTCACTTAGACACAACCACAGTTCTATAGGTATAATCAAGCTCCCATATCTCCTATATAACCTTATAAAGTATTGTTAGCTATTGGGTTGTTGTCCTTGAAATTAGAAAAGAAAGTAGCTTTAGCAACTAAGCTATCACTGTTATCCTATTATGCTCTTAAATTATCACAATCTTTTTGTATGAAAGTGATAACCATTGATGGCATAGCCAGCATACTTTATTGCTTGTGGTAGAGGTCCCATTGCATTCCAACCCATGCATTTAGAAATACTATGACCTAGAACATCTCATTGATCTAAAACTTGTATATAATATATTAATTAATACGATTAAGTAATGTATATGGGCATATACTATTATATAAATCAATTAACTCATCATAGAGCATTGTAAGTAATACCTTTTGACAAAGCCCAGTCATGAAGGAACGACAATTCTCATTTTGTAGCCACTTCTCTTTTCTTAAATCTCTTAGATACCTCTCTTTTAAGAAGTCTATGTGCATACTACATAATGATTAGGGATGAAAGTTATACAACATACCAGCTTTAATAATACATTACTTACCCTTTACCATATATATCTATATATATATGGCTAAACTTCATTAACATTAGTGATTTAATTAATTAATGTGAAAGAAACCGAAGAGAGAACATTAGTTGCATACTCAATGTATGGCTGAACTTCATCAACATTAATATTTCACAAGATGTAAAGGTGTGCCTAGTCCCGTTCCTAATGATCAACAGTCAACACATGACCACCGTATAAAGGTTAACCAACTCTTGGATTAATTAATGCACCTAAATGTTTCTTTATTGGGTTTCCAGTAGTATCCACTCTTGATAAATACTTAGTGCAAAACTCGACCACTTTTTCTACAATGTAACATCGGTAATACACCCCTTCAGTCAATTATGATTTTGTACATACCCTTTTAACACCTTCATGTACATTTCAAATGGGTACATCCATCATAAATAAACAAGTCCACACAACCTAACCTCATCAATGAGGTGCACTATTAAGTGTACCATGATATTGAAGATGGTAGAAAGATTGCCTTAAGCTTGCATAGGTTTGTCACTAAATGCTTTTAGATTTCTTATAATTTAGAAGTATCTACCACCTTCTTGCACAAAGCAATAAAGAAGTAGTAGAATTTAGTAGTAGATCCTCTAACCTTATCTAGTAGCATTGAATATATTGCTACGGGTAGAAGTTGTTGCATTAATGCATGACAATCATTAGACTTCATCCCCAATAGTTTCATCTCTTCCATGGAGACAATGTTTCTAAAGCTTAAAGATTACCCATCTGGAACTTTGATATTTGATAGGGTTTTACACACTATTCTTCTCTCCTCTTAGCTAAGGGTATAATTTTCTTCAGGAAAGTATGTTCCTTGGTTGCCCTTATCTTACAGATGCAACCTTCTCTTCCAACCCATTACAGTGAGATCCATTCAAGCTGCAAGTCCATCCTTTATTTTTCCCAGCATGTCAAGTAAGGAACCGGTCAAACTTCCATAGACATTCTTTTCAATGTGCATGACATCAAGCACATGCAGCATGTGTAGTGATTTCCAGTATACAAGTTCAAAGAATATTGACTTCTTCTTCCAACAGCTTTTAGAGTTGCTTTTATTTGTACACAGAGTTGCCTTCTTCTTCCTCCCCGATGATAGATTAAGGTTCTCAACTTGTTCGAGTGCTTGTTGTCCAGTCAACCTCTTTGAAGGTGTCCTAGTCTCCACACTATCATTAAATTCCTAATTGTTAAAATGGTATGGATGGTTTCTATGCAACCATCTTCTATGGCCTAGGAATTCCATCTTCCTACCATATTGAAGTTGTGTGGCACAAGTTTGGTCACTACAAATAGGACAAGCATTATATCCCTTCATTATGCATTCAGCCAAATTATCGTATGTAGGAAAGTTGCTTATTGTCCATAGTAGGAAAGCCTTAAGGGTGACTCTTTCTTGTATGCATCAAAGGCTTCAATGCCTACTTACCATAATTTCTTAAGGTGATCGATCGATGGAGCCAAGTACACGTTGATGTCATTTTCAAGTTACTTGGAACCTGATATTAACATCGTTAATATCATGAACTTTGTCTTCATGCACAACAACGACAGAAGGTTGTAACAAACTATTATAACAGGCTAACAACTATACCTGCTCCTCATAGAACCATGAGGATTAATCCCATCTGCAGATATTGCAGGTTGTAGGTCTCAGGGTTCTTTTGGAAAATTCAGCTACATGAAGTCTACAAGCTTCGACACAAGGCTATCTGTTGGATGGCATAAATAGTTATCACCCACTCTCTGCTTGACATGCTGTACTAGTTTCTTCACTATTTCCTTAATACCAAACATTCTTTGGAATCATTTAATAGGGGGAAAATACCATAGGACCTTTTGCAAGGACATCTTTCACTTGAATTCTTCCTCATCTTCCATCTTAAATGTCCACAAGTTGGACATATAATTTTATCTTTGTGCTCCTTTCTGCAAAAGATGCAGTCATTGGGACAAGCATGTATCTTTTCATACTTCAAGCCTAATGTAGCCAAGGTTTTCTTCGCTTCCCATGTCGACCTAAGCAATTTGTTCTCCTTGGGTAGCATTTTACCAATGACTTTCAACAATTTTGTAAAACCATGATCTAAAATACTAAATCTTCATTTCACATTGTAAAGTTCTCCCATTGCAGACAAATTGGTATAATCTATACACCCAATGTATAAATCTCATTAACTTCCTCCAATGCAATCTAAAATTGTTGTGGGTCATCTTGGAAGTCATTGTACAAATTTCAAAACAAAGGTGTAGTTGTACTACTATCTTCACCACTTCTTAGAGTGGCTTATTTTTCATATACACATTCAACTCTTACCAAGGGCCTATCAGGTATTTCCTCTCCATGCCACATCCAAGGGTGATAGCTTTTATCAACTCCGTTGAAGCACAAATATTCTCTCAACTCACCAACAGTATAATTTTTTAGGTTTCCACATCTCGAGCATGGACATCACATTCAATTACAATTACCACCTACCCCAAGTGCATACTCTATGAAACTTTCTATTCCCTCCTCATATTCCCTTAATGATCTTTTTGCATGCATCCAAGCATATTTTCCCATTTTGTCCAAAGTTGAAGTTCAAATGTGTGCGAAGTTTTTCTAAACATGAAAAGATTAGACAAATGTGTCAATATTTGTCAACACTTCTCAAGTCTAGGGGTGGAAAAAGTAAGGATGATGCAAAAACATGACTAATCCACACACATAAATGTTCCAAACACTAATCCATACATATGAATATATCACACAATTGCAAGAAGAAAAAAGAAAAGATATTTTATACCCATAAACATCAAATAAAGTAAACATATGACAAAGTACAAGAATCAATACTACCCAATTGATATCAATTGAGAAAATACAACTTTGGGACAAAGTTCATATAAATCCAACCCAATGTTTAAGTTTTTGTCGAAGCAGCCAAGTGTCAAAAATTAAAGGTTGAACCTCAACTCATAAAACATGAAAAATATGATATTGTTTCTAAAATCATCTTATATTGTTAATAATATAAGATAGTTATCAATAACTCTCTTATAAAAATCTTCTATAAGACAATTATGGATAACTGTCTTATATTCTTTTAAAAATATAGTATGATTTTCCAAAACTATGTAATATAAAACTTTTATAAGATGGTTATGTCAAAACTATCTTATATTATTATAATATAAAAGATGGTTTCTCATAACCATCTTATAAAATTTTACATAAGATGGTTGTATTAAAACCATCTTATATTTATCATCTTACAAAGCTCAAATTCTAGTAGTTCTTGCTCTTGTGGTCTACTTGACTTTAACCCTATTTCAAACTGTCCCATAAGTTTTTGAATTAGCTGACTAGGAAACTATCCCTTTCCTCCATCATTCATTGGAGTGGATAGCTAGTTCATTTACATTTCTAATTTGGTAATAGCTTAGGAATATATGGTTGATCTTTGTCTATTGTCATTCTAGATATTATGTAAGGCCTTATTAGTCTCCTATTGTTTCTTAAGGAACAACTCTATATTGTCCTCAATTGATAGTTTCTTTGGCTGTTGTGGAAGTTGAAAATGAGGTGACTGTAGGAGAATTGAAGGTTTAGAAAAGTTTTGTGCAAGGGGTTCATAGATGGAACTTCCTCTTAATCGTTCTTAGACCTTGAGAAGTTAGGATGCCTAGCCCATCTTAGATTATATGTCTCAGAGCATGGATTATTGCTAGGATTTTGATATGTGTTTAAAGAATTCACTTGTTCCAAAACATTTCAATGTTGACACTATTAGATGTGCAGCTTGAAGTTAAGTGTGCTAGGCTAGAAAAAATAGAACCTAGGTTTCGGAGATGCATTGGCAGCCATAATGGAATTTATTGTCTAGAACATATTGTCTACCTTGTCCACCCATCCAACCAAGGAGTCAATTTTATAAGACATATCTATGGTCACTCCTATTTCATATAAGCATCCTTTGTTTTGACTCTCTCTCTCTCTCTCTCTCTCTCTCTCTCTCTCTCTCTCTCTCTCTCTCTCTCTCTCTCTCTCTCTCTCTCTCTCTCTCTCTCTACTATTAGAATAATCCCATTGCTAGAAATTTTCAACTAAAGTTTGGAAAAATTCCTAGGCTCAGTCTCATTTTTTTACATGAGCCCCTCCCCCCAAGCTACATCTAACATTTGTCTATTTTGAGGTGATAGAAGTACTAAACTTGCTGCCATTTTTCAAATCCATGATGGATATAGTTTTGCAATAATTTAATCCATTTATCCCAGCATTCATAATATTTCTCTTCTCTTTGTTGGAAATTGATAATCTCCCTATAAAGGGCATTAGTCTTATGGATGAGGAAGAATTTGTTTAGAAACTTTTTAGACAGGTGGTTGTACGTGGCAATGGAGCTGACCTCTAAAGAATTTAGCCATGATGTGGCCTTATCTTTCAATGAGAAGGTAAACAACTAATTCTAATAGAATCATCTAAAGCATTTTAAAATCTGAATGTAGCACACGTATCGAGGAATTCCTTAATATTTATCTCCCTCTCGACCATAAAATGTTGGGAGTTCAAAGTGGATTAAGTTGGCAGGTGGTAATGTAATCCATGTTAAAATATTTAACTAGAGTGGTGCTTAGAAATCTCTTATTACCTTGTGCTCAACTATAGCTTGTGGGTCTACCATTGGGTTAGGACCTTGATTTCTCACCCCTTGCCTCTGGGTATGTTCATTTTTAGGATCAATGGTACCAACTCAGTGTTTTAAGATCAACGACCTTACATGTAGTATAATGAAAAACCTACCTAAATGATGCAACCTAACTTTGAATGTGTCTCCTAACTCTATATCATGTGATAAGTGTTCAATTTTATATCATAAGTACCCAATTAGTAGCCCATGTATTATAAATTATAAAGTTATTTCTAGGGTTTTTTGAAATTTTATAACACATGCATTTTTGTCCTAATAATTTAAAAGTTTGTTATTTTGTAGATTTAGAAACTAATCCAAAGTAAGTATGTGAATTTTAATAATTTTCTAGTATTTAATTAGATTTTTTCATCTTTTGCAAGTGATAAGATGATGATCTAAAAGCTGAGATTTATCGAGATGAGAATTGAAGATTAAGATTAAAAGATCAAACCAAAGCCTAAATGACATCATTCAAAGTGTGATAAAAATTCAAAATCATCTTGAGGAAAGTAAGAAGGAAATAGAAAGCATCAAATATAATTAAAATGATCCATGCAAAAAGCCATGAATTTTCACCACTTTGCATGAGAATTGGAGCCATGCATGAAGTTTCCTAGTCTAAATAGGAAGCCTAGGGAAGCCAAGCTATTTAAGCTTTGAAGCTAAGGAAATTAAACACTCAAGCCATCAAGCCATGTGGAAGCCATCCCACATGGAATCACATGATTGGAGAATCAATTCAAGCAATTATCTCGTACTAAAAGTATGATTTTCATGTGATAATTGGAATGTTTTGAGAGATATTTGTAAAAGGTAAGATAATCATGCATAGGTAGACTAATCAAGAGAGAAAACCCACTTTCCACTTTCCATTTTCCATCCTATCCACCCACCTAATCTAGGATTCCAAGATTTTTTTATTAAGGAAGAGCCACCTTCCTAAGAAGGTGTTGCCTTCCGCTTGCTTAGTTGTCATGTTTGGTGGCTTCCTAATTAGGAAACCCCTAGATCTAAGTCTACACAAAATACTTCAAAATCCTAGATACTTTCCCATCTTTCCTACCATTTTCATTTCCTTTTTACATTCTTACCTAACCATCACTCACCACCTCTTAGAAGGGAAGGATCACCATGCCACCTTCCTAAGAAGGTGAGCCCCCCCACCCCTTTCTAAGTACATGGCAACTAGCCATGATGTCATCTTATTAACTCACTTGCTTACCTCACTCTCCACATAACTTTCCTTAATTGAAAACCTAGATCTATATCCAATTTACCTTCTTAGAATAAGCTTCATTCAATTAGAAATACAGTTTTCTATAAAGGCTATGGAATTCCATATTTTTTCCAAGTAGAGACTTTGCATCAAAACCTTGAAATTTGCACTCTAGCTTAGTGATTCTAGGAGCTTTAGACTTTGAATTTCTTTTGAGATGTTAGTACTTTGGATTCTTAAGTATTTTCTCTTGCTTTGCACTTCAATTCCAGGTTAGTAGTTTACTTTACATTCTTGATTTAGAGTTTATTTTGTTCTTGTTTTATTGCTTAAGTTTCACACTTATAATTCTTCCTTGTTTTCTCTTAGTTCTTACTTCAACCTTCTTAGTTTTCCTTTCTTATTCATCAAAGATCCAAGTTAGTTCTCCTCTAATAGTGAAATCTGAGAGAAGGAAAGCTTGAATTTCCATCCTTGACATTCCACAATTTTTTCCTTAGATATAAGCATAGTTCCATGATTCTTTTTCCTTAGGTTAGTCCTTCATCCAGCCATCCTTTCTCTTGAATTTTCTCTTGGGTTTTACTTGCATGTCATCTTAGTTTAATTTGAGAGCATTAGAGTGTGTTTTTTATTTGATTTGAATAAAGTTTTAGGCTCTTGAAGAGTGCACAATTTTTAGATTATGTATACATGTTCATGTGCACTCTAATTTGATGTATTTTGAAATTCAATCAATAAAGTTGCTTAAGGTGTATTGTTCATGCTTGATTGTAATAGTAAATTACTTTATATCTTGAGTGTTATCTTGCATAAAGAGTTCTTGTGAAGTTGATTTCCAAGCTTGGTATGATTTGAAGTTTTTAAGTACTTGAAATTTGATTTGAAGTTTTTATAATTAGAAAAGTTTCCTTTTTAGTAAGTTTCCTTAAGTTTCTTAGTTTAATTCATTCTAGTTTTGCATTATTATTTTTATTGAATGCTTGATAGTTAGGAAAGTTTCTAATTTCATTAAATATCTTTATTTTTAGAAAGTTTCCTTTAGTTGTAGGTTCTAATTCAATGCATGTTTAATTTCATGTTGTCTACTTTTCTAGTTTAAATTTAAATCCAATTCAATCTCCTTCTTTGGCTGAAGTTAAGCACTTTAAATAAGATTCATCCAACATACAAATTTGAGAGATTCCTCATGCAATCAACCTCTCTCACATGCAATACTACTTTAATTTGTGAGCTTGTGAGTAATTTTAAAGTTAACCATGATGTGCAATCAAACCTAATGATTCACTATCAAGCTATTTTGATAATCTTTGTTAATTTGTAGGGTGGTAACTTTTAGACGTAGATCTACACAGTTCTTTTTATTCAGGCTTAACTATTGCTTATCAATTAGGCATTTCTCAAAGTGGCTAATACAGTTCTCATGAAAAGAGGTGATTTAGACCTCAGCAACTGTCAATGAAAGGCATAGAAAAATCACTTGGATTTTGCATACCCATTATAAGCACAATGATTAAGAGTCACTATAGTGACAATAGATCTCCTCTATCTAAAAGGGTCCTACAAGCTCAACACCCTAAGTCTCTTGCCACTTGATTTTAAATTAAGCTTTTAAGGGCTGGGATCATAAACATACAAGGAAATGATTTGATTCCCTAGGAGTATGGTGATGAAATCCAATCCCAACCTTATGAGCGTTCCTATGGGGCCTACTATCAATGTGTGACATCCACGATAAAGTAGTCAAGGTGCAATAAATTTCAAGGAAAGGAAAATAATGACTACCTATATGTGATAAGAAATTTTATAGAAAAACTACCCAATGAGTTACCCATGTGTTATAACTTATAGGAGCAAATTAGGTTTTTTAACCAAAATTCATAACACATGCAATTTTTTACCTAATTGATCAAAAATTTAATATTTTGTAAGTGTAGAGGCTAATATAGGTAATATGTTATTAATCATATTCTTCTAGGATTTAATTACAACTTTTAACTTTTTGTAAGAATCAAGATGGTGATCTGAAGGCCAAGATTGATCAAGAAGAAAATGGAAGATCAAGATTGAAAGATTAAGTCAAATCCTAATTATCATCAATCCAAAGTAAGATCAAAGGTCAAGATCATCTTTAGGATAATCAATGGATGCAATTAGAGGAGCCAAAGATGCTTGAAGTGGGCCATGCACAAGCCATGCAAAGCCCACTACCTTTACAAGGGTTTCACTTAAATTCAGAGGCATCTTGTGGCAACCTAGGTTTTTGAAATACATTTTTGTTATTTATTTTCAAATGGTGGAGGGCCAATTTTGCAAACATTTAGAAAACTTAAGCAGCGAAATTTTTTTTCTTTGAAATTCTTTTTAGAAAACCCGAATACCACATTTCACTCGCATATACATACATAATTTTGTATACAACATATGTTTTCAAAGAAACTCATTTTATTAAAATTGCAAGATCGATCTAGTGGTTCACATACACAGCCCCTTTATTACATCTTATGTCCAAAATACACAAATCAAAATACAATCCAATCCTTTACACAATAGTACATAGTCTTGATCAACAGTATGGTCTTCATCTTCCCATGTCTTATCCCATCATTCTTTTCTTTCTGTATCTGAGATATTGTAAACAATCAAACATTTACAATATCTCACCAAGCTATGCTTGGTAGGGGATTCAAGAACATATGGAATCGTAAAATTCAAAAGTACAGTATTCATAATCATCATATTTCATATGAATCACATAATTCAATTTCCATGAACCATACCATATATGATCATTCTATCACATAATTTATCATGTAACATCCATTATGATAATTCCAAACCACTCATCACTATATCATATGTATGTATATATATATATACGGTCAAAAATTATGAAAAATAGTCAATATGTCAAACATCAATAATCATACTTAGATATACTGAGTTGATAAATCATCCAGATTTTTGCTGGGAAAATATTCTCTCATTAGGGCAGTATTGGCATCTCACTATGCCATGCATCATAATGCAAAATACTCAAGGACTACCATGCTATAGTCTTATCCATACTAGCACACTCAGATAACTGCCCTATTCACCACTGATATCAGGGTGGAAAATGTTGTGTCACTGCCCTTATGGGGAGATAGGACTTTCACAGTGGGGCCTTCACATAATTGCCCCACCCGACTTTTAGCCTTTCTTTGGGCAAGGTATCATAATATTATTAAATTTTGGGAAGCGGGTGGCCAAACCCTCATAACTTCCCTAGCATAGCATTCTTATGCTTATGCCTATTTAAAACAAAACCACAAGCCTCCATGCTTGTATCTAAAATACTTCTTGTACATTTGAGACAATCTTTCTATTTATATTATCATCCTCGTATTCAATATCCTCATACTAAGGATATGATTTTATTTCTAGATTTAGGGATCCTCATTTACAATGAATGATACCCCATGTTCATATAAGTTTAGGGATTAATCATTTATTGTAATTTATCCCCATTTCCTTTAATTTGGTATTCATATACCAAATTTTATTAAGTGTAAGGATACTCATTTGATACAAATGATATCCATTATTGTGTTCTTATCTAAGTTTGGGGGTAATCATAAATGATACCTAGGTATTTATTATGTATTCCATCTAATTTCAATAGTTATTTCTATCTCACATACATGAATTATGATTCAAATTTAACTAAGCATATTATCATTCTTAAGCATTATAATGTCTATGTATAACAACATTTCAATAGACCATAGGTCTTATATTCTTAAAGTTCCACCTACCTTCATGTAGTGATTCATCCTTTCAGATCTTCCATGATTGACATATGTAATCTGTAAATACAAACATACTGTCATTATCTGTACAATAATCTACTATCTATATTCCTTATCTAATCTTGTCATTTGATATAAAGGATCTAGATCTATCTTGTGTTCCTGTCATCCATACAATCTATCTTCCTCAGATAGCATTTTATCCTATTGATCAATAGATCTGACAATTAGAATGATCTTCTAATTTTCAAATCTAGTATTTTCCATCTCTAAGTCTTTGTGTGTCCATCTCCTTGATCTTAATATTTCATAGATCCTTTGATCAAAAATCTATACTTGTTGATAAAGATCAAGGGCTTGGATCTTCTATCATCTAGTTCTCCTTTGATCTAAGTTCAGTTATTTGATCATCCCTAAGGAGGATAATCAAGGGTTTGGATTATCTAATCTAATGATCTAGATTTATCTACAACATACATACATGGATACATAATAAAATACAACTTTAGGATTCTTATTATTCTTGATCATTCAAGATCCAATGGATCTTGTTTATCATCCTTATCTTACTTACAATTTTTATTAGAATTAGATAATTTATTGGCCTTTTATACTCTTATTATTATTATTCAACTAGTTAACGTTTTACTGGTGGAAGATAGCTTATTTTATTCTAAGTCTAGATAGCTCCTTTTATTTCCAATTGACTAAGGCTTGCTAGTTGAATGGCTTAACACGAAGTGGTTACTTCAATCCTCATGTAAGGAGGCATTTAAACCTCACAAACATCAATGAAAGGTAGGGGAAGAGTGAGGCTCTATTAGAAAACCCCCTTAACTACCATGTTCAGCATTCACTAGAGTGACCTTAGCTCAACCTTTCATAAGGTTCCTATGAGCATTTTAACCCTAAGTACTCTTTCTAATTGATTTTAATTAAGTTCATGAACATTTAAAATGTCATTCATGGGGGTTTATTATTCTCTTACTTTGGGCCAAGTATTTGATAATCTTTATATTGTTCTACTAACTATAACCCTTACTATCATTAAGTCCATGTCATTCATTCCATGTAAATGTCCTTCAACTCTATTTTTCATTTAATTACATTTTCAATGTAATTTACATAACATAAGCATTAAAGCATAAATAAATAAATCTAACAATTAAATCTACTAAGCAATAAAAGACATTTACAATATCATTCAATAATTCATATGAAAATTTAACATGCCATAACTGTTCATCATGATCCAACAATCATATTTGATTTCTATTCATTTTTCATCCCATTTAGGATTTAGATCTTGATCGTTCATTTTCCTTTAGATATAATACATTTTCTTAATGTGATTTTATCACTAGATCATTGAGGCATCTCATCAAATGGTTTGATCCATCGTGATCCAATCGATCAAGAAGATCTTAAGCCATTTTATCCAATTTAAGGGCATAGATCTTAATCTATCCCAAATTATCATCATCAAGCCATCAATCCATATGATCTGAACTTTATATCATCATCCAATACATCCACATTGTCCAATCATCCTTGATCAAACTAATCATGGAGATTACCATTCACTTTTATGGATTTTACTACTTTTAAGGGTCAAGATCTTATGATCTGGGAAATAAATTACATCCAACCATTTAATTATTGTAATTTTACATTTATATCATCATATAAACTATTTTGAAAGGTATGATCATGCTTGATTAATCATATCATCAAGATCCACACTCATTTTTATGATTTTTCTTCTTTTAAGGCTAAATCTCTTAATTAAACATAGATTAGTCACTTCTAACCATTGATTCCATGTTCTAGAATCACAAGATCATCAATGGATCAAAATTATAAAGTCTAATCATTCCAAATTTTACTGATCATAGGAATTAGTAATACTTTTCTTTATTAACAGAATTTTACATGCATCAAAACATAAATTAAGTTCAGTACCTTATACAAGTAATAAGGAATCTATAGGAACTTTTAGATCTAAAATTGGAGCTAAATTGAGCTTTCAATTGAAGAAACAAGATCTCAGTTCAAAAATTAGATGGCTAAGATCATTCCAATAGAAAAAGACAAATGGGAGGTCTGCCCCTCCTGTTACCTGGGATTACAGTTCACCAGGGATGGGTGATTGGTGATAGGCAAGATGGTCTAGATTTGGACCGTTCGATCGCTCATCTACTGATCTCCCTCATCTTGCAAGATCTATGCCTAGGATTTCATCCCTTGGATTTGTTGGGTCCCACAAACTCATCCATCGACTCAAAAGTTGGATATGAGCCGTCCAAGGATGAGATCTCAACCCTCCATGCCAGATCCATCGTTTCCAACGAATCAATGGCCGGGGGAGATCAAAGATGGCCGGAAACCTAGAATGACATGCCCGAATGAAAGGGGAATGAAGTGGGCGGTCTACTTGTGCCAGTCCAGTGAAGTAATTTCATCAGAGAAGAGATTTACCAGTGAAAGCAAATCCTAATGCCAAAAAATGCATACAGCCAAGAAAATGCCCATTGCCATTGCCGGAGAAGGTGGGGGACCATGGGGGAAACACATACCACCCCATTTTGAAGATATTTAACAATGCAAGATCACCGTTTAATGGCCAGATTGGCTGGAATAAGTTGAAAATTCCACCAAAGACTGTACCCAGTACTGTATTTCTCTTCGTTTTGAGTTTTCTGGTGATCTAAGAGATGGATCATCATGGAAACTTAGGGCTTTTGTAGATCATCCCTATCCGACCAGATCCAACAGTGGAGATTGAAAAATAATGGATGGAAGGGGATACCTAATTGAATTAGGGTTTCCTACACAGAAACCTTGGGTCATTGGGGACAATGCGTCTTGGATGCTCCCAGTATAGACACGAGGTTGTCTGCCCGAGTGCGTCTGGGGGCATGCCCATAGAGAATGAGAGAGAAAGAAGGAGGAAATGGGGGAGATGGGGGAGGATTCTGGAGCTAAGATTTCAGGGCATTGTAGGGGACCTCATGAGAGACATTAGGAAAAATTTTGGGAATTTTTATGGGGTATTTATAGGTGTTTTTGAATTTTTTTATGATTACAAGTAATTATCATGTTTTAATTCTTTTTATTATTAAATTGGCATTGGATTCCCACTACCACCTCCTTCTCCACTAGTAGATGGTAGTGGTTTGACTCATGATGGTGGTCTTCCAGACTGTTGGCCCACCTTGTGGGCCCCACATAGTTGTGAAAAGACCGATTTGCCATTTTAATTCCAAAAATGGAGAAAAATACGGTTTATTCTTATGAACTCAAAATTGAGCGTACTTAGTGCCATTTCAATCAATTTTCTGAGTACATTCCAAATTTTGATGTCTTAGATCTCGGTTATGAGTAAAATTATCATTTTATTCATAAAAATAGAGAAAAATAAGGATTTTTCATCTAGACTCAAAATTTGATGTAATTACAGCCATTTTGATCAATTTTTCAAGTACATTACAAATATCCAAGTTTAAGTCTTGATTTTATTTTTATAAAAAATGAATTCTCTTGAAACTCAAAGTTCTAGTTCCACTTTTAGAATTTCAACTTTTAGTTAGATTTTTTATAATTCAATTATATTCATAAAAATTAGGGCTATTACATGTTGATGTTTAACCGCAAGTGCACAGGCTATTGTAGTGTAGCTTATGTAAGTATGGGTCAATCCCATGAGAACTTGATTTAAAAAGTAGGAATTTTAATAAAATTTAATTCTCTAAAATTAAAAATAAATCACTAAAAATTATTGGAATTATTGAAATCATAATAAAAAATCATATCCAACAAAATTTCAGAATTTCCAACTCCTAAAGAAAACAAACAAAATCAAATAATAAGAAAAACTACTTCCCTAGATCAATCACTATCAAAATCTTCAAGTTTGATATTCTAATAGATGATCAGCCTTCATATATATCTTCATTACATCCTTGATTATAGATCCACCAGTCGAATTTGTCAGATTCTTCAAAATCAAGGAGATCAAGGCTAAATTATAATTTCAAGATTTGGACAGTTCAAATTGATTGCTGAGTTTCAGATAGAAGATTAGAGGCATTGATTATGTCTAGGGATGTCCTAAGAATGACTGTATAAATTTATTTGAAATCTAATAAGAAAAAAAGGAGAAATTGAAGATTTTGTTTTGATTGAGGCTAACCCGTTGATTGGGTTAAGCCTTAAATGATCTGATTCAGATTGGACAGTTCCTGGATAATAAAATATGGATAAAACAGAATGGGAATAAATTGGGACATAGATGTAAATAAAATGGGGACACAGATGTAATTAAATAGAAAGAACAAAAATGTGATTTCTTTAAATAAACAAGGGCAAAATTGGAATTTCGATGAAAATCTGGTTTTAAGAAAAAAAATGAACCCGATGAAGAAGAACGACTAAGGAGAAGGGAGAAAGGGAGGAGGTGAAAAGGAGAAGAAAGGAAAGAAGAGATGGGCGCGGGAGGGAAACCCATTTCGAGTTTCCATCTCCGGGACGTCCAGAGGTACAAAAAGCCCTAAGAAGAGTGGTTGCCGCAATGCAGAGGTACTAGAGAGAGAGAAAAGGTGAAGGAGGGCCTCGATTTGGTGCTGTGCTACTTGGTCGGAGATGGTAGTGCTGGTTTAGGCCGCCGGGATTGGTCTGGGTAGTGATGGAGAAAGAAGAAAACCAGCTTGTGATGCTGGGATTTGAGAGAGAAACAGAGGAGAGAGATATGAGCAGGAGATATAGTGAGTGAGAGAGATGGATACGGGCGAGTCAGAGAGCAGGATAGGGAGAGAGAATGTTAAGAAAAGAGGGGAGGAACCCAGGATCAAGATGGAGACGTGCGTGAAAGGGATAGATAGAGTTAAGCTGTGAGATAGAAGGATTCTTCCCCCGTCCAGCCAAGGGGAGTTATGAGAGATGGGAAGTGGGAAGTGGGAGAGAGAAGAGAAAGATGAGAGAAGGGAAGTGGGAAAGAGAAAAATGGCGCTGAGAGAGATGGGAAGAGGGGGTAGAAGAGGGGTGGGAAAGAGAATAGAAAAGGAGAGGGAGGAGAGATAACCGAAGAGAGGAAAAGATGAGAGAGTTGTTAGGAAAAAGAGGAGAAGAGGAAGAGCTGGCCAGCCAAGGAGAGAAGTGTAAAACCCCAGTAGAGAGGAAAGGTGGTGGAGAGAACAAGGGAGAATTTAAGAAGAGAGAGAGAGAGAGAGAGAGAGAGAGAGAGAGAGAGAGAGAGAGAGAGAGAGAGAGAGAGAGAGAGAGAGAGAGAGAGAGAGAGAGAGAGAGAGTGGAGAAGAGGAAGGTGGGGGACAGGAGAATAAAGTGAAGGATAGAGAGAAGAAAAGAAGAGGAAAGAATGGAGGAGAAGAGGAAGGTGGTGCGGTTGAGAGAGATGAAGGAATAGAATAGAAGAAGAGAGGAAGTGGTAGGACGTGAGGGAGTGGAAAAGGAAAGAAAAAGAGAAGAATGAGGGAAAGAGAAGAGGAAGGGAACGAGGAAGAAAAAGAAGAGGAAGTGAGGAAGGGGTTGCCCTTTACTCATTCCTTGCTAATTTGGGCTTCCTTTTAGAAACTCCTTCAAACTTTAAAGTTGCCTTTCCATGTTATTTCCATTTTGTCCTTGATTTCTATTCCATCCATCTTCATGGGTGATCTGGTCCATCCAATCCTCTTTAAGATGATTTGCGCCGTTAACTTTTGCTCTTAGTCATCTGTGCATCCTTTGGTTGATCTGCAAAAGATAAGACTAAACTAGAATCATCTAAACAATATGCTAGTCATCTAATGAGCTCTGATGATCATCTGACCATTGATTTTGAAAAATTAAGGTTTGGATGGTCAATTGGAGCTAAATTCAAAATCAAGCTAAATGTTGCAAATTTGAACGGTTAGATGATCTAATTGAATTCTAAATTAGGGGTATTTTGACCAATATTGAACACTTAACATTACACATCTCTCCCTAGGAAGAAAAAGGCACCTCCTTCACTTTGAGGAGGGCATCTTCTTCATCCACTCTCTCTTTTCTCTTCTTTCGTTAAGCTTTCTTCTCTTTTAGGTGTTGATCTCATTTCCAAGATTGGGCTACATCTTCTCCAAGTGTTCAATGCCTAGGCCTTGAGCACTTAATTCTTCCTTGAGAGGTTGGTTAGTCCTCTTTGCTTCTCCTCCTTGTTTGATCTTACTTCCATTATGCTAATGCTTTTCAATTTCCATTGTTTTCTTCTTTGCCTATTAATTAAGGTCCAAGGTTGGTTTTTCCCTTGAAGTGACAGCCAATGGACATTGAATCTAATCTTTGTCTTTGCTTTTCATTGCGGTTTAGATATCTTTTACTTTCCTTGATCTCTAGCCTATTTTTTCTTAGTGTATTGCCTTTATATTCCATTAGATTTTCCCTTGAATCTCAAGCTTGTTGGAGGAAGAATCATTACTAAGATGTGAGTTTGGGTTTACTTTAGGTGAAAGCATGGTGCACGCTCTCCAAAAGTGCAACGCACCATCCATGTAACTATTTTAAGGCAATACAATTTTATATTTAACGGAATCTCTTTGGTTGATGGATGATGATGATTGATTTACATGTTTATCTCATGATTTAGTACTTAACATAACTAAGATGTGAGTTTGGGTTTACTTTAGGTGAAAGCATGGTGCACGCTCTCCAAAAGTGCAACGCACCATCCATGTAACTATTTTAAGGCAATACAATTTTATATTTAACGGAATCTCTTTGGTTGATGGATGATGATGATTGATTTACATGTTTATCTCATGATTTAGTACTTAACATAAAATTATTGTTCTAGACATTCCAATTAATCCAAACAAATAAGGAATTAAAACCATGCGTCTGATCCAATGGTGGAATGCATTCTTTTGAAGGCCTTTCGGGCCGAAGTTGAGTATTCTAGTCAATGTGCTACCCAATTATAGGTCGATAGTTTAATTACACATAGCAAGAAGCATATAGGATGCTTTCCCAAAATGATGTTGTAACCATGCTTGCAACCCATAATTGGAATACACAGTTTTGAGTAATTTGGTGATTAATCAAATTCCAAGTTAGTGCATTCATTCATGTTAGGAAAAGTAGTTCGTAAGTGTTTGATTGTTGATCTTGATTAGGTTGTTAGCATGTTTTTGATTAATTATTAGCTGTTAAAGTTTCATTCTCATAATTTCCATTGCATTCTTTAGACAGATAATTTAAAGTAAGGACCACTAATATCAAATGCATTTGATTCCTCATGGGATTGACCCCATTGTGTGAGAATACTATTATTGATTCATACACTTGCTAAAATAACTTTAAAATAACAACAATATGCTATCTAACAAAGGGTCCATACCTTAACAAACACAATTGTATAACTACACAGCCTATGCCATGGTTATGTAGCTGAGCTCAGGCTAACCTTTGTTAAATAGATGCAATCAGATGCAACAACCCTAAGTAAGATTCAATAAGTATAATGAATGACCCTAATTTATATGAATTACACTACCATGCAAAATGAATGATTACATCTGTAACAACCCTATATTTTATCATGGTTTAGATATAAATGGCCTTTGTGTTATTTTAGCAATTAAGGCTGCAAGACATATCTCTAAAGCATGTCAGTCCTTTGGCAAGGGTAGTAGCAATGGATATTGAACAACCTAAACTTGAGGAATTGGAAGTTGTTAGAGAATTTTAGGATATTTTTCTTGAAAAGCCTCCAGGACTACCACTTAGAAGAGAAATTGATTTTGCCATTGAACTTATGCCAAGTATAGCTCCTATTTCTAAGGCGCCATATCAGATGGCTCTAGTAGAATTGATAGAAATGAAAACATAATTGTAAGAGTTATTAGACAAGGGTTTTATCAAACCCAGCGTTTCACCTTAGGGAGCACTAGTTCTTTTTGTTAAGAAGAAAGATGGATCCATGCAACTGTGTATTGATGATCGAATATTGAATAATGTTATAGTAAAGAACAAGTATCCCTTACGTTGGATTGATGACCTCTTTGATCAGCTATTGACTACAACTATTTTCTCTAAGATTGATTTGTGGTCAGGATATCATCAATTGAGGATTAGAGAAGAAGATATTTCTAAAAAGGCATTTAGGACTCGTTATGGTCACTATGAATTCTTAGTTATGTCATTTGTATTAACAAATGCATCAGCTATGTTTGTGGACCTTATGAATATGGTCTTTAGATCATATTTGGATAAATTTTTCATAGTGTTTGTAAATGATGTTTTGATTTAATCCATAAGTAGAGCAGAACATAGAGAACACTTGTGCATTGTATTAAGTATTCAAACTCATCGATTGTTTATTGAATTTAGCAAGTGTGAGTTCTGGTTAGAGTTGGTAAACTTCTTGGGTCATGTTATCCAAAAATATAATTGTTGTGGACAAGGCAAAAGTAGTAGTTATGGATTGGGAAAGACCTAACCGAGTGACAGAAATCCGTAGTTTTCTAGGTTTGGCAAATATTATCACAGATTCATTGAATGGTTTTTAGGTATAACCTTACCATTAACTGAACTAACTAGAAAGGTGATAAAATTTATTTAGAGTGATGAGAATGAGAAGCGAGTTTCCAAGAATTAAAAAGAAGACTCACGTCTACATTGATTTTGGCACTTCCTTCAGGCAGTGGAGGATTTGTAGTCTTTCGTGAAGCATTAAACAAAGAGCTAGGATGTGTTTTAATGCAACACAATAAAGTGATTGCTTATGCTTCTTGACAACTAAAAACACATGAGAAGAATTATCCCACTCAATATTTGGAGTTGGCAGTAGTAGGTTTTGCATTAAAAATTTGGAGACATTACCTGCATGGTGAGAATTTTGAAGTTCTCAAAGATCATAAAAGCCTTAAATATATTTTCTCTTGGTAAGATCAAAATATGAGGCAAAGAAGATGGATGGAGTATTTAAAAGATTATGACTTCTCCATCTGGTATCACCCAAAAAAAGCTAATGTAGTTGCAAATGCATTAAGTTGGAAGACTCAGGGGTTGATAGTAGGTATTCTCTCCAGAAAGTGGAAATTACTTCAAGATATAGTTGAATGTAAACCAAAAATTCAATACAGGGGTAAAGGATCATCAATGGCTAACTTAGCAATGAAATGTACTATAGTTGAGAAGGTTCTCCAGGCATAGAAAGAAGACACAGATATACAAGCACTGACTAGCAAACCGGGGTTTACTTAGAGTTCCACTTGAGGTGTGCAATTTTGTGGAATATTGGTAGTTCCATCAAATAAAGAGTTGAGATAGGATATCCTTCAAGAGGCACATCATTCATGGTATGCCATTCTCCCAGGAGGAACCAAGATGTATCATAACTTGAAAAGAAATTTTTGATGGAATGGAATGAAAAAGGATGCAGGAGAATGTGTGCCATGGTCTATAACCTACCAACTGGTAAAGGATGAACACCAAAGGTAGACAAGGATGTTACATTCCCTAGATCTTCCTCAGTGGAAATGGGACCATATCACTATGGACTTCATTAATGGGTTACCCAAGACATCGAATGGACATGACATGATTTAGGTGATTGTAGATTGATTGACAAAGTTAGCTCATTTTCCTTTTATTTGATAGATGTAGTCCTTAGACAGCTTGGCAAAGCTGTATATCAAAGAGGTCATGAGCTTACATGGCACACCCATGACCATTATTTCAGCTAGAAATAGAAGATTTACCTCTAAGTTTTTCAAGAGTGTATAGGAAGGATTAGGATCTTCCTTGAGTTTCAGTATAGTATTCCACCCGCAGATAGAAGGACAATTAGAAAGAACAATCTAAACATCAGAACATATGTTGAGTGCTTGTGCAATTGAATGGAGAAGGAATTGGGATGAGAATCTTCCCCTCATTGAGTTCAGATACAATAACAATTTTCATGCTAGCATCGGTAAGGCACCGTATGAAGCACTACATGGAAGGCAGTGTCATTCACCAACTTATTGGAATAAGGTTGGATAAAGGCAATTAATGAAGCCTGGATTAGTGGAGCAATGCGTAGAGAAATTGAAAGTTATTCGAAAATGACTTTTAGTTGCTCAAAGTGGACCAAAGAGTTATGCATATCAAAGGAGGAGACATTTAGAATTTAAGATTGTAGATCATGAGTTTCTAAAGGAAGATTGAGTCTTTGATTAATTAGGCCTTTTGAAATTTTGGAGAGAATTGGATTGGTAGCATATAGAATAGCATTACCACCTCATCTTGCAAATGTTCATGAGATATTTTATGTTTCAGTGCTGTGCAAGTATGTGCCTAACCTTTCTCATGTAGTTACACATCTACAAGTGAGTTGTAACCTGGTTTGACTTCTAAAGAAAAGGCTGTCTAGATTTTAGATCAAAAGGAAGACACATTAAGGACGAAGACCATTCCATTGGTCAAAGTCCTTTAGCAACATCATTCTGTTAAGGAGGCCACCTAAGAAACTAAAGATGAAATGAAGAGAATACACCTAGAATTATTTGAATAGCAATATAAAAAGATAATTTCGATGATGAAATTTTCTCTAGGGAGTGAATGTGACAACCCTATATTTTATCATGGTTTAAATTGAAAGGGGAGTGAAGAATCAAATTTCATTGAAAATCAAGATCTTAAAAGTAAATTTACGAAAAGACTTTGAATTTGACTTTGAAACCTCAAAAATTAGAATGCATGTGATGAGAGCTTTCCAATGACAATAATTTTTGAAATGGAGGTCTGGAATAGAAAATCCCAAAATTTTGCTAAATATTAGAGTGGGGCAAATTAATAATGATACCTCCTCTCAATTGATGTGCCCCACATGATAGCCAACCAAGGGGAGTTCAAAGCATGGAGCTCTACCCTTGACTACTTGTCACGTAGGGAAGAGGACAATAGCTCTACCACCTCCTCTCCCCCCCCCCCCCCCTCTCTCTCTCTCTCCATCTCTCTTGCTTTGCATTGTTAACCTCTTCATCCTCACTGATGCATCTCTCTCTCTCTCTCTAAGTATTCCCCTTCTGTAATAGTCGGCATCAATTTTTCCATCACTGGCTATTATCACAGCACAGGTAGGATTTCCACCATGCCTGACTATCTCTATCTCTTTTCCCTCTCTTCTTTCACTCTACCTCTCTCACCATAGTTTTCTTCTTTTATTGACAACAATGAAAAAAAAACTAACTTAGTTTCCATTGGTTTTTCACAATTTTTGGCACTAAATGGTAACAAAATTGCTCCATATTTTATGAGTGAAGGTGAAAAGGTGATCTACAAAAGCCATGTTTTCCTAGAAATTGCATTTTTAATGCTGTAATAGTTGCCAATGGTGACTATTTTCTAGTTGTCTTCTCCAGCAATGGTCATTGAATTTTGGTGTTGATGACCATTTTCTGGTGAGGACAAAATGGACAAAAAATTATGTGGATGGAATCCTCATGAATGAATTACACCTCTGTGTCAACATAAGTTTAATCAAAGATCATCTGGCTATTGAATTTTCAATCTAAGCACGATGCACAAATAGTACAGACCTATAAATCTGACTGTTGAAAATACGATTAGATAGTAGATCTATGAATCTAATGATGTGAATTTTATGTTAAAGCTAATTTAGGTTAGAAACAATAAATGAAAATCTTGTTAAATGTACAAAAGCTGATCAAACCATTAAATTATAGATCTAATCACTCCAGTGCTTAGATCTTTGTAATGTATCTAACTGATCGATGTATGAAATTGACTTTTCCAACACCTAAAGATAACTGATCTAAGGTTAAACAGCAAATTAGGGACAATCTCACATTTCAAATTAGAATTTTAATGTATAAATCCATGATCAAGAAACTAAATTTTGATATTTATTTCATATTTCTCAAATTAATTCTCAGTTGATGATAAAATCCATGATTTGAAATTTTTATTGTTGATCAACATTCAAATTTACTTGTATTTGATTCTAGTAAGTCTGAGCCATCAGATTGAGGTGGGTAAATTCTAAGATTGCTAAGTCTTCACATATATATTGAACTGACGCATTGTTTTGTTAAATGCATATAATTACTACACTTAAATTTTAAGTGATGAAATTTTTTGAGATTGTAAATATAGCATCCTTATAATTTAAATTATTTGATAACTCTTATATTAATTAAGAATGAGAATGTTAGGAGATAGAGTCTCCATTTTTACTTAGACATGAAATGATGGATATCAGGTGAATCGCATTACATGTGTTAAATGTGCACTGTCCTAGAAATAATGTCACTCTGTCAATTTTTCCATAAAAGTAAAGGGATATTATGATTATACTTGAAATGGTAAGGTGCATAACATGAGTTGATTTCTAACTAATTTTTTTGCATTATTTATATTTGACATCACATTTAAATGAAAATTTTGTATTTTTAAAACCATGAATAGGTTTGATTATGTGATCGGTGGGAGACTAATATGTCACTGAGGGTACAATTGTGCCTAAATTTTTTATGCATTGATTTTTCAAGGATTTGTTTCTATAATAACGCCAATTTTTGTAAATTGATTGAGAAAATTAATAAAGTTTGAGTTTTCAAAAATTTCTAGCTGGAATATTAGGTTATTGAAAATTCCCTTTTTATAGAGATTAAAATATGATTTAAAAATTATAAATTATGAATGTACTTGAAAAACGGACATTCAATTCCGAGTTAAAATGAAAAATTCTTAATTTTCTTTATAAAAGGGTAAAATGATAATTTTACACATAACTAAGATCTAAGACATCAATATTTAGAATATATTCAAAAACGCGATTCCAATGCCACTAAGTATGCTCAATTCCAAGTTCGACAGAATAAAATGGATTTTTCCCCATAAAAGGGCAAAATGGTCCTTCACACCCCATGGGGCCCAAAAACAAATCCAATACCCAGAAAACATGTAATGAGTGGTCAAACCATTACTAGCTACTAGTGGAGGATCCAATGTTAATTTAATATTTAAAAGAATTAAAACATAATTATTACATGTAATTACAAAAAATGTAAAAAGCCTATAAATACCCCTCCAAAAATGTTCATTAAAATTCTCACAAAATCATCTTGCTTATTCTAAAAAATCAGATCTAGATTCCTTCCCAAAATTCCAAAACTCCCAAAAATCTCCCTTCTTGCATTTTCTCTCTCCTCTCTTTAATTGGAACAAGAGACCTAAATTCAATTAGGCACTCTATTCCAAGTTGAATCTCAAAAATCCTACCGTCCATACAATCCTAGACTACCTTTCTACAGAATTGCCAAATCAATTTGAAGATTCAATGGTGTAATCAATGGGAAATCAGAAAACAAGGGACTATCAGGCCATCTTATCATCAAAGTGTATTATTTCAAATTGGGCTTCAAATATAAATTTTTTCTCCAATCAGGTAGGTGGAAACACTTCTTTTACTTATTCCTTGTTGTTTTATGTAATTTTTATTTTTCTGTAATTAGTTTTAGGATACAATGTATAAAAATAAAGTAAGGACTTGAATCCTTCAATTCTTGATGATGGAGGTCTTAGATGGAAAATATGAGTCTTCCAATTGATCCAGAAGGGTCCCAAAACCTTAGGATAGAAATTTCAAGAGTTTCCATTGAGTCTTGAGCCCTTAATTGTAAATGGATTGATTGGATGGTCCAAACGGACTGTTCGATCTCCCAAATCAAGTTGGAACCCAGCACGCATGGCGAAACACGAAACAAAAATGCACCCAGTAGGAGCATTTATGCACCGACATTGTCCAGATAGTAAAATCACGTGACATCACCAATCACCGAAGGAGCACGTAATGCATGCATCCCGGTGACTGGTCGGCACAATCGAATCTAGGCCGTTAGTTCTGCTGGGCCCAAATAAAATTTGGACCCTAGGAATGACTGTGAACTTCACAACTCAATTATGGAGTCATCTAATCTCCAAATTGAGATCAGAAAGAAGCTATGGAAAGCTTATCACGTCTATTTTCTTCTAAAACCATAATATTGATAAAAACATTCCAAAAACTTTCTGTTTTCAAGAATTAAGTTTCTAATTTTTATGATCTTCAAGATCTAAGATGATTAGATCTTGGGGATCTGAATTATTGATGATATAATATTAAAAGAAAGTGATATCCTTGATTGATTTGGACAGATGTAAGATAAATTGAGGGAACTACCCTTTATGGTAGAAAAGCCCTAAAAAAGGGGACCTACTTCATCAATAAGATTAAGTATGATTAGATCCATGGGATGTATTGGATGAAGGATATTATGATAGAATCCATTGAGATCATGGATTGAATATGACAAAAACAAAGGGATATGATCTTTGGACCTTAATGGAGTAAAAGCCCTAAAATTAATTAAAACCCTTGATTAAAAGGAAAAGATCGAAGATCTAATGGTTGGATTATAAGTCAAGGATTCTAATAATTGTTAAGTGTTCATTTTTGGCTAAAAGACCCCTAGTTTAGCATTCACTTAGATCATCCAACCGTTCAAAATTTAGCTTAATTTTTAATTTGGCTCAAATTGACCATCCAAACTTTAAATTTTCAAAATCAATGCTAAGATGATCATTAGTGCTTATTAGATGATTAATGTATGGTTTTGATTATTCTAATGTAGTCTTTTATTATACAGATCAACTAAAGGAGGGTTGGATGGAGCATATCTAATTTCAATGGTGTAGATCAAGTAGAGATCAGGAGGAAGAGTCCTAAATGAAATAGAAAAGGAAGAAGGTTTTTAGATGGGGATAAGAAGAGTTGGAGGAAAACAAGGGAGTGAAAAGGCTATAAAGAGGAGAGCCGTATGAGTGGGGAGGGGAGTCTTTCTGGGTTTTATCTTTGCTTTCCTTATTTATCATTTTGTGTTCATGCTTCCTTACTCCTTTGTTCATCTTCTATTTATTTTATCTCCTATTTCCATCATCTTGCCCAAACCTTCCTTCCCTCCATTACTGGTTCATTACTCTACGTGCATCGTTACTGCCCATCTACCTTCTTTATTCCTTGTCTCTACCCAGCATCCATGCACAATCCAGCCATCCCACTACCGCATCACCCTTTTCTTCTTTTCCTCTTTACCCTCCATAGTCCATGTTCATACCCCAAAACCCACCTTCCATTCCTCCACTTACATCCCACGCAAAAACCCTTCTAGTCTTTCCTTTAATCCTTAGCTTCTCCACATTTCCACTGCTCCATTTTCTTTTCCAAGCTCAGCTTCTCTTCTCACGTATTGCACTGCTCAGCCCTCCCTAACCAGATCGTCCATCATTTTTTTTCCTGCTCGACCACCCCAATCAACCAGGCTCCTCTGCTCCATATGAACAAGATGACACCCGAGAAAAGGCGTCGTTTTTCCATTCACTTCGGCTCATCTCCACCACTGGTCCTGCCAGACGCATCTCCTCCAGGCGACACCCAGATCACCACCACCCAGCCTTGACCCCAACTCTGCTGCCAGCTTTCCACCAGACCAACATAATCATGAACCCAAAAAGTGAACTACGCCCAGAGACGTAGATCACCTACCAAAAGCAAGACCAGGCTATTCCAGCCTAACCGCGCAACTCCATCTTTGGGTTATTCATCTCCTTTGGTGTCACATAACTTCTTCTCCAACGGCCCCAATCCGGCAGGCTTTCTAATCTTCTACGACGTCTCTGTGTCATCCAACGGGTTTCTCGCTTTCGGACGTCCCGAAGAAGGAAACTCGAACTGGGTTTTCCTGTCACATCATCCCTTTCCCCCTTCCTCTATTCTCTGGTCTTCTTCTTCGTGGGTTTTAGTTTGGTTTTTGTTTAAAACCAGATTTTTAATCAAATCCCATTTTTGCCCTTCATCTTTAAATGCAATTACATTTCTGGACTTTTTAGTTAATTACATCTGCGTCCTCTGTTTATTTACATCTGTATCCCCGCTTTATTTACATCTGTGTCCCTATTCCATTTAAGCTTTATTTTATCCATCTTTTGACAGTGTTATCCAAGGACAATGCTATTCATGGACAGTGTAATTCAGAGATGTTTAATTAGTTTTGTTTTATATTTTTTGGACTTGAAAGTTATGTAAAGTACATCATTTGAATAAATCTGAATAGTTAGGTTAGTTTTGTTATTTTCTTTTAGTTTTAAATATTAAATTTTATTAAAAACTCCAATTAAAGCTAGTCCTTGTGGGTTCGACCCGTATTTGCATAGCTATACTACAATAGCCCGTGTACTTGCAAAAAATATCAACAAATTTTTGGCACCGTTGGTAGGGGCTTGCAAAGGAGTTTTTATAAAATTTAATTAAAATATCCAAAAAACTAAAAAAATCCAAAAAACTAAAAAATATTAGGAATTGCATTTTAGGTGTATTTTTCAATTTTTTTAGTGCATAACCACCTAATTTCCTGAAATTGGTACTTATTTCTAAATTTTCTTTTTCAGGGAAATAGGAAAGTGAAGAAAATTGGCAAGAAAATCTTCATCTACATGGAAATTTCCTTGCTTTCCTAGATTAGGATTTTTTTTTTGAGTGAAGCTTGTAGTGAGGATCCTTGTAATTTGCAATTTCCATTTTCATTTTAAAGGGTTGTAATAATACAGGGCAAGTGTGGGATAAGGTGGCCCACACTTGATCTTCATCAGAAACCCCACTGTAAGTCTCCTCACTCATTTAAATTCCTAGATTAGGGTTTGCATTTAGAGTAAATTTGCATTGGTTGGTAGGATAAATCATATAGAAAGCATCCTTTTATAATTGTTGCATTTTTAGGTTTTGCATTAGTTTATCGCTTTTATTTTCATCTTAGGACACGATTAATGCTTTAAGGTGATATACATGTTGATCGAACTGCCATGGAGTGTTGAATTAATTAGTAAGGGCACCCTACCCCCATAAGATCAAGGGTGGATTTCATCACCACTCCTTGGCCCACCTAGGATAATCACCTCAAGCGCGCTACCTTAACCTTCAAATCAAATTAAAATTAATCAGAAGAGACCTATAGGGCTATCACATGCTCGTAGGGCCCTCTTACTAAGACTCAATTTATTGTCACTCCAGTGGCTTTTGAGCACTATGGTTATTGAGGTTGTCTAATAGAGCCTCGCTCTTCCCTCACCTCTTGTTGATGTTTGTGAAGAATCTAACTGGTGAGCAATAATTAAGTCTAAAGGAGAGGAGGAGCGCTAGATTAGGCTAATTAAAAGCATTGTCCCCACACATATTAAAGAAAATCAATATATTGCTTTTAGCCTAAGGTGTTTGGTTGTGCCTTTTTGCTTGCATCAGATAGAGTTAGAGTTAGCATTTAGAGTAGGACATTTTAGATTAGGAATAGTTCATGCAAGGGCATCGATCTTCGAACCCTGAGCTACTACCGTTAAATCCAGAGATTCCATGCCTCCAAAACCAAGGGGAAAGAAACATAGTTCCTATCCTAATGGCTAAACCACTACTAGAGATTGAGCGCAAGACCATTAGAGATTTTTATGCTCCGCTCCAATTAAATACCCCCTCCTACATAGCTTTACGTCCCACTAATGCTGACCACTTTGAGTTAAAGCTGGGAGTAATTCAGTTACTTCCTACTTTTTATGGTCGAGACTGAGAAGACCCATACCTACATATTAAGGAGTTCCTTGATATTTGTGCCACATTTAGGCTCCAAAATGTTTCGAATGATTCAATTAGGCTAAGGTTATTCCTGTTCTCACTTAAGGACAAAGCTAAGTCATGACTTAATTGTCTAAGAAGTTCCTGAACAAGTTCTTCCCTATTCACAAAACAAATGCCATGCGTCGCAAAATTATAAATTTCCAACAAAGGGATGATGAACAATATTATGAATGTTGGGAATAGTGAATTGAACTGGTGCAAAAATGCCCTCACCATGGATTTGAGAAATGACAGCAAGTTCAATACTTCTATGAGGCATTGACGCCTCAAAATAGACAAATGATAGATGCAACGAGTGGAGGGACCCTCATGTTAATAGATGAAAGTGTAGCTTGGGAATTCTTTTAAACTGTAGCTGATAATTCTCAGCAATGGGATTATTCAAATAGGAGAGAAAGAACTAACTAGCCCATTAAGAAAGGAGGTATCTATGAGATAGGAGCACATAGTGATCTATCTGATAAGCTCGACTCTGTCTCTAAAAAATTAGATGGAAGAATGGACAAGCTTGAAACTATGTTTCAATCTTTCATGGCTGTTACATTATCTCAAAAACCTCCACAAGAGGTATGCACTACTTGTTCTAGTCCAGCCCATTTAACCTCAGCATGTCCATCTAATAAAGTATTCCTTGAATATCTTGTAGACTAAGCAAATGCATTGAATGCATATCACCAACCTAGTGACAACCCTTATTCTGAGACCTACAACCCTGGATGGGCTAGGCATCCCAATTTGTCTTGGTCAAAGAATAACCACAAAGGGGGGACCGCTTATCTAAAAATTTCCTCTTAGAACTACAGTTCCCCATTAGCCACCTAGCTTCCAACAACCTCTACAACAAAAGAAACCATATTCAGAGGAAAACATCCACACCATGATGGAACAATTTGCAAAAGATAATGATTACACTAAAAAGGCCTTACACCAATTGCAAAATGATAGTAGACATTTAGCCAATGTCAACTCTCAAGCTATAGCTAAGCTAGAGGTGCAAATAAGTCAATTGTGTGCTGAATTACATAACAGAGAAAAGGGTCAGTTTCCTAGTCAACCCATCCCTAACCCTAAGGGTCAATTTGAGATAGGGTCAAGTTCTCAAAACCATAACCCTCATGAGCATGCCCAGTCCATAATCACCCTTAGAAATGGTCATCAAATTGATAACAAAGAAGGGCAGGCCAAGGAAACTATAGAGGAAAAAGAGGCAACAAAAATTCAAGAAAAAGAGAAAAGACAGAACAACCTTATAGAACCTACAGTGGAGGCACCCTATGTGCCTAAAGCCCTTTCTCCCCAATTACTGAATAAAGCTAGGAAGGGATCAAACTTCAATGAGTTAATGGAAGTGTTTAAACATGTACAAATCAATATACCCTTGCTCAATGCAATTAAAGACATCCCGGCCTATGCTAAATTCTTAAAAGAGCTCTGCACAACAAAGCAAAAGCTTAATGTTCAAAAGAAAGCCTTCCTCACTAAACAGGTGAGCTCTTTGATTCAACACAAGACCCCACCAAAATTTAGAGACCTAGGATGTCCTACAATCACTTGCGTCATTGGAGATCATGTCATAGAGAGGGCATTTCTTCACTTAGGGGCTAGTGTTAACTTGTTACCATACTTTGTCTATGAGCAACTAAAACTCGGTGAGTTGAAACCAACCACTACCACGTTGCAATTAGCTACTAGGTTTATCAAGATACCTCGTGGTTTGGTTGAAGATGTCTTGATGCAGGTGGATAAGTTTTATTACCCTATGGATTTCATTGTGCTAGACACCCAACCTGTATCAAACCCTAGTAGTCAAATCCCAGTCATCCTAGGATGTCCATTCTTGGCAACGTCCAATGCCATTATTAACTGTAGGAATGGTGTAATGAAACACTTATTTAGCAACATGAAAGTTAAGCTTAATGTCTTTAATGTCGATCAACAACATTTAGACCTTGATGATCCCTATGATGTCAACTTAATAGAGAGTCTAATTAATGAGATTCAGTCGCCATTGTCCATCTCGGACCCACTAGAGGCTTGTCTGATGCACTTTAATGGAGAATTTGATACAGACAAGTCTATTAAGGAGGTAAACAATCTTTTAGATGTTGCTTCACTCATGCATACCTCTAAGTGGGGTCCTTATGTGGAACCACTCCCATCGTCTAAATCTGTCCCCATACCCTCAATAGAGCAACCATCATCTTTGGACCTAAAACCCTTGCCTGATAACTTGAAATATTCATACTTAGGCCCAGATAAAACCTTACCTGTAATAATAGCATCAGACTTAGATAAAGAACAGGAGAGTAAGCTGTTAGAACTCCTTAAGGAACATAAAACTACTCTAGGGTGGACAATAGCATATATAAAAGGGATAAGTCCAGCCTTATGCATGCATAGGATACATCTAGAAGAAAATGCAAAACCTTCTAGGGAAACTCAAAGGCAACTGAACCCCCACATGAACGACGTGGTTAGAGATGAAGTCTTAAAACTCTTAGATGTTGGCATCATATACCCTATCTCTGATAGTACTTGGGTCAGCCCCGTTCAGGTTGTACCTAAGAAATCTGGGGTTACGATAGTCAAAATTGAGGATAACAAGCTAGTTCCCACCCACATGACCACTAGGTGGAGAGTTTGTATTGACTATCGAAAATTAAACACAGTCACGAGGAAAGATCATTTTCCTCTACCTTTCATTGACCAAATGCTAGAGAGGTTGACATAGCTATTACTGTTTTCTGGATGGATATTCCAGTTACAACCAAATTCCTATGCATTAGAGGATTAGGAGAAGACCACCTTTACCTACCCTTTTGGAACCTTCGCTTATAGACGTATGCCTTTTGGGCTTTGTAACACTCCAGCTACATTTCAAAGGTGAATGCTGAGAATTTTCTCAAACATGGTAGAAAGATTCCTTGAGGTGTTTATGGATGACTTCTCAGTATTTGGGTCATCATTTGATGAGTGCCTGCACTGCTTGAAGTTAGTACTTGTAAGGTGTCAGGAGAAGAATCTGGTTTTAAATTGGAACAAGTGTCATTTTATGGTACGGAGTGGGATAGTATTAGGCCACATAATATCACCCAATGGGATAGAAGTTGATAAGGCAAAAGTGGATTTAATAGCCAACCTTCCTCCACCAAGGACGGTAAAAGAAATTCGCTCCTTTTTAGGACATGCTGGCTTTTACAGATGATTTATCAAAGATTTTAGGAAAATTGCCAAGCCCCTATGTAATTTACTTACGAAGGAGGCCACTTTTGACTTTGATGAAGGCTGTAAGAAAGCATTTGAGCAACTCAAGGCTGAATTGACTTCTACAACTATTATTCGACCACCAGATTGGAACACACCATTCGAAATAATGTGTGATGCATTGGATTATGCCATTGGAGCTGTTTTGGGGTAGCGCATTGATAAACTTCCCCACGTGATATATTATGCTAGTAAAACACTAAATGATGCGCAACTCAACTATTCCACCACTGAGAAAGAGTTCTTAGCTGTAGTGTTTGCTTTGAATAAGTTTAGATCTTACCTGTTAGGGTCTAAAGTTATAATATACTCGGATCATGCCGCTTTAAAATACCTCCTTTCTAAAAAGGATGCAAAACCTAGGTTGATCCATTGGATACTACTGTTACAAGAATTTGACTTAAAAATTCGAGACAAGAAAGATTCAAAAAATGTCATAGCAGATCACTTATCCAGATTAGTGGTGGAGCACACTAGCAATCAAGGGCCTATAACTGAGTCATTCCCAGATAAGCAATTATTGCATGTTTCCCAATTAAATTGGTATGGAGATATTGTTAATTATCTTGTTACAAGACAAATGCTTAATCATTGGACCACACAAGATAAAAAGTGATTTTTAACCGAGGTTAGATATTTTACTTGGGATGACCTGTACTTATTCAAGTACTATCCAGACCAAGTAATTAGGAGGTGCATACCCAATAGTGAACATAATCAAATCATCTCTTTTTGTCATGATCATGCATGTGAGGGCCATTTCAGCTCTAAAAAGACAGCTGCAAAAATTTTGCAGTGTGGATTTTATTGGCCTACCATATTTAAGGATACCCATGCTTACTACAAAGCATGTGCACGGTGTCAAAGGTTAGGAAGTTTAGGAAGATGACATATGATGCCCTTAAACCCAATCCTTGTCATAGAGCCTTTTAATGTTTGGGGCATAGACTTTATGGGACCTTTTCCTAATTCTTTTGGAAATCTGTACAACCTCGTGGGAGTGGACTATGTGTCCAAGTGGGTGGAGGCCATACCATGCAAAACCAATGACCACAAGGTTGTGGTAAAGTTTTTGAAAGAAATTATTTTTGCAAGGTTTGGTACTCCAAGAGCCATATTAAGTGATGGGGGAAAACACTTTTGTAATAAGGTGTTTGAGAATTTAATGAAAAAGTATGGTGTCAACCATAGGATAGCTACCCCATACCATCCTCAGACTAGTGGTCAAGTAGAGGTATCCAATAGGGAAATAAAGCGAATTCACAAAAGACAGTCAATCCAAATAGGAAAGACTAGTCTCTGAGACTTATTGATGCTTTATGTGCTTATCGCACAGCATATAAAACCCCTATAGGAATGTCACCTTACCGCTTAGTCTATGGAAAGGCTTGCCACTTACCAATAGAGTTAGAGTACAAGGCATATTAGGCTATCAAAAAGCTAAATTTCGACTTAGATTCTGCTGGAACCCACAAAAAACTCCAACTCAATGAGTTGGAGGAATTGAGGAAAGATGCATATGAGTTTGTACATTTGTACAAAGACCGAATGAAGGCTATACATGATAGAAATATTCTAAGAAAATCCTTCACACCAGGTCAAAAGGTCTTATTGTATACTTCTAGATTGCATCTATTCCCAGGAAAACTTCGATCTTGATGGACTGGACTGTATATAATACATACAATCTATTCTCATGGGGCCATCAAGATTGAAAAGGATGGAGAAATCCAATAGGTCAATGGTCAAAGGTTAAAACCTTTCCTAGAACTGCCTGACCTTGAAATTGATGAGACACTTTTACAAGTACCCCAATATCATGATCCACCTTAGATTACCACTCCAGGAGCCTTACAATATATTATCATTGCACTCATCCTTATGTCTAGCTGAAGACGTTAAACTTAGGCTTATTGGGAGGCAACCCAAAGGTTTAGAGTCTACGTCACTCAACTTTCATATATAATCCTGTGTTTTCAAACATTGGGGACAATGTTTCATTTAGCTTGGGGGGTGTAGATGCATTAGAGATTTTGAATTTTCTAAAAAAAAATTTGAGAAAAAAGAAAAAGAAAAAAAACAGAGCTTTTAGAGTAATTTCCCTTACTGTGATGAGAACTAGATGTTCAGAATTTAGTAAATATACTGTTTTCACTTCTTAATGAGAATGCATATGATTAGTTTGCATGTCATTCATGTGTTGAAGCATTTTATGAAAGCTATTTCTCAGAAACCATTTATACACAGCACATATTCAAAACTAATATCGAGATATGACTTAGAGACCCTGAGAAAAATCAATGGAGACCTATAACCTAGTGACAGTTTGAGGCTATCTTCTTTTAGAGAGTTATAAGTAATTCCATAATTTCTTCGGCGTACATATATTATTGTGATCTTGTGATCCTTGTTTTGGTTAAACATCAAGAATAAATAGGTGTAATGACTCCAATTTTGTAATATTAAAATCCCAAGATAGCAATGAAAAGTTCAGTTTTTGAAGATAAGGGCATTTTAGTCATTTCACTATTCACCTTGACTGAACCAAGAAATGTGGTCCTAAAAATGGTACCATTAGGTGCGTCTTAGAAAAAGGAATCCAACAAGACCAAAACCACCCAAAACAGAGTTAAAATGAGCAAGTTATGGCCCTTTGAAGTTTAGGGGCAAAAATGTAATTTTTACAAAAAACGGATTTAGCCTGCAAAACACAGGGGCCCGTTTTGATATGGGCACCCTTCATCTTTCACCTCCTAGAGGGTTCTAGAATGACGATGATTGGAGGAGAAATCACCGCCATTCTGGAGGTTTCTCCACCGCCATTCAAAGGCGGTGAGAGCCCCCTCTAGAACCCTCTTATAGCCCTATAAATAGAGCTCTTGGGTGCCTCTAATGGCAGCCCAAAAGCTTGAAGAAAACCCGTTGTGGAGGAGTAACCTAGAGGGGAAACTAGGAGAGAAACCCAGCAACGAGCTAGGTATGCCCAAGATCCTTCAAAACCCATCTTCACAGTAGTCCTAGGATCAATTTCCCTAGGTTTTTGCATGAAAAACCATGCAAAATGGAGCGCTGGAGACCCACCAAGGATCCAGGGACGTCCCCTGGGCCACACTGGTTCGACAGGGTCAAACCAGGGTGTCCTGAGGATGTCCTGAGGGTGTCGATCGCATCTGAGAAAAACCAACGGGCGCGTCTAGGGACCCGCCCGCAAAAGGGAAAAACGGGAGGAAGCCCACACCGCAAACGCGCAACACGCTAGCGAACCGAGATTTTTTCTGTCTTAAGGAAGCCGGTGTGCATGCCGCTGGCGTGCAGCACACTAGCATTCTGTATTTTTACCCTTAAAGGCTTATGTACGTGTGATACTAAAATGCTTATAACTTGAGATCTAGAGCTCCGATTGAGGCACCGCAAAAGGCGTTGTATCCGTGTCGATGATGCGGACACACGCAAACTATAAAATCCCTAATCAAGGCCCAATAAAAGGTGGGCATGAACCTTAGAATAGGATGGTGGTGCGTGGCCACTAGACCTTTGGAAAACTAATGATACCAAGGCCCAATTAGGACCTTAGGACACCCATAGGCATAGGGATGGACCCCTAATGCCTAAGTAATAAGACCAACTACTCTAAAACCCATAAAAGATAGGCCAAACTAACCCAGATTCCTCAAACCATGTTCAGGAGTGTACGAGGACAGAGGGGTTAGCACAACCTAGCCAGGTAGGTGCTCTATCGCTACTAGATTCTTTAAAAGAACTATGATTGTTTTGAGAATACATGATTTAAGTATATGACTTTTTTAGCATGACATAATTCAGCATGCATGTGATAAATACTTTATGCATAGACATGTTTTGTAAATAATTGCATATACATTATGCATAGATATGTTTTGCAAACAATTGCATACATTGCATGATTTAAGTTCTTGCAAAAATTGCATGTCCTTGAGGGTTACCAAAAGACGCTGGAATGCCGAGGGCCAGGCAGTTGTGAGGGACCCAAAGAGGACAGGTTTTGAAAAAAAGATTTTTCGCTTGTTTGATCTTATGTGATTTGGGCTAGTAAGCTCGTGGGTGCTATGCCGAGGGGTCTGAGTTGGCCACCCAGCCTCTACCACTATTATGTGGATGGGTACCACGCCCAAAAAGAGGCAACGTCCCTATGTCGACTGCATGTGGTACAAGGGGCTACCACTGGTGTCACGGCACTGGGTCAACGCGTCATAGGCCCCATGGAAGCTATGACCGAGTGTCCTCAGGTACTCAGGGACCACACGACGAGGAGGTCGTGGGCATAGTTGGACCCTATGGTTTATGGACTTATTTGCATTGCATATGGCATGATATGAGGTTGGTCGACCATACCATACTAGATATCCATGAGTTGGATTCAATAAAGCATCTTATGCATATCATAATGTTATGATATATATGTATATGATACTTTCGATTTGGATTAAGTGAACCTTTAAGTCGTTAGTATTTCAATTTGACAATGGTTTTTGATATATTGAACTTGAGTGTTCAGACATGCACATGTTTTGAAAGAGCACATAATTTTAAACATCGCATGCATTATAAAACTAGTAGTGATAGACTCCTACTGAGTATAGTATATACTCACCCTATCCTTAACATTTTTCAGGATAATTCTATCCACGAGTAGAGGACATCTATGTTAGTGCTACGAGCAAGTGAATCAAAAAGGAAACAATTATACATGTAAGTAAATTCTCAACCCTTTGGACATGTATTTGTATTTAATTACAGTTGGGCTATGTGCTGTGACTGGATAGATCTAGGGAAAAACACTTATGATTTCTGAAGCTTTTCAAAAACTACTTTGGTTATTGTGAAGGAAAATGACACTCGGGGTTTTCAAAAATGGGTTTAAAACTAAGGATTTTCCGCTGCATTGCATGGTTTTTATAAAATGGTTTTCAAATAAGGATGCATCCTGCCTTAGGAATTAGATATTGCATTTAAAAATGCATGGGAAAACCCGGGTTGTCACAATAGGAGTAATAACTTTAATTTTAGAAATTTATTGACTCTAATAGGCTTTAGGAAACCTAGGAAATGATATAAGCCATCCTTGCTCAGCCCAGAGACATAAAGCCTACCTAATATAATATACCACTAGTTAGTTTTTTGAGCTTGTTGTTAAGCCTTTTCTTTCTTAACCCCATTCACCTTAACCCAGAATAACCTAGTAAAATATATAACCATTACTCATCTTCAAAATGAGTAGAGTAGAAAAAAGTTCAAAAATAGGACAAAAAGTCAAAGAAGTGAGAAAAAAATTAGCTGTCTTTCTTCCAAAGATGAAAAAGGGAGAAAAAAAAAAGAAGAAGAAGAAGAAAAGAAAAAGAAAGACCAAAATTTGAAAGAGAAATTCACATGAAGAACAAACCAAAAAGAAAAGTGTCCTAGCAGATATTCATTGAAGTCATCTACTCAATTTTGAACCTTTGAAATTATGATACCTTTCTTTTCTAAACCTGTCCTAAGCCTTCATTTTGTCCTAGTTAAAGACCTATTGATCTTAGGTGGACATAGCCTTAAAGAAGAGATAAAAAGAAAGAATTAAAGTAAAAGGCCCCTAATATTCTTGGTGTTAATATCCACTCTTAGAGATCACTTTCCTTTGTCTCATGAGCATTGAAAATAATTATGTGAACCATCAACTTGTTCGATTCAGTCACATAATGAGAGAAATATGTTTAACCCCCTATCTGAGAGTTTTATTTCTGAGCATATACCTGTGAGGATTTGAGGTCAAAGCATATTTCCAATGGAATGTAAGCATATAAAATTAGAAGTCAAGATTTATGTAGCTGTACACACACATATGCACTTTGGGGAATAGCTCAAATAAAATGTCTTTACTATGTGTATGGTGTGTAAAATTGCCAAATCTTCTTCATTAAGTTGTGAAAAATTAATCAATTTTCTCATGAATGAGGATTTTCTGAGATTTTAGAACTCGACTTTATTGCATTTTGTGGGTATATTCACTACAAACCCTCACGAGGCCTAACTCGTCCACTATGGGTAACCTAGGGGTTCAAGGGATTGTTGTATGTGCTAAATGCAATCGTCAGTATCTAAGAAAGTCGCACTTGGTACAGTTTTGTGTAAAATAATTGTTCGAATGTTTTGCTCGGGACTAGCAAAATGCTAGTTGGGGGGTGTGTTAAGTGTCCATTTTTGGCTAAAAGACCCCTAGTTTAGCATTCACTTAGATCATCTAACTGTTCAAAATTGCAAATATTTAGCTTGATTTTTAATTTGGCTCAAATTAACCATCAAAATTTTAAATGTTCAAAATCACTAGTCAGATGATCATTAGAGCTTATTAGATGATTAATGTATGGTTTTGATGATTCTAATTTAGTCTTTTATTTCGCAGATCAACTAAAGGAGGGTTCGATGGAGCAGATCTAATTTCAATGGTGTAGATCAAGTAGAGTTCAGGAGGAAGAGTCCTAAATGAAATAGAAAAGGAAGAAGAGTTTTAGATGGGGATAAGAAGAGTTTTAAATGGGGATAAGAAGAGTTGTTGGAGGAAAACAAGGGAGTGAAAAGGCTTTAAAGAGGAGAGTCGTATGAGTGGGGAGGGGAGTCTTTTTGGGTGTTTGGAGTTTCTGAGTTTTATCTTTGCTTTCCTTATTCATCATTTTGTGTTCATGCTTCCTTACTCCTTTGTTCATCTTCTATTTATTTTGTCTCCTATTTCCATCATCTTGCCCAAACCTTCCTTCTCTCCATTACCCATTCATTACTCAACGTGCATCATTACTACCCATCTACCTTCTTTATTCCTTGTCTATACCTAGCATCCACGCACAATCCAATCATACCACTACCGCATCACCCTTTTCTTCTTTTCCTCTTTACCCTCTACAGTCCACATTCACACCCTAGAACCCACCTTCCATTCCTCCACTTACATCCCACGCACCAAACCCTTCTAGTCTTTCCTTCAATCCTCAGTTCCTTCACATTTCCACTGCTCCATTTTCTTAGTTTTCTTTTTCGAGCTCAGCTTCTCTTCTCATGTATCGCACTGCCCAACCCTCCAGAACCAGATCACCCATCATTTTTTTTCCTGCTCGACCACCCCAATCAACCAGGCTCCTCTGCTCCATACGAACCAGACGACGCCTGGGAAAAGGTGTTGTTTTTCCATTCACTTTGGCTCATCTCCACCACTAATCTTGTCAGATGCATCTCCTCCAGGCAACGCCCAGATCATCACCTGCCAGCCTTGACCCCAACTCGGCTGCCAGCTTTCCACCGAACCAGCATAGGCGCGAACCCAGAAAGTGAACTACGCCCAAAGACATAGATCACCTGCTAGGAGCAAGACTAGGCTATTCCAGCCTAACCGCGCAACTCCATCTTCAAGTTATTCATCTCCTCTGGCATCACATAACTTATTCTCCGGCAGCCCCAATCCGGTCGGCTTTCTAATCTTCTACGGCGTCTCTGTGTCATCCGGCGGGTTTCTCGCTTCCGGACGTCCCGAAGAAGGAAACCCGAACTGGGTTTTCCTCCCACGTCATCCCTTTCCCCCTTCCTCCATTCTCCCATCTTCTTCTTCATGGGGTATAGTCTGGTTTTTGTTATAAACCATATTTTTAATCAAATCTAATTTTTTCCCTTCATCTTTAAATGCAATTACATTTCTGGACTTTTTAGTTAATTACATCCGCATCCTCTATTTATTTACATCTGTACCCTCACTTTATTTACATCTGTGTACCTGTTCCATTTAAGCTTTATTTTATCCATCTTTTGACAGTGTTATCCAAGGACAATGATATTCATGGACAATGTAATTCAGGGATGTTTAATTAGTTTTGTTTTATATTTTTTGGACTTGAAAGTTATGTAAAGTACATCATTTGAATAAATCTGAATAGTTAGGTTAGTTTTGTTATTTTCTTTTGGTTTTAAATAACTAAAATTTATTAAAAACTCCAATTAAAGCAAGTCTCTATGGGTTTCACCCGTATTTGCATAGCTATACTATAATAGCCCATGCACTTATGGAAAACATCAACAATAATCTTAATATAATTAGTTTCATTGTCTTTTATTTGATAATAACATTTTTAATGTAAATTATGTTATAAAGCATGATAGTGTAATTCTTAGATTTTAGCATGCTATGTTCTATATGTTATTAGATTGTTATATTAGGTTGATAGATTTAATTATCTCAGGGTCATGTTAGTTTACATTTGAAGTTTACGCATGATTCCATTAGATTAGTAGTAAAATTTTATGTATTTTATAACTTTGGAGCATGCTAGTTTAAGTATACTTTCATTTCATTAAGTTAAGTTACATAGGAAACATGTTAGTGTAAAATGTTATTAAAATTATATTAGATTTTTGTTTAAAAGTTTTTATTTAAATTTTATTAGTAGATATAATTGTTTAATTAGTGGTTATGTCTTAATATTCATAAATCACCAAAAATTAAATCTAATGAGAGAGTAGAGTTTCATGACACAAATAAGAGTGAATTATTTGACTTGGACTTAATTAGTAAGGGCTATAATTAGTAGGACAATATAAGGATTATCAAATCCTTGGCCCAAACTAGGAGAATAATAAACCCCATGAATGACATTCTAAATGTTCATGGACTTAATTAAAATCAATTAGAAAGAGTACTTATGATTAACATGCTCATAGGAACCTTATGAAAGGTTGAGCTAAGGTCACTCTAGTGAATGTTGAACATGGTGGTTAAGGGGGTTTTCTAATAGAGTCTGTTGACATGTGTGAGGTCTAAACGCCTCCTAACATGAGGATTGAAGTAACCACTTTGTGTTTACCCATTCAGCTAATAAGCCTTAGCCAATTGCAAATAAGAGGAGCAGTCTAGACTTAGGCTAAAATAAGTTATCTTCAACCAGTAAAACATTAACTAGTTGAATAATAATAATAATAAGAGCATAAAAGGTTAGTAAATTATCTAACCTTAATAAAAATTGTAAGTAAGATAAGGATGATCAAACAAGATCCATTGAATCTTGAATGATCTAGAATAATAAGAATAATAACATTGTATTGTACTTAGTATGCATGTTTATTAGTATGTATGCTATAGATCAAATCTAGATCGTTAGATTAGATAATCCAAACCCTTGATCAAATATGATTCAAGGAAAAGAACTAGGATCGTCATCCTTAAGGATGATCAAATAATTGAACTTAGATCAAAGAAGAACTAGATGATAGAAGATCTAAGGCCTTAATCTTTATTAACAAGAAAAGATTGCTGATCAAAGGATTTATGAAAGATCAAGATCAAAGAGATAACTACACAAAAACTTAGAATAGAAAATACTTAGATCTAAAAGATTAGAAGATCATTCTAACCATTAGATCTATTGATCAATAGGATTACTCAAATTGTGTATATATTGACAATATGTGTGGATGTACAGATTTCATACATCAGTTAGGATCATGGAAGATCTAGAGAGATGGATCACTACTTGAAGGTAGGAGGATTTGATGAATACATCTACATGGAATGTACATGTTGAACCCATGACCTTATGTTGACAAGTGTAGTATTAATACTTGTATTAAATCCCCTGAAACCCTTATGATCTAACCAAACACATATGAAATGGTTAAGTTAAAATTGAGGACTAGACTCATAAGTGAATATGGAACTAGAAGGTATTCCAGCCCTAGGTAAACAGACAAATTGTCTGAAACGCATGAAACCTATTTTACATACAAGCATGAAGGCTTGTGGTTATGTTTTAGAAAGGCGTAAGCCTGAGGGATGCTATGCTATGGGAGTTATGAGGATTTGGCCGCCCACTTCCCGAAATTTGATGATTTGATGATACCTTGCCCTATGAGAGGCTAAAAGTTGGGTGGGGAAATTGTGGGAAGGCCACGACTATGAAAGCCCTATCTCCCCATATGGGTAGTTATTCGAGCATGCCAGTACGGATCAAACTGCAGTAGGCATAGTGAAATGCCTTATGTTTTGTCATGATAAAATGCAAGGTAATTGTATATTACCAGTACTTACCGAGAAGGGAAATTCCTAGTATAGGATTAGTTGAAATACTAATTTTTCATGGTGGAAAGAACTAATCAGCTTAGTTGGGAATGATATTTGACTACTTTCATAAATTTGATGGATTTATCCATGTATAATATGTATGTATAAGGATGTACATATATTACAAAGTAAGGAGTTAGATACATGAGTATGTTTATGGATAATGGGATTATGAAGTATTAGAATTATATTGTCAATTATTATGCTTCTTGAATCCCCTACCAATCATAGCTTGCTAAGATATTGTAAATACAGAGAAAGAGAGTTAGGAGCTCAAGACTGTAGAAGACTTGAAGAGAATAATCATCAGGGTATACCCCTTGACAACATGTATTTTGTTTTGTTTGAGAGTATTGTATTGTAATGAGAGTTTCATTGTATGGTGAGCTTGAGTTTTGGATTATGTAATTTGGACAAGTATTGTAATGGATTTGGACTATACAGTGAACCACTAGATAGATTTTGGAATTTAATAAAAGTATATTCCTTCAATGGAATTTTATCTTGTACAAAAAGACTACTTATGTTATGTATGAAGTGATGACTTGGGTTTTTCAAAACAAGTTTTGAATAAAAGAATTTCCACTGCTTTGTTTTGCTAAATTTTTTTACTACTAAGGGCCCTGCCTTTGAAAATTGTATTACAAAATGTGTTACAAAAACTCGCGTCGTCACAGTTGGTATCAGAGCCATTCATTTGGTCATAGTACAATACAAATATGTCCAAAGGAGAGATGATAATCCAATTTTAGATTAAGATAGAAATAGTTTTATAGAATACTGATAGAAATTTTGGTTTATGAGCAGATGCCACCAAAGAGAGTCACATGGCAAACAGCTCAAAATATTCAAGAAGACAATATGGAGAGATTAACCATGAATAATGTGGAAGAGATGGTAACATGGGTATTGAGGAACCTTCTTTCTCACATTCAACAAAACCAACGTTCATCACCTCCCATAGAGATACCAAGTATGTTAGCTCAGTCTCAGCCTGAAGTGAGACACAATACACCAATACCAACACCAACTACTCCCACACTAGTACAGGGGCAATCTTCCCTTGTACTAAGTGAAGAAGTTAGAAAGTCTCCATTACCACCAAAAAAAGTTGGCATAATGACGGAGAGATTTCAAAAGATGGCTACGGTGTATAATGGCAAGGGTGAAGCTGAGAAGGCTAAGGAATGGATGTATGAAGTAGAAAGGACTTTCAGTGCACTACATACACCTCTAGAGTTGAAGGTGAAATTTGCCACCTATTTATTAAAACAAGAAGCTGCATTGTTGTGGAGATCAGTTAACAACACCTTCTTGTCAAATTCAGAAGATACTACATGGGAGGAATTTAAGGAAGTCTTTAACCACAAATATTTCCCTTCTCATGTACAAGAAAGAAATTTGAAAGAATTTATGGAACTAAGACAAGGGAACATGTTAGTGGTAGAGTACGATAACAAGTTCACTTAGTTAAGAAAATTTGCAACTCATGTGTGTAACACTGAAACACACATAGTGAATCGATTCATTGAAGAGCTGCACCCAGGGCTAAAAATCAAGGTACTTGGTACTAAACCCACGACCTTATCGGAATGTGTGGAAATGGCTTCCAAGTTTGAAGAAGAATACAATAAGAGTCAAACCACAAAGTTTAGTGGAGGAGGAAACAATAACCCAAAGCCCTTCCAGAAGAATAAAAGACCTTGGAACAATTTTAAGCCCTAAAGAAATCAGAGGAACAATGCACCAAGGCAAAATAGACAACCATGTACAAGATGCAGAAAATTTCACCAAGGCAATATCTGCCCTACACCTGGACAACAGCAATCACCACAGTTTCCAATCAAGTGCCATAATTGTGGGGAGTATGGAGACATTGCCACCTATTGTACCAAACCACTAGTAGTCAAGGAGGAAAAACTAGAAATTGCCCCTCAACACCAAGGAAGATTCTTTGCCATCACTAACAGCGAGGCTAGACCATCTAATGTGGTGACTGAAGATACAATACTTGTAGCTGACAACTATGCCAAAGTACTGTTTGATTCTGGATCTATGCATTCCTTTATATCTTGTGTATTTGCATCTAGTATAGAACTATCAGTGAAAAACTTGGGATTTAATCTAGATGTAACAACTCCAATTGGAAAAATAGTTAAATTACAAGAATACTTGCATAATGTACCTATAGAAGTATTGGGCAAAAGATGGACATAGACCTCATTTTATTTAACATGGTGGACTTTGACATCATACTGAGTATGGATTCGTTAGCAAAATAGTGGGTAGTTATGGACTGTCACAAGAAGAAAATCTCATTTAACATACCGGGTGAGGAAGTATTAGTGCTGTACGGGAAACACAATGACATAGACAAATCCATTATCTCGGCTATGAAGGCAATCAAACATATGTCCAAGGGGTGTTAGGCATTTCTAGCAACAGTAATTTCTTTAAATGTTGAACAGCCCAGGATAATAGAAATTGAAGTAGTCAGAGAATTCCAAGATGTTTTTCCAGAAGAACTACCAGGATTACCCCCACATAGAGAAATTGAGTTTACCATTGAAGTAATTCCTGGTACATGAATTGTTAGACAAAGGGTTTGTTAGACCATATAGTTCACCATGGGGAGCACCTGTAATATTTGTGAAGAAGAAGGATGGGTCTATGAGATTGTGCATTGATTATATCTAAGTTAAGTTACATAGGAAGCATGTTAGTGTAAAATGTTGTTAAAATTATATTAGATTTCTACTTTAAAGTTTACGATTTAATTTTTATTAGTAGATATAATTGTTTAATTAGTGGTTGTCTTAATATTCATAAATCACCAAAAATTAAATCTAATGAGAGAGTAGAGTTTCATGACACATATAAGAGTGAATTATTTGACTTGGACCTAATTAGTAAGGGCTATAGTTAGTAGGAAAATATAAGGACTATCAAATCCTTGGCCCAAACTAGGAGAATAATAAACATTATGAATGATATTCTAAATGTTCATGGACTTAATTAAAATTAATTACAAAGAGTACTTAGGGTTAACATGCTCACAGGAACCTTATGAATGGTTGGAACATGGTTGTTAAGGGCATTTTCTAATAGAGCATCGCTCTTCCCCTACCTTCCATTGACGTTTGTTAAGTCTAAATGCCTCCTTACATGAGGATTGAAAGTAACCACTTTGTGTTCACCCATTCAGCTAGTAACCCTTAACCAATTCAAAATAAGAGGAGTAGTCTAGACTTAGGCTGAAATAAGTTATTTTCAACAAGTAAAACATTAACTGGTTGAATAATAATAATAATAAGAGTATAAAAGGTTAGTAATTATCTAACCCTAATAAAAATTGTAAATAAGATAAGGATGATCAAACAAGATCCTTTGGATCTTGAATGAGCATGAACAATAAGAATAATAACATTGTATTGTACTTAGAATGCATGTTTATTAGTATGTATGCTATAGATCAAATCTAGATCATTAGATTAGATAATCCAAACCCTTAATCAAATATGATTCAAGGAAAAGAACCTGGATCATCCTCCTTAGGGATGATCAAATAACTGAACTTAGATCAAAGAAGAACTAGATGATAGAAGATCTAGGCCCTTGATCTTTATCAACAAGAAAAGATTGTTGATCAAAGGATCTATAAAAGATCAAGATCAAAGAGATGGATATACAAAGACTTAGAATAGAAAATACTTAGATCTAAAAGATTAGAAGATCATTCTAACCATTACATTTATTGATCAATAGAATTATTTAGATTGTATATATATTGACAGTATGTATGGATATACAGATTTCATACATCAGTCAGGATCATGGATGATCTAGAGAGATGGATTACTACTTGAAGGTAGGACGATTTGATGAATGCATCTACATGGGATGTACATGTTGAACCCATGACCTTATGTTGACAAGTGTAATGTTAATACTTGCATTAAATCCCCTGAAACCCTTATGATCCAACCAAACACATATAAAATGATTAAGTTAGAATTGAGGACTAGACTCTAAGTGAATATGGAACTAGACGATATTCCAACCTTAAGTAAATAGACAAATTGTCCGATACGTATGAAACCTATTTTACATACAAGCATGGAGCTTGTGGTTTTGTTTTAAACAAGCATAAGCTATGTTAGGGGAGTTATGAGGGTTTAGCCACCCACTTCCCAAAATTTGATAATACCTTGCCCTATGAGTGGTTAAAAGTCGAGTGGGGCAATTATGGGAAGGCAAACACTGTGAAAGTCCTATCTCCGTATCAGTGGTGAACAGGGCAGTTATTTGAGTGCGATAGTGAAATGCCTTATGTTTTAGCACGATGAAATGCCAGGTAATTGTATATTACTAGTATTTCCTTAGAAGAAAAATTCCCAGTATAGGACTAGTTGAAATGCTGATTTCTCATAGTGAAAAGAACTGATCAGCTTAGTTGGCAATGTTATTTGACTACTTTAATAAATTTCATAGATTTATCCATGTATAGAATGTATGCATAAGGATGTACATATATTACAAAGTAAAGAGTTTGATACATGAGTATGTTTATGGATAATGGGATTATGAAGTATTAGAATTATACTGTCAATTATTATGCTTCTTAAATCCCCTACCAAGCATAGCTTGCTGAGATATTGTAAATGTTTCAATGTTTGTAATATATCAGATACAGAGAAGGAGAGTTAAGAGCTCAAGACTGTAGAAGACTTGAAGAGAATAATCATCAGGGTATACCCCTTGAAGACATGTATTTTGTTTTGTTTGAAAGTATTGTATTGTAATGAGAGTTTCATTGTATGGTGAGGTTGAGTTTGGGATTATGTAATTTTATCAAGTATTGTAATGGATTTGGATTGTACTGTGAACCATTGGATGGATTCTAAAATTTAATAAAAGTACATTCCTTCAATGGAATTTTATCTTGTACAAAAAATTTACTTATGTTATATATGAAGTGATGACTTGGGGTTTTAAAACAAGTTTTGAATAAACAAATTTTCGTTGCTTTGTTTTGCGAAATTTTTTTACTACTAAGGGCCCTACCTTTGAAAAATGTATTACAAAATGTGTTACAAAAACCTGGGTCGTCACAATTTCAAACATGCACTTTTGCCTAATGGACACTATCATACGAGGGTTATAAGGATGGCCACCCATCTTCTAAAAGTTGGTATTTTGACATAAGGCCCAAGTGGCTAGATTTTGAGTGTGGCATCATGGGAAGGCTACACTACGAAATCCGTTCCCCTCCCATGCAAGACAGTGATAAGTTTCACGTAGTTGGTCTCATTGTTTGAGCATGCAGTCTCCCACTATTGGGGATTTGCCACAACATTGTGATCCATGTATTCTTTTTGCTACAGTGTCCCATGAGTGGCAATTGCTATAGTGTTGTAGTGTCCCATGATAAGGCAGTTGCCGTAGGTTGATTTTAGGCAACGCAGCTATGATAGGGTCATAGATACCTTAGCCATTGGCATGATGATAGCTTAGATGAATTGAATTTGATATATGTATATTTGCGTGTTGAGAATTGATATAATTGACATAAATTGACAAGGATTTTCATATATGTGGTTTAGATTGAGATTTTAATGCTTAACTAATTTATTGTTGATTTTGTGCACTTATTTAATGATAACTCTATTTGATGTTGAGATATCACATTATTCTTACACTTATATTATTGTAATAACCCCAATTTTTGTAAATTGATTAAGAAAATCAATTTAGTTTGAATTTTTAGAAATTTTGGGCTGGAATATTAGGTTATTGGAAATTCTCTTTCCATAGACATTAAAATTTGATTTAAAAAATTATAAATTATGAAGGAACTCAAAAAATTGATCAAAATGACACTAAGTATGTTCAATTCCAAGTTAAAATGAAAAATCCCTAATTTTCTCTATCTTTATAAATAAAAGGGTAAAATAGTAATTTTACCCATAACCAAGACCTAAGATTTCAATATTTAGAATGTACTTAGAAATATGATTCTAATGCCACTAAGTACGCTCAATTCTGAGTTCAGGGGAATAAAATGAATTTTTCTCCATAAAAGGGCAAAATGGTCCTTTCACATGTAATGAATCCAATGACCAAAAAACATGTAATAAGTGGTCCAACCACTACTAGCTAATAGTGGAGAAGGAGGTGGTAGTGGAGGATCCAATGTTAATTTAATATTCAAAAGAATTGAAACATAATTATTACAAGTAATGATGAAATATTCAAAAACATCTATAAATGCACCCCCAAAAATCTTCCAAAAATGTTCATTAAAATCTTCATAAAATTATCTTGATTTTTCTAAAAAGCCAAATCTAGATTCATTCCAAATTTCTAAAATTCCCAAAAATCTCTCTTCTTTCACTTTCTCTCTCCTTTCTCTAGATTGGAATAAGAGACCTAAATTCAATTAAGCATTCTTTTTTAAATCAAATCTCACCAATCCCACGATCCATATGGTCCTAGACTATCTTATCTACAAAAACCCAACGATGCAATCAACAACAAATCACAAAACAAGCAATTATCGGGCAAACTTATCATCAACGGGATATTTCTTTAGAATGGGAAACTTTTCCCATACTTATTTCATGTTATTTTATATATATTTTTTATTTTTCTGACATTAGTTTTAGGTTAAAAATTATAAAAATCAAGTAAGGATAAGAACCCTTCATTTATGTATTATGGAGGGCTCAAATGAAAATTTTGATCTATTCAATAGATCCAGAAGGGTCCAAAACACCTAGGGTAGAATATTCAGGAAATTTCATCAAGTTTTGAGCCTTGGATTGAAGAGGATTTGATTGGACGGTCCAAAATGGATTGTCCGATCTTCCTAATAAGATCAATCTCCCAAGATGCCACATGGAGACATGCCCTGTGGGAGTGTCTCCGTGCACGCTCTCCGAGTGTGAGGTCATCTCGATCAAATGCCTGTGCAAAACTGCAAGTTACAAGCAGAGCGTTACAACGCACATCTTAGAGACAGAAGCACGATGACTGCTCTGCCCGACTGATCCAAGCTATTCGTTCCGCTAGCCTAGATCAAATCTAGACCCTCAGAACAACTATGATCTTCTTTTCTTAATTTTGGAGTCATCTAAATTCCAAATCAATATTAGAAAGAAGCTATGCAAAGCTTGTAATGTATATTTTCTTCTAAAATCATAAAATTGATAAAAAAATCTTCAAGAAACTTTCTGTTTTGAAGAAATAAGCTTCCAATTTTCATGACCTTCAAGATCTGATGTTGATGTTTTCCGCAAGTGCACGGGCTATTGTAGTATAGCTATGCAAATACGGGTCGAACCCACAGGGACTCGCTTTAATTGGAGTTTTTTAATAAAATTTAATTATTGGAAACTTGAAGAGAATAACAAAACTAGCCTAACCATTCACATTTATTCAATTGATGTACTTTAAATAACTTTCAATTCCAGAAAACCACATAAAACTAATCAAAACATCTTTGAATCACACTGTCCGTGGATGGCATTGTCCTTGGATAACACTGTCAAAAGATGGATAAAATAAAGCTTAATTGGAACAGGGACACAGATGTAAATAAAATGGGGATACAGATGTCATTAAATAGGGGACGCAGATGTAATTAATGAAATTGAACAGAATTGTCATTTCATTTAAAGATGAAGGGCAAAACCAGAATTTCTGTTCAAACTCTGATTTTTAATAAAAACCAAGAAAAACCAAAGGAGGAGAAGGAGATGAGGCCAAAGGAAGTTGCCAGAATTGAAGGGATGGCTGGCCGGAGTAGATGTCTGACTCGTCAGGAGCAGAGCCGGACTTGATCTGGACTGGGGCTTGTTCCTGGCCGGTGAAGATGGACGAACTCCTTGCCTTTGCTATGCTCTTCTGCTGAAAAAAACAATGATTCCTGGGTGTCGTCTTATTTGTATGGCACAGAGGAGCTTGGACAACTGGGGTGGTTGAGCAGAGGAGGAAGGAAAGAAAACAACGCCTGGGGCGTCGACTAGTTCTCTGGGGCGGTAATCTACGTCTTTGGCCTTGGCGCGTGGAGTGATGGCTGGGTTGTTGAAAGCTGGGATTTGATGGGAGTCGTCTTGTTTGTTTGGAGCAAAGAGGAAATTGGGCGGTCTAGGTAGAAGAAAACAACGCCTGTTGAGCAGGCCGTCTTGGGAATTGGGTGTTGGGTGCGAGCTTGGAGCAGTGAAGATAACTGGGCACAAAGGAATGGAGAATAGGGGCAGATGAGCCTGGGCAGTGGAAAACATAGATGGGTGCGTGAGATGGGATGAGCGGTGAATTAGATGGAAACTGGTGCTGTGGATGATGCGGTGAAGAACAAATGATGAAGGAGAAGGGTGACTAGTGAAAAGGGAAGATGGGGCTTGTGTGATGAATGGAGATGACGGTTGGGCTAGTGCTGATGAAGAGGAGCAAGGATCAAAGAGATAAGAGAAGGAGATCATGGCTGTGAACAGAAACAAAAGTGGAAAAGGTAAAAGATGGGAAACAAGGCAAACAACAAATGGGAAAGACAGCAAACTAACAAGAGAAATAAGCACGCAAAGGACAAACAAATGAAAAACAAAAAGCCCCAAAAACTCCAAGCACCCAAAAAGACTCCTCCCCCTCTCCCTCATACGGCTCCCTCTTTATAGACTTTGCCCTTCCTTCTTTTTCTCAACTCTTTACTTATCTTCTAAGAATTAGTTTCCTACTAGGAAACTTCATCTTCTTCCAAGAGTTATCCCTTCTCTCCTCTCCTTATTAGAATTCTTCTTGTTTTAGGAAACCATCCTCTCTTGCCTTATTGATCTGCATTGTTAATCATAGATCTGAGCCATCCGACCCTCCTTTTATTGATTTGCAAAAATAAAGACTAAATTAAAATAATCAAACCATACATTAATCCTTTAATAAGCTTGAATGATTATCTAACTGTTGATTAAGGTTTAGATGGTTAATCAAGCTAAAATTTGAAATTTGGACGATTAGATAATCTAATTGAATGCTAAACTAGGGGTCTTTTTGCCAAAATTAAGCAATTAACATACCCCCCCAATCGGCATTTTGCTAGTCCCAAGCAAAACATGCAGACAACTATTTTACAAAACTGGTACAAGATGCCACTTTCATAGATACTCACGATTGCATTTAGCACATGCAACAAGCCCTTGAACCCCTAGGTTACCCCTGTGGACGAGTTATGCCTCGTGAGGGTTTGCAGTAAATATACCCACAAAATTTAGTAAAGTCGGGTTCCCCATTTTATCTCAGAGAATCCTCATTCATTAGCAAATTGACTAGTTTTTCACAACTTAATGAAGAGGATTTGACAATTTTACACATCATACACATATTAAAGATATTTTATTTGAGCTATTTCTCAAAGTGCATATGTGTGTGTATAATCACATAAGTCTTGACTTCTAATTGGATATGCTTATATTCCATTGGAAATATGCCTTGACCTCAAATCCTCACTGGTATACGCTCAGAAATAAACTCTCAGATAAGGGGTTTAACATATTCCTCTCATTATGTGACCGAATCCAACAAACTAATGGTTCACATAATTCTTTTTAATGCTCATGAGACAAAGGAAAGTGATCCCTAAGAGTGGATGTTAACATCAAGAATATGAGGGGTCTTTCACCTTAATTCTTTCTTTTTATCTCTTCTTTAAGGCTATGTCCACCTACGATCAATAGGTCTTTAACTAGGACGAAATGTAGGCTTAGGACAAGTTTAGAAAAGAGAGGTATAAAGATTTCAAAGGTTCAAAATTGAGTAGATGTCTTCAATGAATATCTGATAGGACAACTTTTCTTTTGGGTTTGTTCTTGAAGTGAATTTCTCCTTCAGACTTTGGTCTTTCTTTTCTTTTCTTTTTTATCTTTCTTTTTTTGTTTTCTTTGGAAGAAAGACATTTAATTCTTTTTCTCACTTCTTTGACTTTTTGTCCTATTTTTTAATTTTTTTCTACTCTACTCATTTTGAAGATGGGTAATGGTTATTTATTTTAATGGGTTATTCTGGGTTAAGGTGAATGGGTTTAAGAAAGAAAATGCTTAATAACAGGCTCAAAAGGCTAACTAGTGGTATATTATATTAGGTAGGCTTTATGTCTCTAGGCTGAGCAATGATGGCCTATATCATTTCCTAGGTTTCTTAAAGCCTATCAGATTCAATAAATTTCTGGAATTAAATCTATTACTCCTCTTTATTCTTGACGGTTAACCAAAACAAGGATAACAGGATCACACTAATGTATGTACGCTGAAGAAATCAAGGAATTATTTACAACTCTCTAAAAGAAGATAGTCTCAAGTCTCACTAGGTTATAGGTCTCCACTGATTTTCCACAGGGTCTCTATGTCATACCTCTATATTAGTCTTGATTATGTGCTGTGTGTAAATGGTTTCCGAGAAGTAGCTTTCATAAAATACTTCAACTCATGAATGACATGCAAAACTAATCATATGCATTCCCATTAAGAGGTGAAAATAGTATATTTACTAAATTCTGACATTTAGTTCTCATCACAGTAAGGGAACTCTACTTTAAAAACTTTTTGTTTTTTTCAAAAATTTATTTTTTTTCAAGAAAACTCAAAATCTCTAGTGCATCTACACCCGCCAACTTGAATGAAACATTGTCCCTAATGTTTGAAAACATAGGATTCTATATGAAAGTTGAGAGATGTAAACTCTAAACCCTTGGATTGCCTCCCAAAAAGCGCTAAGTTTAATGTCTTCAGCCAGACATTACCTAACCTATCTTCCTAACCCTAGAGCTAACTAGGTTAGCTTTATCTCACGCCACTTCAGAATTTCACGGTAATCTATATATGGCCTCCACCTTGAAATCTTAGGTGGTGATATGAATATAATACAGTAGATCACCGCAATTGTGAAGGTAGTGGGACCATATTGATGATCCCCCATCTTTAATATTTCACGATAGTCAATATAATTGCTCCACCTCCAAAAATGAGGTGAGGGTAACACAATAACTGCATGAACTACTGTGTAATTCCGTGGACCATATGGTGACAACCAGTCCTTGTCTTGACCAAATTTAGGGATAATAATGACCATTCTATTCAGTTTATCATTTTCCTTCATGTCCTTATCATTGTCCTGAACTAGGGTAATAACTTGACTCTGCCCTTCTCTAATAGATTATTCTTGTATTACTAGAGGTAGGGACAAGGTTTGGCTTAAACCCTGGTTATCTTCTAATGTGTACCCTACAGTAGGTTGATGCATATCAATTGACTCTGCTTTAAGCACAGGTACGGTAGCAACTGGGCCTATATTATCATATGATGTTTGTTTAATTAAGGCTGCTAGGTCCCAATCAGGTACATCTTCTACATTGAAAGGCTCAATTTGAATTTCATGCTTAGGATGATCTACTTTAGCTTGCATTCTAGAAGTGTCCATTAGAGGCACAGTATCCAACAACTCAGGCATCTCCTCAATAGATGTGTCTTCATCAGAGTCATACAAATAGGTGGGACACACATCTAGAGGATTAGGGTTGGATTTTTTGAAAGTGTTATGCTCTTCATCAATGGAAGTCTCTTCATAATCAGAATCAGGACATGACTCGCGTATATCGAAGTTGGAGATTTCTAAGGATGGTTGTAGACTTTGTGACTCATAAGCATCATAAGAAATTTCCATCCTAGTATCAAGAATAAGTGACTCTATATTCCCCCTAATTTGTTTCAGTTTTGCTTCAAATTCCTCCATCCCTCATTTTATTTCCTCAATATAATCCTCCGTCATTTGTCTTATTTCCTAATTCCCTTGTGCTATATGTTGTAGTTTTTCATCTAGTAGTGGTTCTTCTTGTAGAGGAAATGAGTCATAGGGTTGGTATTATTGTGGCATTGAGGTACTAAAAAAGGATTGAGCAGGCTGAACACATGATGGTTGACCCTGATATTCTGAATAATCATGGTAGTACTGACCAGGGTGAGACCATTGTGGTTCTTCTTAATATTGGTAATCTTGAGACCATGGTTGTTCATGATACCTAGCACATCCATTAGAGTCTTGATAATTTGTCTCAGAATAAAAATTGATAGGGTATGTGAATGCATCAGGTGCATCCACTGGCTCCTGATAGTATTCATTGAATGTGGAGCTTGATGGGGGCCAGGAAGGGGTGGAATATGGATGCTCAGAATAGGTATAGTCATTATGGTATTGAGGTTGTGGCACAACTTGCCTAGAAGCTATTAGCCTACGCAATTGACTTTCCATAAGATCTAACCGATCCATCTATGCATCTAATCTATGAAATTTATCCCCTTCTTGATAGGCTCCTCTTTTTTTACTTTTTTTTTTCCTTTCTTTTTTAATGAGAACTAACCTACATGATGCAACCTATTTCCTAGAAAGATGAACAAACAAAGGACACAATATAATCCTTGAGGCTAATAAGCAGCATGTTGATTTTCTTGAAATTGTATGGGGACGATGCTTTTAATTAGCCTAATTTAGCGCTCCTACTCTCCTTCAGACTTGATTATTGCTGACCATTTAGGTTCTTCACAAGGTGGTTAATACAACCTTCATGTAAGGAGGCGTTTAGACCTCACAAACGTCAACAGGAGGTGAGGGAAGAGCGAGGCTCTATTAGACAACCCTCAATAACCACAGTGCTCCAAAGCCACTGGAGTGACAATAAATTGAGTCTTAGTAAGAGGGTCCTACGAGCATGTGATAGCCCTATAGGTCTCTTCTAATTGATTTTAATTTGATTTGAAGGCTAGGGTAGCGTACTTGAGGTGATTATCCTTGGTGGGCCAAGGAGTGGTGATGAATCCACCCTTGATTTTATGGGGGTAGGGTGCCCTTACTAATTAATTCCACACTCCATGGCAGTTCGATCAGCATGTATATCACCTTAAAGCAGTAACCGTGTCCTAAGATGCAAATAAAAGCGATAAACTAATGCAAAACCTAAAAATGCAACAATTATAAGAGAATGCTTTCTATATGATTTATCCTACCAAACAATGCAAATTTACTCTAAATGCAAACCCTAATCTAGGAATTTAAATGAGTGAGAAAACTTACAGTGGGGTTGCTGATGAAGATCAAGTGTGGGCCACCTTATCCCACACTTGCCCTGTATTATACAACCCTTTAAAATGAAAATAGAAAATGCAGTTTACAAGGGTCCTCACTACAAGCTTCACTCAAAAGAAAAAAAATCCTAATCTAGGAAAGCAGGGAAAATTTCATGTTGATAAAGATTTACTTGTCAATTTCCTCTCCTTTCCTGTTTTTTGGAAAAAGAAAAATAGAAATAAGTACCAGTTTCAGGAAATTAGGTGGTCATGCATTAAAAAAAATTAAATATGCACCTAAAAAATGCCTAAAATACAATTCCTAATATTTTTTAATTTTTTGGATTTTTTTAATTAAAAAAATTGGATTTTTTAATTAAATTTTATAAAAGCTCCATTGCAAGTCCCCAGCAATGGCGCCAAAAACTTGTTGATGTTTTTCGCAAGTGCACGGGCTATTGTAGTATAGCTATGCAAATATGGGTCGAACCCACAGGGACTCGCTTTAATTGGAGTTTTTTAATAAAATTTAATTATTGGAAACTTGAAGAGAATAACAAAACTAGCCTAACCAGTGCACATTTATTCAATTGATGTACTTTAAATAACTTTCAATTCCAGAAAACCACATAAAACTAATCAAAACATCTCTGAATCACACTGTCCGTGGATGGCATTGTCCTTGGATAACACTGTCAAAAGATGGATAAAATAAAGCTTAATTGGAACAGGGACACAGATGTCATTAAACAAGGGATGCAGATGTAATTAATGGAATTGAACAGAATTGTCATTTCATTTAAAGACGAAGGGCAAAACCAAAATTTCTGTTCTAACTCTGGTTTTAACAAAAACTAGGAAAAACCAACGAAGGAGGAGAAGGAGATGGAGCCAGAGGAAGTTGCCAGAATTGATGGGATGGCCGGCCGGAGTAGATGTCTAGCCCATCGGGACCAGAGCCGGACTTGATTTGGACTGGGCCTTGTTCCTAACTGGTGAAGATGGACGAACTCCTTGCCTTTGCTATGCTCTTCCGCTAAAAAAAATAATGATTCCTGGGTGTCGTCTTGTTTGTATGGCACAGAGGAGCCTGGACAACTGGGGTGGTTGAGCAGAGGAGGAAGGAAAGAAAACGATGCTTGGGGTGTTGACTAGTTCTCCGGGGCAGTGATCTGCATCTTTGGCCTTAGCGCGTGGAGTGATGGCTGGGTTGTTGAAAGCTGGGATCTGATGGGAGTCGTCTTGTTTGTTTGGAGCAAAGAGGAAACTTGGCGGTCTAGGTAGAAGAAAACAACGCTTATTGAGCAGGCCGTCCTAGGATTTGGGTGTTGGGTGCGAGCTTGGAGCAGTGAAGATAACTGGGCACAGAGGAATGGAGAATAGGGGCAGACGAGCCTGGGCAGTGAAAAACGTAGATGGGTGCGTGAGATGGGATGAGCGGTGAATTAGATGGAAACTGGTGCTGTTGATGATGTGGTGAAGAACAAACAATGAAGGAGAAGGGTGACTAGTGAAAAGGGAAGATGGGGCTTGTGTGATGAATGGAGATGACGGTTGAGCTAGTGCTGATGAAGAGGAGCAAGGATCAAAGAGATAAGAGAAGGAGATCGTGGTTGTGAACGGAAACAAAAGTGGAAAAGGTAAAAGATGGGAAACAAGGCAAACAACAAATGGGAAAGACAGCAAACTAAGAAGAGAAATAAGCACGCAAAGGACAAATAAATGAAAAAAAAAAAGCCCCAAAAACTCCACGCACCCAAAAAGACTCCTCCCCCTCTCCCTCATATGGCTCCCTCTTTATAGACTTTGCCCTTCCTTCTTTTTCTCAACTCTTTACTTATCTTCTAAGAATTAGTTTCCTACTAGGAAACTTCATCTTCTTCCAAGAGTTATCCCTTCTCTCCTTTCCTTATTAGAATTCTTCTTGTTTTAGGAAACCATCCTCTCTTGCCTTATTGATCTGCATTGTTAATCATAGATCTAAGCCATCTGACCCTCCTTTTGTTGATCTGCAAAAATAAAGACTAAATTAAAATAATCAAACCGTACATTAATCCTTTAATAAGCTTGAATGATTATCTAACGTTGATTAAGGTTTAGATGGTTAATCAAGCTAAATTTTGAAATTTGGACGATTAGATAATCTAATTGAATGCTAAGCTAGGGGTCTTTTAGCCAAAATTAAGCAATTAACATCTGAGATGATCAGATCTTGGGGAACTAATTTAATGAAGAAATGATATTGAAATAAAGTGAGATTTATAATTTATTATGATGGATTTATGATAAATTAAGGATTTTACCCTTTATGGTAGAAATACCTTAAAAATATAAAGGGACCCACTTGATCAATGATATCAAGCATGATCAGACCCTTTGGATGGGTTGTATGAATGGGATTATGATGAAATCTAGCGAGATCATGGATTAATTGTGACAAAAGTAAGTGGGTATGATCTTTGCACCTTAATGAAGTAAAAGCCCTAAATGTAATTAAAACCATTGATCTAAAGGAAAGATCTAAGATCTAATAGTTGGATCATAAGTAAAGTTTCTAATAATCTTAATTTAATTAGTTTACTTGTCTTTTATTTGAGATAGAATTGTAAATGTGATTTATATTATAAATTTGGAAGCATGGTAGTGTAATTCTTAAATTTTAGCATGTTATGCTCTAAATGTTATTAGATTCTTATAATAGGTTGGTAATTTAATTATCTTAGGGCCATGTTAGTTTGAATTTGAGATTTTAGCATGATTCCATTAGATTACTAGTAAAATTTCATGTATTTTATAACTTAGGATCATGCTAGTTTAAGCATAGTTTTAGTCCATTAGGTTAGTTACATTCATATGAAGCATGTTAGTATAAATGGTTATTAAATTTATATTGGATTTATGCTTTAAAGTTTATGATTTAATTGTTGTCAAATTTTATTAGTAGATTCAAATTTGAAGTAGTTTTTAAGATATAATGAGCATAAATCACCAAAAATGTAATCTAATTGGAAATTAGAGTTTCATGAACACATAAGAGGAAGGAATGACTTGACTTTGACTTAATATTAGTAAGGGCTATAGTTAGTAGGACAATATAAGGATTATCAAATTCTTAGCATAAACTAGGAGAATAATAAACCCCATGAATGACATTTTAAATGTTCATTAATTTGATTAAAATCAATTACAAAGAGTACTTAGGGTTAAAATGCTCATAGGAACTTTAAGAAAGGTTGAGCTAAGGTTACTCTAGTGAATGCTGAACATTGTGGTTAAGGGGGTTCTATAATATAGCCTCACTCTTCCCTTACCTTCTGTTGACATTTTTGAGGTCTAAAAGCCTCCTTACTTGAGGATTGAAGTAACCACTTTGTGTTTAGCCATTCAACTAGTAAGCCTTAGTAAATAAAAAATAAGAGGAGTTGTCTAGACTTAGGATGAAATAAGCCATCTCCAACCAGTAAAACATTAACTGGTTGAATAATAATAAGAGCATAAAAGGTTAGTAATTATCTAACCCTAATAAAAATTGTAAGTAAGATAAGCATGATCAAACAAGATCCATGGGATCTTAAATAATCAAGAACAATAAAAGAAATAAATATTTCTTGATGATGATATATATTGCTTGCAATTTAAATAAAATAGAATGGAAGATCTGAACCCTTGATCAAATATGATTCAAGGAAGAGAACCAAGATCATCCTCTTTATTGATGATCAAACAACTAAACTTAGATTAAAGAAGAACTAGATGATAGAAGATCTAAGCCCTTGATCTTTATCATCAAGTATAAATTGTTGATCAATGGATCTGTGAAAGATCGAGATCCACGAAAGGAATACACAAAGACTTAAAAATAGAAAAAACTTAGATATGAAAGATTAGAAGATCATTCTAACCATCAGATCTATTGATTAATAGGGTAAACACTATTTGAGGAAGATAGATTATGATAGGACACACGATTTATATCCTTTATATCAAAGGACTAGATTAGACAAAGAATATAGATAGAATAAAAAATATATGATTACTCATATTGTATAAATATTGATAGTATGTATGGATTTATAGATTTTATAGGACAGTCAGGATCATGGAAGATCTGAAGAGATGGATCACTACTTGAAGGTAGGAGGATTTTATGAATGCATCTACATGAGATATACATGTTGAATACATAATCTTATATCTAGAAATGTTAACAAGTGTAATGTAAATACTTGTATAAAAATCCTTGAAAACCCTTGTGATCCAACCAAAACAAATATGAAATAGTTAAGTTAGAATTGAGGAAAACCCTAAGTTAATAGGGAACTAGAAGGTTTTCCAGCCCTAAGTGAACGGACAAATTGTTTGGTATGTATGAGAATTACTTTACATACAAGCATAGAGGCTTGTGGTTTTGTTTTAAATAGGCATATGCCTGGGGATGCTATCGTAGGATAGTTAGTAGGGTTTGGCCACCCGCTCTCTAAAACTTATTATGTTATGGATACCAAGCCTAAGTGAGGCTAAAAGTTGGGTGGGGCAATTATGAGAAGGCCACCACTGTGACTGCCATGGTCCCCCCATATGAACATGGATATTGTGATTTCTACCAAGGATGGTATAAGTGGATTATTGGACAATTAGCTAGGTGTGCTAGTACAGATTCTGACTGCATGCCTAGTAGTCCTTTCAGTATTTTGCATTATGATGCATGGCATAGTGAGATTCCTTATGATATGGCATAATAAGATGCCGATACTACCCAAATAAGGGAGTATTTTCCCAACAGAGTCTAGATGTTTTATCAACTCAGTGTGTCTAAGTGTGACTATTGATGTTTGAGAGTTTTAACTATTTTTCATGATTTTGACCGTATATATATATATATCTATACAAAGTATACAGTATGTATGTGTAAGAATGTACATATATGACAAAGTAAAGAGATTGATCCATGAATATGAATAATGGGATTATGAAGTATTATGATTATACTGTCAAATTATTATGCTTCTCTAATCCCCTACTAAGCATAGCTTCTTGAGATATTCTAAATGTTTGAATGTTTACAATATCTCAGATACGGAGAATGAGAATTAGGAGCTCAAGACTCAAGAAGACTTGAAAGAATAATTAATCAGGGTATATCCCTTGAAGACATGCATTTTTATTTGAGAGCATTGTATTGTATTGAGAATTTTAATTGTATGGTGTGCTTTGAAATTTGGATTATGTAATTTGGACAAGTATTGTACTGACACCTAGGTTGTACTGTGAACCACTAGATGGATTCTAGAATTTAATAAAAGTATATTCCTTCAATAGAATTTTATCTTGTACAAAAATTCTACTTATGTTATGTATGAAGTGATGACATGGGGTTTTCAAGACAAGTTCTAAAGAAAAGAATTTTCGTTGCTTTGTTTTGCGAAAAAATTTTACTACTAGGGGTCATGCCTTTGAAAAATGTATTATAAAATGTGTTACAAAAACCCAAGTTGTCACAATTATACTCTACTGATTTGAAAACGTTGATAGAATGTTTGAAAAGTATGCAAATGACGTATTGCAAATTTATATTGATAAACGTTAGGAGCCAGGCACTCCAAATAGTCAGGGAGAGTATAGATAGTGTATGTATGATTTTTATATTTTATAAATATTGTGAGATGACTGAGTAGTTATGTTACTATGATAAATATCTTAGACATGTATAAATATGTTTAATGCATATTAGACTTTGGACTATAACTGGACAGGATTATGGAAAATGATAAGTTTTAACTTGTCATATTTGAATGTAAAAAAGTGTTTGATTTATGAATATGTTTTGATTGATCAAATGACACTTGTGGTTTTCTAAAAAGTCTTTTCAAAGAAAAACGTTTTTACTATTTTTTTTTTAAAGAAAATTTTTAAATAAGGATCCTGCCTATCGAAAATAATTCTTAAAAGGTAGTTGAAAAACCTGGGTCATCAAAACACCAAATGCAACTACACTAGAAAAACAAAAGATAGTGAGAGTAACTTATAATGGGACTTCTGATGAAGATCAAGTGTGGGCCACCATACCCTCCACTTGGCCTCTATTATTACAACCCATTCAAAATGAAATAAATAATTGCAAGTTACAATGGGGCCTCACTATAAGTTCACTCAGAAATCTAATCTAAGAAAGTAAGGAAATCATAATTAAGTTGATGAAGCTTTGGCCAAATTTCCCTTGCACATAACAGAGAATGATGGGTCAATTTGTGATGAATTAGAAAAATATGCAAGAATGACTAATTAAACCTAAAACTACGACTAGAGATAAATAAACTAAACAATGATCCAACCACAAATTTGTTGCAATTCCCCAGCAATGGTGCCAAAAACTAGATATAGCTTTAAATTAGTCCCAAGTTCATGAATCAAAGTAGTTATTACACCCAAGAGAGATCGATCCCATGAGGAACCTCAGAAAAATTTCAATTGATTAGATCTTATTTAAGTTGATTATCTTGGCCAAAGATAGAGGGTTTTGATTAAACTAGGAATTTAAACAATATGGAATGGCAAACATGCATACAATTAGAAACATGAACTAAATAGAACTTTCTAAAAGTAAAGATTTTCAATGGATTTAGAAACTTTTCTAACTAACAGGCATTCAATAAAAGAAGCTAATGCATTATTAGAATGAATGAATTTAGGAAACTTTACTTAAGGAAACTTGTTAAAAATGAAACTTTCCTAAACTAACACTTTCCTAATATTAAAACTTTCTAAAAATAAAAATTTCTAAAACTAAATTAAGAAACTCATAAAGCTAAACTAAAATGCAAATAACTAAACAAGTAATGTTAAACTATCACGAAACATGGGAAAATATGAATGGGAAACAAAGAGATTCAAAGCTACTATTCTCTTAGCTATCACTACCACAGAAAAGAAACTTTGATTTTGAGGAATTAAGTAAAAAAATAAAAGTGGAAAAAAAGAAAGAGGAAACAAAGAAGCTCTGTGTATGGAAGTGAGGCAAAGAGAGAAAGAAAGGAAGAAATCAAGTAAAGTAAACAAGCAAAGCAACAAAGAAAATTACTAACTTGGAATTTAAGTTCAAAGCTCTATGAATATCTCCAAGTTGATGTGCTTGATTTTGAGGAGTTAGAAGCAACCACTCCACTTGAATTGAGGATGGAATTCCATGGGGTACATATAGAGGTTTTTGAGCTTCTAATCTTGATGAAATGTAGTGACAAAAGAATCTAAGCACTGAAGTTAGGTAGGACTCTAAGAAGGAAAGTAGAGGATGGATTAGGAAAGCGAGGTGGAAGGTGGAGGTGGAAACCTTAAGTCCTACAAAAGGAGGAGGGCATTACTTTTCAAGAAGGTGCCCCCTTGCTAAGTGTTTCATGTGGAAAACCCTAATGGAAGTGAAAAGATGAATGGAAAAGGAGAAAAATATGGGAAGGAAACATAAGTAATGTAGGTAAGAAGTAGGTGAATGGTGATTTATTAGAGATAGAAGATTAGAAAGTGAGATGAGTTGGACCTTCCAAATATAAGCAAAGGAAAGGGGCAAGACTTTGAATTCCAGCCTAGGATTGAATTCCTTCTACTATGGTGTCTCACATGATTGGATGGAAAGAAGGTGGAAAGAGATATGAAAGATGGAGGAAAGATATAGGAAGGTGATGTAGTTGAGTGGGGAATGGAATTAGAAAGTGGAGTTGGTGGAGTCAGTGATTTTCGCAGGGGGAGGTACCAATTTTTTGGGAAGTGGCATGGAACTCCTTCCCTTCTAAGTATGTGATATGGTGTGTAGGAAAGAGAGAAAAGAGGGGGAGAAAAGATACAGAAAGATAAGGAAATTTGACTTGGTTTTGCACTTGATTGGTCCACCTATGCATGCATATCTTACCATGTTGATTTTCACCCAAATTCGTTTCTAATTATCCCTTGAAATTCATTATTTAGTATAGGATGATTGCTTGCAAATGTCCTCCAATTGTATGACTCCATGTGACATGGCTGTCATGTGGCATTGTGGGCTCACTTTGATGGCTAAATGCTTGATGGTTTGAGTAGCTAGGTCCATTGGTTTCAAGGCTTGAATGGCTTGGTTTCCTTATTAGATTAGGAAAGTTCATGTATGGCTCCAAGTCTCATGCAAAGGTGGTGGAATTGAATAGCTTTTTACGCACGCCTATTTTAGTCACCTTTGATGCTTCCAATTGCATCCTTGGACTTCATTTGCTTGCCTTAAGATTATCTTAACCCTTGATTTAGCTTTGAAAAAATTTAGGTCCTTGGCCCTCTTTTGACCTTGATCTTCAAATCTTATCTATCTTGATCTTGGCCATTGCATCATCTTCTTAAGACCTACAAAAGAGTAAAAGCCCTAATTAAATCCTAAAAAATTATAATGATTTACATAATTACTCTCGATTAGCTTTTGAACCTGTAAAATATCAAACTTTTGAAATATTAGGTTAGAAATACATGTGTTATGAAATTCAAGAAAAATTAGAAAAAAAACACTATAATTTATAACACATGGATTACTAAATGGGTACCTTTTATACAAAATTGAACATTTATCACTAACCTCAGTACTATCATAAATGAGGCAGATTATGCCTACACTTAGTAGCTTACGCACCTCCAACCTAATTATCTACTTCATGTTAGGTTTTGGCCTCCATTGCTATTCCTGAGACATTTTTTCATTTTCTTCTAAGTTGATTGGGTGCATCCAAATTGTTGGGCTAATACCCTTAATATCTGAGATGGACTAGCCAATTTTCATCTTATGTTCCCTTAGACTATTAAGCAACTTACCCTCCTACTCTTAATTTAGATTTGTAGCTATGATAAAAGGCTAAGTTTTAGAGGGACCTAAGAATGCATACCTTGAACTCTTGCACAATGGTTTTAGGTCTAAAGTGGTTGTTTTATTAGATGGGTCTTGACTAGTCAAAGGTGGTGTGAGGGGTTCTACCTTAGGTTTTCATTTTGGAAGGTCCACTATTCTTGCACCTTAAAGTAATGGATCATATTCCACAATGGAATTGACTTGATCAATGAGTGGATAAGAATCAGAGGATGAAAGGAAAGTCTCATGAACTAAGCTTTCTATCAAATTTAAGGAAAAAGAGTCTGGAGAGTCCATCTATTGTATCGTATTGAAAATGTTGAACTCAAGTCTCATGTTGTTGAAATTTAGTTTCATAATACTACTTTGACAATTGATGATGGAATTAAAATTGTTCTACTTCTTTGTTGCAAGTAACCTCTGTGGGTAGGGAACCTTTGAAACATATGGGGCATCAAGAAGGGGTTCAGAAGAAGATGAAGCTGACTGTACTTGTTCTTTTACCTTTTGAGAATGGGTCGGCTTCTCTTTCTCCTCAGTTTGTGAGTTTGCCCTAGTCTAGCCTACATATTTATCTACTTGTTTTCTACACCTAAGGATTATGATGGACTTAGCTTGATCTGACAATGTTGAGCCAATCTCATGCAGAGCCTTGGGGTTGGGCACTAGTTGACTAGGAAATTTTCCCTTTTCCCTTCGGTTTAGCTTTAATATTACTCGCAAGTGCACAAACCAAAGTAGTATTGCACGTGAGTGAGCTCGATCCCACAAGGAATCTCATAGATCATCAATATATTAAATCTTATTTAAATTGCTTAACTTTAGCCAAAGAAAGAGTTAATGATTAAACTATGAATTTGAAACAAGAAGGAAACTTGCATGAAATTAGAAACTAAGACTAAAGAAATTTTTCTAAAAGGAAATGTGAATAATGAAAATGGAAACTTACCTGACTATGACCCATTCAACTAAAGAAAACTATTAAAAATGATACTTTCCCAAACTAGAATTAAAAAAAATTTTAAACTCAAAAAGGAAACTTTCTAAACCCAAAATAAGTTGCTAAAAACTAATTAACAACTACTTAAACTAGATTCAAAAGTTACACTAAACAAGATTCAAAGAAAAAAGTAGCCTAGTACCATGTGCATGATCCATAGATTGTGCGCATGGTTCATAAGTGCAAAAGTGGCCAGATTTGACTCTTTTTATGCAAACAAACATGCAATCTAAGCTAAGAACTAAACAAACAACCTAAAGACCTAAATGTGTTCCTATGTATTTAAGTAAATAAGGTGTTTTGATAGCTGAAAACAAAGCACAAATTTAAGAAGAGAAAATTTTTAGATTTCAACTAGTTAAGAACATTAAACAATTCAAGCATAAGGAAAAAATTGAAAACACAAATTTTATGCAAGAAAATAACCCAAATCTAAAGTACATTGATAATAGAATCTTTCCATAACAAGATATCTCAATGAATTTCATTAAATTAACATCAAATTACACCAAAAACTGGGTGTATAATACATGTTCAAAATTTTGAGAATTGCTCCCAATTCCTAAGCATAAAATCCTATCTAAATAATGCCATCAATGCAATCTAATACTCATAGTTTAAAGTATGATGACATGCATAGAAAACCCAGAAAGTGGCTCCCCACACTACTAATTGGATGGTGGTTGTTGAGAAGAGATAGGGAATAAGAAAGAAATAATGATGGAAAATTGAGAAGAAAACATAATGTTTTTTACATGTTTGCATGGACTTAGATATAGAGTTTCCTAATTAAAAAACCACTTGATTTTTCCAACTAAGCAAGGGGGGCATCCTCTTCTAAGGTGATGGCTCTCTCCTTGGCTTCAAAAAGTGGAACGCTAGGATGAATGGTGGATTAGGAATGGGAAGTGGGTTAGGAAAGTGGATTTTTCTCTCCTAATGGGTCCCTTAATGCATGATCATCTTACTTTTACATTAATATTTGAAAATCTCTTAAAATAACACTTTTAACATGGGAAAGTTGCTTAAATTGATGCTCCAATCATGTGGCTTCATGTGGCATTCATCTATGGCTTCATGGCTCACTTTGATGCCTCATTCCTTGGTGGTTTAAATGCCTTCAAGTCTTGAGTAGCTTAACTTTCTTAGGTTCCCTAGTTGAAGTAGGAAACCTCATGTCTTGCTCTAATTCTCATACAAAGTGGTGGAATTGCATGACTTTTTGCACAGATCATTTTAATCACCTTTGCTTTCTTCTAATTTTAGCACACCCCTAGGTAGGGGTGTGTTGTCCCCTACACCCCCAATGAGCTAACTACCTTAGATCATCTTCTCACTTCCTATGAAAGTAAAAAAAAAAAATCCTAAAAAATTATGATGACTCACATACTCTGGATTAACCTCTGAACTTGCAAAATATTAAAATTTTGAATTATTAGGTCAACAACGCATGTGTTATAAGTTCCAAGAAAACCCTAGAAATAACATTATATTTTATAATACATGGGCTACTAATTGGGTACTATTCATACAAAATTGAACACTTGTCACCATTGGATTCCAAATGGACCCCCTTGGTGGTTATTCTTCGAATAAAGATAAGTTTAGATGACATGCCTATCTATGATTGTGAGTCTTTGAATATAGGTTGTTGCTAAGATTGTGATATGCATTCATGGAATTCGCCTGCTCTGAAAAGAACTTGGGAAAACTAGAGTGAGATTGACATGAGCTAATAGGATGTGCATAACTAGAACAAACAAAACAAGCCTCAAACTGAGGCTATATGGACAACTAGTTAGTCACCATAAATGCTTCAAATCATTGGTAAGATCATCTATCTTGTTCGCCTATGGGACAACATATCGATTTTACTGTAGATATCTAAAGTGACCCCAATTTCATACAATTAGCTTTTCTTTTGTAGCTATGAATTTCTTTCCATTCAAGTAGAGTAATCCCAATCTTGGGGATTCTGAGCAGCTGTCTAAAAGAAATTCTAGGCTTCCACATTGCTTTATGCCATGAAAGCCCCACTACTAGTTTCTACTATGTTCGACCTTCATTGAAAAACTAAACTTGCTGCCACTCTTCAAAATCATGGTGGGGACATTGCAGAAGCAAGCCCTTTCAACATTCCTAACATTTAGAAAAATGATCTCCCTCTTTTGTTAGAAATTTATAATTTTGGGCTTGAGGACTATGGTTTTATGGACTAGAAAAAACTTATTTAGGATTTTTCCTGGCTACTTAATCCCATGCAATGATAGGCCCTATTTCTATAGAGTTGATCATGCTTTAGCTTTATCCTTAAGAGAAAATGTGGCCATCCTCAACCAAATAGAGTCATTAGAGAAATTATGGAACTTGAATGTAGAACAAATGTCAAGGAATTCCTTGACATGGTGGTATAGGTCCTACTTGTTTAACCTATAGAAAGTTGGTAGGAGTTGAAAAACTCTTAGGTTCAACTCGAAGAGATTTGCATTAGTCCCAGGTAAAGCTATACATGACGGTGAGTTGTATTGAATGGGCATAGAGTAATCTTTCAATGGTTTGACCTCTACTGCTTCGTTAGACATTACAATGAAAGAGGTTTTTTTTCCTACGAAAACCTAAACTAGATAATGCAGACCTATATGTTGTATGATGCAAAGACACAAACAAACAAGGACATTCAGTATTTCTAACCCTATGAAAACAAGTCAAAAGATTTACTTCTCCTCACTTTCTTTACCGAAGTGTATTTTTTAGTTTAAGTCTAACCTAAGTAGCTCCTCCTCTGTTTTAGACTAGGTCTACTACTACCAGTTAGATCTTGATCTTAATCAACTGCTTCATACCCTCCTTAGTCAGTTGTAGGTGATCTAAGTCATTGGTTGTGTTGGTAGAGCTAATCATTAAAATACCAATGTAGTTGATTAGATAAGGACCATTAGAGTGGCAATAGGTCGCCTCCTTCCAAGAGAGTTCTATGAGCTTGAAAGCTTTTATTGGCCTTTTATAAGTGATTTTTAATTAAAGAGTGGAAGGTTGGTGTGTGTGAGATGCTATTTAACTTAGGTGGCCCATGGGATTGTGATTAAATCCATCATGCAGTTCAGTCAACATATAAAGTACCTTAAAGGTTGTAAATGTGTCCTAATATACAAGGAAAAATAGTAAATATAATGCAAACCTTAGAAAGAAACAAGTATAAGTGAATGTAACAATATGTTTTCTAACAACCAACTAAGGAATTAAAACAATTAACTAAAAATGCATTCTTAAACTAAGAATTGTGAAGCGAGTTAGGGCACTCAATATGGGTGCTTAGAATTAGCCTTCTAATATAAGTATGGGTCCATGTACACACCACCTCCTCTTCTACATTAGGATGGCCCACCATTGACCTATATTATTACAACCCTTTTCTTTTTTATTTAAATGGGTCACCATATAAAAGAAAATTACTTGTACAACCTCACTACAATTCACTCAAAATAAAAATGGAACTACCTTAAATCTTCTTCCAATTCCTGTATGGATTCCTGCACAAATAAAAATAGAATGAAGTGTCAAAATCTTCAGTAATAAGGGAAAAAATAATGCAAAAAATGTAACTATGCTATATGCAGTCCTAAAAACTATGACTGGTAGTAAAGTAAATTAACCTAGATTCTAAATAAAACTCCATTATGAGTACTTGGCAATGGTGTCAAAAACTTGATGTGCTTTAATTATTACCACAAGTGCACAAATCTAATAGAGTAGAAAATGGAAAATACAGGTTGATCCCACAAAGACCCTTAAAATGGAGTTTAATTAAATTCTAAATTGTTACACTTTAACCTAGTCAAGAAGAATAATCAAGGAATTTAAACACTACTACTTTTAATACTAAGGAAAGGGAAGAAACCTTATATGCTAAAGAAAATAAAATAAAACTAAAAGGAGGGGTTTTTCATTAATTGTCTAACATATTACAATGGAATTACAAAAAGAATCCATAAAAGAAAAGAAACTCCTTCCACCATGCTTGAATTCCACTATGGGGCTCTCTTGTTGTATCACTCAATATGAACTTGTACACTTCTTTCCAACCCAAAATACACTAAAACCTACCACCAATCTTTTCTCATCTCTCATCTATAACCCAACATACCACTTTTGTAATGTTATTCTCAATTTCAATCCAAAGATCCTTAAAAATGAAGAAGTAGGGCAGCCACAGATAGAGGTGGCTACTTGCTTTTCCTGAAAGATCACCATCCTTTAGAAGACAAAAAAGAGAAGAGATGGATTGGAAATAAAGAAAATAAATATGTATGTGTCTCATTAGCAAGAAACTCTATGAAAGAGGATAACTTTTTTATAACTATAAAAGAAAGCTCCATCATGCTAGACACTATCAATAGAGGGTGGATCTAGGAAGTAATAACAAAAGACAAGGAAATGGAACCAAAGTGAGGGGCATTAGTCAAAGTTGGCAGCCCCACTTTGGAGTGCGAATATAAGATAAGAAAACGAAAAGAGATTTAAAAAGGAGAAAGGAAAATGGAAAGTGATAAGTGATAAGTGTACAAATTTGCATAAAATGTACACAATTGCTGGTCCATGTGTAAAAAAGTATAGTGTTATTTCAAGGGTTGTTTTTGAAAATTTGTAACACATGCATTTCTGACCTAACAATTCAAAAGTTTGATATTTTATAGGTTTAAAGGCTAATCCAAACAATGTGCATAATCATAATTTTTTAGGATTTAATTAGATTTTTTGACCTTTTATAAGAATCAAGATCGTAATCCAATGGATGAGATTGATTGAGATGAGAATTGAAGCCATACATGAGGTTTCCTACTCTAACTAGGAAACCTAACCATTTCAAGGCCTAAATATTATCAATCCAAAGTCTAATCAAGGATCAACATCATCCTAGGGCAAGCAAGGGATGCAATTAAAGAAGCCAAAGGTGACTAAAATGGGCAAGTGCACAAGTTATGCATTTCCACCACCTTTGTGTGGGAGCCATTTAAGCCACCTTAGCCACATAAGCCATGAGAGAAGGTGACAAGCCAAGCCATCAAAGCCAAGGGTGTGAGCCATGACACTAAGTCAAATGAGCCCTCAAAGTGAGCCATTCAAGACACTTAACCCAATGCTACATAGAGTGATACTATTGTGGGAGAATTTCACTCAATTATACTAAGCTAAAAAGTGGATTTCTAAGAGGAGAATTAGAAGATATTTGGGTGAAAATAAAAAAAAAGTAAGAATGCATGTGGACCAATAGGAAGAACCCACCTTTGTTTTCCTCTTCCTATTTATTTCCCACCTTTTTTACTCTCTCTCTCTCTCCACCACATCCCACAATCATCGCACATTTTCTTCAAGGGGGAGATGCACCTTCTTAAGAAGGTGGTGCCTCCCACCTTCTAAAGTCCCACCTTTCCTAACCTTGTTACTCCAACCAACCCACCTATTTCTCTCATGCCACATCATCATTATCATTTTCTCTCTCTTTCCCTCTCTCTCCATCCCTATCTCCATCTCTTTTCATTTCCATAAGCACTCAATGTGAAGCATATTAGAGGAGGGAAAGTTCCATGTCTAACTCCTAAAATGTAGGTGCCTTCCTCCTTTAAGTTGTCTTAATGCTTCTATTTTGGTTGCCTTAATTCCCAATCATCTCAAATAATTCTAAATATCCTTATCATCTCCCCTTTCCATTCCTCATACAAGGGTTACCAATGATCCATCCGAAGTCCTAAAGAGTTTCACATGTCCAAACCCAATAGCGGTTCAATGATTTTTTCTTTAGATGTCCTTATGGGCCCACTATCTAAATATAACTTCCGAAGCCATCCTAGCCTTAACCATATCTTTCTTTCTCCACTATCTAAATATAACTTCCTTACTGCCTTCTATCAAATTTAGAAGGTAGTAAGGACTTCCACATGAAGAACATTATGGAGAAGGGGAGGACACCCTCTCCTAGAAAGGAGGCGCCTCCACCCTTCTTCCACTCCTAGGGTCCTCTAGGCAATCTCCTTTGTGGAAGCTGATCTTACAGCCCTTCCACTCCTTTTCCATGGTTCATTCTTTCCTTATTTTGTCCTTCAAGTTCAGGTCAGTTTGTCTCTTACTTGTTTGCTTTAGTTTCATTGCATTGTTTTGTCCTTTGATTTCATGCTTTATGTTTTCTTGCTTCATTTCTTTATTGCCTTTGATTCTTGTTCTTTGTTTTACACCTTAGATCCTTGAATCTAAGGGATGCAACTCTCTTGCAGTGGCAGCCAAGAGAGTGTAATTCTTTTCCATCTTTCTCCTTAAGTCCTTATCATCTCATGCTTTGTTTTTCATCTTTTCTCTCTTGTTTTCCTTATATCTCTCTTGGAATACATACATGCTTGCCATTGATTGCTGGTTGGATGATTGAAGACATTGTTTTTGGGTTTAAGAAGGGTGTGCACACCTCTTGGAGAGTGCACACTACACATGTACACATCTTTACTTCAATCAATGGAATTTCTTTTCAATAATAATTGTGCAATGTTCATGGATGTTTCATGTGCTTTAAATTTGTTTTTTCATGGCTGTTAAGATGTCCTTTCATGCTTAAAATCCATGTGTTATATTTTATAATAAGGCTGTGTTAAATCTAACATAAACTCCACAAGCGCACAAACCCATGGTTCATGTGCATGGTTTTGAGGTGTGACCTCTTAGAATACTAGCTTGTTTTCTTTAGTTTTCCATGCATTCAATTCATGCATTTTACCTAGGTTAGTTTGCATCTTAATTCCATGTTGTAGATTTCATTCTTCTATGTGCACCACCCTTTCCATTCTTATCTTCAAATCATGCAATGAGTCTTGTGCACTCCACTTGACATTCGTGCATATTAGTTGGTTATTAATTCTTTAGTTTGCTTGTTTAGTTTAGGTCATGTTAGGTTTGGTTGATCATTGTCTATGTTAAATTGCATGTTCCATTAATTTTAGAAACTTTCCATTTTTAGGTTTAGTAAATGTTATAGTTAGAAAGTTTTCTATTTTGACTCATGTTTAGTTTTCAAGTTAGCTTAATTTCTTAGATTAGGTTAAAACCAACTCCTTTTGATAGGCTAGATAATTTAAAATAAAGATCAATCCAATATACAAAACTGTGAGATTTCTTATAGGATAAACCGCTCTCACATGAAATTACTATTGTGACTCATGTGCTTAGGAGTAACTTTAAAGCTATACTAGAAGTAGATTAGAGTTAAATGCATCCATTGGTTTGGATATTCCACTCTAGTTGTAAAATACAATGAAAATAAAAGGCGGTGAAGGTGGGGGCATTCAATGGGATTGTGTAATGACCCAAAATTTTAAAGTCCTAAAGAACTCCTCTTTCAATTGCAATCAATCATAATATTTGTAATTAACAAAAATTTTATATCTTATTTATTTTTTAAAATAATTAGATTGGATAGGTAGATAAATGTTCTATTTAATTTAAAATTTATGAAGTTAGAATTTTTTGAAAAAATGAAATTCAACAACTCAAAGAACACTAAAAACGGAGTTTAGATGAAAAAGTTATGAGCATTGGAAGATGAAGGGTATTCTGGTAATTAAAAGTTTAAAAAAAAGGCACAGGGTTGTTTTGTTAATAGAACCCCCTTCCGACTCTACATCATTCTCCTCATCAACACCACGTCAGCATGGCATCATCAATGCGTCATCACTGCATCAACACCAGAAATCGCATCAGCAACGGAATTGCGTCAACATTGGAAACCATGTCGGCACCAAAGAAGATGGTGGGTGCCAAACATTGTTTACGGAGGTAGCACTACCAGAAAGGGCTATGCACCACCCTATAAATCCCCCTCTCCTATTCCCCATCATACACCTCAGATCCATCCCTGATCTTTTCCTCTTCCTCCGACCACCTCTTCTCCATTTTTTTTGGGCGATTATAACTGCAGTTACTATTTGGCCCTATGACAGTAGCCTAATCAGTGGTGGATCAAAGATCAGACATTGCCGCTGGATTCTTTGTGAGAAGATGATCAAAACTCTCCATCTATTTCATAATTGAAGTAGATTTTATGAGCGATCAGACGAAGATTCTAATATGGCAATAGTTCGATGGGAAAATCCACATTTATCGGCATCAAATGACCATGAAACAATACCAAACTTAACAGGAGTGAAGGTAAAAGCTTGACCTACAAACCCTTCTAATTAGGAGTCATCCAACCTAGAAAACGCCACCGTCGACTGTCACTTTGGTCACCTTCTCCAGTAATGGCCAATCATCACCGGTAACCACGTTCTGGATCCAGAGATCAAATCTGGATTGTTTATTTGATCTGAAACACTAAAACTACTATTAGGAGGCCTATATAACTTTGATTGATGATCTGAAAAGTCTGTTGGGTTCATATTAACGACACAGACCTAATTATGCAAGAAAATTTAAGATCAGAGAATGATTTTATCTACTTATGGCCTAAAAGCCCTATGAATCTCATAGATCCATTAGATAAAGATGATTCGAACTTAATAAGTGGTCTATTGGATAACTTAAAAGCTTTAGATATCCAAATCAACCCTGAATTAAGGATGATCACCCTTGGATCGTAGACCTGACCCTTTATGGATAGGATAGGAGTCTAGATCAATGATCTAGGTCGTTAATTTATAAATCTGACTGATGATTAGTATTGATTAGAAGATAATAGTTGGATTCTTAATCTTAAATGTAAGATCCCACAAAGACACCGAAAGAGATTTAGTATTTGAATTGAAATAAAAACGCGATCCAAGTAACATCATCGAGGTAGGTAGTCTGATGCTACTAAGTTTTCAAATGCATTCCAAAATCTAAAATAATTTATACTTGAATATATTATAATGTTTAGTATGGTTTTGGAAATAATATTTGAAAATTGATATTTTGAGCATGCGAACTATTCTCATGATTCATCATCTTGATGATATTGCTTATATCTTTCATGGACAGTTCTATATATGCATTGCTCACATGTTTTGAAACTAGTTATATAAATTATATGATTTATGATGATTGAGACTTTGATTTGGATTATATGTATATATCTTTTTCAGGCTAATGAGCCTAGTGGACAATATTCCAAGTGGGGTAGATCGCCAATTGAGGCAACCTGAGGAGCGAACAAAATCTTGAGTTCCAAGTGGGTAGATCACCGCATGAGGTAGCTTACGAAGGGAAACGGAAGACATATCCACAGTCGATGTGGAGACTGTGATGGCTGGTCTCTAGATACTAGAGACACATAATTTCATATAGGTTCTGGTCATGAGCATAGTGGCCCTATGATTTTAGTTTTTTGTATCACCATGCATGGTGTATTGAGATGGTCTTAGCCAAGTACTCGTGACTAGTCGACTTGATGTGTTTGCCGAGAAACCCATGAGTATGATATCTGTTGTTAGGTTGAGATTCTATCATCTGGTTTGATCAATCACTATTTTAAGATTTTAGTAATATTTTATATTATTGATTGATGGGTTTTGATGAAAAGTTCTATTATTTGCAAATATACAAATGATTAGAATGATTTATGCATGAATACCCATATTTACATAAATTGCATAATTTTATCTAAAAAATTCCTGTTGAAATTATGCATGTTGCATGCCGTGTTTTCTAATTAGTAGTATTAGATTCACATACTGGGTATGAGGAATACTCAACCCAATATATTATTTTTATAGATCAGCTCAAACGGGAATAGAAGAAGTATCAGAAAGATTTAGTGTTGCAATCAAGTGGGTGAAGATAAAGACAAATGTAAATGTAAGCATATAAACTCATTATTTTGGAACATGTATATGTACATCGTATAGTTGGACTGTGAGCTATGACTAGATAGATCTAGGATACATTTATTATATTTTGATTACACATTATTTTCTTTTTCTTCGAAATAAATGACACTTGGGGTTTTCAAAATGGATTTAAAAAGAAAAAGTTTCTTCCGCTGCATTGTATTGTTTTTCAAAACAAGGCCTAGCTCTGCATTAGAAATTAGTTATGCATTTAAAAATGCATGTGAAAAACTTGGGTCATCACAATTGGTATCAAAGCTCAGTTTTATCCTTTCATAGCCAGCCCTACATATCCAATGATTATATACGACCAGAATAGTTAAGAACAAAATAGACTAAAAGTATGAGTTATAGAGATGACTCGAATTGGAGAGAGAGAGAGAGAGAGAGAGAGAGAGAGAGAGAGAGAGAGAGAGAGAGAGAGAGAGAGAGAGAGAGAGAGAGAGAGAGAGAGGGACAGAAAGAGAGTTATTCACAGCCAAGTTTTAAGAACTTAAAATCAGTTTACATCAATAAGAAAGACTTTAGACTAGCACGATAGAATTCCTCAAAGAGAGTATGTTGTTATTGTAAAACAGATGCAACCAAAGAGAAGAGGAGGTGCAACCCTAAAGCCTATTAATCCCCTACTGATTCCTCCAGATTTGGGAATGGGATGGCAGAAGCCTTTCACCTATTCATGCAACACATGGGGCAGTTCATACCTAATCAATCACAAGCACTTGCGGCAAGAACCTTATCTCTAGAGAGGATTGCTGACCGAACAGAGGCCCAACTTGAACGATTTCAAAAGATGGCCCCATCATTCCCTGGTAAAGAAGAGTTAGTAAGAGTAGAAAAATTGATCTTTGACATTCAGAGGCTATTCAAGGTAATGAAATTTTCCAAAGAAAGGAAGGTTGCCATTGCCAGCTTCGTACTAAAAGGTGAAGCAGACTTTTGGTATGAAATAGCCACAAGAAAATACTTTGATGATAATGATGTCATTACTTGGGAGGAGTTCAAAACCGTATTTAATGAGAAGTATTTTTCATGCCATCTACAAAAGCAAAAGGAGAAAGAATTCATGGATCTAGAATAAGGCAAACTATCTGTGCAGCAATACGAAAATAAGTCTATGAGTCTTCGTAGATTTGTACCCAATGTTTGTGCCACTGAAGAAAACGTTGCAAAAAAGTTTGTTGATGGTTAGACCCTGGATTAAGGAATAGAGTCATAGGCTTTCAACCAATCACCATAGTAAAAGCAGTAGAAATGGTATCTCTTTCAGAGAGCACAGGCAAACAAAAAGGAGAAGGAGATGAAGGTCAACATCAATGGACAATCTGATAAAGGAAAAAGACTCATTCAGCCTTCTAAATCTCAACATTTGCACAAACGACAATTCAACAATCAAGGACAAATAATAGAGTAACTTGTCCTCGATGCCATAGGCATCACCTAGGCAAACCTTGCACCTTGCCTCATTTTAAATGTTTTATGTGTGAAGAAGTGGGGTACATAGCCATAAATTGCCCTAAGAAGGGGAGAAAAGAAGAGCATAAAGAAGAGCAGGAAGTTGCAAAGTGAAGGAATTTAACTAGTTAAAGTTTATGGAAGGCTATGATTGCCAAAAAAAATTGTAGAATTAGAAATGAGGAATAAATACTCTAAAATCTTTGATGAGTAGTAACTTGTGGAATTTCGAGAATGAAATTCTTTGTAGGGGTAAGAATGTAATGACCCAAAATTTTAAAGTCCTAGAGAACCCCTCTTTCAATTACAATTAATCATAATATTTATAATTAATGAAATTTGTATATCTTATTTATTTTGAAAATTTATTAGATTGGACAGGTAGATAAATGTTCTATGCAATTTAAAATTTATGAAGTTAGAATTTGTTTGAAATTATCTATGTTATTAGATTTTTCTCCAAAAATGGAATTGAACAACTCAAAGAATGCTGAAAATGGAGTTCAGATGAAAAAGTTATGAGCATTGGAAGATGAAGGGTATTCTAGTAATTAAAAGTTACAAAAAAAAAGGGGACGGGGCTGTTTTGTTAATAGCAACCGCTTCCGACTCTACGTCATTCTCCTCATCAGCACCACATCAGCATGGCATCATCACCGCATTAGCACCGCGTCAATGCTAAAAATCGCATCGGGGACGAAACTGCATTGGTGTCAGAAACTATGTTAGCCTCAAAGAAGATGGTGGGCACCGATCACTGTTTGCAGAGGCAGCACTACCAAAAAGAGTGGTGCACCATCCTATAAATCCCCCTCTCCTCTTCCCCATTGCACCTCAGGTCCATCCCTAATCTTCTCCTCTTCCTCTGACCACTTGTTCTCTATTTTTGCTGGCAACTGTAATTATGATTACTGTTTGCCCCTACGACGATCGTCTGATTAGTGGTGGATCAAAGATCATACATTGTCGCTGGATTCCTTGTGAGAAGATCATCAAAAATCCTCCATCTATTTCACAATTAGAGGAGATTTTATTGACGATCGAACAAAGATTCTAATCTCCAACATAGAGTTTTCCAGTGATAGTCCGACGGGAAAATCCACGTTTACCAAGAAGGTAAGAGCCTGATTTACACAAGTGACCACAAAATGACTCCAAACTTAACACAAGTGAAGGTAAGAGCCTGATTTACAAACCCTTTTAATTAGGAGTCAATCTGACCTAGAAAACATCACCAGCAACCATCACTCCGATCACCTTCTTTAGCGATGACCAGTCATCACAGGTAACCTTGTTCTGGATCCAGAGATCAAATCTGGATCATTTATTTGATCTAAACACTAAAACTACAATTAAGAAGGCTATATAACTCCAATTGACAATCCAAAAAGTCCATTGTGTTCGCATTAATGACGTCAACCTAATTATGAAATAAAATTTAAGGTCAGAGAATAATTTTATCTACTTATAGCCTAAAAACTATGAGAATCTCATAGATCTACAAGATTAAAGATGATCTGAACCTAATAAGTGGTCTATTTGACAACTAAGAAGCTTTAGATATCCAAATCAACCTTAAATTAAGGATGATCACCCTTGGATCATAGACCTGACACTTTATGGATAGGATTGGAGTCTAGATCAATGATCTAGGTTTTTAATTTATAAATTTGACTGATGATCAGTATAGATTAGAAGATAATAGTTGGATTCTTAATCTTAAATTCAGGATCCCATGAAGACATTGAAAGAGATTTAGTATTTGAATTGAAGAAAAATGCGATCTAAGTAATATCATTGAGGTAGGTAGTCTGATGCTACTAAGTTTTCAAATGCATTTCAAAATCTAAAATGATTTATACTTGAATCTATTACCGTGTTTAGTATGCTTTTGAAAATAATATTTGAAAAATGTCATTTTGAGCATGCAAACTCTTCTCATGATTCATGATCTTGATGATATTGCCTGCATCTTTCATGGATAGTTTTATATGTGCATTGCTAACATATTGTGAAACTAGTTGCATAAAGTGCATAATTTATGGTGATTGAGACTTGGATTTGGATTATATGTATATGTCTTTTTCGGGCTAATAAGCCTGGTGGGCACCATGCTAAGTGGGTAGATCACAGATTGAGGCAACCTACAAAGGGAACAAAATCTTGAGCTCCACGTGTGTAGATTGCCTACTGAGGCAACTTACGGAGGGAACAAAATCGTGAGTTCTAAGTGGGCAGATTGTCGAATGAAGTAGCTTACGAAGGGAAAAAGAAGACGTATCCATAGTTGACCGTGGAGACTATGGTGGCTAGTCTTTAGATATTGGAGACACACAATTTCATATAGGTTCTAGTCGTGAGCATAGTAGGCCCTATGATTTTCATTTTTCGTACCACCATACATGGTGTATTGAGATGGTCTTAGACGAGTACTCATGACTAGTCGACTGGACGTGTTCGCCAAGAAACCCAGGAATATGATATCTTCCATTGGGTTGAGATTCTATCATCTATTTTGATTGGTCACTATTTTAAGATTTTAGTAAGATTTTATATTATTAATTGATGGGTTTTGATGGAAAGTTTTATTATTTGAAAATATACAAAAGAGTAGAATGATTTGCGATTGACTACCCACATTTACATAAATTGCATAATTTTATCTAAAAAATCCTATTGAAATTATGCGTGTTGCATGCCATGTTTTCAAATTAGTAGTATCAGATTTACCTACTTAGTATGACACATACTCAACCCAATATATTATTTTTATAGATCAGCTCAAACAAGAATAGAAGAAGTATTAGGAAGATTTAGTGCTGCAATCAAGTGGGTGAAGATAAAGAAAGACATAAATGTAAGTATATAAACCCATTGTTTTGGAACATGTATATGTACATCATACTGTTGGACTGTGAACTATGACTAGATAGATCTGGGATACATTTATTTTATTTTGAGTACACTTTATTTTATTTTTCTTGAAGTAAATGACACTCGGGGTTTTTTAAATAGATTTAAAAAGAAAAAGTTTCTTCTGCTACATTGCATTGTTTTTCAAAACAGGGTTTAACTCTACATTGGAAATTAGTTATGCATTTAAAAATGCATGTGAAAAACCCAGGTCATCACAGTTGGTATCAGAGCTCAATTTTATCCTTTCACAGCCAGTCCTGCATATCCAAAGATTATATATGACCAGAATGGTTAAGGAAAAAATAGACTAAAAGTATGAGTTATAGAGATGACTAGAATGGAAATGGTATTAAAAGAGAGAGAGAGAGAGAGAGAGTTATCCCCAACCATGTTATAAGAACTTATAATTAGTTTACATCAATAGGAAAGACTTTAAACTAGCATGATAGAATTCCTCAAAGAGAGTATGTTGTTATTGTAAAACAAATGTCGTCAAAGAGAAGAGGAGGTGCAGCCCCAAAGCATGTTAATCCCCCTACTGATTCCTCTGGATCTGAGAATGGGATGGCAGAAGCCTTTCAACTATTCATGCAACATATGGGGCAGTTCATACCTAATCAATCACAAGCACTTGTTGCAAGAACCTTATCTCCAGAGAGGATTGTTGTATGAACGAAGGCCCAACTTGAACGATTTCAAAAGATGGCCCCATCATTCTCTGATGAAGAAGAGTCAACAACAGCAAAAAAATGGATCTTGGACATTGAAAATCTATTCAAGGTAATGAAAATTTCCAAAGAAAGGAAGGTTGCCATGGCAAGTTTCGTACTAAAAGGTGAAGTAGGATTTTGGTGGGAAACAGCAAAAAGAACATGCTTTGATGATAATGATGTCATTACTTAGGAGGAGTTCAAAACTGTATTTAATGAGAAGTATTTTTCACGCCATGTACAAAAGCAAAAGGAGAAGGAGAAGGAATTCATGGATCTATAACAAGGCAACCTATCTATGCAGCAATATGAAAATAAGTTTACGATTCTTAGTAGATTTGCACCCAATGTTTGTGTCTCCTAAGAAAACGTTGTAAAAAGTTTGTTGATGGTTACACCCTGGATTAAGGAATAGAGTCAAGGGTTTCAACCAATCACCATAGCAAAAGCAATATAAATGGCATCCTTTTTTCAAAAGGATTTTCATAGAGCACAAGCAAACAAAAAGGAGAAGGAGAAGAAGGTCAACATTAATGGACAATCTGATAAAGGAAAAAAATCCATTCACCCTTCTGAATCTCAACATCCGCACAAACAACAATTCAACAATCAAGGATGAATAATAGAGTATAGAACTTGTCCTTGATGCAATAGGCATCACCCAAGCAAACCATGCACCTTGCCTCATTTTAAAAGTTTATCTGTGAAGAAGTGGGGGACATAACCATAAACTGCCCCAAGAAGGGAAGAAAAGGAAAAGCTTAAAGAAGAGCAAGAATTTGCAAAGTAAAGGAATTTAACTAAAAGTTTATGAAAGGATATGATTGCCAAAAAAAAATGTAGAATTGGAAATGAGGAATAAATACTCTGAAATCTTTGATGAGTAGTAACTTGGGGAATTTCAAAGACAAAATTCTTTGTAGGGGGTAAGAATGTAATTAAGCAAAATTTTAAAGTTCATTGTGTTTGTATTAACGACGTGTACCTAATTATGCAATAAAATTTAGGATCAAAGAACGATTTTATCTACTTATGGCCTAAAACCCTTAGAAATCTCAGAGATCTACATGATCAAAGATGATTTGAACCTAATAAGTGGTTTATTGGACAACTCAAAAGCTTTAGATATCCAAATCAACCGTGAATTAAGGATGATCACCCTTGGATCATAGACCCAACCCTTTATGTATAGGATTGGAGTCTAGATCAATGATCTAGGTTGTTAATTTATAAATCTAACTGATGATCAGTATATATTAGAAGATAAGAGTTGGATTCTTAATTTTAAATCCAGGATTCCACGAAGACATTAAAAAAGAGATTCAGTATTTGAATTGAAGAAAAATGTGATCTAACTAACATCATCGAGGTAGGTAGTATGATGCTACTGAGTTTTCAAATGCATTTTAAAATCTAAAATAATTTATACTTGAATCTATTACCATGTTTAATATGCTTTGGAAATAATATTTGAAAATTGTTATTTTGAACATGCAAAATGTTACCATGATTCATGATCTTGATGATATTGCTTACATCTTTCATGGATAGTTTTATATATGCATTGCTTGCATCTTTGATGATAATGATGTCATTACTTGCCAGGAAGCAAATGTAGTAGAAATGGCGCCTTTTTTTTAAAAAGGTTTTTCAGAGAGCACAGGCAGAGAAGAAGGAGAAGGAGAAGAAGGTCAACATCAATGGACAATCTGATAAAGGAAAAAGATCCATTCTGCCTTCTGAATCTCAACATCGACACAAACGACAATTCAATAATCAAGGATGAATTATAAAGTATAGAACTTGTCCTTGATGCAATAGGCATCACCCAAGAAAACCTTGCACCTTGCCTCATTTGAAATGTTTTATTTGTGAAGAAGTGGGGCACATAGCCATAAACTGCCCTAAGAAGGGAAAAAAAGGAAAAGCATAAAGAAGAGGAGGAGTTTGCAAAGTAAAGGAATTTAACTAGTTAAAGTTTATGGAAGGATATGATTGCCAAAAAAAAAATGTAGAATTGGAAATGAGGAATAAATACTTTGAAATCTTTGATGAATAGTAACTTGGGGAATTTTAAGGATGAAATTCTTTGTAGGGGTAAGAATGTAATTAACCAAAATTTTAAAGTCCTAGAGAACCCCTCTTTCAATTTCAATCAATATAATATTTGTAATTAACAGAATTTTTATATCTTATTTATTTTTTAAAATAATTAGATTGGACAGGGATAAATGTTCTATTTAATTTAAAATTTATGAAGTTAGAATTTGGAGAAATTATCTCTATTATTATATTTTACTTAAGAAATGGAATTCAATGACTCAAAGAACACTAAAAACGGAGTTGAGATGAAAAAGTTATGAGCATTGGAAGATGAAGGGTATTCCGATAATTAAAAGAAAAAAACACACGGGGCTGTTTTGTTAACAGCACCCCCTTCTGACTCTACGTCACACTCCTCGTTAGCACCACGTCAGTATGGCATCATCACTGCATTAGCATCACATAAGCTACGGAAATAGCGTCAGCACCGGAACCGTGTCGGTGCCCAAAACCGTGTTGGCACCGAAGAAGATGGTGGGCGCCAACCACTGTTTGAGGAGGCGGCACAACCAAAAAGGGCGGTGAACCACCTTATAAATCCCCCTTCCTCTTCCCCATCACACCTCAAATCCATCCCTGATCTTTGCCTCTTCCTCTGGCACCTGTTCTCCATTTTTTTCGGCAACTGTAATTATGGTTACTGTTTGGCCCTACATCAATTGTCGGATCACTCGTGGATTCAAGATCAAACATCACCGTTGGATTCCACATGAGAAAACGATCAAAACTCCTCCATCTATTTCACAATCAGAGCAGGTTTTATCAATGATTAAACAAAGATTCTAATCCGACAACATAGAGTTTTTCAACGATAGTCCGATAGGAAAATCCATGTTTATCAGCATAAAATGACCACAAAACGACTCCAAACTTAACATGAGTGAAGGTAAGAGCCTGATCTACAAACCCTTTTAATTAGGAGTCAATTCAAACTAGAAAATGTCACCGGCGACTGTCACTCCAATCACCATCTCCAGCGACTGCACCCGGTATGCCCATATTAGATCTGACCTGTTTATTTATGTACTGAAATCTTATTTCTTCAATTGAGAGCTCAATTTAACTCCGATTTTAGATATGAACCTTGCCATAGATTTCTTGTTACTTAATGCATGTAAAATTTTATTAATAAAGAAAAGTATTACTAATTCCTATGATCAGTGAAATTTGAATGATCAGACTTTATAATTTTGATCCACTGATGATCTTGTGATTTTGGAACATGAAATCAATAGTTAGAAGTGACTGATCTGTGTTTAATTAAGATACCTAGCCTTAAAAGAAGAAAAATCATAAAAATGAGCATGGATCTTCATGATCTGATTAATCAATCATGATTAGACCTTTCAAAATAGTTTATATGATGATATAATTACAATAATTACAATAATTAAATGGTTCGATGTAATTTATTTTTCAGATCTTATGATCTTGACCCTTAAAAGTAGTAAAATCCATAAAAGTGAATGGTAATCTCCTTGATCAGTTTGATCAAGGATGATTGGATAGTGTGGATGTATTTGGATGATGATATAAAGTTAGGATCATATGGATTGATGGGCTTGATGATGATAATTTGGGATAGATTAAGATCTATGCCCTTAAATTGGATAAAATAACATAAGATCTTCTTGATCGGTTAGATTAAGAAGGATTAGATCATGTGACAAAATGATATCAATGATCTATTGATGAGATCACTTTGAGAAAATGAGTAGATCTGATAAAAAAAATAAAAGATCAAGATCTAAAACCCCAAATAGGATGAAAGATGATTAGAAATGAAAGATGGCCATTGGATCATGACGATATGTTAAATGTGTTTATTTGAATTATTAATGTTATTGGATCATGATGATATGTTAAATGTGTATATTTGAATTATTAATGTTATTATAAATGTCTCTTATTGCTTAGTAGATTTACTTATTTATTTATGCTTTAATGCTTGTGTTATGTAAATTACATTGAAAATGTAATTAAATGAAAAATAGAGTTGAAGGACATTTACATGGAATGAATGACATGGACTTAATAATAGTATGGGCTATAGTTAGTAGGACAATATAAGGATTATCAAATCCTTGGCTCAAACGAGGAGAATAATAAACCCCATGAATGACATTTTAAATGTTCATGGATTTAATTAAAAGCAATTAGAAAGAGTACATAAGGTTAAAATTCTCATAGGAACCTTATGAAAGGTTGAGCTAAACATGGTGGTTAAGGGGTTTTTCTAATAGAGCCTTGCTCTTCCCCCACCTTCCATTGACGTTTGTGAGGTCTAAACGCCTCCTTACATGAGGATTGAAGTAACCACTTTGTGTTCAGCCATTCAACTAGTAAGCCTTAGTCAATTGAAAATAAGACGAGCTGTCTAAATTTAGGATGAAATAAGCTATCTTCTACTAGTATAACATTATTTGGTTGAATAATAATAATAATAAGAGCATAAAAGGTTAGTAAATTATCTAATCCTAATAAAAATTGTAAGTAATATAAAGGATGAACAAACAAGATCCATAGGATCTTGAATGATCAAGAACAATAAGAATCCTAATGTTGTATTTTATTATGTATCCATGTGTGTATGTTGTAGACAAATCTAGATCATTAGATTAGATAATCCAAACCCTTGATCAAATATGATTCAAGGAAGAGAACCAGGATCATCCTCCTTAGGGATGATCAAATAACTGAACTTAAAGAACTAGATGATAGAAGATCTAAGCCCTTGATCTTTATCAAAAATATAAATTGTTGATCAAAGGATCTATGAAAGATCAAGATCAAAGAGATGGACACACAAAGACCTAAAGATAGAAAATACTTAGATATGAAAGATTAGAAGATCATTCTAAACATCAAATCTATTAATTAATAGGATAAACACTATCTGAGGAAGATAGATTGTATGAATTATAAGAACACAACACAGATCTAGATCCTTTATATCAAAGGATAAGATTAGATAAGTAATATAGATAGGAGATTATCCAAAATTATACAAATAATGACAGTATGTATCTATTTACAGATTACATATGTCAATCATGGAGGATCTGAAGGGATGGATCACTACATGAAGATAGGTGGAACTTTAAGAATACAAGACCTATGTTTTGTGGAATTATTGTTATACATAGACATTATAATGCTTAAGGATGATAATATGCTTAGTTACATTTGAATCATAATTCATGTATATGAGATAGAAGTAACTGTTGAAATTAGATAGAATACATAATAAATACCTCGGTATCATTTATGATTACCTCTAAACTTAAATAAGAACATAATACTAATGGATATCATTTGTATCAAATGAGTATCCCTACACTTAATAACATTTAGTATATGAATACTAAATTAAAGGAAATGGAGATCATTTTCAATAAATGATTAATCCCTAAAATTATATGAACATGGGTATCATTCATTTTAAATGAGGATCCCTAAATCTAGAAATGAGATTATATCCTTAATATGAGGATGATAATATAAATAGACAAATCGTCTGAGATGTACAAGAAGTATTTTAGATACAAGCATGGAGGCTTGTGGTTTTGTTTGAAATAGGCATAAACCTGGGGATGCTATGCTAGGAAAGTTATGATGGTTTGGCCACACGCTTCCCGAAATTTGATGATATTATGACACCTTGCCCAAAGAGAGGCTAAAAGTTAGGCGGGGCAGTTATGGGAAGGCCCCACTGTGAAAGTCCTGTCTCCCCATTTGGGCAATGACACAATATTTTCCACTGTGGTACCAATGGTGAATAGGGTAATTATTTGAGCATGCTAGTACGGATCAGACTGCAGTATGGTAGTCCTTGAGTATTTTGCATTATGATGCATGGCATACTGAGATGCCAATATTGCCCTATTGAGGGAGTATTTTTTCAGCCTAAGTTTAGATGATTTATCAACTCTATATGTTTGAGTATGATTATTGATGTTTGAGATATTGACTATTTTTCATGATTTTTGACCGTATATATATTATATAAATATATACATATGATATAGTGGTGAGTGGTTTGAAATTATCATACTGGATGTTACATGATAAATTATACGATAGAATGATTATATGGTATGGTTCATGGAAATTGAATTATGTGATTCATATGGAATATGATGATTATGAATACTGTACTTTTGAATTATAAGCATAGCTTGCCAAGATATTGTAAATGTTTGAATGTTTACAATATCTCAGATATAGAAAGAAAAGAATGGAGGGATATGACATGGGAAGACAAAGGCCATACTATTGATCAAGACTATGTACTATTGTGGAAAGGATTGGATTGTATTTTGATTTGTGTATTTTGGACATAAGATGTAATAAAGGGGTTGTATATGTGAACCACTGGATCAATCTTGCAATTTTAATAAAATCAGTTTCTTTGGAAACATATGTTGTATACAAAAATATGTATGTATATGGGAGTGAAATGTGGCCTTCAGGTTTTCTGAAAAAAATTTCAAAGAAAAAGTCTCCGCTGCTTAAGTTTTTAAAATGTTTACAAAATTGGTTGACTACCATTTGAAAATAAATAACGAAAAAGAATTTCAAAAATATGGGTTCCCATAATTAGTATCAGAGCAGGTTCATCCAGTCACTTGCAGCCCCTTATGTCCAATATGATTATGACAATCCAAGTTTAAGATGAGAAATAGTGAGTGAATAGAGAAATAGGAGTAGCCTTATTAGTTGAGAATGAGTATAGAGAGAGTTAACTCATTAGTTAAGGATGAGTATAGAAAGAGTTAACTCATTAGTTGAGGATGACTAGAGAAAGAGTTAATGTAATTAACTCATGAAAGAATAGTAAAGTACAAGTAGATATTACTTAGTGTAAGGACTAGGAATACTACTTAGTGAGTAAGAATCCTAATAGAGGGAATAGTAAGATATATAAGTCAATACAAAAAACATTACAATAGATAAAGATGTAACGTATGATATTCAGGTCTAACTTGAAGTCCTGAGTAAACATACATATGTAGAAATAAAGTACACCAATATTAGTACAAGTATAACCCTTATTAAGTGAAATGATGGAGATTAAGAGAAAAATATGATAAATTGGAAAAATATGATGGAAATGGTGTAGAAAAACTTCAACCTTTATAAGAAAGGTGAAATAGAATTTGAAGAAGCAATAGGTACTAAATATGAAAACATCGAATTATTACAAATTTTGAAATTAATAACAATAAATATAAATGTAAGAGTTACAATTACTACATATATAGTATTATGGTAATTAGTTAAATAGATTTAATCATCAAAATAGAGATGATATTACTTAAAAGGAATTCAAGGAGATAAGTGAGAAATTTGCAATTGAGAATAGTTTTAAATAAAGATGAATAAGGAGATAAGTAAGTATTTTCTCTCCAAAATTAGTAAAGGAAAAGGGTTTAATAAAGAGATGATAAAATTTTAGAGCATGAAGAAGTAATCTTTAAAATTTGAATAAAATGATAAGGAAGAAGAGAATTAGATATGTTGCAATGGCAAAAACATAATCCCAAACTTATTAAGAAAGATAATTAAACCATGATAATATTAGGTTAACAAAGAAATTATAGTTCATACATGTGGTACAACAAATATGAAATCACTAAGTTAGAAATTATATTGGTATGATAAATCAATTGTGGAAATTAGCACAAAAGGATTATCAAGAATTAGAAGGATATTGATATGATAACCTTGGTGATATTGAAAATAATTTTGGGACTATAGTAAAGAGAAGTACATTTGGCATGGATGGTGGAATGATCATAAAAGAGAAATATTGATATGATGATTTGGGAAAATATAGTTATTGATTATTATAAAGAGGAGTACATCTTATTGATCATGGAAAATAAAGAGCTATATATAAATAGAGATATTGATTCCACTTATATGATAGGTTTGGTGATATTGAAAGGTTTAAGAAATATAGTAAGGAGAAATATATTTTGAAGGAATGGTGAAATAAACATGAGTAATGAAGACCTATAAACCAATATTGGTAGTTAGACTTAAGTTTAAAGTTTGAAAAAATGAATGATTATGAATGACGTATGAGTTAAGAAGAGGCTAACCACAAACTCTTCTAGTAGAAATTATGAGAATAGAGGATTAACAAGAATATGGGAAAGTTGTGTAGTGTGCTTCAAGGAAGCATGAAGTAAAATTTCAATCTAAAAAAAAATCAAAGATATATAGATATATTTATGAAAGAAATAAATATTTTGGAATATTGTTATGAATGTGAGAAAGCTATAACAAAAGAGGATAAAATATACATGAAAATTTATATGATACTATCCATAAACTATCTTGGAAGGAAAAATGTAGAAAATCAAGTACTATGAATAAATTGGAAATTTGGTACACTAAGAGATGATTAAGAAAAACAATAGATGGGATGAGAATGAGGAAAGAATCATTACAAGGAAACTATTATTCAATGACAAAATTTGAAAATAAATTGTTAATAGAAAGAAATAGTAAAGAAGTATGATTTTTTATAACAGAAATGAAGTAATCACTTCCAAATAATGGAAGGACAAGGAAAGGGATGATTACTTACAAAATTTTGGAATATTGTTACAAAGAATATTGGTAAATTTTTTTGAATCAAATCAAGATGTGAATCTTGATAAATAGCTTAAGGATGAGAAAATATGTAGTATTACAATTAGGGTTGGTGAAAGTATTATACCAGTCAAGTGAAATAGAAGGTTTTGAACCAGAAGGATAACTCAATTAATAGTTATTAATCCTTTTAGAAAGTCTAGCAAGAATCAGGTTTTGTGAATAATGCATTAGCAAGGTTAGTCATGTGTGAGCATGTCAATAGATGAACCAACCATGTGATTTATACCTTTGAGGAGATGGTAGTATGAGAAATGAATGAAAGGAAATAGAGATTTCCTTAAGTGGTAAAACCACATGTGTAAAGCTATGAAAGATTTATTAAAACTTCTAAGTGAGTTGATATACAAATTTCGAGGACAAAATTATTATAAGGGGGAAGAATGTAATAACCCCAATTTTTATAAATATAATTGAATTATTAAAAATTAAAAGTTAAAATTTTAAAAGTGGAATTGGAACTTTAAGTTCTAGGAAAATTCATTTTTATAAAAATATAATTAAGACTTAAAACTTGGATATTTGTAATGTACTCAAAAAACCTATCAGAATGATTGTAAGTACGTCAAATTCTGAGTCTGGATGAAAAATCCTTATTTTTCTTCATTTTTATGAATAAAAGGGTAAAATAGTAAATTTACTCATAACCAAGACCTAAGACATTAAAATTTGGAATGTGCTCGGAAAACCGATCGAAATGGCACTAAGTACACTCATTCTGAGTTCATAGGAATAAACACTATTTTTCTCCATTTTTGGAATTAAAAGGGCAAAACAATCTTTTCATAACTATGTGGGGTCCACAAGATGGACCAACAGTTTGGAAGACCACCATCATGAGTCAAACTACCACCACTTGCTAGTGGAGGTGTGACGACCCGGGTTTTCTCATGCATTTTTAAATGCAATATCTAATTCCTAAGGCGGGATGCATCCCTATTTGAAAACCATTTTATAAAAACCATGTAATGCAGCGAAAAATCTTTAGTTTTAAACTCGTTTTGAAAACCCCGAGTGTCATTTTCTTTCACAATAGTCTAAAGTAGTTTTTGAAAAACTTTAGAAATCATAAGTGTTTTTCCCCAGGTCTATCCAGTCACAGCACACAGCCCAACTGTAAATAAATACAAATACATGTCCAAAGGATAGAGAGTTTACTTACGTGTATAATTGTCTCCTTTGTTTATTCACTTGCTTGTAGCACTAATATCTCCTGAGACGCCCTCTATTAGTGAGTGGAACTATCCTGAAAAATGTTAAGGATAGGGTGAGTATATACTACACTCACTAGGAGTCTATCACTACTAGTTTTGCAATGTATGCTATGTTTAAAATCATATGCTCTTAAAACATGTGCATGTTCGAACAATCATGGTCAATATCGATATTAAAAACCACTGTATAATTGGAAATACTGACGACTTAAAGAAATATCATAATCCAAGTCGAAAGTATCATATATCATAAACATAATGATATGCATCAGATGCTCAACTGAATCCAACTCATGGATATCTAGTATGGTATGGTCGACCAACCTCATATCATGCCATATGCAATGCAAATAAGTCCACGAAACCATAGGGTCCAACTATGCCCACGACCTCACCGCCGTGTGGTCCTCGGGTACCTGAGGACACTCGGTCATAGCTTCAACGGGGCCTATGACACGTCGACCCAGTGCCGTCACACCAATGGTAGCCCCTTGTACCACATGCAATCGACGTAAGGACGTTGCCCTTTTTGGGCATGGTACCCATCCACCTAATAGTAGTAGAGGCTGGAGGCCAACCCAAACCTCTCGACATAGCGCCCACGAGCTCATCAGCCCAAATCATATCAAATCAAACCAATGAAAACCTCTTGTTCAAAACTCGTCCTCTTTGGGTCCCTCACAACTGCCTACCCAGCGTCTTTTGGGCACTCTAGCATCTTTTGGTAACCCTCAAGGACATGCAATCTTTTAAAAACTCAATTGTCACCAATTATGCAATATATGCATTTGTTTGCAAAACATATCTATGCATAATGTATATGCAATTATTTGCAAAACATATCTATGCATAATGTATATGCAATTATTTGCAAAACATATCTATGCATAAAGCGTTTATCATATGTATGCTGAATTAAGTCATGCGAAACAAGTTATATAATTTATACTTAAAACATGCATAAAACAATCATGGCTCTTTTTTTTAAAAAGTCTAGTAGCGATAGAGCACCTACCTCAAAGTCTCCTAGAGTCGCATCCTTTATCACTTTAACCCGTCCCTGGGTCTCATTTATAATCTCCTGGGTATGGATGGATACAAGGAGTCCTCATTAATTTCACTCTATTTAGACGTTACATTGCTAGCTCTGCCTATTGGGTCCAAGGTCCTTGCCTAATTCATTCGTCAGGCTAGATCCTATGGTATGGATCTGCTTTCTAATAGTTAAATTCTATAATTTATCCTCCAATCTAACTTTAAATTCTCAATAGGTCCGCGTGCCCCGGTTCCCAAGACACCCGTGTATCCTGATTGAACTGCGACCGCCTTAAGTGCGTGCGGGCCCAAAGGCCTTGCCAGGGACTGCGTTTTGCACGCGTTCATGCATGCTCAAGTGACACGCTATGACGTGCATCATCACACGGACGCACCTTGTAGCATGGCGCGTCTCAGCTCCCAGGGCACCCCGTGCATCCTAGTCGAGCTAAGACCCGTGCCCCATGTCGCGCACGTACCCGAAGGCCACACCTGGGACAGTGTTCACACGTGCACAAGCATGCCTAAGCGACGCGCTATGACGCGCATCATCGTACGAACGCACCTTGTAGCATGGCGCGTCTCAGCTCCCAGGGCACCCCGTGCACCTTGGTCGAGCCAGGACCCGTGCCCCATGTCGTGTGCGCACTTGAATGCCGCACCTAGGACAATGTACGCACTGTCGTACACCTGGAACCCATCCCAGGGACCCAGTCCTAGGTGCACATGGTGCTTAGCGTCCTTGGGACACCTGGCTCGTGCAGGTCCGGCCCAAGCCGTCTTGGGCGGTTTTCGGCCAAGAACCCGGCTGGAAAAAGACCGGAAAGGACCAGGGAAAGTGGAAGGGAAGAGGAGGAAAGAAAAATGGCTTACCTAGGTCGCCGGTGATGGTGCTCTTCCCGCCTGAAAACTCTATGTTCGCCGAAAATCGTGAAGAGGGAAATCCCATCGTCGTGCAAGGCTGGAAAAGAGAAGAGAGGGGAAATGGGGAGACGGGAACGGGATGGCCAGCCTGACATGGGCCTGGCCATTGCCAAAAAACTCAGGGGAGATGGTTTGAGACGGGTTTCCAATTTTGCCGGAAACCCCAGTCTCAAACAGCTGGAAAAACGTCGACAAATCACGTTTTTTGGAGAGCGGAGATGGGGTTTTTATAGACCGGCTATGGCAGTGCCCCTCAATGGTGGTGCCACCATTAGTGGTGGCAAATCCCTCTAGAAAAATTGAAATCGAGGGTTTCTGGGTGGGTCTAGAGGTTGAAGACGACAGGGGGTGCCGTTATCAAAACGGGCGCCTGCGTTTTTCGTCCTTTTTCATTTTTTCGGTTTTCTATTTAATTTCCAAAAATACCCCCATCTTTAAATGGCTGTAACTTCTTCATACGAACTCCGTTTTGGGTGATTTTTGAGGCGTTGGATTCCATTTTTCTAGTAGAATCTAATGGTACTAAGTTTTATCACAAATTCCTTCGTTTACTATTTTAAATAAAATCAAACATTCAACATAGTTTATTTCCTATAGAACATTCAATTTTCGTTAAAAATAGTGTAAATTGCTCGGACATTACAGGAGGAGGTGGTAGTGGGAGTCCAATGATAATTTAATAATAAAAAGAAATGAAACATAATTATGACATGTAATCATGGAAAATTCAAAAATCTATAAATAGTAGATAAAATTTCCCAAAATTTTTTCTAAAAATCCCCCACGAGGTGCTATAGAATCCCCTAAAATCTCAACTCCAAAATCCTTACCCATCTCCCCTATTTATCTTCTTTCTCCTCTTGTTTTTTTCTCTTTGTACGAGCATCTGCAAATGCACCCGGCACTCCAGGTTCATTGGAGATGTCGGGCACGTCAATTAATGCATCATCCCTGACAAACTAGGGTTTTCACTTGGGAAACCCTAATTCAATTAGCCATAGATTTCTAGACATCAGTTCCATATCTTAACTATCAGATTTGTTCGGCTTGGGATACTCCTTAAAATCCCTAAAAAAAATTTATGATCCAATGGTTGGATAGTTGGGAAACTTATAACGAAATTCAAGTACCAGTGAATCATTGTCTCTAGCAAGTTCTCCATCTATTTTTGGCCAATCGAACCAGATATTCTTGATCTTAAACCGTTGGATAGCTTCCTAAAGTTGAGATCTACAATTGCCTCTTGATTCCCGATATTTTTTGGCAATGACTATAGAGAAAGCTCCATCTATATATGTTTTCAACCAAGCTATGGTTTTTGGTGATATTTCTAATCTTCGGTGAAGTTTTCTTCACTGGCCTGCCTAAGTAGGTGGCATATCCCTCTTCTCCTTTCATACCAACATTTACTTGAAGTTTTCCGGCCTTCAGAGATCTTCCCTAGCCGTTGAGCCATCGAAAATGATGGATTCGGCATGGAGGGTTGAGATCTCCTCATTTTCGAGCTTAGATACAAATTCTGAGCCATTGGATGAGTTCTTGGGCCCAAAAAGTTAAGGATAAGAAATCTTAGATCTTGATGTCTTCAGAATTGGGAGATATGGAGAAAGGTTGATCTGACGGTCCAAATTGAACCATCTCAACTGATCTCAACAGATCACATCCCAAAACGCTAGAGCAGAATGCAAGCATGGATGCTCCCCGTGGGCGTGCCCCAAAGAGTGCATTCACGCGCGAGCTGCCAGGTGGCTTGAGAACAAACCCACTTGTGTCTTCGTGATAAGGACGTGGGCCACTGGTTGTCCCCGCACTCAGTACACCCAAAATAGATTTGAACCGTTTATTTATGTACTGAAATCTTATTTCTTCAATTGAGAGCTCAATTTAACTCTGATTTTAGATCTGAAAGTTGCTATAGATTCCTCATAACTTGTATAAGGTACTGAACTCAGAAAATTTATATTTTGATGCATGCAAAATTCTATTAATAAAGAAAAGTATTACTCATTCCTATGATCAGTGAAATTTGGAATGATCAGACTTTATAATTCTGATCCACTGATGATTGTGTGATTCTGGAACATGGAATCAATGGTTAGAAGTGACTGATATGTGTTTAATTAAGAAACCTAGCCTTAAAAGAAGAAAAATCATAAAAATGAGCACGAGTCTTCCTAATCTGATTAATCATGCATGATCAGACCTTTCAAAATAGTTTATATGATGATCTAAATGTACAATTATAATAATTAAATGGTTGGATGTAATTTATTTTCCAGATCTTAAGATCTTAATGATTAAAAGTAGTAAAATCCATAAAAGTGAATGCTAATCTCCTTGATCAGTTTGATCAAGGATGATTGGACAGTGTGGATGTATTTGGATGATGATATAAAGTTAATATCATATGGATTGAAGGGCTTAATGATGATAATTTGGGATAGATTAAGATATATGCCCTTAAATTGGATAAAATGACTTAAGATCTTCTTGATCAGTTAGATCAAGAAGGATCTGATCATGTGACAACATGATATCAATGATCTAGTGATGAGATCACTTTGAGAAAATGAGTAGATCTGATAAAAAATAAAAGATCAAGATCTAAAACCCTAAATAGGATGAAAGATGATTTGAAATGAAAGATGACCATTGGATCATGATGATATGTTAAATGTGTTTATTTGAATTATTAATGTTATTGTTAATGTCTTTTATTGCTTAGTAGATTTAATTATTAGATTTACTTATTTATTTATTTATGCTTTAATGCTTGTGTTATGTAAATTACATTGAAAATGTAATTAAATGAAAAATAGAGTTGAAGGACATTTACATGGAATGAATGACATGGGCTTAATGATAGTATGGGCTATAGTTAGTAGGACAATATAAGGATTATCAAATCCTTTGCCCAAACTAGGAGAATAATAAACCCCACGAGTGACATTTTAAATGTTCATGAATTTAATTAAAATCAATTAGAAAGAGTACTTAGGGTTAAAATACTCATAGGAACTTTATGAAAGGTTGAGCTAAGATCACTCTAGTGAAAACTAAACATGGTGGTTAAGGGGGTTCTCTAATACAACCTCGCTCTTCCCCTACCTTCCATTGACATTTGTGAGATCTAAACACCTCCTTACATGAGGATTGAAGTAACCACTTTGTGTTTACCCATGCAACTAGTAAGCATTAGTTAAGTGAAAATAGGAGGAGCTGTTTAGACTTAAGGATGAAATAAGCCATCTCCAACCACTAAAACATTAACTGGTTGAACAATAATAAGAGCATAAAAGGTTAATAAATTATCTAACCGTAATAAAAATTGTAAGTAAGATAAAGATGATAAAAAAAGATCCATGGGATCTTGAATGATGAAGAACAATAAAAGAAATAAATACTTCTTGATGATATATATATATTGCTTGCAATTTAGATCAAATGGAATTGAAGATTTGAACCCTTGATCAAATATGATTCAAGGAAAAGAACCAAGATCATCCTCTTTAGGGATGATCAAACAACAGAACTTAGATCAAAGAAGAACTAGATGATAGAAGATCTAAGCCCTTGATCTTTATCATCAAGTATAAATTATTGATCAAAGGAGCTATGAAAGATCAAGATCAAAGAAAGGAATACACAAAGACTTAGAAATAGAAAATACTTAGATTTAAAAGATTAGAATATCATTCTAACTGTCAAATCTATTGATCAATAGGATAAACACTATCTAAGGAAGATAGATTATGATAGGACATAAGATTTGGGTTCTTTATATTAAAGGACAAGATTGGACAAAGAATATAAATAGGATAAAAAAATATAGGATTAGTCAGATTGCATAAATATTGATAGTATGTATGGATTTATAGATTTCATACGATAGTCAGGATCATGGAAGATCTAAAGAGATGGATCACTACTTAAAGGTAGGAGGATTTTGTGAATGCATCTACATGAGATATCTATGTTGAATACATGATCTTATATCTAGAAATGTTAACAAGTGTAATGTAAATACTTGTATAAAATCCCTTGAAACCCCTTGTGATCCAACCAAAACACATATGAAATGGTTAAGTTAGAATTGAGGAAAACCCTAAGTGAGTAGGGATCTAGAAGGTATTCTAGCCCTAAGTAAATAGACAAATTGTTTGATATGTATGAGAATTACTTTACATACAAGCATGGAGGCTTGTGGTTTTGTTTTAAACAGGCGTATGCCTGCGGATGCTATGCTAGGAGAGTTAGTAGGGTTTGGCCACACGCTGTCCAAAACTTGTTATGATATGGATACCAACCCTAAGTGAGGCTAAAACTAGGGTGGGGCAATTATGAGAAGGCCGCCACTGACAGTCATCGTTCCCCCCATATGAACATGGATATTGTGATTTCCAACAAGGATGGTATAAGTAGATTATTGGGCAGTTATCTGGTGTGCTGGTACAGATTCTGACTGCATGCATAGTAGTCCTTTGAGTATTTTGCATTATGACGCATGGAATAGTGAGATGCCTTATGATATAGCATAGTGAGATGCTGATACTGACCAAATAAGGGAGTATTTTTCCAGTAAAGTCTGGATGTTTTATCAACTTACTGTGTCTAAGTGTGACTATTGATGTTTGAGATATTAACTATTTTTCACGGTTTTGACCGTATATATATATATATATATATACAAGTATGTATGTATGTATATGTATATATATATATATATATACAAGTATGTATGTATGTATGTATATGTAAGAATGTATAAATATGACAAAGTAAAGAGATTGATCTATGAGTATGAATAATGGAATTATGAAGTATTAGGATTATACTGTCAAATTATTATGCTTCTCTAATCTCCTACTAAACATAGCTTGTTGAGATATTGTAAATGATTGAATGTTTACAATATCTTAGATATAGAGAAGGAAAATTAGGAGCTGAAGACTCAAGAAGACTTAGAAGAATAATCAATCAGGGCATATCCCTTGAAGACATGTATTTTTATTTGAGAGCATTGTATTATATTGAGAGTTCTAATTGTATGGTAAGCTTTGAAATTTGGATTATGTAATTTGGACAAGCATTGTATTGATACCTGAGCTGTACTGTGTACCACTAGATGGATTCTGGAATTTAATAAAAGTATATACCTTCAATGGGATTTTATCTTGTACAAAAATTCTACTTATGTTATGTACGAAGTGATGACTTGGGTTTTTCAAAACAAGTTCTAAAGAAAAGAATTTTCATTGCTTTGTTTTGTTAAAAAATTTTACTACTAAGGGCCCTGCTTTTGAAAAATGTATTACAAAATGTGTTACAAAAACTTAGGTCGTCACAATTATACTCTACTGATCTGAAAACTTTGATAGAATGCTTGAAAAGTATGCAAATGATATATTGCAAATTTATATTGATAAACGTTAGGAGCCAGGCACTCTAAAGAGTGTTGAGATCAAGCACTCTGAATAGTCAGGGAGAGTATAAATAGTGTATGTATGATTTTTATATTTTATAAATGTTGTGAGATGACTGAGTACTTATGTTACTATGATAAATAGCTTAGACATGTATAAATATGATTAATGCATATTAGACTTTGGACTATAACTGGACAGAATTATGGAAAATGATAAGTTTTAACTTGTCATATTTGAACATAAAAAATAGAAATAAAAAAGTGCTTGATTTATGAATATGTTTTGATCGATCAAATGGAACTTGTGGTTTTCTAAAAAGTCTTTTCAAAGAAAAATATTTTTGCTGCTTGTTTTTTTAAAAGAAAATTTTTAAATAAGGATCCTACCTTTTGAAAGTAATTCTTAGAAGGTAGTTGAAAAACCTGAGTCATCAAAAAGCCAAATGCAACTACACTAGAAAAATAAAAGAGAGTGAGAGTAACTTATAATGGGACTTATGATGATGATCAAGTGTGGGCTAGTATTATTACAACCCATTCAAAATGAAATAAATAATTGCAAGTTACAATGAGGCCTCACTACAAGTTCACTCAAAAATCTAATCTAAGAAATTAAGGAAATCCTAATTAAGTTTATGAAGCTTTGGCCAAATTTCCCTTGCACATAACTAAGAATGATGGGTCAATTTGTGAGGAATTAGAAAAATATGCAAGAATGATGCAAAAACATATCTAATTCAACCTAAAACTATGACTAGAGATAAATAAACTAAACAATGATCCAACCACAAATTTGTTGCAATTCCCTAGCAACAGTGCCAAAAACTAGATGTAGCTTTAAATTAGTCCCAAGTTCATGAATCAAAGTAGTTATTACACCCGAGAGAGGTCGATCCCATGAGGAACCTCAAAAAAATTTCAATTGATTAGATCTTATTTAAGTTGATTATCTTGACCAAAGATCTGTTTTGATTAAATTACGAATTTAAACAACATGGAATGGGAAACATGCATAAAATTAGACACATGAACTAAATGGAACTTTCTACAAATAAAGAAATTCAATAGATTTAGAAACTTTACTAACTAATATGCATTCAATAAAAGAAGCTAATGCATAATTAGAATGAATGAATTTAGGAAACTTTCCTTAAGGAAACTTGTTAAAAATGAAACTTTCCTAAACTAACACTTTCCTAATACTAAAACTTTCTAAAACTAAATTAAGAAACTCATAAAGCTAAGCTAAAATGCAAATAACTAAACAAGTAATGTTAAACTATCACAAAACAAGGAAAAATATGAATCGAAAACAAAGAGATTCAAAGATACTATTCTCTTAGCTGTCACTAACAGGGAAAAGAAACTTTGATATTGAGGAATTAAGTAAACAGAGAAAAGTGAAAAAAGAAAGAAAGAGGAAACAAAGAAGCTATGTGTATGGAAGTGAGGCTAAGAGAGAAAGAAGGGGAGAAATCAAGTAAAGTAAACAAGCAAAGCAACAAAGAAAATTACTAACTTGGAATTTAAGTTCAAAGTTCTATGAATATCTCCAAGTTGATGTGCTTGATTTTGAGGAGTTAGAAGCAACCCCTCCACTTGAATTGAGGATGGAATTCCATGGGGCACATATAGAGGTTTTTGAGTTTCTAATCTTGATGAAATGTAATCCAATGGTGACGAAAGAAGCTAAGCACTGAAGTTAGGTAGGACTCTAAGAAGGAAAGTAGAGGATGGATTAGGAAAGCGAGGTGGAAGGTGGAAACCTTAAGTACTACAAAAGGAAGTGGGCATTACTTTTCAAGAAGGTGCCCCCTCACTAAGTGTTTCATGTGGAAAACCCTAATGGAAGTGAAAAGATGAATGGGAAAAGAGAAAAATATGGGATGGAAACATAAGTAACGTAGGTAAGAAGTAGGTGAATAGTGATTTATTGGAGATAGAAGATTAGAAAGTGAGATAAGTTGGACCTTCTAAATATAAGCAAAGGAAAGGGGTGAGACTTTGAATTCCAGCCTAGGATGGGGCATGGAATTCCTTCTACTATGGTGTCTCACATGATTGGATGGAAAGAAGGTGGAAAGAGATAGGAAAGATGGAGGAAAGATATAGGAAGGCGAGGTAGTTGAGTGGGGAATGGAATTAGAAAGTGAAGTTGGTGGAGTCGGTGATTATAGAAGGGGGAGGTGCCAATTTTTTTGGGAAGTGGCATGGAACTCCATCCCTTCTAAGTATGTGATATGGTGTGTAGGAAAGAGAGAGGGGTGGGGGGGTTTTGCGAAGATACAGAAAGATAAGGAAATTTGACTTGGTTTCACACTTGATTGGTCCACCTATGTATGCATATCTTACCATGTTGATTTTCACCCAAATTCCTTTCTAATTATCCCTTAATATTCAATATTTAGTATAGGATAATTGCTTCTAAATGTCCTCTAATCGTGTGACTCCATGTGACATGGCTGTCATGTGGCATGGTGGGCTCACTTTGATGGCTTGAGTGGCTAGGTCCATTGGTTTCAAGGCTTGAGTGGCTAGGTTTCCTTAGGTTTCCTTGTTAGATTAGGAAACTTCATGTATGGCTCCAAGTCTTATGCAAAGGTGGTGGAATTGAATAGCTTTTTACACGCACCTATTTTAGTCACCTTTGATGCTTCCAATTGTGTCCTTGGACTTTATTTTCTTGCCTTAAGATTATCTTAACCCTTGATTTAGCTTTGAAAAAATCTAGGTCCTTGGCCCTCTTTTGACCTTGATCTTCAAATCTTATCTATCTTGATCTTGGCCAGTGCATCATCTTCTTAAGACCTACAAAAGAGTACAAACCTTAATTAAATCCTAAAAAATTATAATGATTCACATAATTACTCTCGATTAGCTTTTAAACTTGTAAAATATCAAACTTTTGGAATATTAGGTCAGAAATGCATGTGTTATGAAATTCAAGAAAAATTAGAGAAATAATACTATAATTTATAACACATGGATTACCAAATGGGTGCCTTTTATACAAAATTGAACACTTATCACTAACTACAACCTATCATAAATGAGATAGATTATGCCTACATCTAGTAGCTTAAGCACCTCCAACCTAATTATCTACTTCATGTTAGGTTTTGGCCTCCATTGTGATTCCTGAGACATTTTTGCATTTTCTTCTAAGTTGATTGGGTGCATCCAAATTGTTGGGCTAATACCCTTAATATCTAAGATTGACTACACAATTGCCATTGTATCTTCCCACCATTAAGCAACTTACCCTCCTAGTCTTAATTTAGACCTGTAGCTATGATAAAAGGTTGAGTTTTAGAGGGACCTAAGAATGCATACCTGGAACTCTTGCACAATGGTTTTAGGTCTAAAGTGGTTGTTTTATTAGATGGGTCTTGACTAGTCAACGGTGGTGTGAGGGGTTCTACCTTACGTTTCCATTTTGGAAAGTCCACTATTCTTGCACCTTAAAGTAATGGATCATATTCCACAATGGAATTGACTTGATCAACGAGTGGATAAGAATCAGAGGATGAAAGGAAAGTCTCATGAACTAAGCTTTCTATCACTTTTAAGGAAAAAGAGTCTGGAGAGTCCATCTATTGTATCGTATTGAAAATGTTGAACTCGAGTCTCATGTTGTTGAAATATAGTTTCATAATACTACTTTGACAATTGATGATGGAATTAAAATTGTTCTCCTTCTTTGCTACAAGTAACCTTTGTGGGTAGGGAACCTTTGAAACATATGGGGCATTAAGAAGGGGTTCAGAAGAAGATGAAGCTGACTATACTTGTTCTTTTCCCTTTTGAGAATGGGTAGGCTTCTCTTTACCCTCAATTTGTGAGGTTTCCCTAGTCTAGCCTACCTATTTATCTACTTGTTTTCTACACTTAAGGATTATGATGGACTTAGCTTGATCTGACAATGTTGAGCCAATCTCATACTGAGCCTTGGGATTGGGCACTAGCTGACTAGGAAATTTTTCTTTTCACTTTGGTTTAGCTTTAATATTACTCGCAAGCGCACAAACCAAAGTAGTATTACGCGCGAGAGATGTCAATCCCACAAGGAATCTCACAGATCATCAATAGATTAAATGTTATGTAAATTGCTTAACTTCAGCCAAAGAGAGAGTTAATGATTAAACTATGAATTTAAAACAAGAAGGAAACATGCATGAAATTAGAAAGTAAGACTAAAGGAATGTTGCTCAAAGGAAAGGTGAACAATGAAAATGGAAACTTACCTGACTATCACGCATTCAACTAAAGAAAATTATTAAAAATAACACTTTCCCAAACTAGAATTAAAAACTTTTTCAAACTCAAAAAGGAAACTTTCCAAACCTAAAATAAGTTGCAAAAAACTAATTAACAACTACTAAAACTAGATAAAAAAATTACACTAAGAAAGATTCAAAGAAAAAAGTAGCTTAGTACCATGCGCATGATCCATAGACTGTGCGCATGGTTCATTGGTGCAAAAGTGACCAGATTTGACCCTTTTCATGCAAACAAACATGCAATCTAAGCTAAGAACTAAGCAAACAACCTAAAGAGCTAAATGTGCTCCTATGTATTTAAGTAAATAAGGTGTTTTGATGGCTGAAAACAAAGCACAAAGTTAAGAAGAGAAAATTTTCAGATTTCAACTACTTAAGAACATTAAACAATTCAAGCATATGGAAAAAATTGAAAACACAAATTTTATGCAAGAAAATAACCTAGATCTAAAGTACATTGATAAAAGAATCATTCTATAATAAGATATCTCAATGAATTTCATTAAATCCACATCAAATTACACCTAAAACTGGGTGCATAATACATGTTCAAAAATTTGAGAATTACTCCCAATTCCTAAGCATAAAATCCTATCTAAATAACACCAACAAGGCAATCTAATACTCATAGTTTAAAGTATGATGACATGCATAGAAAACCTAGAAAGTGGCTCTCCACCCTTCTAATTGGATGGTGATTGGTGAGAAGAGTTGGGGAATAAGAAAGAAATAATGATGGAAATTTTAGAAGAAAACTTAGGGTTTTTACATGCTTGCATGGACTTAGATATAGAGTTTCCTAATTAAAAACCCACTTGATTTTGCCAACTAAGCAAGGGGGGGCATCCTCTTCTAAGGTGATGGCTCTCTCCTTGGTTTCAAAATGTTGAACCCTAGGATGAATGGTGGATTAGGAATGGGAAATGGGTTAGGAAAGTGGATTTTTCTCTCCTAATAGGTCCCTTAATGCATGATCATCTTACTTTTACATTAATATCTAAAAATATCTTAAAATAACACTTTTAATATAGGAAAGTTGCTTAAATTGATGCTCCAATCATGTGGCATTCATCCATGGCTTCATGGCTCACTTTGATGGCTCATTCCTTGGTGGCTTAAGTGGCTTCAAGTCTTGAGTAGCTTAGCTTTCTTAGCTTCCCTAGTTGGAGTAGGAAACCTCATGTCTTGCTCTAATTCTCATACAAAGTGGTGGAATTGCATGACTTTTTGCACAGATTATTTTAATCACCTTTGCTTTCTTCTAATTTCTTTCAGAGGCTTTGCTCCACACCCCTAGGTAGGGGTGTGCTGTCCCCTACACCCCCAATGAGCTAACTACCTTAGATCATCTTCTCACTTCCTGCAAAAGTAAAAAACATAAAAATAAAAAAAATAAATCCTAAAAAATTATGATGACTCACATACTCTGGATTAACCTTTGAACCTACAAAATATTAAAATTTTGAATTATTAGGTCAACAATGCATGTGTTATAAGTTCTAAGAAAACCCTAGAAATAACATTATATTTTATAACACATAGGCTACTAATTGGGTACTTCTTATATGAAATTGAACACTTATCACCATTGGATTCCACAATGGACGCCACCACAATGTAACCCCCTTGGTGGTTATTTTTTGAATAAAGAGAAGTTTTGATGACTTGCCTATCTATGATTGTAAGTCTTCGAATATAGGCTGTTGCTAAGGTTGTGATATGCATTCATAGAATTCGCCTGCTCTGAAAAGAACTTGGGAAAATTAGAGCGAGATGGACATGAGCTAGTAGGATGTGCATAACTAGAACAAACAAAACAAGCCTCAAACTAAGGCTATATGGACAACCAGTTAGTCACCATAAATGCTTCAAATCATTGGTAAGATCATCTATCTTATTCACCTATGGGACAACATATCAAATTTACTGTAGATATCTAGAGTGGCCCCAATTTCATACAATTCGCCTTTCTTTTGCAGCTATGAATTTCTTTTCCATTCGAGTAGAGTAATCCCAATCTTGGGAATTCTAAGCAACTGTCTGAAAGAAATTCTACGCTTCCACATTGCTTTACGTCATGAAAGCCCCACTACTAGTTTCTACGGTGTTTTACCTTCATTGAAAAACTAAACTTGCTACCACTCTTCAAAATCATGGTGGGGACATTGCAGAAGCAAACCCTTCCAACATTCCTAACATTTAGAAAAATAATCTCCCTCTTTTGTTAGAAATTTATAATTTTGAGCTTGAGGACTATGGTTTTATGGACTAGAAAAAACTTATTTAGGAGTTTTCCTAGCTACTTAATCCCATGTGGTGATAGGCCCTTTTTTTAGAGAGTTGACCATGCTTTAGCTTTTTCCTTAAGAGAAAATGGGGCCATCCTCAACCAAATAGAGTCATTAGAGAAATTATGGAACTTGAATGTAGAACAAATGTCAAGGAATTCCTTGACATGGTGGTATAGGTCCTCATTGTCTAACCTATAGAAAGTTGGTAGGCGTTGAAATAATCCAATGGCCAAGATTGATTGAGATGAGAATTGAAGCCATACATGAGGTTTCCTAGTCTAACTAGGAAACTTAACCATTTCAAGGCCTAAATGTTATCAATCCAAAGTCTAATCAAGGATCAACATCATCCTAGGGCAAGCAAGGGATGCAATTAAAGAAGCCAAAAGTGACTAAAATGGGTAAGTGCACAAGTCATGCATTTCCGCCACCTTCGCATGGGAGCCATTTAGGCCACCTTAGCCATATAAGCCATGAGAAAAGGTGACAAGCTAAGCCATCAAAGCTAAGGGTGTGAGCCATGACACTAAGTCAAATGAGCCCTCAAAGTGAGCCATTTAAGACACTTAACCCAATGCTACATAGAGTGATACTATTGTGGGAGAATTTCACTCAATTATACTAAGCTAAAATGTGAATTTCTAAGAGGAGAATTAGAAGATATTTGGGTGGAAAAAAAAAGAAAAAAGAAGTAAGCATGCATGTGGACCAATAGGAAGAACCCACCTTTGTTTTCCTCTTCCTATTTATTTCCCACCTTTTTTACTCTCTCTCCACCACACTCCACAATCATCCCACATTTTATTCAAGGGGGAGATGCACCTCCTAAGAAGGTGGTGCCTCCCACCTTCTAAAGTCCCACCTTTCCTAACCCTGTTACTCCAACCAACCCACCTTCTATTTCTCTCATGCCACATCATCCTTGTCATTTTCTCTCTCCATCCCTATCTCCATCTCTTTTCATTTCCATAAGCACTCAATGTGAAGCATATTAGAGGAGGGAAAGTTCCATGTCTAACTCGTAAAAAGTAGGTGCCTCCCTCCTTTAAGTTGTCTTAATGCTTCTGTTTTGGTTGCCTTACTTCCCATTCATCTCAAGTAATTCTAAATATCCTTATCATCTCCCCTTTCCATTCCTCATACAAGGGTTACCAATGATCCATCCTAAGTCCTAAAGAGTTTCACATGTCCAAACCCAATAGCAGTTCAACGATTTTTGCTTTAGATGTCCTTATGTGCCCACTATCTAAATATAACTTCCGAAGCCATCCTAGCCTTAACCACATCTTTCTTTCTCCACACTAGGATCAAATTCTATCAAATTTAGAAGGCAGCCAACCCATATAAAGTATGTAAGGACTTCCACATGAAGAACATTTTGGAGAAGGGGAGGATGCCCTCTCCTAAAAAGGAGGCGCCTCCACCCTTCTTCCACTCCTAGGGTCCTCCAAGCAATCTCCTTTGCAGAAGCCGATCTTACAGCCCTTCCACTCCTCTCCCATGGTTTATTCTTTCCTTATTTTGTCCTTCAAGTTCAAGTCAGTTTGTCTCTTACTTCTTTACTTGTTTACTTTAGTTTCATTGCATTGCTTTGTCCTTTGATTTCATGATTTATGTTTTCTTGCTTCATTTCTTTATTGCCTTTGATTCTTGTACTTTGTTTTACACTTAGATCCTTGAATCTAAGGGATGCAACTCTCTTGTAGTTCTTAGATCAAGATCCTTTTCCATCTTTCTCCTTAAGTTCTTGTCTTCTCATGCTTTGTTTTTCATCTTTTCTCTCTTGTTTTCCTTATATCTCTCTTGGAATACATACATGCTTACCATTGATTGCTCATTGGATGATTGAAAACATTGCTTTTGGGTTTAAGAAGGGTGTGCACACCTCTTGGAGAGTGCACACTACACTTGTACACATCTTTACTTCAATCAATGGAATTTCTTTTCAATAATAATTGTGCAATGTTCATGGATGTTTCACATGTTTTAAATTTGGTTTTTCATGGCTGTTAAGATGTCCTTTCATGCTTAAAATCCATGTGTTATATATTACATTAAGGCTGCATTAAATCTAACATATACTCCACTAGCGCACAAACCCATTGTTCATGTGCATGGTTTTGAGGTGTGATCTCTTAGAACATTAGCTTGTTTTCTTTAGATTTCCATGCATTCAATTCATGCATTTTACCTAGGTTAGTTCGCATCTTAATTCCATGCTGTAGATTTCATTCTTCTATGTGTACCATCCTTTCCATTCTTACCTTCAACTCATGCAATGAATCGTATGCACTCCACTTCGCATTCATGCATATTAGTTGGTTATTAATTCTTTAGTTTGCTTGTTTAGTTTAGGTCATGTTGGGTTTGGTTGATCATTGTCTATGTTAAATTGCATGTTCCATTAATTTTAGAAACTTTCCATGTTTAGGTTTAGTAAGTGTTATAGTTAGAAAGTTTCTAATTTGACTCATGTTTAGTTTTCAAGTTAGCTTAATTTCTTAGATTAGGTTAAAACCAACTCTTTTTGCTAGGCTAGGTAATTTAAAATAAAGATCAATCCAATATACAAAACTGTGAGATTTCTTGTGGGATAAAGTGCTCTCACATGAAATTACTATAGTGATTCATGTAATTGGGAGTAACTTTAAAGCTACACTAGAAGCAGATTAGAGTTGAATGCATCCATTGGTTTGGATATTCCACTCTAGTTGTAAAATACAATGAAAATAAAAGGTGGTGAAGTTTAACTTTTAACTTTTAATAATTCAATTATATTCATAAAAATTGGGGTTGTTACACCTAAAGATCCTTTGATATTTCCTTCCTCTTTCACTTCTTAGGTATAATCCATAGGCTATAAGGCTCCCTTAGCCTTTAATTAGTCAACTAGCTGGTGACAAAACATTCTTTTAAGTAATGTCTTTTCAAGGCAACGATAGGGTAGATTATTCCTATAATTCAAGGGTGTAAGTTGGACTTGAGTACAAGTTGGATTGTTTAGGTGTATCTAAGGGTTTTGGGTGTTATTTAAGAGTTAAAAAGTGAGTTTCAAATTAGCTGTTGAAGTATACACATAGCTGTAAACACAAGTTTCCATAGGTGGTCTTATATAGATTGACTAGTTTAAAAGAAAGGTTTCTTAATGATGATGGCTGATTAGATTATTAGAATTATAAGGTAATTGTCTCCCATTCATAATAAAACAACTCAACTATAATCAAGTTGTAATTATTTATGCCTAATGTAAGGTTAAATGCTCCTATTCCACAATCCGATTTCAGCATTTCATTCCTACCAGTAAAGGATTTATAAGAGTTGATCCTTACGAAATTTTGTTTATCAGATCCTTAGAGAACAGTAGACACATGTTTCTGATTTATGACAGATCATGTAAACATCAAGACACTTACATTAGTAGCAAGGTTTAACATGATTATTAAAATTCCAATGCACTTTCCACCCATTCTACCTTATGTATCAATTTCAGGTATCTAGTTCATCTTGTAAATTTCCTAATTATCTTACCATTCAAAAGTCACCAATAATATAGATTATAAACCATCCAAAGAGTAGAAGATTGTGAAGAAGTATTTTTTTTAAATAGATCATAGCAGAGCCCCTAACAAAAACATTTGTGAAGCATCTCTCTCCAAGTCCAGCGACTGTTTTCACCTTTCCAATGAATTCCACGTAATAACCTCATTTCCTTGAGGTGATCTAAGCATGATTCCTTTATTCATATAATTAAAAAATAGTATAATAGAGGAATCACACATTTTCACTCAAGAATTCTATCAGCTAACTCACCCAAGTTGCATCATTGTGGAACGTCTCCTTGCAGGTCCAGCAAGGTGCGGTTCCATTTCTGCTCTGTGAAAAACCTCTACATCGTGCATTTAATTGTGGAGAATTAACATGAATCACTTCTTGAGTGATAGTACTAAGAATATAATACAAAATAGAGCATGTATACTTAAGAAAATTCAAGGAATTAAGTCCAACAATCAGGAAAAATTTTCTCCCAGAATTTCGGCACAATTGGACAGTACAGAGGCGTCCTTTCCCTTGCCTTCGGACATGCTAAATCTCCACAAATTTCTACCAAATTTAAAGATTTCTACTTAAAATCAGAGAAAACAACCCATTCTGAGATGGTGAGTGTTCCCTGCGGTGTTTTGCCCCTGCATTTCAGCCATGAACACAGTCCAACAATTTTCAGTCATAATCACAGTAATACCAGCAATAATCAACAAAATTTCTATCATGAGAAACATTCTATTTTACAAATATTTCATACAACCAAGAGATGTATGAATATTAAACATCCTAATATAAAAGAAAATAAAAAATCATGCTCAGATTTCATTAAAAGTTAGAAGCAGCACGCATTGAACTACATCAAGAAAACCCTTTTCAAAATGACAGGCATTCTTCCTAATTTTTGAAGGCTACACCAAGATTCGTGCCAAGAACTTTCCATTGCCCACCTACCTAAAAATTGAAGCTTTTACTCCTCCAGCTGCAAGAGAGCTCCCCACAGCTACACTTCTTTAGCCTTGGGCGTCCCTCTCTTCTAGCCTCAAATGCAGCTCAATTTTTCCTTGCTTCTACGGCAATTCTCCATCTCTCTCTTTCCACCAACAAGCTACTGGTATGCCCGCTTTAATTGCTTGTTTCATAGAGATTTTCCTGGGTCTGTCAAGGTTGTCCAGGACAGCAGCCCTTGCCGCAAATTCTGCTCCAAAGTGGAAGACGCCTAGCTCCTTTACGCCATGTCTTCCAGCTGGAATTCTTGAACAATCTCAAGCAACCACCACTCAACCCACTTGGCTTCTCCTCCTTCCTCACCTCCCTGCAGCCCTCACTCCGTAAACTAGCTCTCCCTCTCCGATGAAAATTTCCCTTAATCTCCCTTAACCAGACGCATGGGCTGCGAAACAGCTCTTACCATCTATTTATACTTTAGAGTTGGATGTGGGGTCGCCACTTGTCCCTATGCATAAGGCCAGCTGCCACCATCTTAATAAAACACGTGATGGGCAGGTCTATCCTGGGGATGGCCAGCCACCTTAAATCTTCAATAAAATGCTGACTTCGAAGGTAATTTTAATTGTACCCCATCACAATTTGGTTCTCAACTATACCCAAATTGAGTAATACTATTTAAAATCCAATTGCAATCACGCACTATGACATAGTGAGTAAGCTTCTTGACCTTAATTTTCAACTGCTCCCACACTCATAATTCATGTGGTGGCCCTGTACCTAGTCCTTCAATGGTGAATCTCCTTCTTGATCCATCCTTCCTTACACTTAGATCTTTGTACATATACATCTTCCCTTAGTGTATTAAATTGGGATATTAATACACTATCTAAGGTGTCTTTTCCATTCCTCACTCAACTCTTGATGTAAATCAACCTCTTCCTTGAATGGAAATCAATTGATGAGGCCCAAATGATCCAAGCCATCCGTCAACTAATTGGCATCCACACATAGGTGATCCTACATCCTCAAACATCTTTGCACTCTTCCTTACAATCTTGCATCCTTAGAAAATATTGTGTCTTTATGATAACATAAAGAGTCTTAAGAAAGTTAGAAATTAACATAAGATTAAAAAAATATAAAATAAAAAAAACCTATTTTTCGTAATGGTATTTATTATTCATTGTAAATTGATATTTAAATATATTACATTCTCACCTTAGTTACCTCTTCCATCTTTCTCTTTTCTCTTTGTTACTTTTACCTTTTATATTCACCTTGCTAGAGTGGCATGCCCAAGGCCAATAGGTGCCTTCCACTAGCATGTTTACACCTCATTTTCATCACTAAAGTGGGATGTCGAATCTATGACGACCTAGGTTTTTCACATGCATTTTTAAATGCATAACTAATTTCTAATGTAGAGTTGCGCCCTCTTTTGAAAAACAATGCAATGCAGTGAAAGAAACTTTTTCTTTTTAAATCCATTTTGAAAACCTTGAGTGCCATTTACTTGAAAGAAAAATAAAATAATGTGTACTCAAAATACAATAAATGTATCCTAGATCTATTCAGTCACAGCTCATAGTTCAACTATACGATGTACATATACGTGTTCCAAAACAATGAGTTTATATACTTACATTTATGTTTGTCTTTATATTCACCCACTTGATTGCAGCACTAAATCTTCCTGATACTTCTTCTATTTCTGTTTGAGCTGATCTATAAAAATAAAATATTGGGTTGAGTCTTTCTCATACTCACTAGGTGAATCTGATACTACTAATTTGAAAACACAGCATGCAACATGCATAATTTCAACAGGAATTTTTTAGATAAAATTATTCAATTTATGTAAATGTGGGTATCCACGTGTAAATCATTCTACTTATTTGCATATTTTCAAATAATAGAACCTTCCATCAAGATCCATCAATCAATAATATAAAATATTACTAAAATCTTAAAATAGCGACCGATCAAACTAAATGATAGAATCTCAACATAGCAGCAGATATCATACTTGTGGGTTTCTTGACGAATACATCAAGCCGACTGGTCACAAGTACTCGTCTAAGACCATCTCAATACACCATGTATGGTGATACCAAAAATCGAAATCATAGGGCCCACGATGCTCATGACCAAAACCTATCTGAAATTGTGTGTCTTCGGTATCTAGAGACCAGCCACCATAGTCTCCATAGTTGACTATGGATACGGCTTCTTTGTCCCTTCATAAGCTACCTCACTCTACTATCAGCCTACTTGGAACTCAAGGTTTTGTTCCCTCCACAAGTTGCCTCAATCGGCGATCTACCCCACTTGGAACTCAACGTTTTGTTCCCTCTGCAGGTTGCCTCAATTGGAGATCTACCCACTTGGAACTCAAGATTTTTTACCCTCTGCAGGTTGCCTCAATCGACGATTTACCCACTTAGCATAGTGCCCATCAGGCTCATTAGCCTGAAAAAGAGATATACATATAATCCAAAACTAAGTCTCAATCATCATAAATCATGCAATTTATGCAACTGGTTTCAAAACATGCGAGCAATGCATATATAAAACTGTCCGTGAAAGATGTAAACAATGTGATCAAGATCATGAATCATGAGAATAGTTCGCATGCTCAAAATATCAATTTCCAAATATTATTTCCAAAAGCATACTAAACACGGTAATAGATTCAATTATAAATCATTTTAGATTTTGGAATGCATTTGAAAACGTAGTAGCATCAGACTACCTACCTTGATGATGTTACTTGGATCGTATTTTTCTTCACTTCAAATACTGAATCTCTTTCAATGTCTTCATGGGATCCTAGATTTAAGATTAAGAATATCTTCTAATCTATACTGTTCATTAGTCAAAATTATAAATTAACGACCTAGATCATTGATCTAGACTTCAATCTTATACATAAAGGATCAAGTCCATCATCCAAGGATGATCATCCTTAATTCAGGGTTGATTTGGATATGTAAAGCTTCTAAGTTGTTGAATAGACCACTTATTAAGTTCGAATCATCTTTGATCTTGTAGATCTTTGAGATTCCTAGGGTTTTTAGACCACAAGTAGATAAAATTGTTCTTTGATCATAAATTTTATTGCATAATTAGGTCCGCATCATTAATACAAACACAATAGACTTTTTGGATCGTCAATCGGAGTTATATAGCCCTCTTAATTGTAGTTTTAGTGTTTCAGATCAAATAAACAATCAAGATTTGATCTCTGGATCTAAAACAAGGTTACCCTTGATGTGGCCGTTGCTAGAGAAGGTGATCGGAGTGACAGTTGGCGGTGACATTTTCTAGTTCAGATTGACTCCTAATTAAAAGGGTTTGTAGATTAGGCTCTTACATTCACTCGTGTTAAGTTTGGCATCTTTTCATAGTCATTTGATGCCGGTAAATGTAGATTTTATTATCGGACTATCGTTGAAAAACTGTATATTGCTGGATTAGATTCTTCATCCGATCATTTGTAAAATCTGCTCCAATTGTGAAATAGATGGAGGAGTTTTGATCATATTCTCACGAGGAATCCAACTGTGATGTTTGATCTTCAATCCATAGTTGATTAGACAACTATCATAGGGCCAAACAGTAACCGTAGTTACAATCGCCAAAAAATTGGAGAACAGGTGGCCAGAGGAAGAGGAGAAGATCTGGGGTGGATCTAAGGTGTGGTGGGGAAGAGGAGAGGGGGATTTATAGGGTGGTGCACCACCCTTTTTGGCGGTGCTGCCTTTGCAAACAGTAGTCGGTGCCTATCGTCTTCTTTGGCATCGACACTGTTTTCGGTTTTGATGCAGTTTTGTTGCCAATACGATTTTCGGAGCCGACGCAGTGATGACACCATGCTGACGAAGAGAATGACGTAGAGTTGGATGGGGGTGCTGTTAACAAAACCACTCCGTGTGTTTTTTTAACTTTTAATTATCGGAATACCCTTCATCTTCCAATGCTCATAACTTTTTCATCTAAACTCCTTTTTAGTGTTCTTTAAGTCGTTGTATTCCATTTTTGGAGTAGAATCTAATAATAGAGATAATTTCAACAAATTCTAACTTCATAAATTTTAAATTAAATAGAACATTTATCTACCCGTCCAATCCAATTATTTTTCAAAATAAATAAGATATAAAAATTTCTTTAATTACAAATATTATGATTGATTGTAATTGAAAGGGGTTTCTTTAGGACTTTAAAATTTTGGGTCATTACATTCTTACCCCTACAAAGAATTTCGTCCCTAAAATTCCACAAGTTACTACTCATCAAAGATTTCAGAGTATTTACTCCTCATTTCTAATTTTCATTTTTTTTTTGGCAATCATATCCTTCCATAAACTTTAATTAGTTAAATTCCTTTACTTCACAACTTCCTGCTCTTCCTTTTTCCCCTTCTTAAGACAATTTATGGCTATGTGCCCCACTTCTTTACATATAAAACATTTAAGATGAGGCAAGGTGCAAGGTTTGTCTAGGTGATGCCTATTGCATTAATGACAAGTTCTATACTCTATTATTTGTCCTTGATTGTTGAATTGTCGTTTGTGTGGATGTTGAGATTCAAAAGGCTGAATGGGTCTTTTTCCTTTATTAGATTGTTCATTAATGTTGACCTTCTTCTCCTTCTCCTTTTTGTCTACCTGTGCTCTCTAAAAATCCTTTTCAAAAAAGGATACCATTTCTACTGTTTTTGCTATGGTGTTGGTTGAAACCCTATGACTCTATTCCTTAATATAGGGTGTAACAATCAACCAACTTTTATGCAGCATTTTCTTCGATGGCATAAACATTGGGTGCAAATCTATGAAGACTTGTAAACTTATTTTTATATTGCTGAACAGATAGGTTGCCTTGTTCTAGATCCATGAATTCTTTTTCCTTTTACTTTCATACATGGTGTGGAAAATACTTCTCATTAAATACGGTTTTGAACTCCTCCCAAGTAATGACATCATTATCATCAAAGTATGTTCTTTTGGCTATTTCCCACAAAAAGCTTGCTTCACCTTTTAGTATGAAACTGACCATGGAATCCTTCCTTTCTTTGGAAATTTTCATTGCCTTGAATAACTTTTCAATGTCAATGATCCATTTTTCTTCTGTTGTTGACTCTTCTTCACCAGAGAATGATGGGGCCATCTTTTGAAATCGTTCAAGTTGGGCCTCTGTTTGGTCAACATTCCTCTCTGGAGATAAGGTTCCTGTCACAAGTGCTTATGATTGATTAGGCATGAACTGCCCCATATGTTGCTGAAAGGCTTCTGCCATCCTATTCCCAGATCCAAACGAATCAATAAGGGGATTAACGGGCTTTGGGGCTGCACCACCTCTTCTCTTTGGCGGCATTTGTTTTACAATAACAACATACTCTCTTTGAGGAATTCTATCATGCTAGTCTAAAGTCTTTCCTATTGATGTAAATTGATTATAAGTTCTTATAACTTGGCTATGAATATCTCTCTCTCTCTCTCTCTCTCTCTCTCTCTCTCTCTCTCTCTCTCTTAATACTATTTCCATTCTAGTCATCTCTAGAACTCATACTTTTAGTCTATTTTGTTCTTAATTATTTTGGTCGTATAGAATCTTTGCACATGTGGGACTGGCTGTAAAAGGATAAAACTGAGCTCTAATAACAACTTTGATGACCCGGGTTTTTCACATACATTCTTAAATGCATAACTACTTTCCAAGGCAGAGTCGAGCCTTGTTTTGAAAAGCAATGCAATGCAGCGGAATAAACTTTTTCTTTTTAAATCCATTTTGAAACCTCGAGTGTCATTTACTTCAAAGAAAAATAAAATAATGTGTAATCAAAATGCAATAAATGTATCCTAGATCTATCCAGTCATAGCTCATAGTCCAACTGTACGATGTACATATACATGTTCCAAAACAATGAGGTAATATAATTACAATTACGTTTGTCTTTATCTTTACCCACTTGATTGCACCACTAAATCTTCCTGATACTTCTTCTATTCCTGTTTGAGATGATCTGTAAAAATAATATATTGGGTTGAGTAGTCCTCATACTCAATGAGTGAATTTGATACTACTAATTTGAAAACACAGCATGCAACATATATAATTTCAACAAGAATTTTTTAGATAAAATTATGTAATTTATGTAAATATGGTATTCATGTGTAAATCATTCTAATCATTTGTATATTTTCAAATAAGAGCACTTTTCATCAAAACCCATCAATCAATAATATAAAATATTACTAAAATCTTAAAATAGTGATTGATCAAACCAGATGATAGAATATCAACCCAATAGTAGATATCATACTCGTGGGGTTTCTCAATGAACGCATCAAGCCGACTGGTCATGAGTACTCATCTAAGACCATCTCAATATACCATGTATGGTGATACCAAAAATTAAAATCATAGGGCCCACTATGCTAACGACTAGAACCTATATGAAATTGTGTCTCTAGTAGCTAGAGGCTAGCCACCACAGTCTCCACGGTCGCTTGTGAATATGTCTTCTTTTTCTCTTAGTAAGCTACCTCATTCTACGATCTGCTCACTTAGAACTCAAGGTTTTATTCCCTCCGCAGGTTGCCTCAATCGGCGATCTACCCCACTTGGAACTCAAGGTTTTGTTCCCTCTACATGTTGCCTCAATTGGTGATCTACCCACTTGGGACTCAAGATTTTGTTCCCTCTATAGGTTGCCTCAATCGATGATCTACCCACTTAGCCTAGTGCCCACTAGGCTCATTATCTTGAAAAAAAGATATATACATATAATCCAAATCTAAGTCTCAATCATCATTAATCATGCAATTTATGCAATTAGTTTCAAAACATGCAAGCAATGCATATATAAAACTGTCCATGAAAGATGTAAGCAATGCCATCAAGAACATGAATCACGAGAACAGTTCGCATGCTCAAAATATCATTTTTCAAATATTATTTGCAAAACCATACTAAACATAGTAATAGATTCAAGTATAAATCATTTTAGATTTTGCAATGCATTTGAAAATTTAGTAGCATCAAACTGCCTACCTCGATGATGTTATTTGGATCGCATTTTTTTTCAATTCAAATATTGAATCTCTTTCAATGTCTTCGTGGGATCTTGAATTTAAGATTAAGAATTCAACTATTATCTTCTAATCTACACTAATCATTAGTTAGATTTATAATTAACGACCTAAATCATTGATCTAGACTCCAATCCTATCTATAAAGGGTCGGGTGTATGATCCAAGGGTGATCATCCTTGATTTAGGGTTGATTTGGATATCTAAAGCTTCGAAGTTGTCCAATAGACCACTTATTAGGTTTGAATCATCTTTGATCTTGTAGATCTATGAGATTCCTAGGGTTTTTAGTCCATAAGTAGATAAAATAATTCTCTGATCCTAAATTTTATTACATAATTTCGTTTGCTTCATTAATATGAACACAACGGACTTTTTATATCTTCAATCAGAGTTATATAGCCTTTGTAATTGTAGTTTTAGTGTTTTAGATCAAATAAACGATCCAAATTTGATCTATGGATCCAGAACATGGTTGCTGGTGATGACTGGTCGTTGCTGGAGAAGGTGACTAGAGTAATAGTCGATGGTGACGTTTTCCAAGTTGGATTGACTCCTAATTAAAAGGGTTTGTAGATCAGGCTTTTACCTTCACTCCTATTAAGTTTGGAGTCGTTTTGTGGTCATTTGATGTTGGTAAATGTGGATTTTACCATTAGATTGTCACAAAAAAACTCTATGTTGCTGGATTAGAATCTTCATTTGATTGCCTATAAAATTTACTTTAATTGTGAAATAGATGGAAGGGTTTTGATTGTCTTCTCACGAGGAATGTAGCGGTGATGTCTGATCTTCAATTCACCGCTGACCTGACTACTGTCATAGGGCCAAACAATAATTGTAGTTCCAGTCGCCGAAAAAAATGGAGAACAGGTGGCCAGAGGAAGAGGAGAAGATTGGGGATGGATTTGAGGTGTACGATAGGGAAGAGGAGAGGGGGATTTATAGGGTGGTGCACCACCCTTTTTAGCAATGTCGCCTTTGCAAACAGTGGTCGATGCCCATTGTCTTCTTTGGGGTCGACATGGTTTCCAACGTCATCGCGATTCCATCGCCGACACGATTTTTGACATCAACGCGGTGCTGATGCGGTGATTATGCCATGCTGACGTGGTGTTGATGCAGAGAATGATGTAGAGTCAGAAGGGGGTGTTGTTAACAAAATAGCCTTGTGCGTTTTTTTTTTTTTAACTTTTAATTACCAGAATACCCTTCATCTTCCAACAACTAATGGAACTTAAGGAACCAAAGCTGGAAATCAAGAGGGCAGAAAGAGAATAAAGATGCAATGAAAGGTAAAGAGAAAAACTAGATTCCAAATGACTTCCCTTAGCTGTCACTCCAAGGGAAAACCAGCCTTGAATATTAGTTTAAAAGCAAGGAAAGATAAAGGAAAATAAAGCAAACTAAAGTGAAAAGAAGTGAATACTAGCAAAGAGAATAAGGAAGCTAACCAACCTTCAAAGATGAATAAAAACTCCAAAAATACTAGGTTGAACACTTGAGGAAGGAGCATACACCTTGGAAGGAAGAGGTAGTGTCCCAAAGACTAAACAAAACAACAAGCAAAAGAAGAGTGGGCTATAGAAAGTGGGTGTCTCCTTCGAATGGAGGAGATGTCTTTCCCAGAGTTGAGAAGAGAGTACTTTTGCTTAAGTTTGGGCTGCTTTTTATAAGTCTTCTCATATTTTTCCTAGGGTACCCTAATACTAAGGCTTGGAGTGGATTAGAGTATATCAAATTGAATGGCTGGGATGGGAGAAAGTGCAAGACATGAAATAGGGAAGTATGAAAGGAGGTGGCTGCCTTAAGGAGAGGAGTAAGTGGGAGACGCCACGTTTTTAGGAAGGGATGTCTCCCCACTTCCAAAGATGCTAAAGCACCTATGTTTTAGGAAAGTGGGTGGGGATTATATAGGAAATATGTGGAGGGTGTGAGTGTAATAATGCCAATTTTTGTAGTTATATTTGAGCAATTTATAATATGAGGTTAAATTTTTTGAAAACCGGACTAAAATATTAGGTTTTTAGAAATCAACTTTTTATAGAAATAGAATCAAGAGTTGAAACATGGATATTTGGAATGTACTCAAAAAATTAAGTCCAACAATTATAAGCATGCTAAAAATGGAGTTCAGATGAAAATTTCAATTTTTTTTTTGCAATTTTAAAATTAAAAGGGTAAAATGGTAATTTTACCTTTTGTGGGGCCGGCAAAGTTAGGTATGGAATGATGTAAGTCATGAATCAGCAAGCACAACCCAGGACTCCATCATGATATGCAATGGATGCATCATGGAGTCCAACTCATGGACCTCTAGTATGGTATGGTCAACCAACCTTATATCATGCCATATGCAATGCATATAAATCCACAAAACCATAGGGTCCCACTATGCCCACGACCTCACCGCTGTGTGGTCCCCGGGTACCTAGGGACACAGGATCATATACCTCCACGGGGCATATGACACTTCGACCCAATGCCGTGACACCAGTGGTAGCACCCTGTACCACATGCAGTCGAAGCAGGGACATGCCCTTTTTTGGGCGTGGTACCCATCCACCTATTAGTGGTAGAGGTTGGGTGGCCAACCCACACCCCTCGGCATAGCACCCACGAGCTTACAAGCCCAAATCATATACGATCAAATAAGCCAAAACCTTTTGTTAAAACTTGTCCTCTTTTGGGTCCCTCACAACTGCCTGGCCCTCGGCACTCCAGCGTCTTTTGGCAACCCTCAAGGACATGCAATCTTTGCAAGTACGTAAATCATGCAATGCATGCACTTGTTTGCAACACATGCATGTGCATAATGTATATGCCGTCATTCCAAAACATGGCTATGTGTAAAGCATTTAACATGCATGCTGAATTTATTCATACAAATCACATGCAAATCAAATCATATATCTAAAACATATGTTCTCAAATAATAAGAGTTCTTTTTAAAAGGATCTAATAGTGATAGAGCACCTACCTGACTAGGTCGTGTTCACCCTCTTGTCCTCGTACACTCCTGAACATGGTTTGGGGACTTAAGGTTAGTTTAACCTATCTTTAATGGGTTTAGAGCATTTGGGTCTCATTACTTAGGCATTAGGGGTCCATCCCTATGCCTATGGATGTCCTAAGGTCCTAATTAGGCCTTGGTATTCTCAGTTTTCCAGAGTCCTAGCGGTCACGCGCCACCATCCTATTCCAAGGGTCATGCCCTACTCTGATTGGGCTTTGATTATGGATTTTATGGTTTGGATGTGTCCGCGTCATCGATACGGACACAACGCCTTTTGCGGCGCCTCAATCGGAGCTCTAGATCTCAAGTTATAAGCGTTTTAACATTGCATGTACATATAGTCTTAAAGACAAAAAAAGAGGAATGCTAGGGTGCTGCGCATCTGCGACGTGTGCCCAGCATTCTTAAGAACCAAAAAAAACGACGCCTCGCTAGTGCGCTCGTTCCTTTAGCGGGCGCGTCCCTGGACGCGCCCGTTTGGTTTTTTCAAATGACGTCAACTTGCGTCGACGTGGGACGGTTCTATTGAATCGTCCCGCCTGGTCGAACCAGGGTGACCTGAGGACAACCCAGGGGTCTTTGTGGCTCCCCTGGAGGCCTATTCTGCATGGTTTTTCATGGAAAAACCTAGGGAAATCGTTCCTGGAACTATGGTGGAGATGGGTTTGGGTTTTTTCGTGCGTACCTGCTTCGTGGGTGGTTTTCTCTCTACGTTTTCCCCCCTTGGTCACTGCTTCACGACTGGTTTTCTCCAAGGCTTTTGGGCTGCCATTAGAGGCACCCAAGAGCTCTATTTATAGAGCTTTTATAGAGGGTTCTGGAGGGTTTCTAACCGCCTTTGAATGGCGGTGGGGAACCCTCTGGAATGGCGGTGGTTTCTTCTTGAAACACCGCCGTTCCAGAAACCTCTAGGAGGTTGAAGAAGACGGGGTGCCCATATCAAAACGGGCACCTGTGTTTTTCAGGTTAAATCGTTTTTGGGAAATTTACAGTTTTGCCCCTGAACTTCAAAGGGCCATATCTTGCTCATTTTAACTCCGTTTTGGGTGATTTTGGTCTCTTTGGATTCCTTTTTCTGAGACGCATCTAATGGAACCACTTTTGGTACCAAATTCCTGGGTTTAGTTATGGTGACTAGTGAAATGACCAAAATGCCTTTTTCTTTAAAATTGAACTTTTCATTGCTAAACTTGGAATTTCAATATTACAAAATTGGAGTCATTACAGGGTTGGCCACCCAGCCTCTACCACTAATAGGTGGATGGGTACCACGCCCAAAAAAGGGCATGTCCCTGCTTCGACTGCATGTGGTACAGGGGGCTACCACTGGTGTCACGGCACTGGGTTGAAGTGTCATATGCCCCGTGGAGGTATATGATCCTGTGTCCCTAGGTACCCGGGGACCACACAGCGGTGAGTTCGTGGGCATATCGGGACCCTATGGTTTTGTGGATTTATATGCATTGCATATGGCATGATATAAGGTTGGTCGACCATACCATACTAGAGGTCCATGAGTTGGACTCCATGATGCATCCATTGCATATCATGATGTTATCATATATATATATATATATATATATATATGATACTTTCACTTTTGGGATTATGTGATCTTTTAAGTTATAAGAATTTCAGTTGATTATGGATTCTTATACTGATATCGAACTCGAGTATTCAAACATACGCATATTTTGAAATTGATTATGGATTCTTATACTGATATTGAACTTCAGTATCCAAACATACGCATGTTTTGAATGAATGAGCACATGATTTTAAAACAACTCATGCATTTATAAAACTAGTAGTGATAGGCCCTACTGAGTATATTATATACTCACCCAATCCTCAAGATTTTTCAGATACAAAGTAAATACCTAAGGGCAAGGGACATTTGTACTAGGAGACATAAGGCCAAGCACAAGTAAGTACACCCCTATCTTATCTTTCAATGTTACTTGATTGTAGTTACTCTCTAATAGCTGGGGCTGTGACTAACACTTTCTTGGGAACATTATTGATTTAAAACTTTTCCATGACTAAATAGATTGAGAATGTGTTTTCACACTCGGGGTTTTTATGAAAGGTTGTTTTCCAAATGAAAAAGAATTTCATGCATTCATATTTATAAAACAAGAGATCTCGCCTTTTTATCAACATTGCATCATATAAAAACCCGGGTCATGACAGTTGGTATCAGAGCATGGTTTAACGTTACTCACAGCCCAGTTATGAGGAGAATAACTTATAATCAAGTTTCATCCATGAAAGAGAAAGGGGTAATAGGATAACACAAACTAAGATTTGGTGAATTGCCTTGTGATTACAGATGCCTAGAAAGAAGGGAAGCAAGGCTCCAAGACCTGAAGCCCCACCAGTGGACTCCACTGGGTCGGGCAATGGGATGGCTGAGTTATTTCAGCAATTCTTACAGAACATGGGACAATACATGAATAGTCATAGCCAAACTCCTACCCCCCGAGATCCTTCCCCTGATAAAACAATAGACAGGACTGAGGTTCAGTTAGAAAGGTTTCAGAAACTAGCTCCCTCATTCACAGGAGAAGATGAAGCATCCACAGCTGAAAAATGGTTAATTGATATTGAAAAGATATTTAAGGCCATGAACATAGCTGAAGAAAGAAAAGTACCCATGGCCACATTTGTGTTTAGAGGAGAGGCTACTTTTTGGTGGGAAACAGCAGAAAGAACTTATTTTGATCAGCAAGAAACAATTGGATGGGAAGAGTTTAAAAAGGTCTTTAATGATAAATATTATCCTAAACATATAAGGAAACAGAAGGAAAAGGAATTTATGGACTTAGAACAAGGAAATATGACCGTCCAACAGTATGAAAGTAAATTCATCAGCCTCCGAAGATTTGCACCCTGTGCTTGTGCTGATGAAGAAGATGCAGCTGAAAGATTTGTAGACGGACTCAACCCAGGACTCAGGAACAGAGTTCTAGGTTTTCAACCTTCCACAGTAGCCAAAGCAGTAGAAATGGCCTCCCTATATGAAAAAGATTATCAAAGGAACCAGGCAATAAGAGAAACTAAGAACATCAACACTATGAAGAACAAAGGAAAGAGACCCTTTCAGTCATCTGGACCTAGGCCACCGTTCAAGAAGCCGTTTGAAAACAAAGGAAGAAGACCAGACTGGAAGGCATGCCCTAGGTGTAACAGAAACCATCCAGGCAGACCATGTCCCACTTCCAAAGTGTGTTTATAGACACACTTGACACTTAACCCAACCTATGCTAGGTTGGTGCATCCATGGACATGCCTTCCACCCCAATCCAGTTGATTGTTTTCTTCCCCTCCAACAAGATTTCTCAATCTCTTCCCCTTTTCTAGTGTTCCCTGTCTCTGATACTGGCTTGGACCCTTTTTCTCCTGTTTTCTTTCCACTCTGGAACCTCTATCAACTCTAGTAATGGGATTTTCCCCAAAAACTCTCATTCAAAAAATTAGGAAATTTGAACGAGACCGCATCGACAAAAGTACCCTCTCTAGTTTCTTCTTTCCACTCCAAATCAACAGGTAAGTCACCCTTCCCTCTTTTTGGTCATTTTCATTTTGTTCCAGCACCTGTTCACCATCTGACTTGGTTTACCAGTGATTGAATCACCCATGAACTAGATTCGATGACCTAGGGTTGAAACACCATCAAATCAGTCCCAAAAGGATGATCTAGACCATTGGATCGATTTAGAGAACCCTAAAACTCCTAGATCTATAAAAATAGTAAAATTTCTAAGGATCTAAGATGAAGATATGAAGGAAGGTGATCTGACGGTCCAAATTGGACCGTCTCATTGATATCCTGTGAACTGTGTCTGAGACACATGGCAAAAATGCAACTAGAGACACACCTTTTGGGCACACCTCCACATGTGCAATGTGCATGTGAAGCAATAGTGGAGAGATAGCAACGTATTGCATCCCAGAGATGGAGACGTGCGCCGCTCCAGTTTTTTGACTCCTTGGGGTCCAAATAAAATCTGGGTAGTACAAATTAGTTGAAAACTTCAAAATGAAATTCAGAACTCAATACAACTCCAAATTGAGATAAAAAAGATTCGTTGGAATTGTATTGATGAGTAGAATCTACTAAACTCATAAAATTCAAGATTAGAGTTTGTTTATGATTATCCATAGCAAAAAATCCTGCTAATACCTTTGATTAGCTACATGAAAGATGATCAGACCATCTAATTTAAATGAATACATGATTAAAATTCAAGTGATTTTCCCACGCCTTCCATTGATGTTTGTTGAGATCTAAATGCCTCCTAACATGAGGATTGTATTAACCACTTTTAGAGTAGAACCTAAATGGTAAGCATTAGTCAAATATGAAATGAGGAGGTGCTATCTAGATTTAGGTGAGGTAAATCAATAACATTGCTCAATCAGTAATATATTAAGACTGATTATGCGTTAATTAACTTAAGAATAATATTTAGATCATAAATTAACAATCAAAGGTTAGGATATATTAATCAAACAAACCATTAAATAAGATGATTTTGATCAAACAAGATCAAAGGTGAGATTATGATAATCAAGGACAATAAAAGATAGAAATTTTAAACCTTGAAATATGATATAGATTTTAGATCAAATATAGATCAATGAGTTAGAAGATCTAAACCCTTGATCAAAATATTCAAGAAAAGAGATCTAGATCATCATCTTTAAGGATGATCAAAAGATCAAACAAGAAGTATATATGGAATTAAGGGATGACATTATACATATGTGATTTGATAGATACATAGAATCATATGTTGATCAAGATCATTGCTTATCTTAAGGATTGAGCTTATCACATTTTGAGGTAGGTGGACCTTAATAATGCACCCCTTTAAAAGTTCTATGTTTTATACATGATCTTATTATGAGATTTACAGAAGTTGAATAATTCAAAGAGAATGTTCATAAATGTCTTAGAATGTTTATAGTGCAAAAAATGATGAGGATATGCTTAGAATTATGCAATTATTGTCTATGTGAAGTTTGGAATTATCTAAATATAGATTGGGAAATTTAATCTTAGTACTTGAACACCAAATCAATAAAAAAAGAAGATTTTGTCACAACCCTTATAAAATTAGACAAATCGTTTATTAGTAAAATCCTTATTTTTCATACAAGCATGGTGGCTTGTGGTTTTGTTTTCAACAAGCATAGGACTGGGGATGCTATGCTAGAGAATTGTAAGGGTTTGACTACCTGCTTTCCAAAATTGATGATATTATGTCTACCATGCCCTAAGAGAGGCTAAAAGTCGGGTGGGGCAATTATGGGAAGGCTGCCACTGTGAAAGTCTTGTCTCCTCATATAGGTAGTGACATAATGTATTTCCACTGAGGTATCAATGGAGTATTTAGGGAGCCATCCAAGTGTGCTAGTGTGGATTCAAACTACAACATAGTATTCCTTTATATATTTTGCACTATGATGCATATGAGATTGGCATAATAAGATGCCTTATGTGATGGCATGATGAAATGCACGGTATATGTTTAGTACCAATATTTCCCATGAAGGGATAATTCCCAATGTAGAGATTGGCTGAATATTGACCCTTATAATAGAAGGTGTTGATAATGAATATTGACCTCCCTACCAGTATAGTTTAGGAATGAATTACTATTGACATTATTGATTATATTCACAATTTTAACTATTTTACTTGTATGAAATACATATGTATAAGGATTCATTTGGGAATTTAAATGAAACAAATGTTATATAGTGTATAATTAATAGAAATTGAATTATTTCATGGATATAGTATATGATGAAAATGAATATTGGAAGTATTGGATTATGAGATATATTATTGATTTATCATGCTTCTTAAATCCCCTACCAAGCATAGCTTGTTGAGATATTGTAAATATTTGAATATTGACAATATCTTAGATACAAATAAAGAGGAGTGGAAGCTCATGACTCAAGGTTATCAACCGCTATACTACTAATCAGGGTATTTCCCTTTGAGAAGTTTGTAATAAGTAGTTAGTTGTTTGGATTGTGTACTTTGGACAATTTGACGTAATAATATAGGGGCTATGTATGTGAACCATTACATGGATCTTGTTTTTTGTAAATGTATTTATATTATTACTCAATGGAAATTTATTTTTATAGAAATATATGTATAGTAAGAGAGTCAAAGTGACGTTTGGGTTTTTTGCAAATTAATTTCAAAGAAAATGCTTTTTCGTTATTTAGTTTTTAAAATCTTTCACAAATAAGGGCTCTGCCTTTGCAAACATTTATAAAAATGTGTTTGAAAAACCTAGGTCATGGCAATTAGGTGGAGTGATTTGGTTGGTTGGGAAGTTTCCTAAGAGGTGGAATGAGATAGAGTTTTGGAAATTTGTAGTGCATCTTGAGGGTTAGGTAGAAATTAAGGAAAAAGTGAGAAAAACATCAAAATTGAATGGTCTTATCCCATTGGTCCACATGCCATCTTATTCTAATCAATTTCCTTAATTATCTTCAAAATATATCATGGATAACTCTCTTGAATCTCCTCCAATCCTAGCCTTCCATTTAGCTTATTTTGATGGCTTAGATGGCTAACTTTTAAGGCTTCATTGGCTAAGTTTCATGGCTAGCTTTGGCAGCTTTCATGGATTGACTTGAAGGTTTCATCCCTTGGCTTGAGTCACCTGTATGATTTGGCTTGGATTCCTTAGCTTGCCACCTTCTTTCATGGCTTATATGGCTAAGGTGGCTTTCATGCAAAGGTGGTCGGAATGCATGGGCCCCCTTTGGCCATCTTTAGCTCTTTTAATCATATCCATTAATGGTCCAAAAGATGATATTGGCCTTTTGTGATGACCCAGGTTTTCTCATGCATTTTTAAATGCAATATTTAATTCCTAAGGCGGGATGCATCCCTATTTGAAAACCATTTTATAAAAACCATGCAATGCAGCGGAAAATCTTTAGTTTTAAACTCATTTTTGAAAACCCCGAGTGTCATTTGCCTTCACAACAACCAAAGTAATTTTTGAAAAACTTCAGAAATCATAAATGTATTTCCCTAGGTTTATCCAGTCACAGCACATAGTCCAACTATAAATAAATACAAATACATGTCCAAAGGGTAGAGAGTTTACTCACATGTATAGTTGTCTTCTTTGTTTATTCACTTACTCATAGCACTAACATCTCCTGAGGCGTCTTCTATTAGTGAGTGGAACTATCCTGAAAAATGTTAAGTTTAGGGTGAGTATATACTATACTCAGTAGGAGTCTATCACTACTAGTTTTGCAATGCATGCTATGTTTAAAATCACGCGCTCTTAAAAACATGTGCATGTTCGAACAATCATGTTCCATATCGATATTAGAAACCACTGTCAAACCGGAATACTGATGACTTAAAGAATAGCATAATCCAAGTCGAAAGTATCATATATCATAAACATAATGATATGCATAAGATGCTCCACTAAATCCAACTCATGGATATCTGGTATGGTATGGTCGATCAACCTCATATCATGCCATATGCAATGCAAGTAAATCATCAAACCATAGGGTCCAACTATGCCCACGACCTCGCTGTCGTGTGGTCCTTGGGTACTTGAGGACACAGCGTCATAGCCTCCATGGGGCATATGACACATCGACCCAGTGCCGTGATACCAGTGGTAGCCCCCTGTACCACATACAGTTGACGTAGGGACATGCCCTTTTTGGGCGTGGTACCCATCCACCTAATAGTGGTAAAGGCTGGAGGCCAACCCAAACCTCTCGGCATAGCGCCCACGAGCTTATCAGCCCAAATCATATCCGATCAAATAAGCAAAAACCTCTTTTTCAAAACCTGTCCTCTTTGGGTCCCTCACAACTGCCTAGCCCTCACAACTACCTACCCAGCGTCTTTTGGGCACTCTAGCGTCTTTTGGTAACCCTCAAGGACATGCAATCTTTGAAAAACTCAATACTCACAAATCATGCAATATATGAATTTGTTTACAAAATATATCTATGCATAAAGCATTTATCATATGTATGCTGAATTAAGTCATGCTAAATAAGTTATACAACTTAGACTTAAAACATGCATAAAACAATCATGGCTCTTTTAAAAAGTCTAGTAGCGATAGAGCACCTACCTCAAAGTCTCCTGGAGTCGTGTCCTTTATTACTTTAACCCGTCCCTGGGTCTCATTTAGAAACTCCTGGGTATGAATGGATACAAGGAGTCCTCATTAATTTCACTCTATTTAGACGTTACATTGCTAGCTCTGCCTATTGGGTCCAAGGTCCTTGCCTAATTCATTCGTCAGGCTAGATCCTATGGTATGGATCTACTTTCCAATAGTTGAATTCTATAATTTATCCTCTAATCTAACTTTAAAGTCTCAATAGGTCCGCGTGCCCCGGTTCCCAGGACACCCGTGTATTCTGGTTGAACCGCGACTTCCTTAAGTGCGTGCGTGCCAAAGTACGTGCCAGGGACTGCGTTTTGCACGCGTACATGCATGTTCAAGTGAAGTGCTATGATGCGCATCATCGCACGAACGCACCTTGTAGCATGGCGCATCTCAGCTCCCAAGGCACCCCGTGCATCCTGGTCGAGCCAGGACCCGTGCCCTATGTCACGCGCGCACCCGAGGGCAGCTCCTGGGACAGTGTACGCACTGTCGTACACGTGGAGGCCATCCCTGGGACCCTGTCCCAGGTGCACATGGAGCAAGGTGTCCCTGGGACGCCTGGCTCGTGCAAGGTTGTCTGGACCTGGCTTGGGGCATTTTGTTCGTGTACGGCCGGCCCAAGCTGGCTTGGGCATTTTTCGGCCAAGAACCCGATTGGAAAACGACCAGATCCGGCATGGATCTGGCCTGGGGGAAGCAAACGGAGAGTAAGGGAAGAGAAATGGCTTACCTGGGTAGCCTGGGGACGTCCTTTTTCCGGTGGGTGTGCCTGCTTGCTGGGAAGCTCGAAGAAGGTGGAAACCCTATTGCCAGACTGGAACGGAGAAGGGAAAATGGGAAATGGCAATGGCCGGCCTGACTTGGGCCTGGCCGTTGCCGGAAAGCACAAAGAGATGGGTTTCTGGTTTTTGCTAGAAACCTCAGTCTCAATCGGCTGGAAAAAACGCGAATTGGAAGAGGGGGAAATGGGGTTTTTATAGAGGGGAGAAGGTGGTGCCCCTCAATGGCTGTGCCGCCCTTTCCCCTGGGGTTTTCTAGATAAATCGGGATTTAGGGTTTCCTGGAGGGTTCTTGAGGTTGAAGATGACAGGGGGTGCCATTATCAAAACGGCCCCCTGCGTTTTTTGTCCCCTTTTTCTTCCTCTTTTTCGTTTTTTCTATTTAATTTCCAGAAATACCCCTATCTTTAAATGGCTGTAACGTTTTCATACGAACTCTGTTTTGGGTGATTTTTGAGGCGTTGGATTCCATTTTTTGAGTAGAATCTAATGGTACTAAGTTTCCTCAACAAATTCCTTCATTTACTATTTTAAATAAAGTCAAACATTTAACACAGTTTATTTCCTATAGAATGTTCAATTTTCGTTAAAAATAGTGTAAATTGCTTGGGCATTACACCTTTGGTTTATATTGAAGTGATAATTTTGAGGCTTTGACTTAATATTTTGATCTTGATCTTCAATTTTCATTCCGATAGATTTTGGCCGTTAGATCACCATCTTACTTCCTACAAAAAGTGAAAAATCCTAGTTAAATCTTAGAAAAATATGATTAATTACATACTTGACTTGGACTAGCTTCTTGACTTATAAAATAACAAACTTTTGGGTTATTAGGTAAAAAAAATGCATGTGTTACAAATTTTGGTCTAAAAACCTTAATTTATCCCTATAAGTTGTAACACATAGGTAACTAATTCGGTAATTTTTATGTAAAATTAAACGCTTATCAATGCCTAACTCAATTATTCTACTATAGAAAAAGAGTTGTTGGTAGTTTTTTTTGCCATGGATAAGTTTAAGTGTTACTTGTTAGGATATAAGGTCATTGTCTAGTCAAACAATGCAGCATTAAAATAACTTCTTTTAAAGAAGGATACCAAACCAATTCTAATCCAATGGATACTTGTACTACATGAGTTTGATTTAGAAATATGAAATGAGAAAGGTTCCAAAAACATTGTAGTAGACCACTTCTCTAGGTTAGTTGTGGAGTTTACTGGAGAGAATGTGTCTATAACAGAAACATTTCTAGATGAATAATTCTTGCACATCTCTTAGCAACCTTGGTATGTAGATATTGTTAATTATCTTGTCATAGGTCAAATTCCTAATTATTGATCAAAACAAGAGAGAAAAAGATTCATTGTCAAGGTTAAGCACTTTACATGGGATGATATGCACTTGTTTAAGCATTATTCCAATGAGGTCATTATGAGATACATACATGATAATGAACATCACAAAATCATTTCCTATGATCATGACCATGCATGCAAGGGCCATTTCAATTCCAAAAAAAACAACTACAAAGATTTTGTAGTATGATTTTTATTGGCTTAACATTTTCAAGGATTCACATGCTTACTGCATTGCATGTGTTAGGTGTCAACAATTAGGGAACATAGGAAAAAAGAAATATGATGCCCTTGAACGCCATTCTTGTTATTGAGCCTTTTGATGTTTAGAGCATTGATTTTATGGGACCTTTTCCTAACCCCTTTGGTTATCTATCTATCTTAGTGGGAGTAGACTATGTGTCCAAATAGGTGGAATCCATACTATGTAAGACCAATGATGACAAGGTTGTGGTCAAGTTTTTAAAGAACTTATTATTATTCAACTAGTTAATGTTTTACTGATTGAAGATACTTTATTTCTTTCCTAATATTAGACAACTCCTTATTTCAGAATTGATTAAGGCTTACCAGTTAAAAGCTACTCACAAAGTGGTTAATTCAATCCTCATGTAAGGAGGTGTTTAGACCTCGCAAACGTCGCCAAAAGGTGGGGAAAGAATGAGGCTCTATTAGAGAACCCCATTAACCACCATGTTCAACATTTGCTAGAGTGACCTTATGTGATGACCCGGGTTTTCCCATGCATTTTTCAAATGCAATAATTAATGCCTAAGGCGAGATCCCTATTTGAAAAACAATGCAATGCAGCAAAAAAATCTTTTTGTGTTTTAAACTCATTTTGAAAACCCCAAGTGTCATTTGCTTTCACAACAACCAAAGTAGTTTTTGAAAATTTCTGTACTCATAAATGTCTTCCCAGGTCTATCCAGTCACAGCTCACAGCCCAACTGTAAATAAATACAGATACATGTCCAAAGGAGTAGAGAGTTTACTTAAATTCATACTTGTCTCTTCTTCATTACTTGATTGTAATACTAACAGGTCATGATGCTTCTTCTACTCGTGAGTAGAGCTATCCTGAAAAATAATAGAGTTAGGTGAGTATTTTCCATACTTAGTAGGTGATCTGATACTACTATTTTGAAAACGTAGTATGTATCATGCATGGTTCTAAGAGCTTTTCATGTAAAACATCAATGATTCCTTTTGCATAAACATGCATATTAATGCATCAAAGTAAGTTCATACAAATTGAAAACATAAGTTTATTGATGCAAGTTCAACCATGGAAATCCTTTATCGAAATCTAGTGTTCAATGATATGGATTCGACTGCAAATCATAAAGTAGAAATCCATAGATCCAAGTAATAAAATCTCGACATATACGGCAAATCCACAAGTCAAATATAATAATCATTATGAAAATCTTAAAATAGTCATTACTCAAACATATGCTAGTATCATGCACATGAGTCTCTCGGCATACATGTCACGCCAATTGGTCATGAATACTCGTATACGACCATCTTAATGCTATATGCATATCAATCGCACTAAAATCATAGGGCCACTATTCCCCTCTGCAGGCTGCCTCTTTCAGCGATCTGCCCACTTCGGACTCGAGGTTTTGTTCCCACCATAGGCTGCCTCTTTCAGCGATCTGCCCACTTGGAACTCAAGGTTTTATTCCCTATGCAGGTTGCCTCATTCAGCGATCTACCCACTATCCCTACGAAGGTTGCCTCATTTGGCGATCTACCTACTTAGCATAGTTCCCATCAGGCTCAATAGCCCAAAAGTATCTATAGATAAAGCCAAAGCTCAATCATCGCAAATCATGCAATTTATGCACTCATTCATAGTAAATCATGCAATTTATGCAATCATTTTCAATGTCCTCTTTGGGTACCTCACACTACCTGGCCCTCACAACTGCCTAACTAGCATCTTTTAGGCACTCCAGTGTCTTTTGGCAATCCTCGAGGATATGCAGGTATCCAAATGATCCAATCTCAATCTTCGTAAATCAGGCAATTTATGCATTTCTTTTCAAGACATGCGAGCAATGCATAAAAATCACTTTATGCTAGTATCGTGTTTAAAACCATAAAACATGAAGACATGTTTGCATACTAGTATAAAAACATTACTTTTCAACAGCATTCTTCATTCAATGCAAGAGTTTTCAAATATATATATATATGTATATATATATGTCATGAAAGCAGGTCCCGCATACTTGTATGGGAATAGCATGGTTTAAAACACATGCTCAATATAGTAATAAAAGCATGTAACTATGAAAGTTTGGAATGTATTGTGAAAACAGAGTAGGATCAGACGACCTACAAATCAAGTATATTTGAAAAAACATGCTAGCATGACTACCTGCGAATTAAGTATATTTGGTAAAACATAGCAGCATCAGACAACCTACCTCGAAGTTTCCTGGAGTCGCGTCCTTCATTACTCAACCCGACCCTAGGTTTCATTTATAAAATCCTAGATATGAATGGATAACAAGGAGTCCTTATCAATTTTGATCTATTTAGAGATTACTAGTTAGATTGCTAGATCTGCCTTTTAGGGTCCATAGGTCCTTGCCTAATACAGTGTCAGGCTAGATCCTGTGACATGGATCTACTATTCAATGGTTAGACTCTATAATTTTTTCCTCTGATCCTAATTTTATAGTCTCATTAGGTCCGCATCGTTCATACATATGCGGTGGTTCTTTTGGATCATCAATTGAAGTCCTATAGCTCTTGAAATTTCATTTTTAGCATTGCACGATCACGAACGAACCAAATTCGTCTATGCGGCCCTACCTGTCACGGTTCCCAAGATGCCCGCGCATCCCGGTCGAACAGCAACAGCCTCTCGTGTGCGTGCGCACTCCCGAGCTATGCACTACAGCACATGTTCTAGAGAGCGTCGCACGAGCGCTTCCTCAGCGCCAGGTGAGTGCGTCTCAGCTCCCGGAATGCCCCGTGCGTCCCGGTCGAGCCAAGACCCATGCCCCACGTTGCGCGTACCTGAAGGTCACACAAGGGACCATGCATGTACTGTCGCATGCCTGGAACCTGTCCCAGGGACCCTATCCCAGGCGCACGTGAAGCACATGTCCTTGGGACGCCTTGTTCGCACAGAGCCAAATGGAACCCGGCCTTTTCCCTGCGATCTCTGGCTGGGACGTTCTCCGGCTAGGAAACACCGGCTAGAAAACACCAGATCCAGCATGGATCTGGTCTGGGAAAAGGGGAAATAGAGAGGGACATGGGGGCGTACCTGGGTAGCCGGAGATGCTCCCTTTTCCACTTTGAAACCCCATGTCGCTAGAACCCACGAAGAAGGGGGAAAACCCCAATTTTTGATGAGGCCAAAGGAAGAAGAGGGGAGGGGGAGAGATGGGAATGGTCAGCCTGTAGGGACCTGGCCGTTGCCAGAAGTTGTAGGAAAGCTAGAGACAGGTTTCTGATTTTTGCCGAAAACCCCAGCCTCAAATGGCTGGAAAAATCTTGATTCGAAGAGGGAGGAATAAGGGCTTTGTATAGCTTTACTATGGCGATGCTGCCAATGGCGGTGGTGGAAACCTCTGAAAACCGGGGGTTTCTAGAGAAATCGAGAGGAGGAAGAAGATAGGGTGCCATTATCAAAACGGCCCCCTGCATTTCCTGTCTTTTTCATTTTTAATTTAAATTACAGAAATGCCCCTAATGTTTAAACGGCCATAACTTCTTCATATGAACTCCGTTTTTGGCGTTCTTTGAGCCGTTAGATTCCATTTTTCGAGTAGAATCTAATGACCTGAATATTTCTCACAAATTCATTTATTTCTTATTTTATATAAATTAAAAAATTTAGGATAGTAATTCCCACATATTAATTTCTACATTTAGTAAAAATGGCATAAAATATTTGGGGTATTACACCTTAGCTCAACCTTTTATAAGGTTCCTATGAGCATTAAACCCTAAGTACTCTTGCTATTTGATTTTAATTAAATCCATGGATATTTAAAATGTCATTCATAGGGTTTATTATTCTCCTAATTTGGGCCAAGAAAATGATATTCCTTATAATGTCCTACAAACTATAGCCCTTACTATCATTAAGTCCATGTCCATATTCATTATAAATGTTCATCAATATCTATTTTCATTTAATTACATTTTTCATGTAATTTACATAACATGAACAATTAAAGTGTAAATAAGTAAATCTAATAATTAAATCTACTAAACAAATAAAAGAACATTTACAATAGAATATAATAATTCACATGCTCATTTGAATATATCATATTTGTCCATTTTGATCCAATGATCATATTTTGATTTCTATTCATTTTTCATCCCATTAAGGGTTTAGATCTTGATCTTTCATTTGTATTCAGATTTATCACATTATCTTAATGTGATATCATCATTAGATCATTGATGCATCTCATCATATGATCTAATCTTTCAGGATCCAACTGATCAAGAAGATCTTTAGCATTTTATCAAAATTAAGGGCATAGATCTCAATCTAGACCAAATTAGCCATATCAGACTCATAAATCCATATGATCTTAATTTTAGATCATCATTCAAACTAATTTTCATGGTCTGATCATGTTTGATTAGTCAGATCAAGTAGATCCATGATCAATTTTAAGATTTCTCTTCCATTAAGGTTAGATTTCTTAATCCATCCTAGATCAGTCACATCCAACTATTGATTTTATGTTCCCTCATCACTAGATCACTGATAGATCACAAATCCAAAGTCTGATCATGCCAGATTTGACTGATCTTGGGAATTAGTAACACTTTTTGTAATTTATAGAATTTTACAATGAATAAAACCTAAATTTTATATTTCCAATAGATTCTACTCTTCACCAGAAATCTAGAGCTTCTTTCAGATCTTGATTTGGAGTTAAAATGAGCCTGGAATTAGAATTTTAAATTTTCAGTCAAAAATAAGGCCCAGGTTCAATCTGGCCCTTATGGATTGATGGGGACAATTAGCAGCCCGTCTCTGCTTCATTCCATTGGTGATAGTCAGTGTGTACTGAGTGGTGACCAGGGATAGGTGAGATGGTTTGATCTGGACTCTCAGATTAGCTCTTCCCCAGATCAACAACCAGATTTAATGGAAATTGATCTGTGATTGCATGTCCTAGGGTTTTGGGACCCTCTAAACTGATGTAACAGTTCAGAATCTCCAAATCTGATTGATTTAGGGTTGATTTCCACCTAGGTCACCAAATCTATTTCACCAATGAACTAGTTGATGGTGGAACAAATTCACCAGTGATTATTAGCTGTTTTGGCCAAAAAACATTGGGTTTTTGAAGGGGAGTTGAGATAGACCCACCTAGATCCTGTCTGAAGTAGAGATATGAGCTAAAGACCACAGTTTTTTGCCAAATTTTGAAGCCCTAGCCAGATGGCTAGGGTTTCTGTAATTCTTGCCATCGGGTGCTTATCGATGTCGGGGAAGAGAAATGGGATAGGGGAAATGGAGAGGGGAGTGAGAGGAACTTGATTTCAGGTTCAGGTTCAGTATTTTGGCAAGAGAAATGGGTTTGGGTGAAGACATTGCCGGACTGGGGAAAACCCTAGCAGGCAGGGTCATTGCCTCTGTCAGGTGGAAGGTGTGTCCCGGGACACACTAGCCTAGCACAGGCTGGTTCCTATGTCGTGTGCATGTGGGAACAATCGTGACAGCTGGAAAGAGAGGAGAGAGAAAAAAAAAGAAAAAAAAGAAAAAAGAAAATCAAAGATCAAACAAGATCCATAAGGAGATCTTGAATGATCAAGAATAATACGAATCATAATATTGTATGTATGTTTAGTTTCGGAGAGCAGGTGGCCAAACCCTCATAACTCTCCTAGAATTAGCATCCCTAGGCATAAGTCTATCTTAAAACAAAACAACAAGCCTCCATGCTTATATGAAAAATAATATTTCATACTTATAGACTGTATGTCTGGTTATAATAGGACATGCCTATAACTTATTTCCTTTAGGATTTAAGAAACTGGGAAATGATATAGGCCATCATTATTATAGTTAAAGGCATAAAGCCTGCCTAGATAGTATACTACTAGTTAGACCCTTTGAGCCTCTTGGTAAACCTTTTCTTTTCAAAATCCCCTTTAGCTTAACCCAGAAACCTAGTAAAATAAGTATCTATTACCTTTTTTTTTTTTTAAATGAGTAGAGATGATAGAAAAACTAGAAAAAGGACAAAAGTCTAAGAAGTGAAACTTATCCAAGTGTTACAAAAGAAAAATCATGGAAAGCTTATTCTCCTTTGATGCATGGAGTACCTTGGGCTTTTACAAAAGATTTTAGCTTTTGAGGTTTGCTAGAATTCTAGTCTAATGGATAAGAGAAAGAGCATAAGGATGAAGATAAAGGATTGAGATTCCACTAGTGGTGAAGAAAAAATCTACCATCCCACCCAAAAACAACTCGGAGATTGCCAGTCTACAAGAAGTTGGTAGAGCTTTAGCCATTGGACCACATCCATCCTACCTAAACAGCCACCCTATTCTTGTTTGTTCTTCGAATTATGATTCAAGGAAAAAGATCCAAATCATCCTATGTAAGGATGATCAAAAGAACAACTAGGAAGTATAAATGGATTGAGGAATGACTGTATATATATATATATATATATATATGATTTGACAAATACATGAAGGATATGATGATCAAGATCAATGAGAAGGTGGATTATTGAAAGTAAAGGTAGGTGGACCTTAAGGATATATTCAATATAGAAGATACATGGGCGCCATAAGTTAAATTATGATAGGGCTTAATAACTATGTCTTGTAGATGCGGTAAGAGTACTAATGGAAGAGAATTCTCTAAGATGAATAAGGGACTTATCTTTACTAAATTTTGTAAGAATATTCACTACAAACCCTCATTTCGTATAACTTGTCAACTAGGGGTAACCGAGGGGTTTAAGGGCTTTTTTCATTTGCTAAATGCAATTGTCATTACCTACGAAAATGGCAATCATTTTTATTTTCATGATTTTTTTCATGTTTTTCTTTAGACTGGAAAAATGCTTGTTGGGGTTTGTGATAAGTCTTCAATTTTGTATAAAAATTACCCAATTAGTAGTCCATATATTATAAATAATAGTGTTATTTCTAGGGTTTCTTTGAAAATTCTTAGCACATGCACCTCTGACCTAATAATTCGAAAGTTTGATATTTGTAGGCTCAGAAGCTAATCCAAAGAAAGTATGTAAGTTATCATAAGGGTGGAATGCGGGAATTCTTAAGTGGCAAGGTGAGAGGTGCCATTTTTCATGGAAGTTCCTCCCCCTTGTTCCCACATCAATTTCCTTAAAGATAAGGATGCAGATAGAGAGAAATATGGAGAGATAAAGTTGGAAAGAAGATAAGGGATGGATCTTCTTTGATTAGCTCACCTAGCATGCTATCTTACCATGTGATAAATCTCATCCACTCTTTGCTAATTATCTCTTAAAATTTCACCATTTTTACATGGATAATTGCTTCAAAAAGTAATCCGATCATGTGGCTCCTTGTGTCATGGCTAATATGGCTTGATTGCTCATTGCTTGATGGCTTCAATGGTTAAGTCCCTTAGCTTCAAGGCTTGAATGGCTTGACTTCCTTAGGTTTTCTTATCATGCATGGCTCCTTCCCATGAGAAAGTATTGAAATTACATGGCTTTTTTTCATGGGCCCATTTTAATCACCTTTGGATCCTGCATTACTTTTTTGCTTGGCTTAAGATGATCTTTCAACCTTGGTTTTAGTTAGAATGATAAATTTTAGGTTTCTGAACCTCTTTTGATCTTTTATCTTAATTGATCTTGGCCATTGGATCATCTTTTCAATACCGAGAAAAGAGTAACAGACTTAATTAAATCATAAAAGTTCCCTTAGAAGCAAAGGATCATCAGTGTCATATAGTCTTACCACCAGGGACCATTAGTGGCATAACAGACTTAATTAAATCATAAAAGTTCCCTTAGAAGCAAAGGATCATCAGTGTCATATAGTCTTACCACCAGGGACCATTAGTGGCATATCATCCTACCACCAGGGACAATTAGTGGCATATCATCCTATCACCAAAGAACATTTGTGGCATATTGTCATACCATCACAAACCAATGGTCTAAACTCTCGTGAATGACTAGCATGCTAACAAACACATAAACACTTATGCTCATAGTGTAATAACCCCAATTTTTGTTATTGATTGAGAAAATAAATAAAGTTTGAGTTTTAGAAATTTTGGGCTAAAATATTAGGGTTATTTAGAATATACTTCTTATAAAAGTATAATCAAAGAATAAGACATGTACAACTGAAATTAAACTTAGCAAACCCTTCAGAATGACTGTAAGCACGACAAATTCTGAATTCGGATGAAAAATCCTTAATTTTCTTCATTTCTTGGACAAAAGGGTAAAATAGTATTTTTACCCAAAAATCAAAATCTGAGACATCAAAATTTAGAATTTACTGAGAAATACGAATCCAATGCCACTAAGTACGCTCAATTATGAGATCATAGGAATAAATTCTAATTTTTTTATATATAAAGGGCAAAATGGTATTTTTACACCATGTGGGGCCCACATGGGGCCCACAAGGGACCCAAAAATGAATCCTATGGCCATCCCACGTGAAATCATGGGTCAAACCATACCAGCTGGTCTTGGGGAAGTAGGTGGAGGATGGGAGAATCCAATGGTTATTTAATAATAAAAAAATTTACCATCATTAATGCATATCATCACGAAAGAAGACCAAAATGCCTATAAATACAACTCCAAAAATCCTCCAAAACTACTTCTAAAATTCTCACAAATTTTTTTTCACTCTCCCTAAAAAATTAGACCTAGATCTCTCCCCAAAAACCCAAGAGATCTCTCTCTTTTCAATTTCTTTTTCTTTTTAGATTGGAACAAGAGACCTAAAATCAATTAGGCACTCTATTCTAGATCTAATATCATCAATTGGACCGTCCAAAACTTTCCACCATATCTTAGCTACAAAACCCCCAAATCAATTTCAAGATCCAACGGTTCAAACAACGGTAATTTGCAAGAAAGGTGGATCTTGGGCCATATCTTCATCAAAGGATATTTCTTTTAAATTGGACACATAAACAAAGTTTTTTCTCCAATCAGGTAGGTGGGAATACTTTCTATAGATGTTTACTACTAGTTTATGTAATTTTTAGTTTATTGTAATTTATTTTGGTAATAAAAAGGTAAAAATAAAGTAAACATTAGAACCCTTAATTTAGGATGATGGAGTTCTTAGATGAAAATTCTGACTACACCAATCGATCCAGAAGGGTCCAAAACCCCTAGGTCAAAAGTTTCACAATGATCGGAGACATTTTGGGCCCTCAATTGAGAGAGGATTGATTGGACGCTCCAAAATGGACTGTCCGATCTCCGGATCTAACAGCGCCCAAGACACACGCGTAATGTAGCGTCGAAAATGGAGCACGTGGAAACATTCCATGTGGGCACTACACGTGGGATGTCGTCCCAAGAGGGACGACGGCGCGTCCGTCAAACCAATGAGCGGACGCGCCCAACGAGCATCCCGTTTGTGGGTGCGCAGACGATGAGCGTCCCGCTCGTCCCGTCCACGTCGGTGGAAGTCTGAGACAGGCGCTTCCATCATGCCTCTATGGTGGACGGCTCGACGAGCGGGAGTGTTCTGCCCAGCTTAGTTTTTCGCCCGAAAGATCTAGGCTGTCCGTTCCTTGGGCCTAGATCAAATCTAAGCCCTAGAAAGGACTGTGAACTTTCAAATCAAATTTTGAAGCCATCTGAACTCTAAATTGAGAGCGGAAAGAAGCTATGGAAATCTTGAAACCTCTATTTTCTGATGAAATGATAAAATGGACATAATATTTAGTACAACTTTCTGTATTAAAGAAACACGTTTCCAATTACCTAGATCTTCAAGATCTAAGATGATCAGATCTTGAAAATATGTTTTAATAATTATATACTATTGAAATAAAGTGATATCTATGGTTTAATTGGACATATCTGAGATATATTAAGGGATCTATCCATTATGGTAGAAAAACCCTAAAAATACAACGGGACCCACTTGATCAATGAGATCAAGTGTGATCAGATCCTTGGGATGGATAAAATGAATTTTAATATAATGAAATCCAAGAAATCATGGATGGATTATGACAAAAATGGATCAATATGATCTTTGGACCTTAATAAAGAAAATCCCCTAAATATAACTAATACCCTTAGTCAAAGAAAAAGATCTAAGATCTAATGGTTGGATCATAAGTAAAGGTTTTTAAAAATGTTAATGTAATAAGTTTCATTTTATATAATAGCATTTTAAATATGATTATGTTATAAAGCATGCTAGTATAACATTTAGACTTTAGCATGATATGTGATTTCATTGTTATCATAAGGTGTTAGATTTAATTATCTTAGGGGCACTTTAGTATGATTTCATGCCATTCTAACTTAGGACCATGCTAGAATTTCATATAAGTTTATAATATAGTATGAGATTATACCTTAAGTCCATGTTAGTTTAAATTGAGTTATTAAGGTATATTTGTTGGAAATCATGTTAGAGTAATTTTAAGTACCTTGCCTCATTATCATTAAGTGTAAATTATGTAGTTTTATGCTTTGAATTTATAATTCATTTATGGTTAAATGTTATTAGTAGATCTACTTGTTATGAGATAAAGAGCATAAAACATAAAAAATGTAATCTAATGAGAAAGTAGAGTTTCATGACACAAATAAGAATGGAGTACTTTGGACTTAATTAGTAAGGGCTATAGTTAGTAGGACAATATAAGGATTATCAAATCCTTGGCCCAAACCAGGAGAAGAATAATAAACCCCATGAATGACATTATAAATATTCATGGACTTAATTAAAATCCATTAGAAAGAGTACTTAGTGTAAACATGCTTATAGGAACCTTATAAAAGGTTGAGCTATGGTCATTCTAGTGAATGATGAACATAGCGGTTAAGGGGTTATCTAATAGAGTCTCGCTCTTCCCCTACCTTCCATTGAGGTTTGTGAGGTCTAAACGCCTCCTTACATGAGGATTGAAGTAACCACTTTGTGTTCACCCATTCAGCTAGTAAGCCTTAGCCAATTGGAAATAAGAGGAGCAGTCTAGATTTAGGCTTAAATAAGTTACCTTCAATCAGCACGTTAACCGGTTGAATAATAATAATAAGAGCATAAAAGGTCAGTAAATTACCTATCCCTAATAAAAATAGTAAGTAAGATAAGGATGATCAAACAAGATCCATTAGATCTTGGATGATCAAGAACAATAAGAATAAGAATACTATATTGTACTTAGTATGCATGTTATAGTTCATTAGATTAGATAATGCAAACTCTTGATCAAAGATGATTCAAGGAAGAAAACTAAGATCATCCTCCTTAGGTATGATCCAATAACTGAACTTAGATCAAAGAAGAACTAGATGATAGAAGATCTAGGACCTTGATCTTTATCAACATGTGTAGATTGTCAATCAATGGATCTATGAAAGATCAAGATTAAGGAGATGGACACACAAAGACTTAGAGATAGAAACATACTTAGATATGAATGATCTAAAGATCATTCTAAACCTTAGATCTAGTGCTCAATAGGATTGTTCAAATTTATATATTGACAATATGTGTGGATGTACAGATCACATACATCAGTCAAAGGATCATGGAAGATTTGGGAAAAGAGATTACCCCTTAAAGGTAGGAGGATTTGATGAATGCATTTACATGGGATATACATAATTGAACTCATGATCTTATGTTGACAAGAGTAATGTTAATACTTATATTAAATCTCTTGAAAACCTTATGATCCAACCAAACACATATAAGATGGTTAAGGACTAGACTATAAGTGAATAGGGAACTAAAAAATATTTCAGCCCTAAGTAAACAGACAGATGGTCTGATATATATGAAATCTATTTTACATACAAGCTTGGAGGCTTGTGAGTTTGTTTTAATAGGCATAAACCTATGGGGATGCTATTGCTAGAGTTATAAGGGTTTGGCCACCCGCTCCTTGAAATTTGATGATACCTTGCCCAATGAGAGGCTAAAAGTCGAGTGGTGGCAATTATGGGAAGGCCACCACTGTGAAAGTCCTGTCCCCCCATATGGGCAGTGACATAATATTTTCCACTGTGGTATCAGTGGTGAACAGGGTAATTATCTGAGTGCGCTAGTACGGATCAGACTGCAGCATGGCAACCTTTTGATTATTTTGCACTATGATGCATATGAGAATAGGCATAGTGAAATGCCTTATGTTGTAGCATAATGAAATGCTAGGTAATTGTATATTACCAATATTTTCAAGAAGGGAAATTCCCAGTATAAGATTAGTTGTAATACTAAATTCTCATAATGAAGAGAATTGATCAGCTTAGTTGGGAATGATATTTAACTACTTTCATAAATTTAACTGGTTTACTCATGAAGAGTATGTATGTATATAGATATATATATATATATATATAAATTACAAAGTAAAGAGTAGAGACATGAATATGTTGAGGGATAATGGGATTATGAAGTATTGGAATTACATTGTCAATTATTATGCTTCTTGAATCCCCTACCAAGCATTGCTTGCTGAGATATTGTAAATGTTGCAATATCTCAGATACAGGTAAGGAGAGTTAGGAGCTGAAGACGATAGAAGACTTGAAGAGAATAATCTTCAAGGTATACTCTTGAAGACAAGTATTTTGCTTTGTTGAGAGTTTTATTGTATGGTGAGCTTGAGTTTTGGATTATATAATTTGGACAAGTATTGTAATAGATTTGGTTGTACTGTGAACCACTGGATGGATTCTGGAATTTAATAAAAGTATATTCCTTCAATGGAATTTTATTTTGTACACAAATTGTACTTATGTTATGTATGAAGTGGTGACTTGGGTTTTCAAAACAAGTTCTAAAGAAAAGAATTTTTCGCTGCTTTGTTTTGCGAAATTTTTTTACACTATTAAGGGCCCTACCTTTCAAAATACATTACAAAATGTGTTACAAAAACCCGGGTCGTCACACATAGTGCTCTACCATCACCCACTGGTGACTATGATGGCCTCTACGTTTGCTCATGGATACTTACACAAACCATGACTCATTGAACCTCATGGGGTCGACTTGGCTACCACTCAGAGTACTTTCCATGAGAAGGTACTCTTACTAGCCACCATCCCAATCACAAGTATGGTATCAATCTCATCTCAAGGGTTAGTGGCCAACTGCACCTCCTCGCATAGGGTCTATAGGACTTACAATAACACATAGCCTGCCTGACTCGAGGTCCTACTACTACCTTAGGCACACAAGCCTCTAGGTCTTATGGTACTTGTAGAGCACCTGCTGAGCAATCTAAGACTTAGAACACTCCAAGAGTGATTGCCCAAAAAATCTATGAAATCCATATCCACAAGGACTTGTAGTTGCTTGTGGAGAGCCTACTTAAGCATTCACAAATCTTCATCCATTAGAATTTATTGGCCACTCATAGAGTGCCTACTTAAACCATCAATGAAATCCATAATCATTAGGGCCTACAACTTCTCATAGAGCACCTTCTTAAGTATCAACAAAATCATATTTGTCTAGGGCTGGAATTCCATGGAAGTCGAGAATTTTAGTCATCTTCTTCACAAGACTTTTTCCTAGTCCCTATATGCAAGAAACTAACAATTTTGCTCCTTCTTTGAGCCCCCTAACAGTACCCATACAATACATTTTGAGTAAATTTTCTTTCTATTAGGAGTTGAATATGTGTTCTATAAGACTCACCTTTTACTTTGTCTCATTTGGTTTGAATTTGGAATTTAAGGATTGGGATTTGGGGCACTTAGCTTGTTTGTGTGCAGTAAATAGGGTGTGCTAATCCCTATAGCTAATTTGTGCCATGGAAGAGGCTATGAAAATCATCACATTTTACCAAAATAAATGCATAGACATCAATTTCGTACTACAAACATGAAAACCTAGATATGCCTTTTAGATTTGTTGAGGATTCATGGGGTAATTAGCATGTTGAACATCACCTATTCACCATGAACTAAAAATCTAGTATGAAACAGAGCATGGTAAAAATTCATACAAAATTAGAAAAAATTCCACTAAAATTTGACCACAAACTTAGCATTCATAAGAAAGAAACATATAAGATCTTAATGCAAGAAAAAGATCACATTTTCATGCAACTTTTAATCAATAAGTGAAGTAAAATTCATGACTTTACAAGTTACTAGTTCCACATGCAGGAAACCGGTAACTTGTAAAATTAAGGACAAAATCATGGCAATTTAGCTTTCTAATCCAAACATACATTAGCTAAACATCCCACATAATCCCCTTTCTGGTAATGAGCTCCTCCCAACATGAATTTCCCCTCTTCCTTCACCTTCTAGAGTTGCAAGAAATGGTGTTCCTTGCATGAGGTTCTTGCACAATTTTCTCCTTCAACTACAAGCACCAAGTTCCAATCTTGATTCTTCTAGTTTCCACTTTGTTTCCTAGGCTTTACCACCAGCTTCATTACTTTCTCCTCACCAATTTATCCTTCTTCTTCCCTAGCTTGTCCTCTCCACCTTCTTCTTCCTTCATTAATGGCTGGAAATTTTTTTCCAACCTAAGGTTTTTTTTTTTTTTTTATGCCTAGATTGAGTTTTTATGCATGTGGAAAATGAAGGACACATGGGGTCCAACTACCCATGGCTGGTGTCCCCACATGGATGGTCTAGATCCAATGGATTAAGACAAGGTCCACTTAAATTTTGAATTCAATTAATTCCTATATTTAATTAACTTGTTTTCAATTATATCCTGTTTAGGGTACATTTTACAATTGTATCTTGTACAACAATTGATAATTTTTACTCTTCCAAACTAATTAGATGGAATTTTACCCTAGGATTTTGATGGTGTTTATGTTAGTGTATTCACCTATTAGTTGTCTAACTAATTCCTTAATTCAGCATCAATTTATATTTTAAATTTTGTTTTTGTTTTGCAAGGTCATTTAAGTTTAAGTTAATGTAATTATCAAATCTTCCTTTTTCTTAGAATATTTGTTTCTAAATATCCAAATTGACTTAACAATCAATTCTGATGTTTTAAACTAACCTAATTTTTTAACGTGCTTGTTCTATTCTTTATTTTTACCTTTAGAACACACCCATAATCAATAGAATTAAATAAAAAATTTACTCTATTTTCTTATAAATGTTTGAATTTACTTATTAGAATTATGTATTTACAAGTATTACAATGAGTGATAGTCCTTAAGTTATATGTCTTGAGTATGTGTTGATGCACATATGGCCTTGCTATTTTGCTAACTTTGTGATATATTGTCACATTAACCTCTTCATGGTTAGTCATTTATTGCCTATGGGACCTTCTATTGCTCTATGACTCCCATAAAAGTTATTTGTAACTCATTCTATCCTTAAGTGTATTACACTTAATCAAGATATGAGATGGATAATCAAAGGTTTTGTCTTTTATTATTGACATGTAATTAATCACCTAAAAAATTGGAGATATATACTCACTTTTATTTGATTAATAAAAACCTATCTAAGAGGAAAATCTTGTACTATTTACTTTATGCATTTGATTTTACAATTGGATGGAATGAACATTTTCACTTGTACACACTCCAAGGGGTTATTGTAGACTTAACTTTTACATGATAATACAACAATCTTTCTTTATTGGCTATCATGTCCAAAGAGAAAATAAGGTCTCATATACAGTTGTGTTTGAAAGTAGCAATTATTAGACCAAAACTTCTTGATTTTAAAAATAATAAAACTCTCATTAGTGTTTCTTACTTGGTTTGTGAGTGTGCAACAACATCTTAAGGAGTTGGAAGCACTTCCATGTTACTGAAGCAAGATTGAAGCCATAAAAGATCACAACATCAAGGGAAGAATAGTCAACTGGATCACAAAAGAACAAAGGATTAATTATCATTTAATTATAATAGCCAAATGTCCTTTGAAATCTAGTCAACTATCTTACACTAAAGATATGACGGTCTTGACAATATGCACAACTATCCTCTCAAAAGTGTTGATTGATTGTAGAGGTTCATCAGTTAAGTCAACTATTGGAGACCCTATTCACTACATCACTTGATTTAAGAAAAATAGTCAACTAGCTCTCTAGAGATAGTCAACTACTAATTAGTTGCATGGGAGACAAGTAGCCATTCTAGTTGAATACCCATTTCCACCTAGCCAGCTAGATCTTGAAGAGAAAACCATGTGAAGTTGGAAGCACACATGGGAAACAAATTGACTATCTAAATCTGTAGTTTTAAATCCAATAGAAGAAGTTCAAGTGTTTTCAATGTGACAACTAACTATAAAAGATATTCAAGTCATTGTTTAGGGACACCGTCCACGTAAGCACATTTAGGAATTCTCAGACCTAGAGAAGGATAAATGATTTTATCTTGCCCAAGATTGGAAATTATTGTTAGTTTAGGTATTCATCAGGTGCTCATATAAGAAGTGTTTTTATGTTGTATTGGCTATGTATACTGTAGGGAAAGTTTACTATGATTTTGATCTTTCTAATACCTTCATTAAGTTTCTATCCTAAGATCAAAATGAACCTAAGTATATTATGAGAAAGGAGTCACCACCTAAGGTAGAGAGGTCCTTAGGTCCCTAGTAACTTAAAGAGTCCACCAAAAATATATTCTAGCTTTGGACATGCAAGGACTAAAGCGACCTAAAATGCAAACAATTTAAATCCCTTTATCCTTCTACATACTAGATACTTGTAGTTTAAGTTTATTGCAATGCCTCTGAGAGATAATCTTCTAATTAACTCTTTAGCCATTTGGTACATGGACTATGATACTATGAATGCTCAACTAGGGTGAAGAAGAAAGGAAGATGAGGTAGCTCTCCAATGAGTCAGTAAGCTACTATTAGAGATGAAGCATGAGATGTATAAAGAGAGAGATGTGTGTGCGTGCATGTGTGAATCCCAAATTTTTAATTAGTTAATTTGATTATTTTTTAAAATTTGGGAGTTGTATTTTGAATTTTTTTTCAAAAATAATACCAATAGATTTCTTTTCTTTCTGTAAGTTAGTTTCTAAAAGCACCAAGCATCAAAACTATTATTTTATCTCATAGTGAAAAACTTAACCCTAAAATAGAGCTAACCTAGTAAAAGTTGCTTTATGAAAAATCTCATCCCAAGAAGTGTCTATCACAGCCATATTACACAGATAGCCATTGAATACAAATTATGCACCGAAATGCTCATATATGTAATTTGTCGACAAAAGCAACAGTATAGTAAAACCTCAAAAGAAGGTCCTGGTCTTATGTTTTTGTGCTAGTTCATTAGTGCTTAGTCACTCAACCTTCCTATTTCAAGTTTTATTCCTTGCCTTTTTCCTTAGTCATGCTTATCTATGGTCTGGGTGGGGTGGGTGAGTGATGAGTACATGGCTCTATTAAAATATAGAGTAAAAAAAAAAGAGTTGATCCCATGAGGTCTCTTTGTTAAACAAGATTTAATTAAAATTAAGTTGCTTTACTCTAACCTATCCAATAAGAAAAGAAAGGAAGAATTCTAAACAAAAGTAACTAAACTAAGTAATTAAAATAAATTAAAAGTAATAAAATACACTAAGCAAGGAAACTAGCTAAGTCATAAAGAAAGGAAAGAAAGTAAACTAACTATCAAAAGGAAAATCACTTTTTCATTAATGAGGATTGAATTACAAGGATTGGAATACAGAAACAAAAGGAAAACGAAGAAGCAAAGAAAATTCGTTGAAGTGGTTGCTATAGGAATCCTTCATTGTGTCACTCAACAAGGCTCTTTACACGTCTCCTTCTTCTTTTCTAAGATTCAACTCTACTTTAGGGTCTTCTTGTTGGGTTACTCAACAAGTGCTTATACACTTACATTCAACCCAAAATACACTAATCTACAGCCAAGCTTTTCGCATCTCCTTAACCCAACATGCCACAAAATCAACAAAATCCTCATCCATGTTTAGGAATTAGAAGAGCCTTTGACTACCATAGAAGGTGTTCTTCCTTTCCTTTATTTCCAAGTCCCAAAAGAAGAAAATAAAGATAAAAGAAATAATTAGAATGATCTAGGAGTTTAAGAGAGTGAATGAATGGTCTGTGTGGGTGAAGGTAAGGAAGGATGAATGGGCGGTTTGTAGGAAAGGATGGGAGGTATGTGTTCAAATCAAAAGTGAGAAAGGTGGGTACTATGCATGTTTCATAAGGATGGACATAAGGAAGAATGGAAGGAAATAATGATGGTATGATGTGCAAAGATGAAGGAAGAAAGAATGACATTGGTGAAGCTACATGCAAGATCTACAGTGGTGTGTGCAATTCCTATTAATACTATGAATGAAACAAAAAAAAAGAAAGAAAGGAAATGAGGAAGAATATGGAAGAAGGGAAGTGATAAGTGTTCAATTTCATATAAAAAGTACCCAATTAGTACTCTATGTGTTAAAAATATAGTATTATTCTAAGGTTTTTAGGATTTAGTTATGGGTTTTACTCTTTTTTAGGATTTAATTATGCCAATTATCATAATTTTTTAGGATTTAATTATAGTTTTTACTCTTTTTGTAGGAAGTAAGAAGATGATCCAAAGGCCTATATTGTGCTTCATAGAGTTTTTTGTAAGTCGAGTTACGTGGTTAACTCATTGCGAGTGCTAAGGGCAATGCACCCATGCCTGGGGCTCGAGTGTAGAGGCCCCATCCTACAAATTATCTTAAGGCAAACAAAAGAAGGCAATGAAAAGCATCAAATGTGACTCAAGTTATCTATGACAAAAGATCCATGCATTTCCATCATTTTTGCATGAGAATTGGAGCCATTCATTAGGTTTCCTATTCTAATTAAGAAACCTAAGGAAGCCAAGCTAGTCAAGCCTTGAAGCCAAGCATCAAAGCCACTTAAACCACTAAGGAATAAGCCATCAAAGTGAGTCATCAAGTCATGGATGGATCCCACATGGAGTGATACAATTAGACCACCAATTTAAGCAATTATCCAATGTTAGAAAGTGTTATTTTCAAGGGTATTTGAGAGATATTTATAAAAGGTAAGATGATCATGCATGGGTGGACCCATCAAGATAGAAAATTGCACTTTTCATTCAAAAATTTCACTCTTTTGTCCCCAAACCTAGGGTTTCCACATTTTTTACTTAAGGATAATCACCTTCCTAGAATGTGATGCCTGTCCCCTTGCATAGTTGTCAATTTTGGTGGTTTCCTAATTAGAAAACCCCTAGATTTAAGACCATTCAAATTACATAAAATCATAGATTTTTCTCTATCTTTCCTTACTATTCTTCTTCTTTTTTTCTCTCTTTTCCTCTAACCACTCATCATCCAATTAGAAGGGAAGGAGATCCACTTACCTTCCAATGAAAAAGATGTCTTTGCCCCTTCTAAACATGGAAACCAGCCATGTCACTCTCTTATGTCATCTTTGCTTACATCATCTCTCCATCTAACTTTCCTAAATGAATTTCTAGATCTAAATCCTCCTCCTTTTCCTTGAGTGAGCCTTCACCAAAGTGGAAACATTTCATCTATAAATTCAAAGGCCTTCCACATTTTTTTACCAAAGTAGAGGTTGATGACAAACCTTGAAACATAGCACTCTTTCTTTGGTGATCTTTGGAACTAGAATTTGAATTTCTTTTGGGTTGTTCTTCCCTTGGATTTATTAATTATTCCTATTGTTATTTACACTTCAATTCCATGTTAGTATTTTAGTTTCATTACTTTGATTTCATAGTGTTTAGCTTCTTTTTTTTTGTTCTCTAATTCCACACATCTCCTTCCAATTTTCTTTTCCTCTTTTCTTTGCTTCATCTTCTTAGTTTTTCTTACTCATTCTGTCAAAATTCAAGTTATTTCTTCTCTAGTAGTGACATTCAAGATAAGAAATAGCTTAAACCCTTGAATTTCTCCTTGGAATTTCACCTCCTTTAACTCGCCTTAGTTTTACCCATTTTTTCTCGTAGTTAGTTCATTATCCTAGCCATCTTCTCTCTTAAATTATTTTTTAGTTTTCTTTGAATGTCATCATAATTTAGATTGGAAGCTTTATATTGCATTTTTTGTTGAAGTTTAGATCAATTTTTAGAGCTTTGAATTGTGTACAATTTCCAAATTTTCATACATGTATTATGCACACAATTCTTAATGTATTTTGGCATTGATTTAATGAGATTATTTGAGGATTATTGTTATTAAATGTTTCCATTATAAAATTACTTTATATCTGGATGGTTATCTTGCATAAAGGTTATTTTTTTTGTTACTTTATATGCTTGACTTAAGTTAAAGTTCTTAAGTTCATAGAATCTTGAAAATTTTTCCTTCAATTTTATGCTTTGTTTCCAGTATTCAAAACATCTTAATTGCTTGAATCCTTAAGAAATCATTTATCTTTTTGAGTTGTTTATTGAGTTCATAGCTTAGGTTTCATGTTAGTTTTCTTTTAGAATTCATAGCTTAGGTTGCATGTTAGTTTGCATTTAAAGTATCAAATCTATTCATCTCTCAATATATGAACCATGCGCACAATCCATGGATTATGCATATGGTACATGCATATTTCTAACTTCCTGTTAAATCTAGTTAAATTTTATTGGTTACTTGATTTAGCATGTTAGTTTAGTCTTAGAAATTTTCTTAATTTGGTTTTGGAAAGTTCTATTTTTAGAAAGTTTCTAATTCTAGTTTAGAAAAGTGCTAATTTATGAAATTGTCATTTTTAATAGTTTTCTTAAAGTCAAATTGCTTATTTTCATTCATTCTAATTTTTCATTAGTTTCCTTTAGTCGAATGCATGTTAGTTACTCTATTTTTATTATTTTATTTTATTTTTATTATTTTCCTTTAGTTGTAGTTTCTAATTTCATGCAAGTTTCCTTAATGTTTTAAAATTTTAATTTAATATTCAGCTCCCTCTTTGGCTGAAGTTAAGTGATTTAAATAAGATCCAAGCAATTGATAATTTGTGAAGTCCTTATGGGGTCGACCTCTCTCATGTACAATTACTACTTTGATTTGTGTGTTTGCAAGTAATTTTAAAGCTATGGCAAAAGAAAAGAAAGGAAGGAAGGAAGGAAGAAAGAAAGAAAGTTGGGATGGAAGAGCATCCTTACGTCTTCTCTAAAGCATTGTCTTTGATCTTAGGGGAGCTTTGGAAGAGGTGATCTCTCTCCCTCTATTTCTCTTAGATTAAGCTCTCAAGTAGAAGGGAAAGATAAGAGAAAGCTTTTTCTTCTTTTTCACCTCTTATTTATAGATTTTAAGCAGTGGAAGCCCTATGGATGGTTAAGATCTAAGACACTTAACTAAATTTGAATGAAAATATGAAGGGAATAAGATGGGAAATGAAAGAAATAGGAAGTGGAAAAGCTGAGGGAGGAAAGAAATGGAATAGACGAAAGAAAGACATATCATACAAAGGAAGGAAGAAAGGTGGAGTGGATTTAGTAAGTGTATCCAAGGGGGAGTTGCGTATTTTTCTAATGTGGGATAGTCAATGGAAAAAGGATGGTTGTTAGAAGAAAAGAAAAGGAAATAAGTTAGTGGGAAGATAAGGAATAAGTAGAAAGGAAAATAGATGGAAAGAAAAGAGAAAATAAAGGAAAGTGGGTGCAGTGAATCAAGAGATTTCAAAATTAAAAAGTGCTAAAGGAGGACAGTGGAATTCAACTAGGTGTATCTGTTTTGTTTTTGGAAACCCTTAAGATGTATGACCATTAGATGAAGATGGGTGGTTGAGATCTTTCTTTCCTTATAATTTTGGTTTGACTTTTCAACATAGAAAAGGGGGGTTGGGTTTTCATCTTTCCAATACTTCATTCCTAGCCATTAGATCGTGCTTACCCTTACTTGAATGGATGCAATCCATTTAGATCTTCCTCAAAACTTCATTTATTTTCACCATTGAATTGGATTACCCTAAGATGAATGGCCTTTTGATTCTTATAGATCTTCATATGTGAATGTGGACTAATTGTGCCCCAGTATCTTGTATGAATAAGAAATCCAATCATTGGTTGACCTTCATCCTTTTGGTTGAGTACGAGAGAGAAAATAAGTAAAAAGTCTTCGTGTAGGTTAGTCTTCTTGCAGTGGTGAAATGTATGCAAATGTGTGTGAATTAGAATTCTGCCACCTTTTCTCCCTCATTTAACTAGTCTGACTTTAAAAGTGACACCTAGTGATTATGCTAAACCTCTAGGACTTTGTTTTCTTCCATGTCTAGCCCATGATGTACCTGGAATGTGAAATTGCTCTTATAGGTGTAAAGATGGCAAATTTATGCATTTTTCTCTTGGACCTATAAAATAGTATAATTAACCCTCATTAGAGATAATCAAGTGATTTTTAAGGCTAAAAAATTATAAACATACGAATATATATGTAATATATACACACACATACTTTCTTAGATTTTGCTATTCCTAGCGCAATGGTGTATGTTTTAATTTAACTTGCAAACCACAAATTACTATAGTAATTGCAAGCAACTGAAGTCAATCCTGCAAGGAATCTCATGGAAGTGTATATTGGATGGATCTTATTTAAATCATCTAACCTAGACAAAAGAGATGGTTTTGACCTAGACTAAGGAATTAAACTAACATGAAAACTAAAAATGCATAAAATTAGAAACGTTCTAAACCTAAATATGAAAGCTTACTAAAGCCACTCTAACATGAAAATTAACATGAACAGTGATCACCTAATACTTAAGCATGACCTAATCTAAGAAATTAAAGCAAGCAAACCTAACATGAAGTGTATGATTTAACATGGAAAGTGTATGGAATCAAGTAACCTAAAATGCATGAATTGAACATGAAAGCATGTATGAACTAAGATGTAAATTAATTGAACATGGAATACATGAATGGAACTAGACATAAAGCATTAGAATCTAATCTAAATGAAGAAATCATCTATAGGGAAAAAAACCCCAAAACTATGCGCATGAACCATAGTTTTGTGCACATGATTCAAGTATGCTTCCTATGGAAACTAAATACAGTCTTAATCTACAATGGATTATATGGAAACTAGTCATGTAAATACATTGTAACAGCCACGAAAAAATAAATTAAAAATAATCAAAAGGGCAATGAATAGTAAGCAAATAACATGAATCATAAAATTTCTATTGACTGAATTGAATTACATGTGTTTGCAAGATTGGCATGTACCCTCCAACTGGTGTGCACACCCTTCTTTAAATCCAAAAAAACTCTAAAACAGTGTCTTCAATCATCCAACTAGCAATCAATGATAAGCACACATCTATTCCAAAAGAGATTTAAGGGAAACAAGGGAAAAGAAAGCATGTGATGATAAGGAACTTGAGGAGAAAGATGGCCAAGACTTTGATCTACGAACTACACTCTATCACTATAAGAGAGTATTAGCCCTTAGATTGAAGGATCTAGGATATAATACAAAGTATATAAATCAAAGGAACTCAATCCATGAAGCAATGGAAACTTAAAGCATGAAATTAGAGGACAAAACAAACATTAAAACAAAGGAAGCAAAATAGATTAAAGGAAACCACTAACTTGAACTTGAAGAACATTAAAGACAGATCAAAACCTAAAGATATGAGGTGTTGAAGGGCTGGAGAAGATGGGCTTCCAAGGAAAATATGCATTGAAGTCTTGGGAAGGAATGAAGGGTGGAGGAACCTCCTTTTAAGGAGAGGGCATCCTCCCCTTCTCCAATATCTTTCTCATGTGGAAGCCCTTGGATGCCTTCTAAAAGAACCCTAATTGGAGTGGAATATGATATTAGAATGTGGTTAGGTGGCATGGAGGGATTGGACAACCAAATTAGTAATCTATGACAACTAAGGGGGGTAAGGTGGGAGATACCAGATTTTTATGAGAGGGTGCTTCCCCCTTGAAGAAAATTATGGAAGGTTTATAGATTTGGAATTAGATATGGAAAGAGAGTTAGAGAGAGAGAGAGAGAGAGAGAGAGAGAGAGAGAGAGAGAGAGAGAGAGAGAGAGAGAGAGAGAGAGAGAGAGAGAGAGCGGCAAGGACAATGTGGCATTAGAGAATTAGAAGGTGGGTTAGTTGACGTAAAGATTTATGAAAAGTGAGATTCTAGGAAGGTGGGAGGTGCCTCCCTTTTAGGACATTGTGGGTTAGTTAAAGTAAAGAAGTTAGGAAAGGTGGGATTCTAGGACAGTGGGAGGCACCTTCTTTTTAGGAGAGTGAGTCTCTCACTTGAAGAAAATTGTGGTATCTTTGGGGTAAGGTGTAGACAGAGAAAAATATGAAAAAATGGGAAAAAGAAAGGTGGGATGTGGGTTCTCCCTATTGGTCCACATGCATGTTTACCCAATTCAGTTTTCACTCAAATATCTTCTAATTATCCTCTTAAAAACCCTTTTTTAGCTTAGCATAATTGAGTGATATTCTCCTCCAATAGTATCACTTCATGTAGCTTTGCTTTAAGTGGCTTAAATGGCTGACTTTGATGGCTCATTTGCCTTGGCTTCTTAGCTCCCATGGCTCTGATGGCTTGACTTGACTTCCTTAGCTTGTTACCTTCTCTCATGGCTTATATGGCTAAGGTGGCTTGAATGGCTCCCATGGAAAGGTGGTAGAAATGCATGGCTTATGCAAAAAGCCTATTTTAATCACCTATAGCTCTTCCAGTTTCATCCTTTGTTGCCTTAAGATGATCTTGGAGTTTGATCACAATTTGGATTGATGGTATTTAGGACTTGGCTTCCTTAGGTTTCTTAGTTTGACTAGGAAACCTCATGTATGACTTTAATTCTTATCTCAATTGATCTTGACCATTGGATCATCATCTTGATTCCTATAAAAGGTCAAACGCTCTAATTAAATCCTAGAAGAATATGATTATCCACATACTTACTACAAGAATGAGCCTCTAAACCTACAAAATATCAAACTTTTGAATTATTAGGTCAGAAATGCATATATTACAAACTTTCAAGAAAACCCTAGAAATAATACTATATTTTGTAACACTTGAGCCACTAGTTGATACTTTTTTATACAAAATTGAACACTCATCAAGTAAAAATACAAAAATTTAAAAGAAAAAATTTAAAAACAAGTCCTAACAACTTTTGTAGGTGATGTGATCTAAATTTAGCATTACCCCTAGTGGACAAGTTGTAGTCTTGAAATAGTTTTCAAAAATGATACCAATAAACATTTTTGAAAAATCTTATGAAAGTCCTTTATTTCTCTCATAGAATTTTCTAGTATTCAGTCTATATTGAACTTTCAAATTTAGCATGCTAATAGAGATAATCAACAATTCAAAATCCAACCCTTATGCTAAAGATAGTCCATTATTTCACTAAGCTTTGGAATGTGTATGAAAATATAACCAATATATATATACAATTATCAATATCCAAGGAATTTATAACTTAAATTATGATCCAAATGTATGCTTTGACTTCAAATCTCAAAAAATAATCTTAACATTGGGAAATGGGTAAATCTCTCATTTATATGTGAGTAGAATAAAATTTATCAAGTTCAAAATTCTCACATATTCCATACAGAAGACCAATAACTTAGAAGGAATCTGATAATGGTCTCATGGAAGGATATCAACTATTACAAATGTTACCCTCTACCAATATTTCTTACTCACTCATAACCATGTACAAGTCTTATTCCTACCTAAGATCAAGTTAGGAATTGTACTAGGATGAAACATAGGCTTAAGAAATGGTTATCCATAGAATGGTATAAGGATAAACAGGCTATCTAGAAAGGTATGTAATGGTCTTCTACTAGTGTATTCACAACTTTGTTTTCCACCCACAAGAGTGAACATTTCCTTTTTCATTTGCCATCTTTTTCTTTTCTCATTTTTCTTCATTTTTCCACTTTAGATATATACAACCTTTCTTTGAATTTCTCTCTTTTTATGTTCATCTCTTGACTTGTGATGATCATGCTTATTGTGACGACCCAAGTTTTTAAAACACATTTTCATAAATATTTTCAAAGGTAGGGCCCTGATTTTGAATTTTTTTAAAATACAAACAGTGGAAACATATTTTCTTTGAAATTGATTTGTTAAAAACCGGAGTGCCACCACAAATTACTTATCATACATAAATTTTTGTATAAAATAAATTTTTTATTGAATAACAATAGAAATACTTTTATTAAAATCAGGATTGATCCAATGGTTCACATACATAGCTTTAGTAATCATTACATACCTTGTCCAAATATTACAAACCAAATTACCAAACAATCAAGACAATCTTTCTCAAAGTAAATACCCTGAGCAGTAGTTTGGTGTTGATTATCCTCAAGTCTTGAGCTTTCAATCTTCCTTAACTATATCTGAGATATTGTAAACATTCAAACATTTACAATATCTTAGCAAGTTACGCTTGGTAGGGGATTTAAGAAATATATTCAATATATCTCGAAATCAACAATTCTTTATATCCATGATATAAATCAATTTACACATTGAATAAAATTTTTATCCTTCATTCATCATATGAATTATATGTATATACTTCATATAAATAAAACCATTTAAAATCGTGAATATAGTCAATATCATCACTAATATCTCATTTCCAAACTGATTTCAATATTAACACTAGGTGTTAATATATAATCATATTGTATTGGGAATCATCCTCCAATACAACATCAGTAATAACTTTTACCGGGCATCTCATCATGCCACAATCAATTGCATCATAATGCAAAATAATCTCAAGGACATCCATGGTTATAGTCTCAATCCATATACAGAACCCGGATAACTGCTTAATACTCTACTGATACCACAATGGAAAATACAGATCAATGTTCGTATGGGGGGAACCATGGCTATCACAGTAGCAGCCTTCCCATAATTGCCCCACCCGACATTTTGCCTCTCTTTAAGCATGGTATCATCATGATAATCAGTTTCAGAGATCGGGTGGCCAAACCCTCATAACTCTCTTAGCATTGGCATCCCGAGGCATAAGCCTATCTTAAAACAAAACCCCAAGCCTCCATGCTTGCATGAAAAATAATATTTCATACTTATAGATTATGTGTCTGGTTATAATAGTACATGCCTATATTATTTCCTTAAGATTTGGGGGTCCAACTTGTATAGTTCAAATCTTCTCATTCTACCCATTAAGTAATTTCATAATTACTTAATCAATCCCTTTGTATTCATTTCCACATCATTTATTGCCTTGGGTAATTTCAAATTACTTAATTAATCACTTTGTATTCATTTCAACATCATTTGTTGATTTATTCACAATTCTAAGGCAATTATAATCAATCTATAGTTATCAAGATAAGATCATGTGTAAAATACATGTATCTTCTATATTGAATATATTCTTAAGGTCCACCTACCTTTACTTTCAACAATCCATCTTCTCACTGATCTTGATCATCATATCCTTCATGTATCTGTCAAATCATATATATATATATAGTCATTCCTCAACTCATTTATACTTCCTAGTTGTTCTTTTAATCATACTTACTTACGATGATTTGGATCTTTTTCCTTAGATGATATTGATTAAGGTCTAATCTATTGATCCATATTTAAATATAACATTCATACTAATTAAAAACATACATACTAACACAATATTATGTTTCTTATTATTCTTGATCATTCAAGATCTCTTTATGGATCTTGTTTGATCTTTGATTATCTTAATTACCATTTTTATTAGGATTAGATAGTTTACTATCCTTTTATGATCTTATTATTATTCAACCAGTTAATGTCTTACTGGTTGGAGATAGTTTATTTCTTTCCTAACACTAGATAGCTCCTCCTTTTTTCAAAATTGACTAAGGCTTACTAATTAAATGCTGCTCACAGAGTGGTTAATTCAATCCTCATGTAAGGAGGCGTTTAGACCTCAAAAACATCGCCAGAAGGTAGGGGAAGAGCAAGGCTCTATTAGAGAACCCCCTTAACCACCATGTTCAACATTTACTGGGATGCCCTTAGCTCAACCTTCATAAGGTTCCTATGAGCAGTAAACCCTAAGTACTTTTGGTATTTGATTTTAATTAAATCCATAAACATTTAAAATGTCATTCATGGGGTTTATTATTCTCTAATTTGGGCCAAGGAAATGATATTCCTTATGTCCTACTAACTATAGCCCTTACTATCATTAAGTCCATGTCCATATTCATTATAAATGTTCATCAATATCTATTTTCATTTAATTACATTTTCCATGTAATTTACATAATATGAATAATTAAAGCGCAAATAAATAAATCTAACAATTCAATCTACTAAGCAAATAAAAGAATATTTATAGTAGAATATAATAATTCACATGCTCAATTGAATACATCATATTTATTCATTTTGATCAAATGATCATATTTTAATTTCTATTCAGTTTAGATCTTGATCTTTCATTTTTATTCAGATCTATCACATTCTCTTAATGTGATATCATTACTAAATCATTGATACATCTCATCATATGATCTGATCTTTCTTGATCCAATCGATTAAGAAGATTTTAAGCTATTTTATCAAAATTAAGGGCATAGATCTCCATCTATCCCAAATTAGCCATATCAGGCCATTCATTTTTCATGATCTTATCATTAGAGCATCATCCATACTAATTCATAGTTTCTGATAATTCTTGATCAATCTGATCAAGGAGATTATTGTGTATTTTCAAGGATTTTGTTACTTTTAATGCTCAATATCTACCAAATTAGCTAAATCTAATCCATTTCTTCAAGTTATCACATCATTAGGTCGCTAATGGATTAGAATTCTAAGGTCTGATCATGTCAGATTTGACTGATCTTGGGAATTAGTACCACCTTTTGTAATTTATAGAATCTTAAAGTGAATAAAACCTAAATTTTATGTTTCCATTAGATTCTACTCTTCACCAGGAATCCAAAGCTTCTTTTCGATCTTGATTTAGAGTTAAAATGAGCTCTAAATTAGATTTTTAATTTTTTAGATCAAAACAAGGGCCCCAAATTCAATCTGGGTCACTCGAATAGACGGGTTGATCAGTGGCCTGGCCCCATTATAGGTGATTGTTGGTGTACAAGGAGGGGTGACCTAGGATAGCCAAGATAGTCTGATCTGGATCATCAGATCAACTCTTCCCCAGATCAATAGCCCAATCTTATTGAAATCTTACTATGAACACCTATCTTAGGGTTTTGGGACCCTTTGAATCCATTTAATGGTTTAGAATTCCCAAATCTTATTGATTTATTGGTGTTCCCAATTAGGTCACTGGATTTTGTTTTACTAGTGATCCAGTTGCCGGTGAACCAAATTCAACGGTGATTTGGCCTGAAAATACAAGGCAAATGAAGGGAACCTACCTGGATCCCATTTGAAGTAGAGAGAAAAGCCTGAGAAGGTTATTTGAACAGATTCCAATGAGTGTAGACCGTTGTCTATGCTCACTGGAGAATCTGTCACCGTTGGTGTTATTGTCGGTCTTGGAGAAGGATTTAGGAGAGGGGAAATGGAGAGGAAGGTAAGGGGAATGGTTTCCAAGGTTTTTGGGCCAGTGCCATCACATAATGGGTGAGATCAACGATGATTTTGTCAGCCTCGGAAAAACCTTAGCCAGCAATTCGTCGGATAAGTCGGCTCAAAAGGGGGGTCCGGGGATGTGCCAGCCTTGGATAGGCTAGTTCCTATGCCAGGCGGATGTGGGGACCACCGCTTCAGCTAGAAAGAGAGGAGAGAGAAAAGAAAAGAAAAGAAAGAACGAAAAAGGAGAGAAAAGGAAAGAGAGGGAAAGGGAGAGAGTGGAAGCTTGAGAATTTTTGTGCAATTTTCATGGGAATGTTAGGGGGTATTTATAGGTTTATTTGTGAATTATTTTAATTATATTTTTAGTTATTTTTCATTTTAAATGATTTTTCAACTTTTCTTATTTAATTCAAAAGAGATTCCGCATCATGTTTATTCTTCATCATTGATATTCTCTGAGCTGACTGTCCACTAGCTCACCTAACTTTTGTGGACCCCACATGAAAGTGAATTGACCATTTTACCCCTACGGGTAAATATAAATTCACAAAAATTAAGAAAAATAGGGATTTTTCACCCGAGCTCAGATTTCAGCTTGCTTATAGTCATTCTAACCGATTTCCAGTGAATGATTCCAAATATCTATGTTTCAAGACCTGGTTCTTTTTTTGAAAAATTAATATTATATTGAATATAATATTCCACCTCAATTTTTGTAAAAATTCTAGTTAATTCCAAAAAAATTGGTGTTTTCACACTTATTCTTCAAGATATCTTTTCAACCATATCTACATATTTCCAAAACAACTAGGTAATGTATGTATTATGGGATTTAATAAGAGTTATGGTCAATGGGATCATAATGAAAAAGGGTTATTAAAAAGGCTCAAGGTGTTAATGAGTGTAAAAATAACATAAGAAGGCTAAAGGCACTAGGTTTACCAATGATTACCTTTATCATATTCTAGGTTTCATACAACTTAAACATAATTATAAACTTAAGATGTGATTAATATAGTTATGACGACCCGGGTTTTCCCATGCATTTTTAAATGCAATATCTAATTCCTAAGGCGGGATGCATCCCTATTTGAAAACCATTTTATAAAAACCATGCAATGCAGCGGAAAATCTTTTGTTTTAAACTCATTTTGAAAACCCCGAGTGTCATTTGCTTTCACAACAATCGAAGTAGTTTTTGAATAAGTTCAGAAATCATAAATGTTTTTTCCCAGGTCTATTCAGTCACAGCCCAAATTTCAATCAGAATAAATACAAATACATGTCCAAAGGGTAGAGTGTTTACTTACATGTATAATTGTCTCCTTTTGATTTACTTGCTTGTAGCACTAACATAGGCGTCCTCTACTCGTGAATGGAGCTATCCTGAAAATTGTTAAGGATTGGGTGAGTATATACTATACTCAGTAGGAGTCTATCACTACTAGTTTTATAATGCATGCTATGTTTAAAATCATATGCTCTTTAAAACATGTGCATGTTTGAACACTCATGTTCCATATCGATATTAAAAACCATTGTCAAATTGGAATACTGACGACTTAAAGAATTGCATAATCCAAGTTGAAAGTATCATATATATATATATATCATAAACATAATGATATGGATAAGATGCTCAACTGAATCCAACTCATGGATATCTAGTATGGTCGACCAACCTCATGTCATGCCATATGCAATGCAAGTAAATCCTCAAACCATAGGGCTGACTATGCCCACGACCTCGCTGCCGTGTGGTCCCCGGGTACCTGGGGACACTCGGTCATAGCCTCCACGAGGCATATGACACATATTCATCATAAATCATGCAATTTATGAAATCGGTTGCAAAACATGCATGCAATGCATAAAGGCTGCTCATGCTAGTACCTCATTCAAAGTCATAACCCTGCCTAGAAGCCTGACAGCCTAAAAGCCTATCAACTCTCTCTGGCCAACCCTCATCGGCCCGTCCTTGTCGGCCCGCCCTCATCAGCCCACCCTCATCAGCCAAGGCTATACTTATCATGCAATCTATGCAAGTAGCACATGTCTTGGCAATTTTTCAAAACTCAATAACCACAAATCATGTAATTTATGCAATCGTTTGCAAAACATGTCTATGCATAATGTATTTATCATATGCATGCTGAATTCATTAAGTCATGCTAAACAAGTCATATAATTTATACTTAAAACATGCATTCTCAAAACAATCATGGGCTCTTTTAAAAGTCTAGTAGCGATAGAGCACCTACCTCAAAGTCTCCTGGAGTCGCATCCTTCATCACTCAACCCATCCTTGGGTCTCATTTATAAACCACTGGATATGAATGATAACAAGGAGTCCTTATCAATTTCAATCCATTTAGACATTAGATCGCTAGATCTGCCTTTTAGGGTTTATGGTCCTTGCCTAATTCATTGTCAGGCTAGATCCTATGATGTGGATCTACTATTCAATGGTTAAATCTATAAATTGTCCTCTGATCCTAACTTTCTAGTCTCATTAGGTCCGCACATCATTGTTTCCAAGACGTGTGCGCGCCTTAATGGATGACCTAGATGTGTCAATTAGGGCCCTGCACCATAGGTTCTAGGATTTGTGCGTGCCCTGCTTGTACCTAAACCACATTAGCTCACATGCATTTGTCCAAATGGTGCGGTGCGAACATCTGAATGGTGACCTAGGGTGCGCGTCCTGGACGGCGTTGTGCGTATGCATTTTAGGTGGGGTTGCACGCACGTCCTAGTTCTTGGGACACTCATGCGTCTCGGTCGAGTCGGGCATCTATCTGTGTGTGGCATACATGTGACGGTCGCCCCAGGGAGCTCAGCATGGTTGCGTGTCACGCCCACACACCCCTGGGACGCTTGTGCACCCTCAGACGCCCACACCCCAAAGATGCTCGTGCATCCCTAGGACGTGTTACTGTGGATGGGTTTTTCACTCGTCCGGTTTCCTTCCCCAGCAGATCCGACATGGATCTAGGCCGCAAAAAGGAGAAAACATAGGAGAAAATGCAAGAGGGAGGTGAGAGCTTACCTGGGCAGCCGAAGATGGCACTCCTCTCGTCTGGTAGGTTTCCTTTAACACCTGCCTAAACCCTTGGTCGCTGGAAAACTAGAAGAAGGGGGGAAACCAGATCGATCATCGGTGAGACCAAAGGAAAAAGGAGGAAAGGTGAAGAGAGGGGAAATGGCCGGCCTGACTCGGGCCTAGCCGTTGTCGGAAATCATAGGGAAACTGGCTTGAGACAGGTTTTTGATTTTTGCCAGAAACCCTAGTCCCAAAATAGCCGAAAAACTCGTGTTTTGAAGAGAGGGGATTAGGGGCTTTTTATAGCCTTGCTATGGCGGTGCTGCCAATGGCGGTGCCGCCATTGGCAGTGGGGGAAATCTCTGGAAACTAGGGTTTTTAGAGAAATCTAGAGGAAGAAGATGATGGTGTGCCGTTATCAAAACGGCCCCCTGCGTTTTTTGTCTTTTCCGTTTTTAATTCAAATTACAAAAATGCCCCTAATCTTTAAACGGCCGTAACTTCTTCATACGAACTCCGTTTTCGGCGTTTTTTGAGGCGTTGGATTCCATTTTTTGAGTAGAATATAATGGTACCAAATTTCCTCACAAATTCCTTTGTTTACTATTTTAAATAAAGTAAAACATTCAACACAGTTCATTTCCTATAGAATGCCCAATTCAATAGCGTAAATTGCTCAGGCATTACATTATTACCCCCTTAAAAGAATTTCGTCCTCAAAATTCCATAAATTATCATCTTCAAGGTATTTTGTCTCTTAGATGACTTCTTGGTGAATGCATTCTCCCCTTAGGAATCAAATCCAGGCTCAACCTCAATTTATCATTTTTATTGTTCCTTCTACAAGGCCTTACCTAGAAGGGCTACTTTCGCTGCGTACTCTGATGCATACTCCCATACGTGCCAGTTTAACAATACCAGTTTCTAGCTGTAATTCATCTATCTCATAATCCTTAGATGCCTATACTTTTCTCATCATGTATAGGATAGTCTCCTTGTAGGATCGTGCTTCTTTATTCATGTATAAATTACTCCATACTTCTTTGAGGTCATATGATCTTATTCCTCCTATTTCATTTTGAATATCATAGGATAATCCCTTTTTCTTCTTGTCTTTCATCTATTGATCTCTTCATCATCCACATCTCCTTCTATTGGTTGGTTATATGTCCTTAGTAAGAGTCCAAAAAATTACCTTCTTTCTATTGTGTCTAACTTTGCTTCTTATCTTTTATATTTGTCCCCAAGATACTTCAATAACTGACATGGTGTCATGTGCTCTATAGCCAAACCCTTGATTAACTTTGAATTTCAACTGTCTGTCGTTTTCCATATGTGACTTGATTGCTCGACCAAAGTTACATTCAAAATGAAAGCCAATTAGTAGCATCTTCCATCGAGGACCTGATCATATACTGAAAGTAAAATGTCCTAACTCTTTATCCAATTTCATAATTATTGAATTCATTAAATGCTTTTCTCATGTCAAATGTTAATGGTCGATTCATCATCATGGGTCAAATGTTCTCATCCAGAGGCCTTATCTCACTTTTCACATCAATTTGTCATTAGGATTTTCAATAATGTTCCCATTTATGCAAAGCAAAATGTCTCTTATTCATAACCGAGTACCCTTACTAGGTCATGGTTGAATCCTTTGTCATCATCCTCTTTGTCTTTTCTTTGCTTGATGGTTTTCTTTGTATCCTTTTAGTCCAAAAGTTCTATACTCAATCCAGTAGGGTTAGTCCTTAGGAATTTCCTTCAATTGATTTTTCGTACTTGGTATATGCTCATAACAACTAACTATTTATCTAAAGGTAACATAACATCAAATCTCACCTTATAATGTGTTGGCCACCTCAACTTTTCTCCTTCCATTCCCTATGTCAATATGTTGCTCAATCTTTTATCAAGGCTTTATCGTCAACCATGCAATCTTAATTGTCAGGGGTTATCGTCGTCATAAGTAGTGGTTTTCTCAATTCCTCAAAATTTATCTTTCAAGTGCCTCCTCATACTTAGCTTATAATAGTAGTTCTCGTTTGATAGCTATTACATCAAGTTATGCTGAAGCTATTAAATCAACAAGTTTAACAATACTCAGGTAAGCATAAAACATTTTTGTAGACATATATAAAGAGAATTTATTCGATTACTTGTTGGTCTCTTTTCAGATATATCTATGTCATAAGCTCAAGGGTCTCTAAAGTGATCGGTACTTACCTACCTTTCTTTTCAATCCAAGTCAGTAGCATCCTTCAAACCCACAGTGATTTCTATGGTTTGTCATGGTATCTATTTAGGTTTGGAAAAATCTGTCTCATTGGTGGAGATCGCTCCTTATTTTTGCTTCTGTCTCAGTTGTTATTGTCTTCATCGTACTCGTAGCTCCTTCATGATGTGGCCTAATCAACTGACCTCATACCCTCAAATGACTTAGTCTAAGTACTTCTTTTAGGTAAAACTCATGTCCAAATACTTATAATATCCCTCTGAGTATATAACTTCGACTACTAACTCATAGATACTAACATACTTGATTAATTAGGGTGGGATACCTTTATTTAGTCAATAGTACTCTAAAGGTAATGACTAAATAATGGTCTTAAGATATTTGCTCTTCCAATCTATGATAGCAAGACCTCAATTTGATCCTTGATGGTACCCTACTTGCTAAATGGATAAGTCACTGTCCCGGCTTAATTCCTTTTTCAATATACTTTATTGGCAAGGTGGGATATCACCAAATTTTCCTTTTTATGGATTATATCCATTGGTGTTCCCCATAAGCTAATGGATCCGATAAGATTCTAATTGTAATAATTGATATCAAACCATTTGTAGAATTTAATTTCTAGTTGGTCACCATTCCTCTTCGAAATTTCTTGTCGCATAATCTCCTGAAATTTGATACTCTACTCAAAGTCTTAAACCCCATATGATTTCATTTGAGTGGTTGCATATATTTGATCTACGCGGTAGTCAAGAGAAACTTAATACTTCCAGGAAATTTTGAAGTTTTCTAATATCATCGAAATCCTTAATTGCCTATAGCCTTGATAAAATTCATACAATGTCTTAATAATGACATTGACGTTTTGGTCATGCTATACTTCTCTTAAAAGTTCCATGCAAAGTTGGTGGGAATACACGGCTTACTTTATGGGCTCACTTTGGCCATCTTTAGCTCCTTCAATTATTTTCATTACTAGACTACAAGATGATTATGGCCTTTCATTTATGTTGAAGTGATGATTTTGAGGCTTTGACTTGATCTTTTGATCTTGATCTTCAATGTTCATCATGATCGATCTCGACCGTTGGATCACCATCTTACTTCCTCAAAAAGTGAAAACCCTAATTAAATTCTAGGAAAATATGACTAATCACATACTTAACTTGGAATAGCTTCTGGACCTACAAAATAACAATCTTTTGGGTAATTAGGTCAAAAATGCATGTGTTATGAATTTTGGTATAAAACCCATAATTTGCCCCTATAAGTTATAACACATGGGTAACTAGTTGGGTGGTTTTTGGTAAAATTAAACACTTACCACTAACATCAAGCTTGAATCATTCATGATTAATGTGTTGGTAGAAATTCCAACAACATGCTATTTTTAATATCCAAGCACTTAGCACATGAAATTAAGTACTTTAAATACCATAAAACATTCAAAAGTAAAGTACTTAGCTACTAGAAATAAATGACAATGATAACCCTCAAAGAACTTTATTGAATGAATGTCAAATTACATCAAAAAGAGAATGCATGAACATGTATACAATTACTAGAATTTTCACGCTTTTTCAAGACATGGAACTTGATTCCAGTTACATATGAAACAACTTTTAACAATAGTAAATCAAGTTCAGCTAACATGTAATTATAAACTAAGAGAAATACAAGAGAAGAAAAGCTAGGCAGATGGAACTATTCTAAGACAAAAACATACTCAAACTAGAGCTAGAACTAAGCAAAAACACTTAAAAGATGAAAGGAACTCAAAATATTAAAGTTATTATTTCTCTTGGCTATCACTACTAGAGAAACAATAACTTATATATTAAGAGAATGGAGCAAGAAAATAGGAGTATTGCAAACTAGATTCAAGGGAAGCAAAGGCATAAAAACAAGTGCATGAATGTAATGAAGACAAGAACAAGAAAGCAAGGTAATAAAACAAGTTACAAAGCAAGGAATCAAAGAGGATATCTGACTAGAACATTGAAGAAGCAAACAAGGGAAGAATATCCAATGGAAGAGGCATGGAAGCATGGAAGAAATGGCTGCCATGGAGAGAAACACATTGAAGAATAATGAGGAAGGAAGAAGGGTGGAGAACCCATCCTATTAAGTGTTCAATTTTGGTCAAAATACTCTAAATTTACAATTTAATTAAAACATCTAACTAATCAAATTTGTAATTTTTAGCTTAATTTTGATTTTAGATTTAGTTGATCATCCAACCATTGATTTGTAAAATTTTATAGTCAGATAATTATCAGAACTAACCAGAGGCATAATGTATGGTTTAGATGATTCTAATTTAGTTTAATGTTTTACAGATCAATCAAATTGTAGCTTGGATGGCTCAGAACAAAGCTAATAGTGCATCCTAAAAACATTAAAAGGCAAGATGGGATGGTTTCCTATAAGAAAATTGGTTCTAATTGAAGAAAAGGAAATTATGGCATTTTATAATAAAAGGGTAGCTAGTAGGAGTTTTCAAGTTGGAAAGAGCTCTCCATTATTGAAGAAAAGGGGAGGCAAAATTGAGTTATCAATAGAAATTGGAAGGGGGAGAAACCAAAGAAGAAAATTTGGAGAAAAGGAAAGCACAAGAAAAGCATAAAAGGAGGAGATCAAAGGAGATTGCTTTTTTAATGGTGGTGGAGGAGGAACCATAGAAGGAAGCCGTACTTCCCCCTTCTTCACCACATTCTCTCCCTTCCCCTCTCTTTCTCCTTCTCCTCCCCCTACTCTCAGATCCGCTTCTTCTCCTTCCCACACCTTCTTCTGCACCTCTTCACCACACCTTGCCACAGCACTATTCCTCAGATTCTCTACAATCAGATCAATGCACCACCCCCCTTCTTCCACCATTCCTCCTTCACCGCACTTGCCATTCCCTCTCTATCACACCAACACACCCCAGAGCCCTTGCAGTACCAGCCCTCTTTCTCTCTTCTCTCACTGCTACACTAATAGAACCACACTGATCAGCCCATCACTAGACTACTCCCCCCTTCCCTTGTTCTCCCCCTCTCTTTCCTTTATGTCTCTCTCGCATTGACCCTGCCCCATCATCATCCCACTTTTCCTCTTTTTTCCATCTCTCCACCCGCCAACCCCTAACACAGGCTCCTTCCCAGCTAGCCACACCATCTCCCTTCTCTTCACCACATAGATGGAGCTCGTAGGCTCCTCTGTTGCCAGCCTGCTTCTCCCTTCCCTCTCTTTGCTCTCATCTCCACCAATGTACCTTAGCACCTACTTGCTTCTCTTTGCTCTCTTCTCCTCTCTGTTCACTGTTTAGTGAGTCCTCTTTCTCTCACTCGTCTCTTTCTCTCTGTCTATCTGATAGACACTAGCACATCACCACCTCTATTTTCTTGGCACCTCCTTCTCATAGCTCATCTCCCTCTTCTCTTCTTCTTCTCTCTTCACCATCTCCGACCAACTCGATATTTGGGTTTTCTTTGTTTTCCCTCTCTTTCTTCTTCTCGTCCTCTTCCCATCTCATCACTGATAAACACCTCTCCCCCTACATCATCTTCTATCAGTTTGCCCTTTGGTTTTCATTTTAAATCAGATTTTTTGTACTAATTCCAATTCTACCCTTTAGACAATAATTTCAATTATATTTTCATCCTTTTCAACTTATTCCAATTTTTCTTTATCCTTGTTCTTTCTTTCTAGGAATTCTATAATCTAGATCATATTTGATTAAGGTTACCCAAATCAATGGTTAACCTTAACAAATAGGATCTCTCAATTTCATGATCTTTATCACATCAAAATTCAAATCAATTTCTAGATTTTGTTCTTAGTACCTCTCTTAGCTTATCCAACATCTCTGATCTTCAATTTGAAATCCAAAAATTGATCTAGGTTATCCAAAACCCAAAATCATTATTTAGCCCAGATCATCAATTTTTTGGAGAATTTGCCTAATCCAGCCATTGGATCCCAAATCAGAACTATTAGTGAGACATTGTTGAAGGCTGATTGAGGTAGATAATATCAAATTTGAAGAAATTAGCTGTGATTGACATTAATTTTCTATCTTTCTTAGTTTGCAATTCTATAATTTTCATTATTAAAATAGATCTAAATCTTTATTTCATTATTAGTTAATTTCTATCATTTCCTTTATTTTTGGACAAATAAATTTTATTTAAACACCATCTTTTTAAGTTGACTTCCTATGGGTTAAACATGTACTTGCATCAACTGCAATACAATATCCCATGCACTCACAAAAAATAATCAACAAGTTTTTGGCATTGTTGCTGGGGACCTACAATAGAGTTTTCATAAAATTTAATAATTAATCCAAAAACTAAAAAAATATAAAATTTTAGGAATTGCATTGTTTTAGCATTCTAGGGATTTTTAGGCATATTTTTAAATTTTCTTAGTGCATAATCACCCTATTTTCTAAATTAGGTACTTATTGCTATTTTAATTTTTTAGGAAATTAAAAAGTGGAGGAAATTGGTCAATGGAGCTTCATCAAATAAATAGAAATTTTCTACTTTCCTAAAATAGGAATTTTCCTTTTTTATGAGTGAATCTTGTAGTGAGACCCATTGTTACTTGCAGTTTGCATTTCAATTTTAAAAGGATTGTATTAAAATAGTGCAAGTGTGAGATAAGGTGGCCTACACTTGTTCTTCATCAAAAACCCCATTGTAAGCTTCCCTTACTCTCTTTATTTTCTTAGCATAGTTGCATTTAGAATAATTTTACATTTTTTGGTAGTGTAATTGCATATGGATAAGCATATTTTATAATTATTGCATTTTAGTATTATATTAGTTTATTGCTTTTAATTGCATTGTTAGGGCATGTTTATTACTTTAAGATTATTTATATTTTGATCAAACTACCATGGAGTGTGAAAATTAATTAGTAAGGGCACCCGACCCTATAAGATCAAGGGTGGATTTCATCATCACCTCTTGGCCTACCTAGGATAATAATCACAACCGTGCAACCCTACCTTTTAAATTAATTTAAAATTAATTAGAAGAGATCTATAGAGGCCATCATATGCTAATGGACCCTCTTAATAAGAAGTGATCTATTATCACTCTAGTGGCTTCTGAGAACTGTGGTTATAATTAGAGTCTTAAAATCTATGTGATTTTCCCATGCTTTCCATTGATGACAGTTGACATCTAAATGGCTCCTGATATGAGGTTTGTATTAACCATCTTAGAGCAAAACTAACTAATAAGTTGTAGTCAAATCTGAAATATTGGAGGAACACTAGATTAGGCTAACCTAAAAGCATCCTCCCCACACAAATTCAAGAAAATCAAAATATTGTTGCTTATTAGCCTCAAGGATTATTTGATTGTGCCCTTTGTTTGTGCACTATTCTAGGAAGTTAGGTTGCATCATTTAGGTTAGTTTTCCCCACCAAAAATAAAAAACAAAAATAAAAGAAGGATAAAAATAAAAACATGCACCAAAAACACAAAAAGAAGAAGAAAAAAAGAAGCTTTCATTGTATGCACTTTTGGAGACCCAATAAAATCAGAAGGTTAGTCAAGTATGACCAAAAAGACATACAACCAAATCAGTCCACATCAATGACTGATCAACAATCAAGGGGTAACTCACCCCATGGTAGTCAAGGTCCTCCACTCATCATGAATGAGGACCCACCACTTGTAATGGATGACGAATATCAACCTCCACCAAGGAGGAATATTCATCTACCAAATAGAGATTGGAGGAGAAATAATAATAGGGAGGGAGACCAACAGAGTGAGTATGGGGACAATAATGATGGTTATCAAAACTTTTGTGGTAGAACTTTAAAAGACTACCTTCAACCTACAAGCACCAGTACTCCATTTGGTGTCATTCTTCCTCAAAATGATGGTGCTTTAGAATTAAAAATGGGAGTAATAAATTACTTCCCAAATTTCATGGGTTAGATAGTGAAAGTCCTTACTTGCACCTTAAAGAATTTGATGACATATGCAGTACTCAAATAACACAAAATATAGGTCTAAATATTGTTAAGCTTAAACTTTTTCCTTTCTATTTAAAGGAAAAAGCTAAAATGTAGTATAATACACTACTAACAGGTTCCATAAGAACCTGGTATGAAATGGCTAGGGAATTCTTGAAAAAGTTTTTCCCTACGCATAAAATAAATACACTTCATCATAGGATAATGAAATTTACTCAGAAAGATAAAGAATCATTATATCAATATTGGAAAAGGTTCAAGGATCTTTTACGCCCTTGCTCACATCATGGTTATAAACCATGGCACATCATCAGCTTCTTTTATGAAGGACTTAATTCTTACATGCACTAGTTCATAAAGATGATGTGTAATGGTAACTTCATAAGGAGTATTCGGAATGGCTAATGAAAAGTGCACAGACCTAGGTTGACTCAGAAAGAATATAACATATAGATAGACCCAAGCCCACTGCCACCTATGCTAGGGAAGGCATGTATGCCATGTCTAACAAAGATGAAATCAATGCTAGAGTAGCATTCCTAGCTAGAAAAGTAGAAGCCATAGAAATGGGAAAGAAAAACTTGAATAAAGAAGAACGAGTGTATAGCATCTATGAAAGTACTACCCATCTTACTCAAGAATGTCCTACCATTCTAGCATTCCAAGAGGTACTTCATGATTAAGTTAATACATTTAACACTTATAAAAGACCTTTCTCCCCATATTCAGAGACTTATAACCCCAACTAGAGAAACCATCCAAATTTTAGTTGGAAAAATGGACCAACTACCAATGTTTTACAACTAGGACCATATCAACCTCAACAACAAAACTAAGGACTTCTTACTTTACCATACCAAACTCATCAACCTCCTTCTCTGAACTTTATTTGCCTCGACCCAAAAGGCTTATAGAGGATAATAACAGTCAACTCATTCAAAACCAGGAGAGGAAAATTTCTAAGTTAGAAGTCCAATTGAAACAAACCAATTAGTCTGTTAATGAAATAAAAAAATATGATGAGCCAATGGATGCAAAATATGGAAAAAGGAAATTTTCTAGCTCAACCAGAAGAAAACCCTAAGGGAGTACATGCGGTTAACACTAATGCACCTAATGCATCATCTAGCTCTACCTTGGAATAGACCAAGGATATCACCACTCTTAGAAGTGGTGAAAGAATAGAGAAGTATGAGCCGCAAAAAATTGAACAAGAAGGAAAATCCACTAAAGTTAAAGAAAATTCTAAACAATATCCCACTTTTCCTATTTACCAATGTCCTATCCCTGCTCCATTTCCCCAAAGGTTGCATCATGCTCTAAAATCTACCTCTAATGATGAGATTTTAGAGATTTTCAAGCAAGTCAATATCAACATACCAATTTTAGAAGCAACAAAACAAATCCCATCATATGCCAAATCCTTAAAAGATGTTTACACCATAAAAAGAAAACTAAATGTGCAAAAAAAGGCATTTTTTACTGAACATGTTAGTTCTATTCTTCAACATCATACACCACCAAAATACAAGGATCCAGGCTGCCCCACTTTTACTTGCATTATTGGAAGCATAAGATTAATCAAGCTTTGCTTGATTTGGAATCTAGTGTGAACCTACTACCATACTCGATATATAAATAGTTAAGTCTAGATGAACTAAAACCTATGTCTACTACACTTCAGCTAATTGGTTGTTCAATGAAAATATAGAGAGGGGTAGTAGAAGATGTACTTGTCTGGATAGAATAATTTTGTTTCCCTATAGATTTTCTAGTTTTGGATACATAACTGGTGGTGAATGAGAAGAATGAAATACTAGCCATCCTAAGACGACTAATTTTTGCTACATCTAATGCCTCAATTAATTATTAAAATGGTGTCATGAAACTATGTTTTGGTAATATGAATTAGAGATAAACATCTTTAAGATTTGTATGCAGCCTGGTGAACCCATTGATGACTTGCATAGTGTCAACATGATAAATTTAGTTGTGCAAGATCATTTTCAATCATCTTCATTTTTGGACCCACTTGGGGCTTGTTTGGTCCATTTTAATGAATTTAATGAGGATGCATTAATAAAGGAAGTTACTGCCCTCCTTGATTTTATTCCAATCATGGATACAGAAAAAAAGAAACCTCATTTCGAGGAACTTCCATCGAGGGAGTCCTCTCCCCTTTCATCATTGGTAGAACCTCCTAAACGTAATTTAAAATCTCTACCAACAGATTTAAATATGCCTATTTAGGAGAAAAAGACACTTTTCCTATGATAATTTCCTCCCATTTAGAAACATGTCAAGAGGAAAAGTTAATAGACACTTTCAAAGAATACAAAGGTGCTATAGGATGGACCATAACTAATATAAAGTGCATTAACCTTTTAATTTGTACCCATATGATATATCTATAGGTTGAAGCTAAACCATGTCATTAAATGCAAAGAAGGTTAAGTCCTAATATGAAGGATGTGGTTAGAGTAGAAGTCCCAAAGTTGCTTGATGTAGGAATCATCTATCCCATAAGTAATAGCAAATGGGTAAGTCCTACTTAGGTAGTTCTAAAGAAGTTTGAAGTGGCAGTAAAAACTAATGCCAATAATGAATTGATCCCACTAGAGTTACCACTGGTTGGTGTATGTGCATTGATTATAAAAAATTGAATGCTGTCACAAGTAAGGACCATTTTCCTTTGCCCTTTTTTGATCAGATGTTAGAAAGGGATGCAAAACATCAATTTTGTTGTTTTATAGATGATTACTCAAAGTATAACCAAATAGAAATTGCACCCTAGGATTAGAAAGAGATCACATTTATATGTCCTTTTAGCACTTTTCCTTATAAAAGAATGCCATTTGGATTATGTAACACCCCTTCCACATTTCAACACTACATGCTGAGTATCTTTAATGATATGGTAGAGAGAATCTTAGAGGTTTTCATGGACAACTTTTCTATTTTTAGTAATTCATTTGATACATGTCTTAAAAATCTAAGAAAAGTCTTAAGTCATTGTAAATAAAAGAACCTGTGCTTAATTGGGAAAAATGCAATTTCATGGCTCCTAAGGGAATTGTCCTACACCACATAGTGTCAGCCAAAGGTCTAGAAGTAGATAGAGCCAAAGTTGACCTAATTACCAATCTACCCATCCCAAAAGTTATCAAGGGCATTCACTCTTTCCTAGGTCGTGTAAGATTCTATATGAGGTTTATTAAAGATTTTAGTACAATATCCAAACCATTGTGTCACTTCCTTACAAAGGATACCCCTTTTGAGTGGACTGGTGATTGTCAAGAAGCTTTTACAAATTTGAAAGACAAGTTGACCACTGCTCCTATCATGTAGTCGCCTAACTGGAATTCACCCTTTGAAATCACGTCTGATGCTAATGACTATGCTGTAGGAGCTTATTAGGATAGAGGAAAAGTCATATATCATCTACTATGCCAGTAGGACCCCAAATAACACCCAAATGAACTATTCCACTATGGAGAAAGAACTCTTAGCAGTTGTCTTCACATTGGATAAATTCAGGTCTTACTTGGTTGGATGTAAAATAGTCATTGTCACTGACCATTCAGCCCTTAAGTATCTTCTTTCTAAGAAAGATGCTATGCCTAGACTAATTAGATAGATTTTTCTACTTCAAGAGTTTGATATAAGAAAGGAGTAGAGAATATTGTAGCTGGCCATTTGTCTTGCTAGTCCTAGCAAAGCCTTTAGATAAGTTGTCAATTAAGGACACTTTCCTCGATGAGCAACTTTTCCATGTTTCCCATCTTCCCTAGTTTGCTGATATTGCAAATTATTTAGTCATAGGGAAGATTCCTAAACATTGGAATAAACAAGAAGAGCAAAAATTCTTTTCCAATGTTAAGCACTACTTCTAGGATGATCTATAATTGTTTAAGTACCACCCAGATCAAATCATTAGGAGATGTGTACATGACTTAGAGCAACATAGTGTCATCTCCTTTTGTCACTCAAAAGTATGTGATAGACATTTTTCTGCCCAAAAAATAATTATAAAGATTTTGCAGTATGGTTTCTATTGGTCATCGTTGTTTAAAGACACACATGTGTTCTGTAAATCATGTTAGCAATGCCAAAAGTTAGGAGGAATTAATCATAGGAATATGATGCTTATGAACCCTATCCTTATTATAGAAGTTTTTTATTGTTGGGGTAAGATTTCATGGGGACATTCCCACCTTTTGGCTACATTTACATCCTATTGGCCATAGACTATGTTTCAAAATGGATTAAGGTTGTCCCATGTAGGCATAATAATCATAAAATAGTTATTATATTCTTAAAAGAAAACATTTTTTTAGATTTTGGACCCCTCGATCCATTATAAGTGATAAAGATATACATTTTCACAACAAAAATTTTGAAGCACTCTTGAAGAAATATAAAGTTACACATAAAGTTGCAACACCATATTACCCACAAACAAGTGGACAAGTAGAAGTATCTAATCGGGCCATTAAACAAATTCTTCAAAAGACTATTAATTTGGATCGCAAGGATTGATCTCTTTGGCTAATCGATGTGCTCTGAGCATACAGGGTTGCACATTACACCCCAATTGGTATGTCTCCCTATCATATTGTATACGGTAAGGCTTGCCATTTTCTTGTAGATTTGGAACATAGAGCCTATTAGGCACTAAACATCTCTAATTTCAATATGGATAAAGCACGCTCACATAAAAACTCCAACTTAATGAGTTGGAAGAGATCAAGCAAGAAGCTTATGAGAGTAATAGGATTTATAAAGAAAATATGAAATCTTTTAATGAGAAAAAAATAATGAGAAAATCCTTTACTCCAAACCAAAAGGTTCTACTTTATAATTCTAAGCTCCACCTATTTCTAAATAAGCTTAGATCTCAATGGACGAGTCCATATATACTAGGACTAGTCATTCTTTCAAAGTGAATGGTCAACATTTAAAAGCTTTCTTAGAATATGAGAATCCAGAAGATGAGTCCACAACTCTAGAGGATCATGTTTATCAAGATTGAGTGGATCTAATCCCTCTGTATTATATCTTGTATTTTTTCCTTTTCAGTGTTTTCTACATCACCCATATTTATTTTAGGTCCTACTTTTTAAACATTAAGGATAATATTTCTTTTAGGTTGGGGGCGCAAAATTCTAGAAAATTCTATTTTTTATTAATTTTCTCTTAATTTAAAAAAATGAAAAAATTGCTTAAAATTAAAAAAAAAATTTAGGTCAATTCTTACACTATGATGAAAATTAGATTTTTGAAATTATAGTCTAGCTGAATTTAGCTTATTAATAAAAATGAGTATGATTAATTCATTATTTCACTCATTTTCAAAAGTATTCCATGGAATTTTAAAGATCTTAAAGAAAATTCAGTGGAGACCTATAATCTAAATGAGTTTTAGAGCCATTCGTTCTTTTTGAGAGATTATAAATGTTTCTAATTTTCTTTCGCATGCTTAAAGTAAATTTGATCCCACGAACTCTTAAATTTGGCTAATTACCTAAATTATTAGAGTATTACCTTTAAAATTACCATTGGATCAAGAAGGATCAAATCATTTGATGAGATGCATCAATGATCTAGTAATAAAATCACATTAATAAAATGTATTAGATCTAAAGGAAAATGAAAGATCAAGATCTAAACCCTAAATGGGATGAAAAATGAATAGAAATCAAATATGACCATTGGATCATAATGAACAATTATGGCATGTTAAATTTTCATTTGAATTATTGGATGATATTGTAAATGTCTTTTATTGCTTAGTAGATTTAATTTTTAGATTTAATTATTTGTTTATTTATTTATGTATGTTTTAATGCTTATGTTATGTAAATTACATTGAAAATGTAATTAAATGAAAAATAGAGTTGAAGGACATTTACATAGAATGAATGACTTGGACATAATATTAGTAAGGGCTATAGTTAGTAGGAAAATATAAGGACTATCAAATCCTTGGCCCAAACTAAGAGAATAATAAACCCCATGATGGATTTAATTAAAATCAATTATAAAGAGTACTTAGGGTTAAAATGCTCATAGGAACCTTATGAAAGGTTGAGCTAAGGTCACTCTAGTGAATGCTGAACATTGTGGTTAAGGGGGTTTTCTATTAGAGCCACACTCTTCCCCTACCTTCCATTGACGTTTGTCAGGTCTAAATGCCTCCTAACATGAGGATTGAAGTAACCACTTTGTGTTCAACTATTCAGCTAGTAAGCCTTAGCCAATTGGAAATAAGAGGAGCAGTCTAGACTTAGGATGGAATAAGTTATCTTCAACCAGTAAAACATTAACTAGTTGAAATAATAATAATAATAATAAGAGCATAAAAGGTTAGTAAATTATCTAACCCTTATAAAAATTGTAAGTAAGATAAGGATGATCAAACAAGATCTATAGGATCTTGAATGATCAAGAATAATAAGAATCCTAATGTTGTCTTTTATTATGTATCTATGTATGTATATTGTAGACAAATCTAGATAGAGAATCCAAACCCTTGATCAGGAAGAGAACCAAGATCATGCTCCTTAGGGATGATCAAACAACTAAACTTAGATCAAAGAAGAACTAGAAGATAGAAGATCTAAGCCCTTAATCTTTATCAACAAGTATAAATTATTGATCAAAGGATCTATGAAAGATCAAGATCAAAGAAAGGGAAACACAAAGACTTAGAATAGAAAATACTTAGATTTAAAAGATTAGAAGATCATTCTAACTATTAGATCTATTGAGATAGACACTATCTGAGGAAGATAGATCATGATAGGATAAAAGATCTAGATCCTTTATATCAAAGGACAAGATTAAACAAAGAATATAGATAGGATCAAAACTATAGGATTATTCAGATTGTATAAATATTGACAGTATCTATGGATTTATAAATTACATATGTCAGTCAGGATCATGGAAGATCTGAAGAGATGGAACACTACTTAAAGGTAGAAGGATTTTATGAATGCATCTACATGGGATGTACATGTTGAATACATGATCTTATCACTAGAAATGTTAACAAGTGTAATGTTAATACTTGTATTAAATCCCCTAAAACCCTTATGATCCAACGAAAACACATGAAATGGTTAAGTTAGTATTGAGGAAAAAACTCTAAGTGAATAGGGAACTAGAAGATATTCCAGCCCTAAGTAAACAGACAGATTGTTTGATACGTATGAGAATTACTTTACATACAAGAATGGAGGCTTGTGGTTTTATTTTAAATAGGCATAGGCTTAGGGATGCTATGCTAGGAGAGTTAGTAGGGTTTGGCCACCTGCTCTCCGAATCTTGTTATGATATGGATACCAAGCCTAAATGAGGCTAAAAGTCGGGTGGGGAAATTATGGCAAGGCCGCCATTGTGATAGCCATGGTCCCCCCCATACTGACATGGATATTGGGATTTCCACCAAGGATGGTATAGGTGGATTATTGGGCAGTTTATCTGGGCAGACTAGTATAGATTCTAACTGCATGCATAATAGTCCTTTGAGTATATTTTGCATTATGATGTATGGCATAGTGAAATGCCATATGATACGGCATGATGAGATGCTGAGTGATTGTGGATTACTGATACTGTGCTAATGAGGGAGTATGTCCAACAAAATCTAGATGATCTATCAACTCAGTGTAAATTGGGTCTAATTATGTTTTGAGATATTAACTATTTTTCATGATTTTGACCGTATATATATATACAAAGTATGCTATATGTATGTGTAAGGATGTACATATATGACCAAGTAAAGAGATTGATCCATGAGTATGAATAATGGGATTATGAAGTATTGGATTATACTATCAAATTATTATGCTTCTTGAATCCCCTACCAAACATAGCTTGCTGAGATATTGTAAATGTTTCAATGTTTACAATATCTCAAATACAGAGAAGGAGAATTAGGAGCTCAAGACTTAAGAAGACTTGGAAGAATAATCAATCAATGTACATCCCTTGAAGACATGTATTTTTAATTGAGAGCAGTGTATTGTATTGAGAGTTTTATTGTATGGTGAGCTTTGAAATTTGGATTATGTAATTTGGACAAGTATTGTACTGATACTTGGGCTGTACTGTAAACCACTGAATGGATTCTAGAATTTAATAAAAGTATATTCCTTCAATGGAATTTTATTTTGTACAAAAATTCTACTTATGTTATGTTTGAAGTGATGACTTGGGTTTTTCAAAACAAGTTCTAAAGAAAAGGATTTTCGTTGCTTTGTTTTGCGAAATTTTTTTACTACTAAGGGCCCTGCCTTTGAAAAATGTATTACAAAATGTGTTACAAAAACCTGGGTTGTCCAAGATCCAAAATCATTATTTAGCTCATATCATTAATTTTTTGGGGAATATACCTAATCCAGCCATTGAAACCCTAATCAAAACGATCAGTGCAACATTAATGAATGCCAGTCAATGTTGATAATATCATATTTGAAGAAATTGGTTATGATTAAGCAAGGAAGGTAGATTTTTATGTATTTTTTTTGTTAATTTTCTGTCTTTTTGAAATTGGAATTCTATAATTTTCATTAGTTAAATAGATCTGAATCTTTATTTTATTGTTCGTTAATTTCTATCATTTCTTTTTATTTTTGGAAAATTAAATTTTATTTAAACTCCATCGCTCCTAAATAGTTTCACATGTCCAAACCCAAAAGTGGTTCAATGATTTTTTATTTAGATGCCCTTAGGGGCCCACTTTCTCAATACAACTTCCTAAGTCATCCTAGTCTTGAAAACCATATCTTTCTTTCTCCACCTCAGCATCACATTCCATCAAATTTGAAGGGCATCCAACTCATATAAAGTATGCAAGGGCTTCCATGTGAAGAACACTTTAGAGAAAGGGAGGACGTCCTCTCCTATAAAGGAGGTGCCTCCACCCTTCCTCCGCTCATAAGTCCTCAATGTTTTTCCTTTGGAGCAGCCTTCCTTCCAGCCCTTCCACATCTTCTTAATTTGGGTTTCATTCTCTCTTTGATTTTCTCTAAGTTCAAGTAGTGGTTTCCCTCAATTCTTTTGTTGTTGCTTTTAGTTTATTGCTTTGTTTTGTTCTGTGGAATTCTTTCGTTAGCTTGTTTGCTACATTGCTTTATTTCCTCTGATTCTTGCACTTTGTTTTGCATTGAGGCAATTTTTTTGAATTTGTTTTTGGGTTTAAGAAGGGTGCATGCTTCATGGAGAGTTCACACCACCCTTGTATACATATTTAATCCAAGCAAGGGAAATTCTTTTCAATTATAATTGTGCAATGTTCATGGATGTTTCATGTGTTCTAAATTTGGTTTTTCATGGCTATTAAGATGTCCTTCCATGTTTAGATTTCATGTGCATCATTATGGGTTAAGTTGCACTTAGATTTCACATGAACCACATTGAGGATCCATGCACAAAACCCCATGGGCCATGCGCATGGTATTGAGGTGTGGTCCCTTATAAAAATTATTTGTTTTATTTAGATTTCCATGCATTCCATTCATGTATTTTACCTAGGTTTTTTTGCATCTTAGTTCTATGCTTTAGATTTCATGTATTCCATGTTAGCCTAAGTTGCATCCTAGTTCACACATACTTTCATGTTCAATTCATGCACCTTAATTACTTTGTTTCATGCTTTCTTTAGAGCTTAATTCCATGTACAACACTTTTTTAGTTCTTTCCTTAAGTCTTTCATGTTTTATTATCTAGCTTAATCATGTTTAGGGTTATTTGAGCATTCTTCAATTTTGGTAGCATGTTAAGATAGTTTAAGATAGTTTCCACGTTTAGATTTACACATTTCTAAATTTAGAAAGTTTCCAATTTCATGCTTGATTAGTCTTGATATTAGTTAAAATCCTTACTCTAGCTAAAATACTATCTCTTTTGGATAGAAATAGATTATTTAAATAAGATCTATCTAATACATAAAATCGTGAGATTCCTCATGGGATCGATCTCTCTCCCATGCAATTACTACAGTGATTCATGCACTTGTGAGTAAAATTAATAGCTACAACAAGTTTGTGGCATTGCTGCTGGGAAATCAAATGGATTTGTGGTTCCATCATAGTTTAGATTATTTATCTATATTCTAGGTTTAGGTTCCATTAGATTAGGAATTTTGCATCATTTTTGCATTCGTTGTTAAATTCCTCACAAATTGACTAAATCTTGTTTATTTTTGTGAGAGGGCAATTTAGCAAAGGAGCGATGGAAATCCTGTAGGCTAAAGCTTCATCAACTTTTATTACTTTTCTAGATTAGGATTTTTCCTTCTTAGTGAACTTGTAGTGAGACCCCATTGTAATCTACAATTTACTTTTCTAGATTAGGGTTTTTCTTTTTACTTTTCTCTCACCTTTTCTTTTTCTAGTATAGTTGCATTTTGTATAATTTGTGTCCTTGATGGAAGTGTAACTCATATAGTTTAGGATCATTCATTATGCTTGTTGTATTTTATCTAGGGTTGTTACATTAGTTGTGCACTTATTGAACAAAGGTTAGCCTAAGATTGGCTATATCCAAGGCATATGTTGCATGTTTAAAGTGTCTTGTCTATTAAGGTGCTTGACCTTTTGTTAGATGGCATATAGGTAGGTATTAGTTTACTTTCATTGTATTACATTGCATGTTTAAGTGCTTTATGGTGGAATGGATCACAGTGTTAGTAAGGGCCCCATAGGAACCCTCATAAGGTAAGGACTAGATTTTATCACCAAATCCTTGGCCCACATAAGTAAATCAATCAAATTCCTTGTATGTTTATGAAACTAGCCCTTGAACTATTAATTTAAAATCAAGTAACAAGAGTCAAGGTTTTCGAGCTTGTAGGAACCATTTTGAAGGGTTAGATCTATTGTCATTCCGATGGCTTCTGAGCATTGTAGTTATAGGGGTATTCAAAATCAAAGTCATTTTTTCATGCCTTTCGTTGATAGTTGTTGAGGTCCAAATGCCTCTTGACAATGAGAATTGATTCAACCATATTAAAGCAGAACCTAACTAGTAAGTAATAGTCGAGCCTCAATAAGAGGAGTTGTCTACATTTAGGCCTAAAAGCTACCACCCTACACATTATCAAAGATGATTTAATGAGCTTGTTATCAAGGTATCAGGAAGTACTCATTCATTGTATATAATAATTAGTTTCATTGTATAAAAGTTGAGTACAATGGCCTATTAAGAAAGGGATAGTTTAAAACCATTGTGCTACTATTTCACTCCTAAGCCATTACCTTATGAGAATATGTGTGAGATAGAGAGAAGTTTACTCCTAATCTATCCAAGAAATATGACACCATGATATATAGGATGAATACTACACTGGATAGCTTAAGTGCTTCAAGGAAAATACTGAGTCATATGAACAACCTCAGTACAATAATGGCTATGTATGTTCTTAAACTTCATATCCCCTCATTTCATGGCCATCAAGTTCCACCTACAATGGATATTATCAAGAGCATGTGATGCACTTAGTGCATTTCCTGAACGTAGCAATTATTATCTTGAGACAAACTACCAAGACTATAATGGATGGGATATGCATCATGAACAACAATGGTCTCAGGATTATCAACCATATTAGGAAGAACTATCATGGCCCCACCATGATCAATCCTATCATGATTATCAAGAATATTAGGGACAACCCTCATGGTTCCAACCTAATCAGCCCTTTTTCATTAGCCCAATGCCACAACAGTACCCACCATATGAGTCACTTCCTAAGGAACAATCTTTAGAAGAAATCCAATTTAGTGAAGAGACTTAACAATTGCTTAGATTTGACCACAAAAAAATTGTAGTTGAACAATATGAATGGGAAAAGAAAATGAAACCAATATGGACTCCTTTTTATGATTATGATGAAGAGAATGTATGTTTAATTACTGAGCCTTTAATGAACAATTCTTAATGGAAAGACTAAGTGGAACCCCTTAAAGAACCCAAAATAAAAATTAAGTCTTGCATTGTAGAAGAAGTATCCAATTGGGACCTACAAACCTTGTTAGATCAAACACAAAATAGTAGTATGTACCCATCTAAAACCTTACTTGTGCCAACAAAATAGGAGGAAAAGAATCAATTGATGTACTAACCATAAATCAAACAACTCTATGGTACACATTAGAAAATACTAAGGGTTTAAGCCTAACCATGTCCCTACCTCAAAAAAAATAAGAACAACCTTCTAGAGAAATGTAGAGTCAGCTTACACCCCAATTTCAAGAAAATGTAAGGATGAAGGAGGAAAAATATGAACCGAGTACAATGGTCGCTATTATCCCTAAAATTGGTAAAATTGAAGACCATTTTATATATGGTCCAACAAACTTCACAGTACTCTTTTATGCTATCATGTTACCATTGCATCAAATTTCAAGGTGGAGGATATTTATTGACTATTGAAAAATTCTAAAAATGAGAGACTATCAATTTCAATATGGTCCCACCAAATCTAAAATCATGATGGTCTACTGTGTCATATTGTTGCCACCACAAAAAAATTCAAGGTGGATAATGTATATAGACTATAGTGAGATTCTCAAGTGGCATGAAAAATTTATCCGTTTCATTGTTAGAGTTAGGAAAAACTAGGTTAACTAGTTATGTCTAGGACAAGGGCAGAGTAGAGTACTTATAGGATATATATAGCGAAATATATATAACTTAACACTCATTGGGAGGTAACCCAGGGTTTTCAAAGTCCAATGTTCTACACTACAGATTCATCATTTAGGTGGCCTATATTTCAAAATATTGAAGACAATGTTTAGTCCAGGTTGGGGGTGTAGATATGCATGAGATTTCTAAGTTTTTCTTGTATTTAAAAAAAAAGAAAAAATTGATAAGTTCCTTTCTAAAGATGAGAGTTTAGATTTTCTAAATATTTAGCTATCTTTTGAACTTTATCTTATTAATAGAGTTGCATACAATTAGTTCACTATTTTATTCTTTTTATAAAGTGTTTCACGAAAAATTAAACTCGTAATATTAATCTCACAAAATAGCTATATATATAGTTTAAGTTGAAGAGAAAATATGACTTAGAGATTATAAAGAAGATCTATGGAGACTTATAACCAAAGTGAGTTTTGAGTCATTCTTCCTTTTCTGAGGGTTATTCATAAATTAAAAAAAAAAAATCAGCAAAAACTAATTCCTAGTTGGTCTCATTATTCTTCATCTTGATCAACTATTGAGGAATCACAAAGGAATATACCATATATCTCTTAAGTTTATGGTCATTTTAAGTCATATGAAAATTAACAAACGATAGATGGCTATCCTTGATAAACCCATAACCTTGAGCCTTTCCTATGTTATTTTTTTATAATTGGACCCTTGGAACCTTTAAAATATAAGTTCTTTCTTTGTTATTCAAACAAACTTTACCTATATTGAACCCCTATTATATATCCATTACCTATTTTTTTTGGAAATATGTAGAGAAGATTGAAGAATGTGAACAATACAATTCAAGAGATGAACATCAAAAAGGTTTAAAATAAGTAAAAGCTCAAAAAGGGTACATAAAAAGTCAAGTAAAAAAAAGAAAAGGAAAAAGATAGCCAATGAAAAAGAAGAATGTTCACTTTTGTGAGAAAAAATGGAAAATTTGTAAATACTTTGATAGAAGACCTTTACATATTTTCAAGACAACCTTTGTTTACCTTTATACCTATTATTTTGATAACCCACAACTAAGCCTATGTTTCATCCTAACAGAAGTCCTAACTTGATCGTACGAGAAGTATGGCTTGGATATAGTTATGAATGAGTAGGGAATTTGGTAGAGTTTAACATTCTTAACAGTCATATCCTTTCATGGGACCATTATTATTCTTTCTAAGTTATCATTCTTTTGTATGAAATATATAAGACTTTTGGACTTGATGAACAACATTCAACTCACATATTAATAAGAGATTTACTCCTTTTTGAGTAACTTCTTTCTGAGTGACAAGTATAGCCTCTAAGAATTGAAGTCAAAACATACATTTGGATAGTAATTTAGCTATGTTTGACTTAGAAACTATTAATTATATATATTTGCTATAACACACTCACCTTCCCAAGTTTAATGAAATAATGGGATATCTTTAGCATAAGGGTGAGATTTTAGTCCTTTTTTTTTCATCTTTATTAGTAGGCTAAAGTTAGGTATTTAATATAAGCTAAATAAAATAAAATTTTCTTAGAAGAATATAATTTTATAAAATTTTTGAGAATTTTGTGAGTAGATTCATTGCAAAGCCTCATGATTCTTAACTCATCCACTAGGAGTAACTTATGGGATTTAGGGCTTGTTGCATATGCTAAATGCAATTGTAAGTACCTATGAAAATGATAACCACTCTGTTTTCATGATTTTCCATATATTTTTCTCGAGACTGGAAAAATTCTACTTGTAGGTTGTGATAAGTGTTTGATTATGTATAAAAAGTACCCAATTACTACTGTTATAAAATATAGTGTTAATTCTAGGATCTTTCAAAAAATTTATAACACATGCACTTATGACCTAATAATTCAAAAGTCTGATATTTTACAGGCTCAGAGGCTAATCCAAATTAAGTATGTGAATAATCATAATCTTTTTTAGGATTTAATTGGAGTTTTTGAACTTTTAAAAGAATCAAGATGATGATCTAATGCCCGATATTTATCAAGATGAGAATTGGAGCCATTTATGAGGTTTCCTAGTCTAATTAGGAAACCTAAGCAAGCCAAGGCCTAAATGTCATTGATCCAAGTCATGATCAATGTTCAAGATTATCTTAGGGGAAGAAAAGAAGAAATTGGAAGAGCTAAAGGTTATTAAAATGGGCCCACGCACTAGCCATGTATTTTCACCACCTTTGCATGGGAGCCATTCAAGCCACCTTAGCCATATGGGCCATGAGAGAAGATAACAAGCTAAGGAAGTCAAGCCAAGCCATTAAAGCCAAGGGTGTGAGCTGTGGAGCCAAGAAAAATGAGCCCTCAAGGTAAGCCTTTCAAGCCACTTAAGCCAATGCTACACGGAGTAATACTATTGAAGGATAATTACAATCAATTATCCTAAGCTAAAAGTAATTTTTTTTAAGAGGATAATTAGAAGATATTTGGTGAAAATCAAAACAAGTAAGCATGCATGTGGACCAATAGGAAAAACCCACCATAAAAGAAGACAATGAAAATAGTATAAAGAAAATCGTCCTGGTCTAGTAGTTCCCTCCTCCTTTTAAAGCCTTGATGCCTTTCTAATTTTGTTCTCCCAACTTCCCTTACACTTTCCTTACCTTGAAGAGTTAGTTTCCCACTAGGAAACTTCTACCCCCTTTAATTATCCTCTTCATTCCAAAGTTGATCTCCCATTTAGAAAATCTTATCCATGATGTCCTTTCCTCTAATTAGAACTCTTTTTCTTTGAGGTGACCATCCCATCTTGCTTTGTGAGTGATCTAGTTTCATTCAATGCCCTTTTAGATAATCTGCATTGTGGATTTTTTTATTTGACACTAATCAGCACAATTCTAGTAATCTAATATCCAATCCAACTGATCTGCACCATAGAATTAGCCATCCAAACCATGATATGTTTGATCTGCAAAATATAAGGCTAGATTAGAGTCATTTAAACCATTCATTAAGAATCTACTTATCTTGAATGATCATTTGACAGTTAAATTTGATAAATTAATGGTTGGATGATCAATTTAAGCTAAAAGTCATATTCTTTCTAAAAATTACCAAATTAATTAGTTGGATTATCTAATTAAATGCTAAACTAGAGGTATTTTGGCCAAAATTGAACACTTAACATACCCCCCAACCAGCATTTTGCTAGTCCTAAGCAAAACATGAGAAAAATTATTTTTCAAAAACTAATACAAGGTGGCACTTTTGTAGGTACTCAAGATTGCATTCCACACATGCAACAAGGCCTTGAACCCCTAGGTTACCCCTAGTGGACAAGTTATGCCTTGTGCAGGTTTGTAGTGAATACACCCACAAAATTCAATAAAGTTGAGTCCTCTATTTTATCTTAGAGAATCCTCATTCATTAGCATTTTATTAGTTTTTACAACTTAATGTAGAAGATCTAACATTTTTACAAATCATATACATATGAAAGGCATTTTATTTAAGTTATTTCTTGGAGTGCATGTGTGTGTACAGCCACTTAAATTTTGACTTCTAACTGGATATGCTTAAATTTTATTGGAAATATGTCTTGACCTCAAATTCTCATAGGTATACTCTCAGAAATGAAGCTCTCATATAAGGATTTGAACATATTTCTCTCATTATGTGACTGAATCCAACAAGCTAATGATTCACTTAAATCTTTTAAATGCTCATGAGACAAAGGAAAGCGATCTCTAAGAGTGGATGTTATCACCAAGAATATTGGGGGGGTTTACCTTAATTCCTTCATTTTATCTCCTCTTTAAAGCTATGTTTCACCTAAGATCAATAGGTCTTTAACTAAGATGAAAAGAAGGTTATAAAGATTTCAAAGGTTCAAAATTGAGTAGAGGTCTTCAATGAATATCTATTTGGATAACTTTTCTTTAGGTTGTACTTGAAGTGAATATCTCTTTCATATTTTTATCTTTCTCTTTCAAAATTATTATTATTGTTGTCGTTGTTGTTGTTGTTTCTTTGGAAGAAAGATAGGTAATTTTTACACTTCTTTGACTTTTTTTCCTTATTTTGAACTTTTTCTACTAACTTTACTCATTTTAACAATGGGTAATGGATATTTATTTTACTGGCTTATTCTGGGTTAAGGTAAATGGGGTTAAGAATGAAAAGGCTTAATAATAAGCTCAAAGGTGCTAACTAGTGGTATGATATACTGGGTAGGCTTTATATCTCTAGGCTGAGCAAGGATGGCCTATATCATTTCTTAGGTTTTCTAAAGCCTATTAGATTTACTAAATTTTCTAGAAATAAAGCTTTTACTCCTATTTATTCTTGATGTTTAAGCCAAATAAAGATAACATGATCACACTAATTTATATACATTGAAGATGTGGAATTACTTATAACTCTCTAAAAGAAGATAGACCTTAAACTCACTAGGCCATAGGTCTCCACTAATTTTCCTCTGGGTCTCTAAGTCAGACATCTCTATTGGTCTTGACTGTGTGCTGTGTGTAAATATTCTCAGGAATTAACTTTCATAAAATGTTGCAACATATGGATAATATGCAAAACTAATCATAATACACTTCCATGAAGAGGTGAAAACAGTTGAATTACTAAATTATGAACATCCAATTCTCATCACAGTAAGGAAACTCTACCTTAAAAGCTTAAAACAAAAAAAAGAATCAAGAAAATTCAAAATCTCTATGTGCATCTACACCCTCAACCTGAATGAAACATTGTCCTCGATGTTGGAAAACTTAGGATCTATACGATAATGGAAGGATGTAGCAGATAGAAATTTTAAGAAAAACATCTGGGATGCCTCCCAGGTAGCGCTAAGTTATATAACTTCAACCAAATATAATGATGAGTGCAATGATGGTACGCTGCATGGGTTCTTGAAAAAGTCTATGGCAAGTCATGATAATGAGGTACCTCTAAAAGTGTCTCTTCAATTTCAAGTTCAGGCATTTCTAGGAAAGATTTTAACCTTTGACCATTGAATTTTTGGATTTCTCCATCCTTTCAATTCTTGATGGCCCCATGACGATATACTATGTGTACTATATAAGGTCCAGTCCATCTAGATCTAAGTTTTCCTCGAAATAGATGCAATCTGGAGTTATACAATAAGACCTTTTGACTAAGTGTGAATGATTTCCTCAAAATATGTCCATCATGTACAAGCTTCATTCAGTCCTTGTACAATCTTGCAAAGTCACATGCATCTTTTCTCAATTCTAACAACTTATTGAGTTGGGGCCTTTGGTGGGCCCCAGCAGAATCTAAGTCAAAATTAAGCTTTTTGATAGCATAGTATTCCTTGTGCTCTAACTCTACTAGTAAGTCATAGGCCTTTCCATAAACTAGGCGGTATGGTGACATTCCTGTAGGGGTTTTATGTGCTATACAATAAGCCCACAAAGCATCATTAAGTCTCAGAGACTAGTCTTTCCTAGTTGGATTGACTATCTTTTCTAGAATCTGCTTAATCTCCCTATTGGATACCTCTACTTGACCATAGGTTTGAGGGTGGTAAGGGGTGGCTATCTTATGGTTGACATCATAGTTTTTCATTAAATTCTCAAACACTTTATTACAAAAGTGTTTTCCCTCATCACTTATTATGGCTCTTGGAGTACCAAACTATGCAAAAATATTTTCTTTTAAAAACTGTACTACAACCTTGTGATCATTAGTTCTGTAGGGTATAGCCTTCACCCACTTGGACACGTTATCCACTCCCACTAGAATGTATAGATTTCCAAAAGAATTAGGAAAGAGCCCCATAAAATCTATGCCCCAAACATCAGAAGGTTTCATGATAAGAATTGGGTTTAAGGGCATCATATGTCTCCTTCCTAAACTTCTTAACCATTGATACCTTACACATGCTTTGCAATAAGCATGTGCATCTTTAAATATTGTAGGCCAATAAAATCCACATTGTAAATTTTTTGCAGCGATCTTTCTAGAGCTGAAATAGCCCCCACATGCATGATCATGTCAAAGGGAGATGATTCGATTATGTTCACTATCTAGTGCGCATCTCCTAATTACTTGATTGGGACAATACTTGAATAAGTATGGATCATCCCAAGTAAAATATCGAACCTTAGCTAAAAATCTCTTTTTATCTTGTTTGGTCCAATGATTAGGCATTTGTCCTTTAATAAGATAATTAACAAGATCACCATACTAAGGTAACTGGGAAATATACAATAACTGTTCATCTAGGAGTGATTTAGTTATAAGCCCATGATTGCTAGTGTGCTCCACCACTAATTTGGATAAGTGATCTGTTACTACATTTTTAGAACCTTTCTTGTTCTCAATTTTTAAGTCCAACTCTTGTAGCAGTAGTGTCCAACAGATCAACCTAGGTTTTGCATCTTTTTTAGAAAAGAGGTACTTTAAAGCCACATGATCTGAGTATACTATAACTTTAGACCCTAACAAGTAATTTCTAAACTGATCCAATGCAAACACCACAACTAACAACTATTTCTCAATGGTTGAATAGTTAAGTTGCACATCATTTAGTGTTTTACTAGCATAATATATTACATAGGGAAGTTTATCAATGCGCTACCCCAAAACAGCTCCAATGGCATAATCGGATGCGTCACACATTATCTTGAATGGTGTGTTCCAATCTGGTGGTTGGATAATAGGTGCAAAAGTCAACTCGGCCTTGAGTCACTCAAATGCTTTCTTATAGTCTTCATCAAAGTCAAAAATGGCCTCCTTTGTAAGCAAATTACACAGGGGCTTGACAATTTTGCTAAAATCCTTAATGAATTGTCTATAAAAGTGAGCATGTCCTAAAAAGGAGCAAATTTCTTTCACCGTTCATGGTGGAGGAAGGTTAGCCATTAAATCCACCTTTGCTTTATTGACCTCTATCCCATTGGGTGATATTATGTGGCCTAATACTATTCCACTTTGTACCATAAAATGACACTTTGCCCAGTTTAACACAAGATTCTTCTCTTGACACCTTACAAGAACTAACTTTAAGTGGTACAGACACTCATCAAATGATGACCCAAATACTGAGAAATCATCCATAAACACCTTAAGAAACCTTTCTACCATGTTGGATAAAATGCCCAACATACATCTTTGAAATGTAGCTACAGCATTACAAAGCCCAAAAGGCATACGTCGGTAGGTGAAGGTGGTCTTCTCCTAATCCTCTGGTGCTATAAGAATCTAGTTGTAACTAAAATATTCGTCTAGAAAATAGTAATAGCTATGTCCGGCCAACCTGTAGCACCCTAGGGTTCCAACAGTCACAATATTGTTCGCTTTGAGGCTACCATACACCCCTCACTGGTTTGTTCTTCCCCAGTTTCCTAGGAAAAATGCGTAAAGTTTCTTGAACTCTTATAAATAGCCCATTTTTCTCTCTCCAAGCAATGTGGGACTAACTCTCTGTCCTTCACCCCATCTTAGAAGCCTGCTAGCCTTCTCTTGGCTTGCCCTCATCAGCTCAGGGCTTCACATCTTCCCCCCTTAGGAAACACGCATCCCCGCATGATAGCCACAACTAGGCGCCTGTGTGCTGCTAGCCACCACACCACGAGGGGACCTCTCTTGGCCCACCCTCTGTAATAACCCCAATTTTTATGAATATAATTGAATTATTAAGAATTAAAAGTTGAAATTCTAAAAGTGGAACTAGAACTTTAAGTTCCAGGAAAATTCATTTTAAAAAAAATAAAAACAAGACTTAAAACTTGGATATTTGTAATGTACTCGAAAAGGGAAAAAGGTCTTTTCACAACTATGTGCGGCCCACAAGGTCGGCCAATGGTGTAGAAAACCACCATCATGAGTCAAACCACTACTAGTTGCTAGTGGAGAAGGAGGTGGTAGTGAGAATACAATGATAATTAAATAATAAAAAGAACTAAAACATAATTATGACATGTAATCATGGAAGATTGGAAACTATCTATAAATAGCCCATAAAATTTCCAAAATTTTTTCCTAAAAATCCCCCATGAGGTGCCCTAGAATCTCTTGAAATCCCAGCTCCAAAATCCATCTCCATCTTCCCCATTTCTCTCTTCTTTCACTCTTTTTCTCTCTTTCTCTATGGGCACATCCCTAGACGCACTTGGGAAGACGACCTTGTGTTTGCATCAAGAGCGTCGAGGGACGTGTCATCCCCAATGAACTAGGGCTTCTGCCCAGGAAACTATAATTCAATTAGCCATGAAATTCTAGCCCACATATCCAGATCTCCACCATTGGATCTGTTCGAGCTAAGGAAATCTACAAAATACCTAAGTTCCTATGATGATCCACATCTTGGATTGCAAAAAACTCAAAATGAAGAACAACCTTTGGCAAGGTCACTGTCTCTGGCATATTTTTCACATTTTTTTAGCATATCCCACCTTTAAACTCAAATCTTGGACCGTTGAATATGTTAAGCACATGGGGATATATGTTTCCCCCATATTTTCTAGTCTTCTTTGGCAACAGCAATAGAGAATTTCTTTGTTGTATGTATTTCTGGCGACCTAGGATTTCTTAGCATTATTTCTTCATCTCCAGTGAACTTCTCTTCATTGGACCGACATAGGTAGGTGCACCCTTCACCCCTTTGTTCATTCCAGCATTACCTAGGTATTTTCCAGCCACCAGAAGGTCACCCTCCACCGTTGATCCATCAAAGACAATGGATCTGGCTTGGATGGTAGAGATCTAATCATAGATGGCTCATATTGGAATTATGAGCCATTGGATGATTTCTTGGGGCCCAAAAACCCCAATAGATGAGATCTCAGCCCTTGATATTAAGAGATGGATGGTGATCCATGGCAAGGTGATCTGATGGTCCAGATTGGACCGTCTTGCCCATAGCCAGTCACCCCCCTCAGATCACCAGTAAAAGGTAGTAATATGCGTAAGCCACTCTCTGTTATGTCGTTTTCTATTGGAATGATCTCAGCCATCCAATTTTTGAATTGAAATCTTGGTTCTTCAATTGAGAGCTCAATTTAGCTCAGATTTTAAATTAGAAAGTTGTTATAGATTCCTTGTTACTTATATAAGGTACTAAACTCAAAAAAATTATGTTTTGATGGATGTAAAATTCTGTTAAAAGAAAAAAGTATTACTAATTCCTATGATCAATGAAATTTGGAATGATCAGACTTTATAATTATGATCCAATAATGATCTTGTAATTCTAGAACATGGAATCAATGGTTATAATTGACTTATCTATGTTTAATTAAGAAACCTAGCCTTAAAAGAAGAAAAATCATAAAAATGAGCATGGATCTTCATGATTTGATTAATCACGCATGATCAGACCTTTTAAAATAGTTTATATGATCTAAATGTATAATCACAATAATTAAATGGTTGGATGTAATTTATTTTCTAGATCTTAAGATCTTGACCCTTAAAAGTAGTAAAATCCATAAAAACGAATGGTAATCTCCTTGATCAGTTTGATCAAGGATGATTGGATAGTGTGGATGTATTTGGATGATGATATAAAGTTAAGATCATATGGATTGATGGGCTTGATGATGATAATTTGGGATAGATTAAGATCTATGCCCTTAAATTGGATAAAATGACTTAAGATCTTCATGATCGGTTAGATCAAGAAGGATCAGATCATGTGATAAGATGATATCAATGTTCAAGTGATGAGATCACTTTGAGAAAATGAGTAGATGTGATAAAAATAAAAGATCAAGATAAAAAAACCCTAAGTAGTATAAAAGATTATTAGAAATGAAAGATGACCATTGGATCATGATGATATGTTAAATGTGTTTATTTGAATTATTAATGTTTTGTAAATGTATTTTATTGCTTAGTAGATTTAATTGTTAGATTTATTTATTTATTTATTTATACTTTAATGTCTATGTATGTAAATTACATTGAAAATGTAATTAAATGAAGAATAGAGTTGAAGGACATTTACATGGAATAAATGACATGGATTTAATGATAGGAAGAGCTATAGCTAGTAGGATAATATAAGGATTATCAAATCCTTGGCCCAAACTAGGAGAATAATAAACCCTGTGAATGACATTTTAAATGTCCATGGATGTAATTAAAATCAATTAGAAAGAGTACTTAGGGTTAAAATGCTCATAGGAACCTTATGAAAGGTTAAGCTAAGGTCACTCTAGTGAATGTTAAACATGGTGGTTAAGGGGGTTTTCTAATAGAGCCTCTCTCTTCCCCTACCTTCCATTGACGTTTGTGAGGTCTAAACACCCCCTTACATGAGGATTGAAGTAACCACTTTGTATTCAACCATTCAACTAGTAAGCCTTAGTCAATTGGAAATAAGAGGAGCTATCTAGACTTAGGATGAAATAAGCTATCTTTCACCAGTAAAACATTAACTGGTTGAATAATAATAATAAGAACATCAAAGGTTAGTAAATTAGCTAATCCTAATAAAAATTGTAAGTAAGATAAGGATGATTAAATAAGATCCATAGGATCTTGAATGATCAAGAACAATAAGAATCTTAACGTTGTATTTTATTATGTATCCATGTATGTATGTTGTAGACAAATCTAGTTCATTAGATTAGATAAAGCAAACCCTTGATCACATATGATTCAAGGAAGAGAACCAGGATCATCCTCCTTAAGGATGATCAAATAACTGAACTTAGATGAAAGAAGAACTAGATGATAGAAGATCTAGGCCCTTGATCTTTATCAATAAGTATAAATTGTTGATCAAAGGATCTATGAAAGATCAAGATAAAAGAGATGGATACACAAAGACTTAGAGATAGAAAATGCTTAGATCTGAAAGATTAGAAGATCATTCTAACCGTCAAATCTATTGCTCAATAGGATAAATACTATCTGAGGAAGATAGATTATATGGATGATAGGAACACAAGCCAGATCTAGATCCTTTATAAAATAAAGGACAAGATTAGATAAGGAAGATAAATAGAAGATTATCCAAAATTGTATAGATAATGACAACATGTATGTATTTATAGATTACATACATCAATTATAGAAGATCTGAAGGAATGGATCACTACATGAAAGTAGGTGGAACTTTAAGAATACAAGACCCATGGTATGTGGAATTGTTGTTATACATAGGTACTATAATGCTTAAGAATGATAATATGCTTACTTACATTTGAATCATAATTCATGTATATGAGATAGAAATAACTATTGAAATTAGATGGAATACATAATAAATATATGGGTATCATTTATGATTACCCCTAAACTTAGATAAGAACAAAATAATAATAGATATCATTTGTATCAAATGATTATCCTTACACTTAATAACATTTGGTACTATGAATACCAAATTAAAGGAAATGGGGACCATTTACAATAAATGATTAATCTCTAAACTTATATGAACATGTGTATCATTCATTGTAAATGAGGATCCCTAAATCTAGAAATGAAATTATATCCTTAGTATGAGGATATTGAATACGAGGAGGATAATATAAACAAACAGATCATTTGAGATGTACAAGAAGTATTTTAGATACAAGCATAGAGGCTTGTGATTTTATTTTAAATATGCATAAGCCTGGGGATGCTATGCTAGGGAAGTTATGAGGGTTTGACCACCCACTTCTCCAAATTTGATGATATTATGATACCTTGCCCAAAGAGAGGCTAAAAGTCCGGTGGGGCAATTATGGGAAGGCCCCACTATGAAAGTTCTGTCTCCCCATACGGGCAATGACACAATATTTTCCCCCATAGTATCAGTGGTGAATAGGGTAGTTATCTGAGCTTGCTAATATAGATCAAACTGCAGCATGGTAGTCCTTGAGTAACTTGCATTATGATGTATGGCTTAATGAGATGCCAATACTGCCCTAATGAGGGAGTATTTTCTGAGTAAAAGTCTAGATGATTTATCAACTTAGTATATCTGAGTATGATTATTGACGTTTGAGATATTGACTATTTTTAATGGTTTTTGACCGTATATATATACATACAATATAGTGGTGAGTGGTTTGGAATTTTTATAGTAGATGATACATGATAAATTATATGATAAATCATATATGGTATGGTTCATGGAAATTAAATGACGTTACTCATATGGAATATGATGAACTTGAATACTGTACTTTTGAATTATATGATTCCATATGTTCTTGAATCCCCTACCAAGCATAGCTTGCTAAGATATTGTAAATGTTTGAATGTTTACAATATCTCAGATATAAAAAGGAAGGACTGAAGGGATATGACAAGGGAATATGAAGACCATATTGTTGATCAAGACTATGTACATTTGTGAAAGGATTGGATTATATTTTAATTTGTGTATTTTGGACATAAGATGTAATAAAGGGGTTGTGTATGTGAACCACTTGATCGATCTTGTAATTTTGATAAAATGAGATTCTTTGGAAACATATGTTGTATACAAAATTATGTATGTATATGTGAGTGAAATGTGGCCTTCGAGTTTTCTAAAATTAATTTCAAAGAAAAACAATTTCGCTGCTTAAGTTTTCAAAACATTTGCAAAATTGGATGACCACCATTTGAAAATAAATAACAAAAATGTATTTCAAAAAAACCCGGGTCACCACACCCTCATTGGCTCAGGGCTTCACATCTTCCCCCCTTAGGGAACACGCATCGCCGCATGATAACCATGACCAGGCGCTCGCATGCAGCTAGCCACCACACCACGAGGGGAAATGCCTCTAATACCATTTGTAACACCCCTGGGGTTCCAACAGTCACAATATTGTCTGCTTTGGGGCACCCATACACCCCTCACGGTTTTCTTCTTCCTCAATTTCTTAGGAAAAATGTGTTGTGACAGTTAGAGTTTTTCAAACTCTTATAAACATCCAAGTTTCCACTCCCTAGGCAATGCGGGACTAACTCTTTGTCCTTCAGCCCAACCTAGAAGCCTACTAGGCTTCCCTTGGCCCACCCTAATCGGCTCAATGCTTCATACAACCTCTCTAACATTTGGTCAATCAAGGGTAGAGAAAAATGATCTTTCCTCGTGACTGCATTCAACTTTCAATAATCAATACAAAACTCTCCACCTAGTGGTCATGTGAGTGGGTACTAACTCGTTGTCCTCTTTTTTACTACTGTGACCACGGATATCTTAAGTACAACCTGAATAGGGTTGACCCAAGTACTATCAAATATAGGGTATATGATGCTAACATCTAAAAGCTTTAGGACTTCATCTCTAACCACATCCTTCATGTGGGGGTTCAGTCATCTTTGGGTTTCCCTAGAAGGTTTTGCATTTTCTTCTAGATGTATCCTATGCATGCATATGACTAGAATAATCCCTTTTATGTTTGCTATCGTCCACCCTAGAGTGGTTTTATGTTCATTAAGAACTTCTGAAAGCTTACCCTCATGTTCATTCTCTAAATCTAATGCTATTATCACAAGTAAGGTTTCATCTGCACCTAGGTATGAATATTTCAAGTTGCTAGGCAAGGGTATTAGGTCTAAAGATGGTGGTTTCTCTATTGAGGGCATGGGGACAGATTTAGAAGGGGGGAGTGATTCCACATAAGGACCCCACTTGGAGGTATCCATGATTGGTGCACCATTTAAAAGATTTTTCACCTACTCAATAGACTTGTCTAGATCAAATTCTCCATTACAGTGCATGAGACAAGCCTCTAGTGTTCAAAGATGGACAATGGTGAATGAATCTCATTAATTAGACTCTTGATCAAATTGACATCACACGAATCACCAAGGTCTAAATGTTGTTGATTAGCATTAAAGACATTAAGCTTAACCTTCATATTCTAAATGACACTTTCATTACGCCATTCCTACAGTTAATAATGGCATTGGACATTGCTAAGAATGCACTTCCAAGGATGATTGGAATCTAACTACCAAGATCAGATATAAGCTGGGTGTCCGGTACAATGAAATCAATAGGATAATAAAACTTGTCTACCCATATCAACACATCATCAATCAAACCACGAGGTATTTTGACTAATTTATTAGCTAATTGCACAATGGTAGGGGGTTGGTTTTAACTCATCTAGTCTTAGTTGCTCACAGACAGAGTATGTCAACAAGTTAATACTAGACCCTGAGTCAAGAAGTGCCTTATCTATGACATGATCTTTAATGATGCAAGTAATTGTAGGACATCTTGGGTCTCCAAATTTTAGTGGGGTCTTGTGTTGAATCAAAGACCTCACCTGCTCAGTGAGGAAAGCTTTCTTTTGTACATTTAGCTTTCTTTTTCTTGTGCAGGGATCTTTTAAGAATTTGGCATAAGCAGGGATATCTTTAATTGCATTGAACAATGATATATTGATTTGTACATGTTTAAATACCTCCATTAACTCATTGAAGTTTGTTACATTCCTAGCTTTGTTCAACAATTGAGGAAAGGGGCTTTAGGCACATAGGGTGCCTCCACTATAGGTTCTATAGGGTTTTTATATATCTTCCCTTTCTCCCATGTTTTAGTTGCCTCTTTTACCTCTGCAGTTTCCTTAGCATGCTCCTCTTTGTTATCGATCTAATGACCACTCGTAATGGTGGTTATAGACTTGGCATGCTCATAAGGGTTAAGGTCTTGAGAACTTGACCCTATCTGAAATTGTCCCTTAGGGTTGGGGATGGTTGACTAGGGAACTGACCCTTTCCTCTGTTATGTAGTTCAATTGATAATTGGCTTACTTGCATGTCTAACTTAGCTATGGCTTAAGAGTTGACATGGGCTGAGTGTCTACTATCATTTTGCAACTAGTGTAAGGCCTTTTTAGTGTCCTCATTATCCTTTACAAATTTTTCAAGCATGGTATAGATGTTTTCCACTAAAGATGGTTTATTTTATTGTTGAGGTTGTTGAAAGCCAAGTGGTTGCTAGGGAACTATAGTTCTAAGAGGAAAGTTTTGGACAGGGGGATTTATAAATGGTTCCCCTTGGTATTTATTCTTTGACCAAGACAAATTGGGATGCCTAGCCCATCTAGGGTTGTAGGTCTCAAAATATGGGTTGCTACTAGGTTGGTGATATGCATTCAATGCATTTGCTTAGTCAACAAGATAGTCGTTCAACACTCTATTTGATGGACATGAAGAGGTGATATGGCCTGGGCTAGAACATATAGCACATACCTCTTGTGGAGGTTTATGGGATAAAGCAGCAGCCATGAAAGTTTCAAACATGGTTTTAAGTTTGTCCATTCTTCCACCTAATTTTTAACTACAGATTCAAGTTTATGGGATAGATTAGTATGCACTCCTATCTCATAGAGAACCCCCTTCTTAGGGGGCTGGTTGGTTCTTTCTCTCCTGTTTGAATAATTTCATTGCTAAGAATTATCAACCAATGTCTGAAAGAACTCCCTTGCCTCACTTTCATCCTTTAGCATGAGGGTCCCTCCACTCACTGTATCTATCATTTGTCTATTTTGAGGTGTCAATACCTCATAGAAGTATTAAACCTATTGCAATTTCTCAAATCCATGATGAGGGCATTTCTGTAGCAGTTCTTTATACCGTTCCCAACATTCGTAATATTGTTCATCATCCCTTTGTTGGAAATTGATAATTTCACAATGATGGGCATTTGTTTTGCGAACAGGAAAGAACTTGTTCAAAAACTTCTTAGACAATTGGCCCATGTATGTGTGGAACCTACATCTAAGGAATTAAGCCATGACTTGGCTTTGTATTTAAGTGAGAATGGGAATAGCCTCAACCTAATAGAATCATCTGAAAATTATTGGAACCAAAATATGGCATAAATATCAAGGAACTCCTTGATATATAGGTAGGGGTCTTCTCGGTCTCAACATAAAAAGTGGGGAGTAATTGAATGACTCCCAGCTTTAACTTAAAGTGGTCAAATGATATTAGCTCTGGGTTCTAAGATCGATGCCCTTGCATAAACTCACCTAATCTAAAATTCTCTAATCTAAATGCTAACTTGAACTCTACATGATACACAAACAAAGGGCATAATCAAATAAGCCTTAGGCTAATAAGCAACAATATTTTGACTTTCTTAAATTTGTGGGTGGACAATGCTTTTAGATTAGCATAATCTAGTGCTCCTCCTCTCTTTCAAATTGACTACTACTGACCAGTTAGGTTCTGCACTAAGGTAGTTAATTCAATCTTCATGTAAGGAGGTGTTTAGACGTCAACAATGTCAATAGATGATGTGGGAAAATCACTTGGATTTTAAGACACACACTATAACTATAGTGCTCAGAAGCCACTAGAGTGACAATAGATCATGTCTTAGTAAGAAGGTCCTGCAAGCATGTGATAGCCCTATAGGTCTCTTCAATTGATTTTAAATTAATTTGAAAGGTAGGGTTGCAAGCTTGTGGTGATTATCCTAGGTGGGCCAAGAAGTGGTGACGAAATCCACCCCTAATCTTATGGGTTCAGGTGCCCATACTAATTAATTTTCATACTTTATGGTAGTTTGATCAACATATAAATCACCTTAAAGCAATGAATGCGCCCTAAGAATGCAATTAAAATAATAAACTAGTGCAAAACCCTAAAAATGCAATAATTATCAAATATTCTTTCTATATGCAATTACACTACCAAACAATGCAAAATTATTCTAAATGCAAACCCTAATCTAGGAAATAAGAGTGAGGGAAGTTACAATAGGGGTTCTAATGAAGACCAAGTGTGGGCCACCTTATCCAATCTTGCCATGTTTTATACAACCCTTTTAAAATTGAAATTAAAATTTACAAGTTATAATGGTCCTCACTACAAGATTCACTCAAAAAAAAAAGGAAAAGTTCTATTATATGAAAGCAGGAAAATTCTATTTATTTGATGAAGCTCCACTAGCAAATTTCCTCCACTTTTCAATTTTCTAAAAAGGAAAAATAGAAATAAGTACCAAATTCAAGAAACAGAGTGACTATGTAATAAAAAATTTTGAAAAAAGAACCTAAAAATGCCTAAAATGCTAAAACAATGCAATTCCTAAAAAAAATTATTTTTTCAATTTTTTTAAAAAATAATGGCACCAAAAACTTATTGTTTTACCACAAGTACACGGGCTATTGTAGTGTAGAATATGCAAATACATGTCAATCCCACAAGAACTCACCTTAATAATTTGAAGTTTAAGTAAAATTTAATTGTTCAAAAATTAAAAATAAGTGATAGAAATTAAATAAAAGTGCAATCAAAATTCAAATATATTTAATCAATGAAAATTGCATAGATCCAACTCAAAAAGGCAAAAATTTAACTAAAGACATAAGAAAAATCTACTTCCCTAGCTTGATTACATCATTTTCTTCAAATCCGACATCTTCAATCTCAATCGACCCTCATTAATATCTTTTTGGTTCTCCTAATTAATGATCCAACAGATGGATTAGGCGGATTCTTCAAAATTTTAAGGACCTAGTCTAGATAAGGATTTTGAGTTTTAACAACTTAGATCTAATTTTTTATTCTCAAATTGAAGATCAGGAACAATGAACAAGCTAGAAAATGTCCTAAAAACAAGATCTAAGAGTTGAATGAAAATCAAATGTGAAAAAGATGAGAAATTGAAGAAACCTTGTTTATTAAAGTAGAATCGTTGGTTTGGTTAGAATTTATTTAAAACAAGGATCGATAAAAATAGTTCCTAGATTAATCATCGAATAATACAGAACACAAATAATAGAATAGGAATAAAATAGAACATAAATAAGAACAGGAGCAGGATACAAATGTAATTGAAATTATTATACTATGGGCAAAATTGGAATTTTCACAAAAAGTTCCTTCTTTTTCCCATAAAACATAAAAACTCCACAGAATAGGGGAAAATGATGCCTACTAATTGGTTTGGCTTCGGGGTGGAGTAGTGCTATGTTAGAGAGGAACAAGGAGAGAAGGGAATGATGATGATGTCAGTGGAAGGTGACGACACCAGTGGAAAGTAGACGCAGAAAGAGTGAACAGAGGAGGATTTTTCGGGGCCAAGTAGACAAACACCGGTGCTGTGTCGTGCAGTGGATTAGGTACATTGCAGTGAAGGGGGCTAACAACCTATGATGAGGGGAGAAAGTGATGCAGGCTGCGTTGGTGGTGAAACCCGACGAAGAAGTGAACGGACAATGGCTATGGTGGTGTTAGCTCTGGTGTGGGAAAGGCGGTGATTGGAGCACAAGTTGGAGACAATGGGATGGAGCACTGAAGTGCAATGCTGGAGAAATAGAGGGAGGTAGGTTGCTCATGTGGGTGCAGATAGTGATGCCAATCACTGGTGCTTACCTATGTTGTCGCGGTGGTTGAGTTCGCCAGTGTTTTGCATCAGGTAGATATAAATGGAGGGGGAGGCAGAGATGGTGAAGAGACAGTGGGAGGTGTTACTGGTGAATAGAGAAAGCAGAGTAGAGGGAGTCGAGGGAGAGGGAAAGAGGAGACAAGGGTGATGGAAGAGATGGGGGAGTAACAGGGGATGTCAGGCTGTTATGTGATGGAGCAGAGAGCAAAGAAGGAAGAAAAAAAAAAATGTAGATGGAAGCGAATTTAAGGATAATGGGAATGGAAAGAGTTAATTTCCCACTAGGAAACTTCTACTCCCTTTAATTATCCTCTTCATTCCAAAGTTGATCTCTTAGTTAGGAAATCTTATCCATGATGTCCTTTCTTCTAATTAGAACTCTTTTTCATTTAGGAAATGATCCTGGCTTACTATGTGAGTGATCTGGTTCATCTAATATCTTATCCAACTAATCTGCACCATAAAATTAGCTATCCAAACCATAATCTGTTTGATCTGTAAAATATAAGACTAGATTAGATAATCTAAACCATACATTAAGCATCTATTTAGCTTAGATGATCATCTAATCATTAAATTTGATAAAATAATGGTTGGCTGATCAATTTAAGCTAAAATTCATATTCTTTCTAAAAAATTACCAAATTAATTAGTTAGAAGATCTAATTAAATGTTAAAGTAGGGGTATTTTGGCCAAAATTGAGCACTTAATACTACACTCATAAAAGCATGTGTCACATTCCACCAAAATAAGATAGTGTATTGTGCCTGAAAATAATTGGAACTAATGTACAAATAATCTACATTATAATGTATTAAAGTGGTATAAATGGATGGAAACTCCCTTTCCCACAATGGGAAAGAAAAAACTATCAAATATGCTTTCTAAATACATGAGTTGCTACATTCCATACACTTTATAAGTATATAACCTTGTTCCCAAGACTTTTCAAAGTTCTAGATCAACTAAAAATGTCCCATATTGTTTCCTAACCATGTTATAGCAACTCCCAAAGTCGTACAACAAAAATTACCAAGTTTTTAGGCATATTGAACTCCCTTGCTAAGACTTTCTAAATCCATGAGTTTGACAAGTCCATAGTAGACTTTTTGTTTTAGCAAGTCCTATAAAGAGATGTTTTTACTTTAAAACTTTAGAAACTTGTGGCTGGTCCTTCCATAATCATCAAAGCTCGCATCTTGAACATTCATCAATCTCCAAGCCATTCTCAAGATTTAACCCAAAATGATAAAAACTAGGCATCAAGATGATTGATTTGGATAATTTAAACCATTAAACTCCTTTGTGATGACATTTTCCACTTCTTGATGACCAACCACATGCATAAGATTATGTTCCTAAGGTTTTAAAGTGAGATCTTGGCCATCAAAGTTGCTGTTGATCTTCTTTGATATGCCATCATTCTTGGAATCTATGGACACCTCTATGTCATTCCCCCTAGGTTGAAAAGCAAGAGTACCCAAGTCTTTGGAAATGTCCTCTCCATAATATGGTGATATATCCACTACATTGAATACATCTAAAACATCATAATTTTATGGCAGTCTTATCTTTTATGCCTTGTCACCAATTTAGTTTAGAACCTTGAAAGGACTATCTTTTTTTTGTTTAAGCTTTGTATGCTGCCCTTGAGGAAAATGCTCCTTCCTCAAATGCACCCAAACTAGATCTTGTTCCTCAAAAATTATCGACTTTCAATGCTTATTAGCTTCCTCCTTATACTTCTCTTTCTGTCACATGATTTTCTATCAGATTTGTTCAAGTAGCTTTCTAATTTGTTAATTAGCTTATTTCTCTACATCTCCATTGAAACTATCCTTAAGTGGTAAGATACCAAATCCACAAGGCATAGAGGATTCTTATCATACATCACATCTAAAGGCCTGCAATCAATTGACTAATTAGTGGAACTATTCTATGCAATCTCTACATATTAACAACAAGTCCCATTGGCAGATGTTCTTTCCAATAAAACTTCTCCACAACTTTCGTACACTCCTATTTACTACTTCAATTTGGTCTTTTGTTCGAGGATGACTTGATAAGCTAAATTATAAATGCATCCTAAGCTTACTCCATAATGTCCTCCAAAAATGGTTCATGAACTTTGGATCTCTATCATAGGTTATAATTTTGGGAATTCCATGAAGTATTACTACTTCTCTTAAGTAAGATTCTACCATGTTAGGAGCATCAATCATCTTATTATAAGCAATAAGTGTGCTATCTTTGAAACTATCACCAACAACTATGATAGTCTTTCTAGCATTGCATCCATGAAAGTGCAATGATAAAATCCTTTCTTACTTCTTCCCTTGGAGAGTTAGAAATAGCAAGTTGTGATGACCCGGGTTTTCCCATACATTTTAAAATGCAATATCTAATTCCTAAGGCGGGATGCATCCCTATTTGAAAACCATTTTATAAAAACCATGCAATGCAATGGAAAATCTTTAGTTTTAAACTCGTTTTGAAAACCCCGACTATCATTTTCTTTCACAACAATCAAAGTAGTTGTTTGAAAAACTTCAGAAATCATAAATGTTTTTCCCCAGGTCTATCTAGTCACAGCACACAGTCCAACTATAAATAAATACAAATACATGTCCAAAGGGTAGAGAGTTTACTCACATGTATAGTTGTCTCCTTTGTTTATTCACTTGCTCATAGCACTAATATCTCCTGAGACATCTTCTATTTGTGAGTGGAACTATCCTGAAAAATGTTAAGAATAGGGTGAGTATATACTATATTCAGTAGGAGTCTATCACTACTAGTTTTGCAAATGCATGCTATGTTTAAAATCATATGCTCTTAAAAACATGTGCATGTTCGAACAATCACATTCAATATCGATATTAAAAACCACTGTCGAATTGAAATACTGACGACTTAAAGAATAGCATAATCCAAGTCGAAAGTATCATATATCATAAACATAATGATATGCATAAGATGCTCAACTAAATCCAACTCATGGATATCTAGTATGGTATGGTCGACCAACCTCATGTCATGCCATATGCAATGCAAGTAAATCCACGAAACCATAGGACCCAACTATGCCCACGACCTCGCTGCCGTGTGGTCCCCGAGTTCCTGAGGACACTCGATCATAGCCTCAACGGGGCATATGACACGTCTTCGTCGTAAATCATGCAATTTATGCAATCGATTGCAAAACATGCATGTAATGCATAAAATCTACTCATGCTAGTATTGCATTCAAAGTCATAACCCTGCCTAGAAGGCTGGCAAGCAGCCTGACAGCCTAGAAGCCTTGTCAGCTCTCTCTGGCCCGCCCTCATTGGCCCGCCCTCATCGCTCAAGGCCACACTTATCATGCAATCTATGCATGTAGCACATGTCTTGGAAATATATGCGCAATGTATTTTTCAAAACCTATCCTCTTTGGTCCCTCACAACTGCCTACCCAGCGTCTTTTGGGCACTCCAGCGTCTTTTGGTGACCCTTAAGGACATGCAATTTTTCAAGAACCCAATGCTTACAAATCATGCAATTGTTTGCAAAACATGTCTATGCATAATGTATTTAATCATATGCATACTGAATTCATTTATATGCTAAACAAGCCATAAAATAAGTCATGCTAAACAAGTCATATACTTATACTTAAAACATGCATTCTCAAAACAATCATGGCTCTTTTAAAAAGTATAGTAGCAATAGAGTACCTACCTCAAAGTCTCCCGGAGTCGCGTCCTTTATCACTCAACCCGTCCCTGGGTCTCATTTATAAACTCCTAGGAATGAATGGATACAAGGAGTCCTTATTAATTTCAATCTATTTAGGCATTAGACTGCTAGATCTGCCGTTTAGGGTCAATGGTCCTTGCCTAATTCACTGTCAGGCTGGATCCTATGATGTGGATCTACTATTCCCTGGCTAATTCTGTAAATTGTCCTCTAATTTTAAAGTCTCGTTAGGTCTGCGTGTCCCAGTTCCCAGGACACCCGTGCATCCTGGTTGAACAGCGACCGCCTCACGTGCGTGCCCAAAGGCTATGCCAGGGACCGCGTTTTGCACGCGCACATGCAAGCTCAAGCGATGCGCTGTGACGCACATCCTGGATGGCATTGCATGGATGCACCTTTGGTGTAGCATGGCGCATCTTAGCTCGCAGGGCACCCCGTGCATCCTGGTCGAGCCAGGACCCGTGCCCCATGTCGCGCGCTCACCCGAAGGCCACACCTGGGACAGTGTACGCACTGTCGTACACCTGGAACCCGTCCCAGGGACCCAGTCCCAGGTGCACATGCAACATGGTGTCCCTGGGATGCCTGGTTCGTGCAGGGCCGGCCTAAGCCAGCTTGGAACGTTTTCCGACCAGGAACCCGGCCGGAAAACTACTGGAAAAGAAGGATGCTAGGTTCCATTTAGGGTCGGCCAGAACCGGCTTTGTCTTCTCCAGCTGGAAAAACCAGCTGGGGAAGGACCAGATCCAGCGTGGATCTGGTCTGGGGAAAGCAAAACGAAGAGGAAAAGGTAAGAACGGCTTACCTCTAGCTTGGGAACGCCCTTTTTCCCCAGCGGGTGTGCCTGCTCACTGGAAAACTCAAACAAGGGGGGGGGGGGCCGGGGGGGGAGGAGGAGGAACCCCATTGCCAGACCGGAAAGGAGAAAGGGGGCATGGGAAATGGCAATGGCCAGCCTGACTTGGGCCTAGCCGTTGTCAGAAAACACAGAGAGACAGGTTTCAGGTTTTTGCCGGAAACCTCAGTCCAAAAGTTGCCAAAAAAATGTGTTTTTGGAGAGGGGAGATGGGGCTTTTTATAGCCCTACTATGGCGGTGCTGTCAATGGCGGTGCCACCCTTGGCGGTGGCAGAAACCTCTAGAAACGATTCTGGAGGGGTCTAGAGGTTGAAGACGACAGGGAGTGCTGTTATCAAAATGGTCCCCTGCGTTTTTTGTTTCTTCGTTTTTCTGTTTAAATTCCAGAACTGCCTATGATCTTTAAACGGTCGTAACTTCTTCATACGAACTCCGTTTTGGGTGATTTTTGAGGCGTTGGATTCCATTTTTCGAGTAGAATCTAATGGTACCAAGTTTCCTCAAAAATTCATTTGTTTACTATTTTAAATAAAATCAAACATTCAACACAATCCATTTCCCATAGAATGTCCAATTTTTGTTAAAAATAGCGTAAATTGCTCAGGCATTACACTAGTGGTGTATATAACCCTATTTTTTTACGTTGACTAGTAAGATGGCATGTTCTACATGTCTTCACATGCTTGGAAATGTCTTTAGCCATTTTAGGCAAAAAGAAAGGGTCTTGAACTAAGGCAAGATCTCATCTCTACTAAAGTGACCAGCAAGGCCTCTGTCATGCACCTCATATATGATTGTCTCTCAAGGGAGCCTTGAGGAATACATCATAAGTTCTTTTTGAAAAGCTAGTCATCCTACAAAGTGCTGAAAATTACCGTGTTTACAATTTTCCAGACATACCTAAAGTAAGAATCATTAGCATACAACTCCTTAAGTACTTCAAAACCAATTACTTTGGCTTTAAAATAGTTAATAAAGAAAATTTCCTTCTTAATATGTCAGCTACCACATACTATGCTCCTGATTTTTGTTTGATAGTGAAGGTAAGAGACTGAATAAACTCAAGCCACAAAGCATGTCATCTACTAATATTTTGTTGGCTTTGTAGGTACCTCAAGGCTTCATAATCCAAATGAAGTAGAAAGAATTAAGGTAATAGATATTGGCTCCAATGTTCCAGCCTTGAACAATAGTGTAGAACTCTTTATCATAGGTGTAGTTGCCGCACAAGTCATTCAATATCTCTCCAAAGAAAGTGACTGGATTTCCTTCTTGACTTAAGATAGCACCAATTCTCATGGTCAAGGCATAACAATCTACTTTAGATAAGCAATCAGAGTTATGCAAGATAGTATGGGTGCATTGGATACCTTATCTTTAAGCAATACAAAGCTCTTCTATGCTTTTGCTCTCCACTTAAATCTTCCACCTTTTAAGCATTTAGTGATCAGAGCTATTATTGTGACAACCCAGATTTTGTAACACATTTTGTAATACATTTTTCAAAGGCAAGGGCCCTTAGTAGTAAAAAAAATTTGCAAAACAAAGAAGCGAAAATTATTTTCTTTAGAACTTGTTTTGAAAAAACCCATTGAAGGAATATATTTTTATTAAATTCTAGAATCCATCCAGTGGTTCATAGTACAACCCAATTCCATTGCAATACTTGTCCAAATTACATAATCCAAAACTCAAAGCTCACCATACAATGAAACTCTCATTACAATGCAATACTCTCAAACAAAACAAAATACATGTCTTCAAGGGGTATACCCTGATGATTATTCTCCCAAGTCTTCTTCAGTCTTGAGCTCCTAACTCTCCTTCTCTATATCTAAGATATTGTAAACATTCAAAATTTTACAATATCTTAGTAAACTATGCTTGGTAGGGGATTCAAGAAGTATAATAATTTGATAGTATAATTCTCATACTTCATAATCTCGTTATTCATAAACATACTCATGTATCAACTCTTTACTTTGTAATATATGTACATCCTTATACATACATACCGTACATGGATAAATCCATCAAATTTATGAAAGTAGTCATATAACGTCCCCAACTAAGCTGATCAATTCTTTCTACAATGAGAAATCAGTATTTCAGCTAGTACTATACTAGGAGTTTCCCATCTTAGGAAATACTAGTAATATACAATCACCTGGAATTTTATCATGGCAAAACATACGACATTTCACTATGCCTATCTCATATGCATCATAGTACAAAATAATCAAAAGACTACCATGCTGCGGTCTGATCCGTACTACCGCGCTCGAATAACTGCCCTGTGCACCACTAATACTGCGGTGGAAAATATTGTGTCACTGGCCATATGGGGAGACAGGACTTTCATAGTGGTGGCCTTCCCATAATTGCCCCACTCGACTTTTAGCCTCTCATAAGGCAAGGTATCATCATATCATCAAATTTCGAGAAGCGCATGGCCAAACCCTCATAACTCCCCTAGCATAGCAACCCCAGGCTTATGCTTATTTAAAACAAAACCTCAAGCCTCCATGCTTGTATGTAAAATAGGTTTCATACGTAGCAGACAATCTGTCTATTTACTTAAGGCTGAAATATCTTCTAGTTCCATACTCACTTAGAGTCTATTCCTCAATTCTAACTTAACCATTTCATATGTGTTTGGTTGGATTATAAGGGTTTCAGGGGATTTAATACAAGTATTACCATTACACTTGCCAACATTTATAGACATAAGATCATGTATTCAACACGTACATCCCATGTAGATGCATTCATAAAATCCTCCTACCTTCAAGTAGTGATTCATCTCTTCAAATCTTACATCATCTTGATTGATGTATGAAATCTGTAAATCCATATATGCTGTCAATATTTATACAATCTGAATAATCCTATATTTTTTATCCTATCTATATTCTTTGTTTAATCTTGTCTTTTGATATAAAGGATCTAGATCTTTTGTCCTATCATGATCCACCTTCCTCAGATAGTGTTTATCCTATTGATCAATAGATCTGATGGTTAGAATGATCTTATAATCTTTTAGATATAAGTATTTTCTATTCTAAGTCTTTGTGTATTCCTTTCTTTGATCTTGATCTTTCATAGATCCTTTGATCAACAATTCATACTTGTTGATAAAGATCAAGGGCTTAGATCTCCTATCATCTAGTTCTTCTTTGATCTAAGTTCAGTTGTTTGATCATCCCTAAGGGGGATGATCTTGGTTCTCTTCCTTAAATCATATTTGATCAAGTGTTCAAACATTCTATTTTATTTTATCTAAGATCTTCTAAATTACGATTAATATATATATATATATATATCATCAAAAAGTATTTATTTCTTTTTATTGTTCTTGATCATTTAAGATCCCATGGATCTTGTTCAATCATCCTTATCTTATTTACAATTTTATTAGGGTTAGATAATTTAGTAGCCTTTTATGCTCTTATTATTATTATTCAACCAGTAAATGTTGTACTAGTTGAAGATAACTTATTTCATCCTAAGTCTAAACTGCTCCTCTTGTTTCCAATTGGCTAAGGCTTACTAACTGAATGGTTGAACACAAAGTGGTTACTTCAATCCTCTTATAAGGAGGCATTTAGACCTCACTAATCAACGGAAAGTAGGGTAAGAGTGAGGCTCTATTAGATAACCCCCTTAACCACCATGTTCAACATTCACTAGAGTGACCTTAGCTCAACCGTTCATAAGGTTTCTATGAGCATTTTAACCCTAATTACTCTTTCTAATTGATTTTAATTAAATCTATGAACATTTAAAATGTCATTCATGGGGTTTATTATTTTCCTTGTTTAGGCCAAGGATTTGAAAATCCTTATATTATCCTCTTAACTATAGCCCTTACTAATATTAAGTCAAAGTCATTTACTCATTTTAATCATCCATGAATCTCTATATTCTACTAGTTTACATTTTTGGTGATTTATGCTCAACATATCTTAACAACTACTTAACATTTGAATCTACTAATAAAATTTGACAATAAATAAATCATAAACTTTAAAGCATAAATCCAATATAAATTTAACAACTATTTATAATAACATGCTTCCTATGAATGTAACTTAACCTAATGAAATAAAACTATACTTAAACTAGCATGATCCTAAGTTACGAAATATATAAAATTTACTACTAATCAAATGGAATCATGCTAGAATCTCAAATTTAAACTAAAATGGCCCTACGACAATTAAATCTACCAACTTATTATAATAATCTAATAACATATAGAGTATAGCATGCTAACATTTAAGAATTATACTATCATGCTTCCTAATTTACAACACAAATCACATTTACAATTCTATTATCAAATAAAAGACAATTAAACTAATTAGATTAAGATTATTAGAAACTTTTACATATGATTCAACCATTAGATCTTAGATCTTTTCCTTTTAATCAAGGTTTTAATTAATTTTAGGGCTTCTACTCCATTAAGGTTTAAAGATCATATCCCTTTATTTTTGTCATATTTAATCCATGATCTCAATGGATTCCATCATAATCTCATTCACTCAATCCATCCCAAGGGTCTGATCACGCTTGATCCTATTGATCAAGTGGGTCCCTTTGCATTTTTAACGTTTTTCTACCATAAAGGGTAGATTCCTCATTTTATATTAGATATATCAAAATAAATCATGGATATTACTTGATTTCAACATTATATCATCATTAAAATAGATCCCCAAGATCTAATCATCTTAGATCATGAAGATCTTGGAAATTGGAAGCTTATTTCCTAAATACAAAAATTTTCATGAAGATTTTTCTAAATGTTATGATTTCATAAGAAAATAGGCATTACAAGCTTTCCATAGCTTCTTTCTGATCTCAATTTGGAGCTCAGATGACTCCACAATTGATGAATGAAGTTTACAGTCGTTCTTAGGGTCCAGATTTGATCTGGGCCCTACAGAATGGACGGCTGGGATCAGTCAGGCTATGCAGGTCTAGTTGGGCAGAGCAGGCGCGCTCTCATCACCGAGACATAGGTGGGAAAGCACCACCCGGGACTGCATCGCTCAGCATGTCATTCCGTCGACACATCGCCGCACATGGATCACGTGAGCGAAAATGCTCCCTCTTTCTGTGTGGCGTTCTATTGCGCATCCCGGGAACTAGATCTTCTTAGGAAGATCAAATAGTCCGTTTTGGACCATCCAATCTACTCCTCTTCAATCAAGGGGTCAAAACTTGATTAAATTTCTTGAAACTTCTACCCTAATGAATCGATTGGACGGTTCAAATCTTCCATCTAAGCCCTCCATTATACAGAATTGAAGGGTACTTACCTTTACTTGATTTTTGTAATTTTTAATGTAAAAATAATTTAAAAAAAATAAAAATTACATAAACTAACATGAAATCAGTATAAGAATAGCTTCCATCCACCTGATTAAGAAAAACGTATATTTTGTAGCCCAATTTAAAGAATTATCCTCTTGATGATAAGATAACCCAATAACCTCTTATTTTGTGATTTTTCGTTGATTGCACCATTGGATCTTGAAATTTATTTTGGAAGTTTTGTAGATAAGGTAGTATAGGAAAATTTGAATAGTGGAATTTGTGAGATTTGATTTGGAACAGAGTGCCTAATTGAATTGAGGTCACATGTTCCAATCTAGAGAGAGGAGAGAGAAAGTGAAAGAAGAGAGAGTTTTGGAATTTGGGAATGAATCTAGATTTAATGAAAACTTTTGGAGGATTTTTTGGGGTGTATTTATAGATGTTTTTGAATTTTTCATAATTACTTATAATAATTATGTTTCAATTCTTTTGAATATTAAATTAACATTGGATCCTCCACTACCATCTCCTTCTCTACTAGCAGATGGTAGTCGTTTAACCACATATTAAATGTTTTATAGCTGTTGGATTTGTTTGTGGGCCCCATAGAGGTGTGAAAGGACCATTTTGCCCTTTTATGGAGAAAAATCCATTTTATTCTCCCGAACTCGGAATTGAGCGTACTTAGTGGTGTTGGAATGGTATTTCTAAGAACATTCAAAATATTAAAGTCTTAGATCTTAGTTATGGGTAAAATTGCCATTTTTCCTTTTTATTCATAAAAATAGAGAAAATTAGGGATTTTTCATTTTAGCTTGGAATTGAACATACTTAGTGTTATTTCGATCAAATTTTTTAGTACATTCATAATTTCTAAGTTTTAAATCATGGTTTAATCTCTAAAAAAGAAAATTTCCAATAACCTAAGATTCTAGGCTAGAATTTCTAAAAACTCAAACTTTATTGATTTTCTCAATCAATATACAAAAATTGGGGTTATTACAATTATGGTATTGAAATTCTTGATGAACCTCCTACAGAAAGAAGTTATGCCATTGAAGCTTCTGATTTTGAACAATGTCTAAGGCATAGGTCGACTAATAATAGATTCCACCTTACCTAGGTCCATCTTCACTTCTTTCATCTTAATGGCATAGCCTAGGAAAATAAGGCTATCAATAAAGAAGTCGCACTTTTTCAAGTTGACATATAACTTTTGATCCCTCAAAAATGGTAGAACTTGTCGAAGATGATCTAAATGATCCTCTTAGCTCTTATTGTATGAGACGACCGGGTTTTTGTAACACATTTTTTAATACATTTTTCAAAGGCAGGGTCCTTAGTAGTAAAAAGATTTTGCAAAACAAAGGAGCAAAAATTCTTTTCTTTAGAACTTGTTTTAAAAAACCCAAGTCATCACTTCATACATAACATAAGTAGAACTTTTGTATAAGATAAAATTCCATTGAAGGAATATACTTTTATTAAATTCTAGAATCCATCTAGTGGTTTTCAGTATAGCCCAATTCCATTACAATACTTGTCCAAATTACATAATCCAAAACTCAAAGCTCACCATATAATGAAACTCTCATTACATTACAATACTCTCAAACAAAACAAAATACATGTCTTCAAGGGGTATGCCCTGATGATTATTCTCCCAAGTCTTCTTTAGTCTTGACCTCCTAATTCTCCTTCTCTGTATCTGAGATATTGTAAACATTCAAACATTTACAATATCTCAGCAAGCTATGCTTGGTAGGGAATTCAAGAAGCATAATAATTTGACAGTATAATTCTAATACTTCATCATCCCGTTATTCATAAACATACTCATGTATCAAACTCTTTACTTTGTATTATACATACATCCTTATACATACATACTGTACGTGGATAAATCCATCAAATTTATAAAAGTAGTCAAATAACAATCCCAACTAAGCTGTATTTCAGCTAGTCCTATACTGGGAATTTTCCTTCTTGGAAAATACTAGTAATTTATAATTACCTAGCATTTCATCATACCAAAACATAAGGCATTTCACTATGCCTATCTCATATGCATCATAGTGCAAAATAATCAAAGAACTACAATGTTGCAGTCTGATCCGTACTAGCACGCTTGGATAAGTGCCCTGTTCACCACTAGTTCCACAATGGAAAATATTGTGTCACTACCCATATGGGGAGATAGGACTTTCACAGTGGTGACCTTACCATAATTGCCCCACCCGACTTTTAGCCTCTCATAACGCAAGGTATCATCAAATTTTGGGAAGCGGGTGGCCAAACCCTCATAACTCCCCTAGCATAGCATCCCCAGGTTTATGCCTATTTAAAACAAAACCTCAAGCCTCCATGATTGTATGTAAAATAGGTTTCATATGTATCAGGTAATCTGTCTATTTACTTAGGGCTGGAATATCTTCTAGTTTCATATTCACTTAGAGTCTTTTCCTCAATTCTAACTTAACCACTTCCTATGTGTTTGGTTAGATCATAAGAGTTTCAAGGGATTTAATACAAGTATTAACATTACACTTGTCAACATAAGATAATGTATTCAACATGTACATCCTATGTAGATGCATTCATAAAATCCTCTTATCTTCAAGTAGTGATCTGTCTCTTCAGACCTTCCATGATCCTAACTGACGTATGTAATCTGTAAATCCATACATACTATCAATATTTATACAATCTGAATAATCATATCTATATTCTTAGTCTAATCATATCCTTTGATATAGTGGATCTAGACCTTTTTTCCTATCATGATCTATCTTCCTCAGATAGTGTTTATCCTATTGATCAATAGATCTGATGGTTAGAATGATCTTCTAATCTTTCAGATGTAAGTATTTTCTATTCTAAGTCTTTGTGTGTTCCTTTCTTTAATATTGATCTTTCATAGATCCTTTGATCAATAATTCATACTTGTTGATAAAGATCAAGGGCTTAGATCTTCTATCTTCTAATTTTTCTTTTATCTAAGTTGAGTTGTTTGATCATCCCTAAGGAGGAGGATCTTGATTCTCTTCCTTGAATCATATTTTATCAAGGGTTTAGATCTTCTATTCTATTTGATCTAAGATCTTCTAAATCACAAGCAATATATATATATATATATATCAAGAAGTATTCATTTCTTTTTATTGTTCTTGATCATTCAAGATCCCATAGATCTTGTTTGATTATCCTTATCTTACTTACAATTTTTATTAGGATTAGATAATTTACTAACCTTCTATACTCTTATTATTGTTACTTAACCAGTTAATGTTTTACTAGTTAAAGATAACTTATTTCAACCTAAGTCTAGACTACTCCTCTTATTTTCAATTGGCTAAGGCTTACTAGCTGAATGGTTAAACACAAAGTTGTTACTTCAATCCTCATGTAAGGAGGTGTTTAAACCTCACAAACATCAATAGAAGGTAGGGGAAGAGCTAGGCACTATTAGAAAACACCCTTAACCACCATATTTAGCATTCACTGGAGTGACCTTAGCTTAACCTTTTATAAGGTTCCTTTGAGCATTTTAACAATAAGTACTCTTTCTAATTCATTTTAATTAAATCCATGAACATTTAAAATGTCATTCATGGGGTTTATTATTTTCCTAGTTTGGGCCAAGGATTTGATAATCCTTATATTTTCCTACTAACTATAGCCCTTACTAATATTAAGTCAATGTCATTCACTCATCTTAATTGTCCTTGAATCTCTATATTCCATTATTTTACATTTTTGGTGATTTATGCTCATCATATCTTAACAACTACTTAACAATTGAATCTACTAATAAATTTCAACAATTAAATCATAAACTTTAAGCATAAATCAAATATAAGCTTAACAACCATATACTAGCATGTTTGCTATAAATGTAACTTAACCTAATGGAATAAAAACATACATAAACTAGCATGATCCTAAGTTATGAAATACATAAAATTTTACTACTAATCTAATGAAATTATGCTAAAATCTCAAATTTAAACTAATATGGCCCTAAGATAATCCAACCTAATAACAAACTAATAGCATATAGAACATAGCATACTAACTTTTAAGAATTATACTATCATGCTTCCTAATTTATAACATAAAGCTCATTTACAATTATATTATCAAATAAAAGATAATTAAAGTAATTAGATTAATATTATTAAAAACTTTTACTTATGATCCAATCATTAGATCTTAGATGTTTTCCTTTTAATCAAGGATTTTAATTAATTTCAGGGTTTTACTCCATTAAGGTCCAAAGATCATATCTCTTTGTTTTTGTCATATTTAATCCATGATCTCAATGGATTCCATCATAATCCCATTCACTCAACCCATCCCAAGGGTCTAATAATACTTGATTTTATTAATCAAGTGAGTCCCTTTGCATTTTTAGGATTTTTCTACCATAAAGTGTAAATTCCTCATTTTACGTTAGATCTATCAAAACAAATCATGGATATTACTTGATTTCAATATTATATCATCATTAAGATAGATCCCCAAGATCTGATCATCTCAAATCTTGAAGATCTTGAAAATTGGAAGCTTATTTCCTAAATACATAAAGTTTCATGAAGAATTTTCTAAATTTTAAGATTTCAGAAGAAAATGGATGTTACAAGCTTTCATAGCTTCTTTTCGATCTCAATTTGGATCTCAGATGACTCCACAATTGATGATTGAAGTTAACAATCATTCCTAGGGTCCAGATTTGATCTAGGCCTAGCGGAATGGATGGCTGGGATCAGTCAGGAGGATTTGGTAGGGCAGAACCATCACTGCGCTCCTGTCAACGAGATGCACGCAGTAACGCGCTCCCTAGGACTGGAGCTGGCGCGCAATCATTCCATAGGGAAAGCATCGCACGTGGAGCATATACACAGGGACACTCTCATAGGGAGCATTTTCGTGTGGCATCCCGGGATCCCAATCTTCTTAGGAAGATCGAACAATCCGTTTTGGACCATCCAATCAATTCCTCTTCAATTATAGGCTCAAAACTTGATAAAAAATTCTCGAAATTGCTACCCTAGGAGTTTTGGACTCTTCTAGATCGATTAGACAACTCAGATTTTTCATCTGAGCCCTCCATCATCTAGAATTGAAGGGTTCTTATCCTTACTTGATTTTTATTATTTTTAACCTATGCTTAATTTTAGAATAATAAAATTTATATAAAATAACATGAAACAAGTGTGGAAAGGGTTTCCACCTACTTGATTGGAGAAAAACATCTGTTTTGTAGTCCATATTAAAAGAATACCACTTGATGATAAGATAGCCCAAAAATCACTTGTCTTGTGATTTCCCTTTGTTTGAACTGTGGATCTTGAAATTGATTTAGGGGTTTTATAGATAAGATAGTCTAGGGTCTTATGGATGGTGGGATTTATAAGTTTTGATTTGGAACAGAGTGCCTAATTGAATTTAGGTCTCTTGTTCCAGTATAGAGAGAGGAGAGAGAAAGTGAAAGAAGAGGGATTTTGTGGATTTTTGGAAACTCGAGAAGGAATCATCAACCACTTATACAGGCCATCTCAAGTTCTGAATGTAGTCATCTACCCATCACCTACTCTCACGTGAATTTGATGGTAGCCTCTATGAAGATCGATCTTAAAGAAAGTGAATGCACCATGTAACTAATCTAGTAAGTCATACCATGGAAAAGGAAAGTGATAGTTGATGATGAATTTGTTGACTACTTGACTATCGATATACATCCTCCATAAAAACTCTTTCTTAGGTACAAGAAGGAAGAGCAATATGCACAAACTTTTTCTTTCACATGCCTATTATTTGGCCATCAATTCTTCAACCTATTTTTATAACTCTTCATGTTCTTTATGGCTCATCTGATAAGCTACTTTATTTAGAATTACATATCCTTGAATAGAGTCTATGTAGTATTGGTATCTCCTTTGGAAATACATTCCCATACTCTTTTTGCAAGGTGTACAATTGAAGGTATTATTGTTTCGATTTCCTCATCATTCTCTTTAACCTCTTTTTTATTAAGAGTAGCACTTAATATATATTTTTATCAATTTCTTTTTCTTGCTTGCTGGTATAATGGATTACATATGAGAGATAATGAATTGCACCATCTTTTAGAGCTACAGGCATAATTTTCTCACAATGGAAAACAAAGGAATAAGTATTTTTTAACACATCTTGTTTGGCTTTCTTGTCATACTACCAATGTCATCCTAACAATAAATGGCAAGCCTCCATAGGGATCACATCACACCTTACCTCGTCTTTATGTCATTACCAATAGAAAAAGAAATAAGGCATTTGTAGGTTACCCTAATTTGATTCCCTCTCTCAAGCCACTTCAATTTGTAGGATTGAGGATGCAGCTCTATCTTCAACTTCAACTTGTTGATGAGTTCTTTAGAAGCCACATTCTTACATGCACCATTGTCAATGATGATGTTACGCACCTAATCATGAGAAGTGCAATGTGCATGAAATATAGCATATTGAAGCCAATTATCATCATCCTTATAGATTGCGATCAAACTTTAGTGGACAACCAATATGTCTCCTTCATCAGCTTGAATAGTTATCTCATCATCTTCAAAACTTGATTGTTGTTCTTCCTTCTTGTTCTCAAATTCATTAATAAAGGCAACTACCTTTCAATTGGGACATTTAGAGGCAATAAGTCCTAAACTTTGGAGCTTAAAGAATCTTCATTAATTAGCATTAAAGATCATGGTTGCATGTTACTTTCAAGCTTTGATCAATTTTGTTGAGTTTTAAAGTTAGGCATCCACTTAGCATTAAAACCACACCCTAGAATGAAAGTATTTCTTCCCCCACATATTATAGCCCCACTTCTTTAATTCACATATTTTTGTTGCTTTTCAACAACCAAAGCGAACTTCCTAACATGATTGAATGACCAATACTAATGGAGTTGTACTATGTCACTAATGTCTTTTATTAAACCACTTAAGAAATGTGCTATGGTTTACTCTTCTAGGTAATCCACATTGCTTTTAAGCATTAGGTTCTCAAACTCCATTATGTAATCCTTCAAACTTAAGTTGTCTTACTTCAAAATTGGATCTTAAGAAATGTATCCATGCAGTTCTTGGACAGAAAACTTTTTTTTAGCTCCTTTTTCATCTAACCCTGTTTAGTGATTTTATCTTTCCCTTCTCTTAGTATTTTCTTGTTTAGATTGTCCCACTACATTGAAGCATATTTTCTAAGTTTTAGGACTGTAAGATTTACCTTAGAATCTTCAAGAAAGTTCTTGTGTTGTTGTCTTGATTAAAACTCACGCGCGCATGAATCGTTTGCAATATAGCATGCTAGTGAGGCCAATCAAACCACGAGTTGAACTAATGTGATGCTAGTGGTCCCTACTTTAAACTATCTAACTTAGCCAAATTCAAGTGCTTTTTAACCTAAACTAAGAATGGAAATTAAAACATAAAAATTTAAAATTATGCAAAAACAAGAAACATGCTAAATTGAAAACTTTCCTAAAATATTCACTTTCGAAAATTAAACTTCCCTAAATTGAAGACTTTCTAATTTGATGACTTTGCAAATATAGAAACTACCCTGAAGTGAAAACTTTCCTTAAAGTGAAGATTTAACAACTTTCTTGAATTCTCTTTCCTAAGCGTGAAATTAATCAACTAGTCTATGAAAAACATGATTTGACACATACTTTCTTAATCAGGAAATTGTCTAAGGAATGCAATGGAAATTAATAGTATGAACTTTAAAAAATAACAATAAACTAAACAAGATCATCTTAATTACTTTTCCAACTTGAATGTATGCCACAACTTGGAATCTATTCACTCACCAAATCAATCAGAACTATGTGTTCCCGCCATGGCTTACATGCATAGTTCCAACATGATTTGATAAGTACATTTTGAATCAATTGATATGGAATATTAAACTATGGATCTACAAGTAAACAAGCACATCAACAAGATTTTCCAACTTCAGCCCTTTAGCAACTAAAATCATGCATTCCATCCTTGGATTGGATGCATGGCTTTAGAAGTCTTTTAATTACCTTGCTAGAAATTTCAAAACTAGACATTCACTTCCTTAATATCCCATCAACATAAAGCAAACAATTACAAAGAAGGATGGCCAATGATCAAGTAAAAGGCATTCCATTAATCATCAAAAGTTAATAGAAAACAATAGATTACATGAAAGATTGTTGTCCACTTTTGAATGAAATGCACCACTATTCCTACAAACTTGAGTCCAAAAACAAAGACTAACAATGATTCTTTCTCTAATAAAGTTTGATATACAAAGGAAATCTTATGGAATATAACAAAAATAATGGAAACTAATGAAAAACAAAGCTGGAATTCAAAGGAATGTAAACAAAGGGGAAACTATATTTAAGATGATTTTCCTTGGCAGTCACTCCAAGGGAAAACCAACCTTGAATCTTTGTTTCTAAGGTAAGTAACAACAAAAGAGGACAAGGTATAAACTAGCATGAAAAGACCTAAGGAAAGCAAAAAAAGAAGCAAGACAAACTAACCTTGAAAGATGAAGCAAACAGTCCCAAAACTACGTGTGGAGTGCTTTTAGAAGATGTCACACCCCCTGGGGAAGATAATAACACCCAAAGAGTTCACAAAATAAAAGCAAAAGAGAGTAGTGATGGACTTTAGGAAGTCAATGTCTCCTTCCAAGGGAGCAGACATCTTTTTCCATAAGTGAAAAGGTATCTATTCTCTTAGGTTTTGGTGGAGTTCTATGCTTTTTCTCCTATTTTCTCTAGGGTACCCTAATACAAAGGTATGGTGGGGATGAAATCAAGCTATTTTGGATGGTTAAAATGAGCGGAGGACTAATTTTTCCAAAGAGGAAATTGGGGTAAAGGTGGCTGCCCTCTTTTGTAGTGGAGTAGGTGGGAGACAACTACTTTTTAAGAAGGGGCATCTCCCCCCTTGCAAAATCGTTGAACATAGGTAAGTGGCGGGGGGGGGGGATGAGATAATAGAGAGGGAGAGGGAGAGGGAGAGAATGAGGTGGAGAATTGTGGTTGGCTAGGATAGAAGGAGAGAGGAAAGTGAAAGGAAAGCAAGGTGTAGGGAAAACATAGAAAATAAAGGTGAGATGGAAATTTTTTATTGGTTATTTGGGATCCTGAGGCCTTGGGATTGGTTGGGTGATTAGGGTAGAAGTTTAGGAAGGTGGAAGAGTTATGGAATAATAGAACTAATGAATGGAAAGTTAAATTTGTGGTGGCCTTTGGTGGTGAGGTGAAAAGTGATAAAAAGGTGGGAAAAAGTGAGAAAAACCTAAAAATTGGAAGGCTCTCATCCTATTAGTCCATATGCCAATTTATCCTAATAAAATTTCCCTTAATTATCTTCAAAATATCCCTTCAAGTATCATGGATAATCCTCTTGAATTTCATCCAATCCTGGCCATCTATTGGATGCTTTCTTGACTTGGCTTCTTGACTCCATCTATTGGTTTGAGTGGCTTGTATAGTTTATCTTGAATTCCATATCTTGCCACCTTCTCTCATGGCTTACATGGCTAAGGTGGCTTAAGTGACTTCCATGAAAAGGTGGTGGGAATGCATATAGCTGAGTGTATGATATCCCATTATTTCAAAGGTGGCTAAAGATATCTCATTATTTCATTAAACTTCGGAAGGTGAGTGTAAGATATAGCTGATATATAATTATAGTCTACAAGCCAAATATAACCTAAATTACCATCCAAATTATGATTTGACTTCAATTCTCACAAGATATACTTGACACTCAAAAATAAATCACTCAGAAAGGTGTATATCTCTCATTAATATGTGAGTAGAATGTTGTTCAATAAATCTAAAAGTCTCTCATATTTCATACACAAGAACATAACTTAGAAAGAGTGATAATGGTCTCATGAAAGGATATCAACTACTAAGAATGTTACACTTTACCAAATTCCCTATTCATTTATAACCATATCCAAGCCAAATTACTACTAGGATCAAATTAGGACTTTACTAGGACAAAATGTAGGCTTAATTAAGGGTTATCAAAAGAATGGATATAAAGGTTGCCTGGAAAATATGTAAAGGTCTTCTATCAATGTATTCACAACTTTTTCATTTTTTCCTTACAAGAGTGAGCATTCTTTTTTTCTCATTGGCTATCTCTATTTTTTTTTTACTTTTCACTTGACTTTACATATAACCTTTCTAAACCTTTTCTCCTTTTTCACCTTTTTAATGTTCATCTCTTGAATTGTATTGTTTACACATTTTCTTAAGATGTTATTCAATCTTCTGTACATATTTCCAAAACAAATGGGTAATGCATATACTATTGGGAGTTCAACATAGTTAAAGGTTTGTGTGGCTAACAAAGAAAAGGCTAATATTTAAAAGCTCAATGGGCTAACTAGTGGAAAATAATATAGGGAAGGTTAAAGGCTCTGAGTTTTACCAAGGATGGCCTTTATCATTTCCTAGGTTTCATATGACTTAAGAATGATCATAAACTTAAGAGATATATAGTATAGTAATAGTTGACCAAGATGAAAAATAATGAGACAAATTAAGAATTAATGTCCGCTGATGAAAATTTTGAATTTAATGACTCAAAACTTGCTTGGGTTATAAATCTCCATAGATCTTCCTCAAAGTCTCTAAGTTATATTTTTCTCTTGAAATTAAACTATAGATAGCTAGTAGTCCCTAATTTAAATCATCTAACGTAGCCAAATTCAAGTGATTTTTAACCAAAACTAAGAATGGGAATTAAAACATAAAAATTGAAAATTATGTGAAAACAAGAAACATGCTAAATTGAAAACTTTCCTAAAATATACACTTTCTACAATTAAACTTTCCTAAATTAAAGACTTTCTAATTTGATGAGTTTCTTAAAATAGAATATGCTAGAGTGAAGATTTAACAACTTTCTTGAACTATCTTTCCTAAACATGAAATTAATCAACTAATCTATGGAAAACATGATTTAACACATACTTTCTTAATCATGAAATTGTCTAAGGAATGTAATGAAAATTAAGAGGATGAACTTTAACAACTAATAACTAACTAAACAAGATCAACTTAATTACATTTTCCTACTTGAATGAATGCCACAACTTGGAATCTATTCACTCACCAAATCAATCAAAGTCATGCATTCCAGTCATGACTTACATGCATAGTTCAAACATGATTTGATAAATGCATTTTGAATCAATTGACATGGAATACTAAACTATGGATCTACAAGTAAACAAGCACATCAACAAAATTTTCCAACTTTAGCTCTAAAGCCCCTCAAAATCACTCGTTCTATCCTATATTGGATGCATGGTTTTAGAGGTCTTTTAATTAGCTTGCTGGAAATTTTGGAATTAAACATTCACTTCCTTAATATCCCATCAACATAAAGCAAACAATTAAGAAGAAGTGTGGTTCGTGATCAAGTAAAAAGCATTCCATTAATCATCAAAAGCTTATGGCATACAATTGATTACATGAAAGATTGTTGTCCACTTTTAAATGAAATGCATCACTATTCCTACTAACTTGAGCCCAAAAATAAAGACTAACAATGATTCCTCCAACAAAGTTTCATATTCAAAGGAAATCTTATGATATATAAGTAAAGATCATTGGAAACTAATGAAAAACAAAGCTAGAATTCAAAGGAATCTAAAAGAGAACTCAAAATCTATGAAAGGAAAAGGAAAACAATATTCAAGATGATTTTTCTTGCTTGTCACTCCAAATCTTAGTTTCTAAGGCAAGGAACAACAAAAGAGGACAAGGTAGAAACTACTATGAAAAGAACTAAGGAAAACAATAAAAGAAGCAAGAGAATCTAACTTTGAAAGCTGAAGCAAACACTCCCAAAACTAGGTATGGAGTGCTTTTAGAAGATGTCACACACCCTGGGGAAGATAATAGCACCCAAGGAGTTCACAAAACAAAATCAAAAGAGAGGAGAGATGGCCTTTAGGAAGAGGGTGTCTTCATCCAAGGGAGGAGATGTCTTTTTCCCTAAGTGAAAATGTATCTATTCTTTAGGTTTTTGTGGAATTTTATAATTTTTCTCCTATTTTCTCTAGGGTACCCTAATATTAAGGCATGTTGAGGATGCAATCAAGCTATTTTGGATGGTTGAGATGGGTTGGAGACTAAGGTTTCAAAGGAGGAAAGTGGGGAAAGGTGGCTGGCCTCTTTTGGAGTGGAGTAGATAGGAGACACCTACTTTTTAGGAAGGAGCGTCTCCCCTCTTCCAAAATCATTGAACATAGGTAAGTGGGGTGGGAATGAGATAAGAGAGAGAGAGAGAGAGAGAGAGAGAGAGAGAGAGAGAGAGAGAGAGAGAGAGAGAGAGAGAGAGAGAGAGAGATAATGAGGGGGAGAATTGTGGTAGGTTGGGATAGGAGTTGGGAAAGAAGGTGAGAGGAAAGTGAGGTATAGGAAAAACATAGAAAATAAAGGTGAGATGGAAAATTTTGATTGGTTAATTGGGTTCCTAAGGCCTTGGGATTGGTTGGGTGGTTATGATAGGAATTTAGGAAGGTGAAAGAGTTATGGAATGTTAGGACTCTTGAATAGAAAGTCAAATTTGTGGTGGTCTTTGGTGGTGAGGTGAAAAGTGATAAAAAGGTGGGAAAAAGTGGGAAAAACATAAAAATTGGAAGGATCTCATCCTATTAGCCCATATACCAACTTATCCTAATAATATTTCCCTTAATTATCTTCAAAATATTCCTTGAAACCTCATCGATAATTCTCTTGAATTTCATCCAATCCTAACCTTCCATTTATCTTAACTTGATAGCTTAGATGGCTCACTTTTAAGGCTCCATTGGCTAAGCTTCATGCCTTGCTTTGGAAGATTTCTTGGCTCCATCCCTTAGCTTGAATGGCCTATATGATTTATCTTGAATTCCTTAGCTTGCCTCTTTCTCTTATGGCTTATATGACTAAGGTGGCTTAACGGCTTCCATGCAAAGGTGGCAGGAATGCATGGCTTACTTCATGGGCCCCCTTTGTCCATCTTTAGCTCCTTGAATCGCATCCATTACTAGTCCACAAGATGATCTGGCCTTTGGTTTTATGTTCAAGTAATGATTTAAGGCTTTGACCCAATCTTTTGATCTTGATCATCTATTTCATCCCAAGCAATCTTAGCCATCAAATCATATCTTTCTTCCTAGAAAAAGTAAAAAAAAAATCTTAATTAAATCCTAAAAATATATGATTAATCATATAACTTACCTTGAATTAGCTTCTAGACCTACAAAATAACAAATTTTACTTCATTACTTCAAACATGCATGCGTTACAAATTTTGGTCTAAAAACCCTAATTTACCCCTATAAGTTGTAATACATGAGTAACTAATTGGGTAGTTTTTGTGCAAAATTAAACACTTATCATCTTGTATTAAAAGACATGCTCACTGTATGTAACCAATCTATAAACTCATAAAACTAAAATTTTCCTTTGACCTCAAGAACATATTCTCGCTCTAGAAAGTTGAAAGTCACATTTCTTTCTTCTAAGGATAATAATTAAAGAAAAAATTTAGATGGAAGCTCTACTTTTGGAAGAAAAGGCATAGTAATCATCAGAGGATTCATTAGAAGAATCAAGTTTAGATTTTTCACCTTTTTTGCTTTGCATGCTAAGATGCTCCTAAATTGTTTAAACTTGCCTTCATAGGTCATCTATATCCAAATATTTAGCATCTTTATCAAAACTAATAAAATGCTTCTTCCATACACCATTGAAAAGCATTAGCATATGAACCTTTCTTTCATACCAAGTTCACACTGAATAACCAGGTGCTGAAATTTACTTTCTAAATTAGATGAATTGTCTAAGAGAAAAATGTCCAGTCTTTTCACTATGGATATAGAAACACCATCATTAGTTAATGATGAGATTAGTTGAGGAATAGATATAGAAACACCACCATTCAATTAGTCAAGTACAAGATGATCACCACCTTTGGATACAACCACATTGCCAAGAGCTATATATCAATGGATAAAATGGAGTACTCTCCTCACAGATACATACTTGCCACCTTGAAGAAACAGATCTCCACTTTGTCTCAACTCCCTAGGAATCCACCTAGAGATACAGAAATAAAAAATTGAGATGCAACTCAGGTCAACTTTAACTCAAAGAAGAAAATGTCCCACTGTTGTGTACTGCTACACCCAAAAAAATAAACACAAAACGCATCTAGCATTCCACTAGAAAAGGATGTTTTTATGTGCTTGAAAATAATTGGAATTAATGTAAAGCTAACCTACATTACAATGTACAAAAGTGGTATAAATAGTTGCGAATAGCCCTCCCACAGTAGATAAGAAAAAACTATCAAAGGTACTTTTTAAATGCATGAGCTACTACAGTCCTCGCACTTTCTAAATATATAACCTTACTTCTTGTGACACCCCAAGTTTTTCCCAAAACAATTTCGCATTTTTTTTGGAAAGGTGGTGCATCAATATTTTTAGAAATTCAAAAACAGCCAAAAACATGTTCTTTGAAATTCATTTTTCCAAAAACCTGGATGTCATCTTAACTCCCATACTGTACATAATATAGTTTTTATAGAAGATAGTCATACATTTTATGAAACAACGGGACCCATCCAGTGGTTCACATACACAGCCCCTATAATCATTATACCAAATGTCCATGTAGCATAATCCAAATAATTAACTACACAATACAAAAAATTTAACAAAATATATACATGAGCGCAAAAGTATGGTTGTTGAACTCCTCTTGCTTGAGTATGTCTTCTCCTATATGTCTGTATCTAAGATATTGTAAACATATAACATTTACAATATCTTAGCAAACTATGCTTGGTAGGGGAAAGTTAAGAAAACATGTTAATTACATATGAATTAAGAATTTTACATCAATTAAAATAGTCAATTTCATCATGATGCTTATATAGGATGAAGTTTACAACATAGTTCATAATTCAATAATTTCATTAATAATTCCATTATCTGCAAGTCATTGATAAAATAGCTATTTATAATTCTTCTTCATCATATGAATATAATAATCACAATTTAGATATTACACTTTACATGATATATTTAATATATATAATTCACTGGTATTTTAAATATTTATCATTATCATTTTTCATATGATACCATACACCAATTTTATGCACCATACTCTGCATAATATATCTACCCATTCACTTCCCCATACAAAATCTTTTATAAAACTATGCCCTTCAGCATATACATATAGGACTATATCATATATATTAAAATCGTTAAAAGTCATACAAAGTTATGAACATAGTCCCTAAGTTTTATAACCTACATTCCCAAACTATAAAAGGTCTCATACATATACCCCTTACCATACGGGGTTTATAAAACTCCAGCCGCTGCTGGTAACATGATAAAAGGCATCTCATCATGCCATGGCATTACACTATGCCTATCATATGTGCATCATAATGCAAAATACTCAAGGACTACTATGCTGTAGTCTAAATCCGTACAGCACGCTCGGATAACAGCATAATAATCCATTAATACCAATTGTGGAAATAACAAAGTCCATGTCCGCATTGGTGAGGATCCTGACTCTCACAGTGGTGGCCTTCCCCTGATTGCCCCACCCTACATTTAGGCTCTCTTTGGGCATGTTATCCATCATATAAATTTTAGGAAGCGGGTGGCCAAACTCTCATAACATCCCTAGCATAGCATCCCCAGTCCTCAGGCCATGTAAAACAAAACTCTCAGGCCACCACGCTTGAATGTAAAATAATAATATATAGGCATCTTGCCTATCCATAATATATATGAATATCTCATCATAATCATAACATCCTCACTTATTAGATGATCACCCACCAAGGATGTAATGTAAAATCCTATACTCATACACCGCATATGATGTAATGGTACCCATGTATCATAAATGTCTCTTTTATCACAATAACAACTATGATATTTTTAAGAACAGATCATGTGTATCCTTTAATATCATTAAGTACGCTTCAATTATAAGCATGTCATTAATGTAGTATTTCAATTAACAAATTTTCATCATCCACAAGTAAACATTTTTCATCATCATATATCATATGAAATGCACAATTTAAATGACATAATATCTATCATAAGAATAAGATCACGTTTAAAACATGTATCTTACTATAAAGACATGCTTTCTTAATTCTCCACCTACCTCGTGTAATGAGTTCAACCATTTCCCACTAGTTGATCGACGACGCTTGCAAAGTCTCATAAATCCATATTGATCTAGTCCTTGTTCTTCAAATGAATTCACCAAATCAAGTAATCAATTAGTAATCCTAAGGGAATAATCCTTTTTAACAACTTTTATGGTATGAACCATAGAATTTAATCCTATTCCATAGCTAAATTCCTTGATTGATCTTAGCCGTGGCTCTAGGTTAGCGAGATCATCTCTAGTAGGCTTCTAATCCTAATATCTTATAGGATTTGTGATTGACATGTCCTAAGGGTCATGATAGACTATTTGGATAGGAAAAGTGAAGCCAGATCACCACTAATCAGATGACCTGACCTCTGATCACAGGTTTGATAATTTCAACAGTTGGCTCTTCCCAGATTGATATTTAGGAAGATGTGTTTTGTTACTCGCATCATAAGGATCACAAAGGTACTCTTGGATTTCCAAAACTCCTCCTAGATTGTTCAAAATCCAAGTTTGAAGGTTAAAGGTTAAACTGGGTCATGCTAGTGATAGGGAAACATAGGAGAGAAGTGATGGCAACTAGACTGTTCACGGCTGAGCTCAGTAGAGAAAGGAAAATGGGGAGATGGAGGCAGATGGCACCGAAATCTAGGCACGCCAGCACACCTAAAGGTCTGGTCATGCCGGTGCCCCATAGAAAGATAGAGCGAATGGGATCCTAGCTTGCCAACCTACCCTTGGTCTTGCTGAGCTGGTGACAAAAAAGAAAAAGGTTGGTAGTTGCCGGTGATGCTCTGGTCACTACTCGGAACCAGGTGACTGAAAAAATGAAGAAGGGGGAAGGGATAAGTAGAGGAAAAAGGGGTAGACCGGCCAACTCCACAACTGAGCTGTGCAGATGGTGGAAGAAGATCAGAGGGAAGATGGGTGGCCGATGATAGAGGAGGGATGATGATTGAGCGCGGTACATTAATGTAGTGCTGAAAAATTTAGATCTAAGGGGGGGGTGGGGGGGCGTACTTGGCATTGGGATCTGGGCACGCTGGCCTGCTTGAAGTCCTAGCCATGCTGGTGCCTAAAAGAAAATAGGGGAGGAGAGATGGGTAGCGTGACCAGCCTGCCCACATGCACGTCAAGCTAGCTACACTAAAGTGAAGCCCGGTCAGGGGAAGAAACAAAGAAAGAAAAGGGGTTTTGACTACTTCAACGCCTGCTCCCTAGATCTAGCCAAAGATCAGTAGAGAGGGATTTGATGCCAGAGAGGAAGATGGCGATTTGGTGTACTACAAGTAGAAGGGAAATAGGGTGAAGGGTTTCTTCTTGGTCGCCGAAAAACACAGCCCACTATGGATCTGCTCAGAGAAGAGAAGAGCTAGGGTTTGCTATGGGTGGCCAAAAAGATGCCCGAGAAGGGGGTTTCTTCTGTGTTTTCGTCATCCAATTGGAGGAGGGTTTCAAGATGAAGAGAGAGCAAGAGGGGCGTAATCGGTGGAGGAAATGGAGGGAGCAATTTTCTCTGTTGCCGGTGAGCTAGCTACAGCTATTGCGTCAAGAGCAATGTCGACGGCGGTTAGTCTAAGAGAGAGAGAGAGAGAGCCAGACCTGACATTACGTCAAGTTTCCAATATGATGGGGTGCCAATATCAATTTGGCCCCCTTCCGTTAAGTTATGTTTTTTTTTTTAATCTTTTAATTACCATATGGCCCATGAATTCGATTGCCCATAACTTCTTCATTCGGACTCTGTTTTCAGCGTTCTTTGGCTCGTTGGATTCTATTTTCTGAGTACTATATAATGGTTTTATTTTAGTTCCAAATTATACTTCTATAAAAAAATATATACTTCTTGAAAACTCATAACCTACTCATGAAATAGTAAAATTTTAGGGTGAAATTCATCCGAACTCCGATTTCAATGTTCTTTATGTCGTTAGACTCGATTTTTTGAGTACATTCTAAATATTCATTCTTCCACTCAAAATTCCATTTCTATAAAAATTTATTTTCTTTGGGTCAAAAATTCCAATTATATTCTAAAATTCCAATTTCACATAATAATGCCCAGAATAGTATTTACAAAATCTGGGGTTGTTACAATCTTCTGCTTAATTGAATTTCGTCATTAAAATTCTTTTCATGCTATATGTCAAACTGTTCTAAGAGTATTCTCATCTCATCACAAACTTAATTTCTTATAATTCCTTCCATGAAACAATATCCTCCAAAATATAACTGATCTTTAACTTAACTAAAAACATTCCACTTAATGCGTCGCTTTTCCATCTACCATAAACAATAAGGGACCGCTCTCTCTGTGCCACTCTATTATTTGACCTTTACTTGATAAGCCATCAAAACAATAAATTTTTGACTATTTTTTTCTTTTGTTTCAACTTCCAACATCCTTTGATTGTAACAATTCTTTGAACACATAATCTTTATCTCCAACTCAACTTTTCTATTTTCTCATCCTTTTTTTTTCTCTTTGTAATAACTTCAAAGAGTGACTATACATCTCTGAACTTAAATTAAATCTCTACTGCATGTATTTAATCAATCCTAACATTAGGAAACTGCCTATCTTTTAGAATTCAAGTATCATACTTGTAACAAAATTTCAGCATAGTCTCCTCTGTTTTTGGACTTACGTATTTAACGCATGCGATTGCAATACACCTGATAAATCGTTCATACATACATAATATCTTTATGAGACTCTATCTCGTCACATTCCAACATCCATCATAATAAAAGAATTCATTCATCCCATGCATTCACCTGATATGACAGATTTTCAAAATAATACAATTTGATTACCCATCTCCACAACATGATATGAAATATTCAAATCTTTCCAAGGTACATTGCAACACATTTCAAAATCATCAACTGATAACTACTTAACAACACATGCATCACCATCACAACCACATATGATGTAAAATTTTCATGTCAGTCCATAGAACTCTATCAACTTATCTCCTAAATCACATTGGTTTAGTTATATGGAAGTTGCAATTTCAATGAAAAATCAAAGACACTTTAATAAAACTTATCTAGGATGTAAAATCACAACCTTTCACCAAACACTTTCCATCACTTCATCATATGTTCAAAATAGATAACTTTTCATTTCATCAACAATCACTTAATATAAGATATCATTTCATATCATAACATTTTCATTGTATTCACCAATAACTCTTTCAAGCTCATTCACCAATTTCACATATGGAATCAAAATAAAGTGATCACCATTTAAATCAAAGAACATTATCAAATTCCAATTTACTGAAATAAGATGTACAGCCTTAAAGTCTTATAATCAACAACAATGCTCTTTAACTTAAGCATCAACGAAACATACAAACATAGATGCTAAGGATACCACATATGATTCAGAATTTAGTATCTAAACTTACCTCCTTTTGTATAAATTCAAACACTGAAATAATGCATCCATTGTTTCTCAAATGCTATGAATCTAATATCATTAAATGAACAACTGATTTTGCACTAACTATGCATTCACATTGGACTACTTACATAACATCAATGGTGTTTCCAAACATCAACATATTATCATCATGATCCCAATGTTGAGACTTCAATGCTTTCATCAATACAAACAAATACAACTATTTGTCATCTTCTCCAATGACATATGATTCAAATGAATTTCTTCAATTCATTTATCACATGAGGTTTATATCCTATATTCTCATATATATTAACAGGTACTCTTCATCAGAAGAGTCCAATTTCATAGCATCGATCAACTGCTAGTGGAATAAACTCAAAGTCCATCAATCAATGATGGAATATCTCTAATTCGGATATAATTCACATGTCAGATCTAATCTTTCAAAATACATAGTTCGAGAACCTTTCTCGAAATAAAATACATATCCACATCACTTATTTTCTTAAAGTATGTCAGCTTTCAAAGCTGGTGTCTATTTTTCATTTCTTATTATTACCATATTTTTACATATCCTACATGCCATCCTACCTGTGTTGGGATATGAATTCATCATCAAATCATCACTAGTCAACCAACTAAAGATGTTTATCAGAAACATTCCTTTCTCATTTAACAATGGTTTATTGTAATGTAATTTACTTCTTTATCATGCATCATTTTTCTTGATTGAGTGGTTTATTTTACCAAGCACACATCCCATTTACAAAGAGAAGGAATAGACCAATGTGTTGATGATTTCTGGGGCTCATAAGATGGACAATAGAAAGAAAAGGAGTATCATCTGGGTTAGCCGGAGGGAAAAATCCTGGAGTTTTCTGTGGGTCCAGTTATTGTAGCTTCAAATGGAGTAGCTGGATTGCTAGAATGCTGATAGTAAGGGAAACTGAAGAGGAAAGAGCAAAATGAAAAACAATAATTTATTGTACTCGAATTTTGATGTTTCTCATGCACACTTAATTTTAACTAAATAACTTTTACTTTAAGGAGCACACACATGAATATACAATGTATAAGGAAAAGTGAATAGAAAGGGTGGAAAAGAAAAACAACAGTTTCTTGTAATAGAATTTAAGTCTTCATCATGCATAGTTATTTGCAACCAAACAGTTTTTACTTTAGGGAGCATACACCTAAAAATGAAATGTATAGGAAAAGGAAATAAGCAAAGGAAATATGAAGAGGCAAGAATATGAGGACATAGGGGAAGTAGCATGAGAATGGTCTAAGGAAACTAGAGATAGAGTAGAAGAAGGCTACAAGTCTAGGTAGAGCAAGAAGAATACAATGAGGTATATGAAGAGAATAGCAATAATGATGAAAACAATTAAAAGCTAGAATTTGGGAATGCATGGGATGTCTCTTGTGCAACGATTTTAACTCATTTTCATTTTCTTATATTTACCAACCTTTACCTCCATATTTCTTCTCATTCTTACATCATTCATCATTTATAATAACTATAGTTGTCAACAATACATGTTATTCTCAAGAAAGGTATTCATTCATTTATAGTTGATATAGTGAGTGATTTTAACATATTTTGTCTTCTAAATAAGAAGATTATCACACCATTACAATGTGCTTTCATCTTTGTGACAATCCATATTGTCTAACAATTTGCAATTCCATATAATATGGGTATCATACCTATGTCCATCATACCAATTGATGGTATCATGGCCAAATCCATCATAACAATGAGGATAAGCATATCATTCTTTCAATAAGACATAATAAACATTTCTTTGAATAAGTCCTTGTAACATTGACTTATCCATCAACTGGAGTTATCATATCAACTCCATCATTAAACTTTTCATTAACACATTCATATTTAGCATGTTTATACATAATAGAGAAATACACAATTCTTAATTTATCCAGAGTTTTGGTGTGGATCATTGGTTTCTTAAACATATATGAGATTATACATATAGGTATATTATGCATAATGTTTCATGATTAGCTTTGTCATGAGTTTTTCTCCATTTTGGTAATTATCTCACACTATTATGGTAATAAGTTTATTGTCAAATGCTTCAATTTTCTTAGATTAAAATATAATTTTTTCAAACATAGATTCTTCATATGTGATGTATGAGTCTTACTCTAGGACCCTATCCTGATGAACTTTCTTCCATAAACTAAAACAAATTCCTTGAATTCCTTCAAGCAGTATTGTCTCTACATATTCCTTTAACCTGTAGTTTCAAAAATACTCATTTAGTCTTATGTCATATGGTAGTTCTAACTTTCATTTCTATGAAAGTTTGCAATTCTTCTAAGTTTCTTTATGTTGAACCTATCCTTTATCAATTGTTTCTATTTCTTCTCTTCAATTTGCCACTCCTTAAGTCACCTCTATTTCATCATCTTCTGATAGAAACCAAGGCTACACTCTATATTTTTCTGTGTAGACCTTTCTAATCTATTATTTGTCTCTTTTCAAACTGACTACTCTTACACTTGGTCTATGTTACCAATGAGTATATACCTATGTTGTGAATTCACATTGATACTGGGCATATTTTCTATTTAACCTTAGGTAGAAGCATTTTACACAGCTATATGCTATGGTATTTAGGTACCTTAACAGGTAAAAGGATGTTTTACGACACTAACTTAGCCATTTCTACTAACTACTCTTTTGGTCCACTATTCACCATAATGGAATCGTTAATTCCTTAAATCATTCTCCTAGTTGTCTTATTAGGGGCATCTCCTTATGGTTTACTATCCCTCTATAAACTAGTTATACTAACTTACTCTTTCTAATACTTAACTCATTCCATTCTAAATACTTATCTCAACTCACTACATCCTAACCTATATTTGGATTATTATCCTTTTTGTTGGATGTAAAGGGGCAGCAAGTGACTAGATGAACCACTCTAATGCCAACTATGACATCTAGGGTTTTTCCCAAAAAAAGTTCGCATTTATTTTGGAAAGGTGGTGCACCAATATTTTTAAAAATTCAAAAATAGCTGAAAACATGTTCTTTGAAATTCATTTTTCCAAAAACCTGGATGTCACCTCAACTCCCATACCATACATAATATAATTCTTATAGAAGATAGACATACATTTAATGAAACAACAGGACCCATCCAGTGGTTCACATACACAACCCCTATAATCATTATACTAAATGTCCAAGCAGTATAATCCAAATAACTAACTACACAATACAAAAACATTAACAAAATATATAACTGAGCACAGAAGTATGGCTGTTGAACTCCTCTTGCTTGTGTATGTCTTCTCTTGTATGTCAGTATCTGAGATAATGTAAACATAAAACATTTACAATATCTCAACAAGCTATGCTTGGTAGGGGAGAGTTAAGAAAATATGTTAATTACATATGAATTAAGAAAGGATAGAATTAGAAATGTTTAGCAGTTAAGGAACATCATACTCATAGGATGAGCATTGCAGAAATGAGGATGTTGAGATGGATGAGTGGTAAGACAAGAAAGGATAGAATTAGAAATGAAAATATTAGAGAAAATCTAGGGGTAGCACCAATAGGTAACAAGATGAGGGACACTAGACTTGGATGGTTTGGACATGTTCAAAGGAGACCAACAATGGCACCAGTTAGAAGGAGTGAGGCAATACAAGTAGAAGGTTCTAAAAGGGTAAGGAGAAGGACCAAAAGAACATGGATAGAAGTAGTGATGAAAGATTTAAAAACCTTGGGACTAAATGAAGCCATGGTATTTAATAGAGTGGAATGGAGGAATAAGATTCATGTGGCCGACCCCTAATTGGGATAAGGTCTTGATGATGATGATGATGATGACATCAATTAAAATATTCAATTTCATCATGATGCTTATATGGGAAGAAGTTTACAACATAGTTCTGTGACGACCCGGGTTTTCCCATGCATTTTTAAATGCAATATCTAATTCCTAAGGTGGGATGTATCCCTATTTGAAAACCATTTTATAAAAACCATGCAATGCAGCGCAAAATATTTTGTTTTAAACTCATTTTGAAAACCCCGAGTGTCATTTGTTTTCACAACAACCAAAGTAGTTTTTGAAATTTTCAGAAATCATAAATGTCTTCCCAGGTCTATCCAAATACAACACAACTGTAAATAAATACAAATACATGTCCAAAGGGTAGAGTGCTTACTTACATGTATAATTGTCTCTTTTTTATTTACTTGCTCGTAGCACTAACATTTCCTAAGGCATCTTCTACGCGTGAGTGGAACTGTCCTGAAAAATGATATATATTTGAGTGAGTATACACTATACTCAGTAAGAGTCTATCACTACTAGTTTTACAATGCATGCTATGTTTCAAATCATATGCTCTTTAAAACATGTGCATGTTTGAACACTCATGTTCAATATCGATATTAAAAACCATTGTCGAATTGGAATACTGATGACTTAAAGAATCGCATAATCCAAGTCGAAAGTATCATAGATATCATAAACATAATGACATGCATAAGATGCTCAACTGAATCCAACTCATGGATATATGGTATGGTTGACCAACCTCATGTCATGCCTTATGAAATGCAAGTAAATCCTCAAAAACATAGGGCCCACTATGCCCACGACCTCATCACCGTGTGGTCCCCGGGTACCTAGGGACACAGGGTCATAGCCTCCACGGGGCATATGACACTTCGACCCAATGCCGTGACACCAGTGGTAGCCCCCTGTACCACATGTAGTCGCAGCAGGGACATGCCTTTTTGGCGTGGTACCCTTTCCACCTAATAGTGGTAGAGGCTGGGAGGCCACCCAGACCTCTCGGCATAGCGCCCACAAGCTTACTAGCCCAAATCATATATGATCAATCAAGCAAAAACCTCTTATTCAAAACCTGTCCTCTTTGGGTCCCTCACAACTGCCTGGCCCTCACAACTGCCTACCTAGCGTCTTTTGGGCACTCTAGCGCCTTTTGGTAACCCTCAAGCACATGCAATTTTTCAAAACTCAATAACCACAAATCATGCAATTTATGCAATAGTTTGCAAAACATGTCTATACATAATGTAGTTATCATATGCATGCTGAATTTATTTATAAAATTAAGTCATGCTAAACAAGTCATATAACTTATACTTAAAACATGCATTCTCAAAACAATCATGGGCTCTTTTTAAAAGTCTAGTAGCGATAGAACACCTACCTGGTTTGATCACGCTAGTCCTCGTACGCTCCTGAACATGGTTTAGGGAAACAAGGTTAGCTTGGCCTATTTCTATAGGTTTTAGAATGGTTGATCTCACTACTTAGACATTAAGGGTTCATTCCCATGCCTATGGGTCTCCTAAGGTCCTAACTGGGCCTTGGTATCATCAGGTTTATAAAAGTTTAGCGCCCCCTGCCACTATTGTAGTTTAAGGGTCATTCCCACCATAGATAGGGCCTTGATTAGGTACTTTATAGTCTAAGTGTGTCCGTGTCATCGATACAGACACAACGCCTTTTGTAGCGCCTCAATCGGAGTCCTAGAACTCAAGTTATGGGTGTTTTAGTATTTAGAATACATGGACGGCCCACAAGGTGCGTCCACAGACACACCGGGCCTTCTACCCATTTCCTTGTTTGCGGGCGTGTCCACGGATGCGCCTGTCGAACCAGTACACCCAGGCACTATCCCTGGGTCCTTTGTGGCTCCCTAGAGCCCCGTTTTGCATGGTTTTTCATGCAAAAACTTGGGAGAACTCATCCTAAGACTAAGGGGGAGATGGGTTTGGAGGGGTTTTGGGCATACCTGGTTTGTGGCCGGGTTTTTCTCCACGTTTTCTCCTCTTGTCTGCCTCTCCATGATGGGTTTTTCCCAAGCTTTTGGGCTGCCATTGGAGGCGCCCAAGAGCTCTATTTATAGAGCTCGGAGAGGGTTCTGGAGGGGGTTCTTACTGCCATGGAATGGCGGTGGAGAAACCTCCAGAATGGCGGTGGTTTCTCCCCTGCACACCACCGTTCTAGAAGCCTCTAGGAGATTGAAGAAGAGGGGTGCCCGTATCAAAACGGGTCCCTGTGTTTCTCAGGCTAAATCCATTTTTTATGTAAATTACACTTTTGCCCTTGAACTTCAAAGGGCCATATCTTGCTCACTTTAACTCCGTTTTGGGTGATTTTGGTCTTGTTGGATTCCTTTTTCTGAGATGCACCTAAGGTACTATTCTCAGGACCAAATTTCTGGGTCTAGTTAGGGTGAATAGTGAAATGACCAAAATACGCTTATCTCCAAAAAGGGAACTTTTCATTTCCTATAAAATGTCCAATTCATTTTTGTTAAAAATAGCATAAATTGCTTGGGCATTACATTATTATTCCCTTAAAAGAATTTCATCCTCAAAATTCCCCAAATCCTCTTCTTCAAGTTAGTTGTCTTCTTGATAAGACATATTCAGGACTCCCTCGAACTAAGAAAATTCCCATACTTCTGTTGTCGACGAATCCATTATTTCGTTATCCAATACTCTAATTGGGTTAATACTTGGAGTAATGTTGTCCTTAAAATGCTAATCATACTATCTTGTACCCAATCCTAGGCACGTTCTCATTTTATCCTTGTTATAATTCCTTCCACAAGGCCTTACACATATATATCGCGTCAATATATCTCATCCGTTTTCTTTAAGTATATATGGACTGCTTTCGCTGCGTACTCTGATACATAGTCTCATGCGTGCCAATTTATCATTACTGGTTTCTATTTGTATTTGTATTGCTACCCATCCTTAGATGCTTATATTCTTCCGATCATGTATAGGATAGTCTCCTTAGATGACCATACTCTCCTACTCGTATATAAATTACTTCATACGTCTTTGAGATCATATGATCTTATTCCTCCTATTTCATTTTGAATAGCATAGGATAATCCCTTTTTCCTCTTGTCTTCCATCTAGTGATCTCTTCATCATCCATATCTCCTTTTAATGGTTGGTTGTATGTCATTAGTAAGAGTCCAACAAAAAAGGTTACATTTTTTCTATTGTGTCTAACTTTGCTTCTTATCTTTTATATTTGTCCCCAAGATACTTCAATAGCTAATATGGTATCATGTGCCCTACAAGCAAACCCTCGATTAACTTCGAATTTCAACTATCTGTCGCTTTTCTCCTATAACTTGGGTCCTCAACCCATATTATATTCAAAATAAATTAATTCAAGTAGCATCCTCCATCACTAATACTATCTCATATTACGATTAGGATATCCAAATTGTACATCAAGTTTCATAGATGTTTAAGCCATCAAATGCTTTTCTCCTTGAAGAGTTTATGCATACTCATGTCAAATATTTTATGGTTAATTCATCATCATGGTCAAATGTTCTCGTCCATAGGCCTATCCCACTATTCACATTAATTAAGTCTCTTATTCATAATCGAGTACCCTTACTAGGTCATGGTTGAATCCTTTGTTATTATTTTCTTTATCCTTTCTTTGCTTGATGGTTTTCTTCGTAACCTTTTAGACCAAAAGTTCTATACTTGATCTAGTAAGGTTAGTCCTTGGGAAGTTCCTTCAATTTGTTTTTCGTACTTGGTATATGCACATAACAACTAACTTTTTGTCTAAAGGCAATGTAACATCAAATCTCACCTTATATTGTGCTGGCCACCTCAACTTTTCTCCTTCCATTCCCTATATCAATATGTTGTTCAATCTTTTATTAATGCTTTACCGTCAACCATTCCGTCTTAATTATCAGGGGGTATCATAATCATAAGTAGCAGTTCTTGTTCAATAGCTATTACATCAAGTTATGCTGAAGCTGCTAATTCATCAAATTTGAAAAACACTCACGTAAGCATGGAACATTTTCGTAGACATATAGAAAGAGAATTTATTCAATTACCTGTTGATCTCTATCCAGATGTATAGGTTATAAACTCAATGGTCTCTCTAGAGTGATCAGTGCTTATCTGCCTTTCTTTTCAATCCAAGTCAGCAGCATCTTTCAGACCCACAGTGATTTCTATGGTTTGTCATGGTATCTATTCAGGTTTGGAAAAATCTGTCTCATTGTTGGAGATCGCTCCTTATTTTTGCTTCTATCTCAGTTGTTACTGTATTCATTATACTTGTAGCTCCTCCATGATGTGGCCTAATCAACTAACCTCATACCCTCAAATGACTTAGTCTAACAAGTACTTCTTTCAGGTAAAACTCATGTCCAAATACTTATAATATCCCTCTGAGTATATAACTTCGACTACTAACATATTTGATTAAATAGGGTGGGATACCTTTATTTAGTCAACAGTACTCTACAGGTAATGACTAAATAATGGTCTTAAGATATTTGCTCTTCTGAATCTATGATAGCAAGACCTCAATTCGATCCTTGATGGTACCCTACTTGCTGAAGAAAGACAAATGGACAAGTTACTGTCCCTTAATTCCTTTTTCAATATACTTTATTTACTCATGTAGTGGCAAGGTAGGATATCACCAAAATTTTCTTTTTTATGGACTATATCCATTGGTGTTCCCCATAAGCTAATGGATCCGATAAGAATGTAATTATAATAATTGATATCAAACCATTTGTAGAATTTCATTTCTAGTGGATCACCATTCTTCTTTGAAAATTTCCGGCAACTTAATGTCCTTAACTTCGATACTCTACTCAAAGTCTTAAACCCCATATGCTTTCTTTCTTTTATACTCTTTTACAATAAAATCACCAACTCAACTAGTATTATTCCTTCAAATTTGATTGGTTTGACCTTCCCATCGGATTCAAGATGAAAAATTTGTATGTATCTCCATAAAGTCATGATCTTCTTCTTTTGAATATTCAATATTCATTGAATATTGGTAGTTACATCTCTATCTCTTTCTCTCTTTTCTTCAAAATCCTCATTTTTGTCTACCTAGATCAATGTCTTTTGTTGCATATAATCGATACTACATCTACTCCTTTACTTAACAGATATGATAAACTGAATGCTTCTTAGAAATTCTAAATTGTCTTAAGATCATTGAAATCCTCAATTGCTTGTAGCCTCAATAAAATTCATACAATGTCTTAATAATGACATTGACGTTTTGATCATGCTATTCTTTTCTTACAAGTTCATGTTAGGATCAATCTATTATCACAGATCTATCATCCCTAATATTATCCTCAAAGTCTTTTGGTAACTCTGGCGAATACAGTTCCTTATCATATTCGTATTCATTTCAATTTTCATAAGACTCCAATTAAGGTATCCAAAATTGAGCTAAGTCTTTCAGGATCCATACCTTTGTGTTCTAGTACGAGTCACAGTTCTTTCCTAATATCATCTTGCATTCTCATCCCTCTTAGATTATCATCAAAATCTTCTCAAAATCTGTCTTTTACATCCCCTATCATACTCATATCATATCCTTGTGATAGTGTACTCATATTCTGATATTCTTTATGATGGTAAGATAGCCATCTAGGTTCTTTGATGTTCTTATCTTTGGTGAGATTGATCTATTACAGGTAAGAATTATCTACTAACATGTTCACCAACATCTTCCTTCATTATTCTCATCATAATATGATCCATATATGAGTTTTCATATTTGCACCACTGCACAACAATCCTTATTGATAAGATTTAAGCCATCCAATATCTAAGTATTTGCTAGACCCATCTCCTTTTTCACCTATTGGTTTATGGTGAAATGCCTTGAGCATTAATATTGTAATCCTCAAATAGAAGTAGTCATCTCTACTACTTCTATTTATACTACTTCTTCTTGATTTTCTCTATTGTCTATGACCCTTGGACATGCTGGACTAGCTGTGAAAGGATAAAACCTAGGCTCTGATACCAACTGTGACAACCCGGGTTTTCCCATGCATTTTTAAATGCAATATCTAATTCCTAAGGCGGGATGCATCCCTATTTGAAAACCACCATGCAACGCAGTGGAAAATCTTTTGTTTTAAACTCATTTTCAAAACCTTGAGTGTCATTTGTTTTCACAACAACCAAAGTAGTTTTTGAAAATTTCAGAAATCATAAATGTCTTCCCAGGTCTATCCAGTCACAACTCACGGCCCAACTATAAATAAATACAAATACATGTCCAAAGGGTAGAGTGCTTACTTACATGTATAATTGTCTCTCTTTTATTTACTTGCTCGTAGCACTAACATTTCCTGAGGCGTCCTCTACGTGTGAGTGGAATTGTCCTGAAAAATGATATATATTTGGGTGAGTATACACTATACTCAGTAAGAGTCTATCACTACTAGTTTTACAATGCATGCTATGTTTCAAATCATATGCTCTTTAAAACATGTGCATGTTTGAACACTCATGTTCAATATCGATATTAAAAACCATTGTCGAATTCGAATACTAACGACTTAAAGAATCGCATAATCCAAGTCGAAAGTATCATAGATATCATAAACATAATGATATGCATAAGATGCTCAACTGAATCCAACTCATGGATATATGGTATGGTCGACCAACCTCATGTCATGCCATATAAAATGCAAGTAAATCCTCAAAAACATAGGGCCCACTATGCCCACGACCCCACCGCCATGTGGTCCCCGGGTACCTAGGGACACAAGGTCATAGCCTCCATGAGGCATATGACACTTCGACCTAGTGCCGTGACACCAGTGGTAGCCCCCTGTACCACATGCAGTCAAAGCAGGACATGCCTTTTTGGCATAGTACCCTTTCCACCTAATAGTGGTAGAGGCTGGGAGGCCACCCCAGACCTCTCGGCATAGCGCCCACAAGCTTATTAGCCCAAATCATATACGATCAATCAAACAAAGACCTCTTTTTCAAAACCTGTCCTCTTTGGGTCCCTCACAACTGCCTACCCAGCATCTTTCGAGCACTCCAGTGCCTTTTGGTAACCCTCAAGGACTTGCAATTTTTCAAAACTCAATAACCACAAATCATGCAATTTATGCAATCATTTACAAAACATGTCTATGCATAATGTATTTATCATATGCATGCTGAATTCATTTATAAAATTAAGTCATGCTAAACAAGTCATATAACTTATACTTAAAACATGCATTCTCAAAACAATCATGGGCTCTTTTTAAAAGTCTAGTAGCGATAGAGCACCTACCTGGTTTGATCACGCTAGTCCTCGTATGCTCCTGAACATGGTTTAGGGAAACAAGGTTAGCTTGGCCTATTTCTATAGGTTTTAGAATGGTTGATCTTACTACTTAGACATTAAGGGTTCATTCCCATGCCTATGGGTCTCCTAAAGTACTAACTGGGCCTTGGTATCGTCAGGTTTATGAAGGTTTAGTGGCCCCATGCCACTATCATAGTTTAAGGGTCATGCCTACCTTATCTGGAGCCTTGATCAGGTATTTTATAGTCTAGGTGTATCTGTATTGTCGAGATGGACACAACGCCTTTTGCGGCGCCTCAATCGGAGTCCTAGAACTCAAGTTATGGGCATTTTAGTATTCAGAATACATGGAAGGCCCACAGGGTGCGTCCACAGACACACTGGGCCTTCTGCCAGTTTTCTTGTTTGCGAGTATGCCTAGGTACCGTCCCTAGGTCCTTTGTAGCTCCCTAGAGCCCCATTTTGCATGGTTTTTCATGCAAAAACTTGGGGGAACTCATCCTAAGACTAAGGGGGAGATGGGTTTGGAGGGGTTTTGGGCATACTTGGTTCGTGGCTGGGTTTTTCTCTACGTTTTCTCCGCTTGTCTGCCTCTCCACGATGGGTTTTTCCCAAGCTTTTGGGCTGCCATTGGAGGCGCCCAAGAGCTCTATTTATAGAGCTTGAAGAGGGTTCTGGAGGGGGTTCTTACCACCATGGAATGGCGGTGGAGAAACCTCCAGAATGGTAGTGGTTTCTCCCCTGCACACCACCGTTCTAGAACCCTCTAGGAGGGTGAAGAAGAGGGGTGCCCGTATCAAAACGGGTCCCTGTGTTTCTCAGTCTAAATCCGTTTTTAATATAAATTACACTTTTGCCCTTGAACTTCAAAGGGCCATATCTTGCTCATTTTAACTCCATTTTGGGTGATTTTGGTCTTGTTGGATTCCTTTTTCTGAGATGCACCTAAGGGTACTATTCTCAGGACCAAATTTTTTAGTCTAGTCAGGGTGAATAGTAAAATGACCAAAATACCCTTATCTCCAAAAGGAAAACTTTTCATTTCCTATAAAATGTCCAATTCATTTTTGTTAAAAATAGCATAAATTGCTCGGGAATTACAAGTTCACAATTCAATACTTTCATTAATAATTCCATTATCTGCAAGTCATTGATAAAATAGCTATTTATAATTCTCTTCATCATATGAATATAATAATCACAATTTAGAGATTACACTTTACATGATATATTTAATATATATAATTCACTGGTATTTTAAATATTTATCATTATCATTTTTCAAATGATACCATACTCTAATTTTATGAACCATACTCTGCGTAATATATCTACACATTCGCTTCCCCATATGAAATCTTTTATAAAACTATGCCCTCCAACATATACATATAGGACTATATCATATATATTAAAATCATTAAAAGTCATACAAAGTTATGAAGTAGTCCCTGGGTTTTATAACCTACATTCCCAGACTATACTGGGTCTCATACATATACCCCATACCATACGAGGTTTATAAAACTCTAGCCGCTAATAGTAACATCATAAAAGGCATCTCATCATGCCATCGCATTACACTTTGCCTATCATATGTGCATCATAATGCAAAATACTTAAGGACTACTATGCCACAATCTAAATCCATACATCGCACCTTGATAACTGCAAAATAATCCATTGATATCAACTGGGGAAATAACAAAGGCCATGTTCGCATGGATGTGGATCATGGCTATCACAGTGGCTGCCTTCCCATGATTGCCCCACCTAACATGTAGCCTCTATTTGGACATGGTATCCATCATATAAATTTCAGGAAGTGGGTGGCTAAACCCTCATAACTTCCCTAGCATAGCATCCCTAGTCCTAAGCGTGTGTAAAACAAAACTCTCAAACCACCACACCTAAATGTAAAATAATAATATACAGGCATCTTACATGTCCATAATATATATGAATATTTCATCATAATCATAACATCCTTACTTATTAGGTGATCACCCACCAAGGCTGTAATGTAAAATCCTATACTCATACACTGCATATGATGTAATGGTACCCATGTACCATAAATGTCTCTTTTATCACAATAACAACTATGATATTTTTAAGAACAGATCATGTGTATCCTTTAATATCATTAAGTACGCTTCAATTATAAGCATGTCATTCATGTAGTATTTCAATTAACAAATTTTCATCATCCATAAGTAAACATTTTTCATTATCATATATCATATGAAATGCACAATTTAAATTACATAATATCTATAATAAGAATAAGATCATGTTTAAAACATGTATCTTACTATAAAAACATGATTTCTTAATTCTCCACCTACCTCGTGTAGTGAGTTCAACCATTTCTTACTAGCTGATTGACGACGCTTGCAAAGTCTCATAGATCCATATTGATCTAGTCCTTGTTCTTCAAATGAATTCACCAAATCAAGTAATCAATTAGTAATCCTAAGGGAATAATCCTTTTAAACAACTTTTATGGTATGAGCCATAGAATTTAATCTCATTCCATAGCTAAATTCCTTGATTGATCTCAGCTGTGGCTCTAGGTTAGCGAGATCATCTCTAGTAGGCTTCTAATCCTAATATCTTATAGGATTTGTGATTGGCATGTCCTAAGGATCATGATAGACTATTTGGACAGGAAAAGTGAAGCCAAATCACCACTGATCAGATGACCTAACCTTTGATCACAGGTCTAATAATTTCAATATTTGGATCTTCCCAGATTGATATTTGAGAAGATGACTTTTATTCCTCGCATCACAAGGATCGCGAGGGTACTCTCAGATTTCTAAAACTCCTCCTCGATTGCCCAAAATCCAAGTTTGAAGGTCAAGGGTTAAACTAGGTCGTGCTAGTGATAGGGAAATGCAAGGGAGAGGTGATGGAAACCAGACTGTTCATGGCTAAGCTCAGTAGAGAAGGGAAAATGGGGAGACAAAGGTAGATGGCACCAGAATCTGGGCACGCAGGCCCACCTAAAGGTCTGGTCATGCCGGTGCCCTAGAGAAAGACGGAGGGAATAGGGTCCTAGCTTGCCAGCCTACCCTTGGTCGTGCTGAGCTGGTGACAAAAAACAAAAAGGGAGAAAAAGGTTGGTGGTTACTGGTGATGGTTTGGTAACTACCCGAAACTAGGTGACCAAAAAAATGAAGAAGGGGGAAGGGATAAGCAGAGGAAAAAGGGGTACACCGGCCTACTCGACAATTGAGCTATGCCGATGGTGGAAGAAGGTCGGAGGGAAGATGGGTGGCCAATGATAGAGGAGGGATGATGATTGAGCACGGTACATTAGTGCAGTGCTGAAAAAATTGGATCTAAAGGGGGGGTGACCACAAGGAAACTCGGTACCTGGCACTGGGATATGGACGCGCCGGCCTACATAAAGGCCTGGCCATGCTGGTGCCTAAAAGAAAATAGGGGAGGAGAGATGGGCAGCATGACCAGCCTCCGCACAGGCACGTCAAGATGGCTACACTACAGTGAAGCCCAATCGAGGGAAGGAACGGAGAAAGGAAAGGGGTTTCGACTACTTCAATGCCTACTCCCTAAATCTGGCCAAAGATCAGCAGACAGGGATCCGATGCCAGAGAGGAAGATGGTGATCTGGTGTACTACAGGTAGAAGGGAAATAGGGTGAAGGGTCTCTTCTTGGTCGCCAAAAAACACAGACCCACTATGGATCTACTCAGAGAAGAGAAGAGCTAAGGTTTGTTGTGGGTGGCCAAAAAGATGCTCAAGAAGGGGGTTTCTTTTGGGTTTTATTCATCCAATCGGAGGAGGGTTTTATGATGAAGAGAGAGCAAGAGGAGGAGGGGGGGGATCGTGGCGCTTATTTTTTTTTAATTTTTTAATTATCGTATTGCCCCTAACTTCAAAGGCCCATAACTTCTTCATCCAAACTCTGTTTTAAGCATTCTTTGGCTCATTAGATTCCATTTTCTAAGTGCTATCTAATGGTTTTAGCTTTAATTCCAAATTATAATTCTATAAAAAGATATACTCCTTGAAAATTCATAACCTGCTAATGGAATAGTAAAATTTTAGGGTGAAATTCATTCGAACTCCGATTACAATGTTCTTTATGTCATTCGACTTGATTTTTGGCGTACATTCCAAATATTCATGCTTCCACTAAAAATTATATTTCTATAAAAATTTATTTTCTTTGGGTCAAAAGTTCCAATTTCACATAATAATGCCCATAATAGTATTTACAAAATTTGGGGTTGTTACACTTCTCAAGACTTTCCAAAGTTTTTCATATGCTAAAATTGTCCCATATTTTTTCCTAAACATGTTATAGTAACTCCCAAAATCTTATGAGGAAAAGTATCAAGTTTCCAAGTTTGTAGAACTCCCTTGCTGAGACTTTCTAGATCCCTAATTTTGACTAGTACACTAAATCTCTAAGTTTGACTAGTATACAATAGACCTTTGGATTTAGTAAGTCCTACATGGAGATGTTTTTTACTATAAATTTTAAGAACTTGTGGCTAGTCATTCTTTTATCATCAAAGCTTGCATTTGGAAAGTCTAGTCCTACAATCTCCAGGCCATTCTCAAGATTTAATCCAAAACATCCAAAATGGTAGAAACTAGGTGTCTTTTGTGTTGGGCATAAAAATAATGGATTTGGCTTATCCAAACCATTAAACTCATCTAGGATAACATTTTCCACTCCTTGATGACCAACCACATGCATATGATTACATTCCAAAGGTTTTTAAGTGAGATCTTTCCCATCCAAGTAAAGATCACTATTGATCTTCTTTGATCCATAATCAATCTTGGCATCTATGGACACTTGTGTTAGGATCCACTAAATGAAATGAAGTGTATTTAAACATGAATACTTAAACTAGTATTTAGCTATGATGTTTAATCTAAGAGAAATGAATACAAGCACTTAATTACTGAGAGCAATTAAGAGAAATGAATGTAACTGATTAAGTACTCATTTTGTTTTTAAGTGAATGTTACATGTTGAATATCAACTATCGCAATTAGTAAAAATGTTACATATCGCTCATAATATTACATTATACTCAATTATGTTCATCATTATGAAATAAATATTGCACCATACTTGTTTTGTAGTTAAGTGAATGTTGAGTGTTGAAATCAATTACAACAATTAGTAAAAATGTTACATGTCACTCATAACATTATATTATACTCAGTTATGATAGTCATTATGGAGCAGATGTTACACCAATTTATATTAATAAAACATTATATTATACTACATTATACCAAATTATATGAGAAATTATGTATAAAAAAGACATTACACTCATCACATAATGAAAAATGGAACACATTTAAAACCCAAATTACATGAAGTGAGAATTAGATTGAGTTAAGAGAGAGAGAAGAGAAAAACATTTATATAATCATATCTACTCTATTCTCCTCCACCCCACACATCTCACTTTGGAGCCTTCCTATCATACGCACATGCTATCTTCTTCTCACTTACATGCCAACTTCTAGATTATATCTCACATACATTCTCTCTTCCCACTCACATGCCATCTTCTAGATCTTAGAGAGGGAACATGATATAATCTAAAGTGTAGTAGAAATGTCTCCTTACTCTAGATAGTGTGAAATTCAGGCAAGTCACTAATCTTAATCTAATTTTTGAAATAAGAGAAAATTTAGTTAATTTAATTAGTTTGAATTTCATATTCATTTTGTTTTATGAAATTTTTAGTGTTGGTCATATTATTTTATTAGATGCTAGAATGATCATTGGAAGGCTTCTAATTTTTGTTTTAGAGCTATTGACATGGGTACCTTTATTAGATTTATGTAAGTTCTTTACAATTTTCTTGGATGGATCTTGTTATCAGTCAAGGTTGAAACAAAATCTTGGGATGGTTCTAGATTAACTTTGAATAGAAATCTTTCACTAAATATGGTCATTTGATCATTGATTACCTTAAGTTCTTAACCTATGTGGATGTATAAATATTCCCAACTATTGTAAATCCAAATTGCACTTACAATTTTGGTAGTTGAAAAATAAATTCTAGGCAAAGGTACATACATCTATTATATATCTAGTCCTTTATTAATGGGTCCTTGCCCTTGCTATTTGACAATAATTAAGATTAGAGAAAAGTTCTACTCTTTCTCTACCTTGTTGTTATTTGGATGAGCAGATAGAATGCCAAAAGATAGATTTTGATTACACATAATGTGACATAAATGTGGTTGATCTAACCTATTCATCTAGAATTTTTAAACCTTAAGTAGGTAAAATGCCGAAAAGATAAATAAACTGATCAGATTAATGATTCCAAAATCACTGAAATGGCTTAAAAGAAATTGTCTATGAATAATCTTCATAGGGTTGAGCATGAAATAAATTTTACAATCTATGTATTTAATAAAAATCCTTTTGAAGCATAAGGACATATCAGCCCAGAGAATGCTTATCATGGTTGAACAATTTAATACAGCAATAATGTTGGTCAATGATTTGTTTATTTTGAAATAGCCTAATGTATAGAAGTGTGTCCTTGGTAGTTTCATAATGGCAATAGACATGTTATTTATGAGTTTAATCCTACTACTAGCAACAAAAGATGATAGTTCTATATAAATTATTTTGGTTGATACATGATTTCATTGAGATAGATGATTAATTAACACATTTAGTCTATAAATTCTACACATGTATCTAAATTTTTATTTGTTTATACTAGGAAATCAGAGTCATAGATGAGTTATAATAATTAAATGTTTCAAGTCATGCTATTAAAATGTAGAATGAATGAATTTAATTAAATTTTTTTATAAATTTGAAACAAAAAAGTTTTATCTCGAAAGGTTATGTTATAGATTGGTTTTCCATTGTATTATTGAGTTTTGAAATTTTGCTATCATAAGCTTTATATTAATTCTTTTTAAAGTGACTATGTATTTTGGAAATATTTACTTTCTACTCCTTATAATCAATTGCTCTAATAAATGAGTCAATTTCAAAAGTTATGTTACATATTTGGTTTTATAGTTGTTGAGTTTTGAAATTCCACAACAATAAGCTTTGTAGTGATTTTTGTAAAGTGGATAGTGAAGTTTTAAAAGATCTGAAATTGAGTGAACTATCAAAATCTCATTAAAATTATAAGTGATTTCTTATACATATGCTATATTGCAAGTGAAATGTTTTTCATTGCAAACTAGAAGAGTGAAAATTAAGGAAATATGAAATTCATATTATCTATGCATTTATCAATTTTTAAGTGAAATCCAGCAAGACAATGTCCTATTTAGTGGATGCTAATGAGACGTTCTAGTGGTGACTCCATTCAAAACATTAATGGAGATATTTAGTGGAGACTATCTATCAAAATGTTGGTTAAGTGGACTCATTGAGACATTAGTGACGATTTGTATTGACTATTGGCTTAGATATATGTGGACCAATGTTGATCGACACTAGGTAAGTGAACTTTGCTAATATGCTATTAGAGAGGATTAGGTGAACCTCTAGTCAATTGTATAGTGAGAACCTCATCTAATAGGAGTACTGGACTCTCCTTATTTGTTAAGGAGGATCACTAATTGTGTAATAGTGTTTGAGGACAAGTTCTGAATTATATCTATTGGGAATACATTTATCAAATGTGGGAAATTATTGATCGAAAATGAGTATTTGGAATTTTATCTCCTCATGTGCATTGAAATAGTTTTCCTTTTTTCAAATATTCATCATTATCATCATCAAGACCATATTCTATTTAGAGGTCAACCACATGAATCTTATTCCTCCATTCACCTCTATTAAGTACCATGGCTTCATTTAATCCCAAAATTTTAAAATCTTTTCTCACCACTTCTATGCACATTCTTTTGGGCCTTCCCCTTGCCCTTTTAGAACCTTCTACTTGCATTGCCTCACTCATTTCAATCAGTGCCATTTTGGGTCTCCTTTGGACATGTCCAACCCATCTAAGTCTAATCTCCCTCATCTTGTTACCTATTAGTGCTACCCCTAAGTTTCCTTTAATGGTTTCATTCCTGTTTCTATCCTTTCTTGTCTTTCTACTCATCCATCTCAACATCCTCATTTTCCCTAAGATCATCCTATGAACATGATGTTCCTTAACTGTCCACCACTCTAATCCATAGAGCATGGTCGGCCTTATGGCCATCCTATAAAATTTTCCTTTTACTTTGAGTGGCACCTGCCGATCACACAAAATTCTATATGCATATCTCTATTTGTTCCAACCAGCTTAGATTTTCTGGGTAACCTCCCTCTCAATCTCTCCACTCTCATGAGTCATTGATCTTAAGTACTGAAAGTGGTCTTTATAAAGACTCCTTGGTTATCAATCTTAACTGGTGTTCTACTCCTACTCCTCTCCTTATTAAAATTGCATTCCATGCATTATGTGTTAGTTTGGCTGATTTTAAATCCTTTAGATTCTAATGCTTCTCTCCACAACTCTAGCTTTGTGTTTACACCCTCTCTTGTCTCATCAATTAATACTATATCATCTACAAATAGCATGCACCATGGAACCTCATCGTGTAGATGCTTTATTAACTCATCCATATCCAATGTGAAAAGGTATGAGCTTAATGCCAATCCTTGGTACAATCCTATCACATGAAAATCACTAATCTCGCTGCTAGTGGTCTTAAAACTTATTACTACTCCCTCATACATATCTTTAATTATGTCTATATACCTTCATAAAGCCCCTTTCTCGCCCCTTTCTTGCTCAACGTCCTCCATATTAACTATCTAAGGACTCTATTATAAGCTTTCTCTAAGTCAATAAAAACCGTGTGGAGGTCTCTTCTCCTCTCCCTATATTTCTCTATCAATTATCTTAGTAAGAAAATAGTTTCCATAGCAGACCTCCCAGCCATAAAACTAGACTGGTTCTCCCATATAGTTGTCTCATGTGATAGCCTCTTCTCAATCACTCTTTCAAAAAGTTTCATAATATGGCTCATAAGTTTGATCTCCCGTTAATTAGTGTAGCTCTGCATGTCTCCTTTATTCTTATAAATTGGTACAATAGAGCTTTTCCTTTATTCATCTAGTATTTTTTTTTATTTTATAGTCTTGTTAAATAATTTGATCAACCAATCTACTCCAATATCTCTCATATGCTTCCAAACCTCTACTGGAATACCATCAGGCCCCATGGCCTTTCCTGATTTCATCTTTCTCATGGCCTCTTTCACTTTAGATATTCTAATCCTATGTTCATATCTATAATGTCCAATGTTATATAGGTTTAAGTATTTTCAATCCCTATATTCTCAGATCCATTGTCATTTAACAATTTTTGAAAGTAGGTTTCCCACCTTTGTTTGCTCTTGTCATCTTTCACTGGTACCCTTTGATCATCACTTCTAATGCACCTAATATGGTCTAAGTCCTTACCCTTATGTTCTCTTATTTTTGCAAGTTTAAACACATCTTTCTCACCTTGTTTTGATCCGAGTCTACTATAGAGGTCATCATATGCCTTAAGAGTAGCCTCACTTACTATTCTCTTAGCAACCTTTTTATGATTCTTGTAATGTTCATAGTTTCCATTATCTCTAGTCTTTTTTCCATACTTTAGGACACACTTGTTTTTCTTTAATAACTTTTTGCACTATATCACTCCACCACCATGTTTCCTTTACTAATTGTCTTTTACCTTTAGCTACTCCCAAGACACCTTTTGCCACTTTCTTAATTTTCTTCTACCATCAACTTATTTGTGAATGAGGTTATTGTCTCTCCTTTTAAGTTCCACTACTTAGTTTTTGGATACTTATTAAGTTCATTTCCTTTCTTCTATCTTGTAATATAGATATCCATAACACTAACCTTTGTTGTGAGGTTAAAGTCTCACTAAGTATCACTCTACAATCCTTACACATTGATCTTTTGATATTCGTAAGTAGAAAAAGTATATTTGTCTTTTATGGAGTCCACTTTTAAAGGTTATTAAGTGTTTATCCCTCTTCTTAAAGAATGTATTTGCAATGGTCAAGTTATATACCAAAGCAAAGTCGAGACTAGTTTCCTCCATCTCATTTCATCCTCCTATACCATACCCTCCATGTATCCTTCCTTTTCTTTTCCTACACGGCCATTTAAGTCTACACCTATACCATACCCTCAGTGTTGGGAATTTCTTGCATGACTCCTCCTATATCTACCCAAACCTATCTCTTGATTATATCTACTAACCCTACTTGTGCTGCATATGCACTTATAACATTTATGATATGCTCTCCTAGAACAAGTTTTATTATTATAATTCTATGACTGATTCTTTTAACGTCCACAACTTTATCCTTTAATTCTTGATCCACTATTATTCCTACGATTCTTTTAACATCCACAACTTTATCCTTTAATTCTCTATCCACTATTATTCCTATGCCATTTTTTTATTATTATTCTTTCCTATGTACTAGAGTTTATACCGATCAATTTCTCTAGTTGTAGCCCTTTACCACTTGGTTTCTTATATACAAGCGATGTTGATTCTCCTACGTTTCATTAGATCTACGAACTCTAGACTCTTACTTATCAATGTCTCTATATTCCATGTGGCGATATGAATCTTATGCTCATGAGATAGCCTCTTTACCCACACACTTCTTAACCTCCATGGCATGAAACCATGCCCACTTTTCACTACACTTGGATTCTGATGCATTGTGTCACTTCTAAGGGGATGCTCTGGCAGCCCTTGCCCATTTTCTACTACACGTGGGATTCGATGTAGGGCGTTGCTTCTGGGAGATCACCGAGCAACCCTTGCCCATTTTTCACTACACCCAGGATCTAATGCAACACATCGCATGTGGAGGATACCTTAGCTTGAGGGAATATTAGTTTTTGATTTATGTCATGTCAGGGTTACCATACTTTAAAGAAGCTAGAGATGATTTTCATGATCTTCTCTTCTTACTTACAAACTAATATACAAATGCTATTCATTTGTAAGTAGGAAAAAAAATAACAAAATCAAAATCATCTTCAACTTCTTCCTTGCCAGCTAACACCTAACACAAGACCACCGTCCTTTTTCATTTGGGCTTGGGATTGTTATCGGCAAAGTTCTTTTTTTCCAAGATTTCCAAATGATTATTAAGTAGAGTGATTTGTATATTGATTCATTTTTTCATTATTTTATATAAACTTCCATATATTAAAAGTAACAAATGATGTTAATTCTTGTTAATTACATATAGTTTGCTCAAAAGAATATAAAATCATGAGATTAGTGATTAACGTACTCACCAAACATGAGTTCACCAAGATATTGTTAAAATATCTCATATTAGAGGAGCTGAAAGAGAAAGAGAAGAACTTCCAACTAAGCAAAGATTGGGGGACTAAGGACATTGAAGCCTTCAAGAACTTAGAGTGCACTTTGTTTATTGAGTTGTATTTAAGGTATACATTAGGTTCAATGAGATGCTTTTTGTTTATCAAGTATTCTGTAATAAAATTTTAATCTCATGTAGTTGATATGGTTGTCAATACTTAAAGAAGATTGAGTTTGTAAACACCATTTATTTAATGTCATTCAATAGTACCTTTATGCTGTGGTAGATGTATATAAATATGTTTTATAGATTGATGTTTGTATCAGATTACATATATTTGATCTCATGATTAACTACCTTAGGAATCTATCAAGATTTCAACCCTTAAGGTAATTCAAAATTTGGGAGGTGACAGAGTGAAAGGCTGGATCTGTTGGAAGGTGTTTCAGTGAAGAAACACACACTATAAATTGATGCCTAACTTATGATATGATGATGTAGCTCCATAAAAAAAAAAATGTTTTCAAAGTGAGGTAGCTTGGGAAAGATGAACCCTTTGAGTGAGTAGGCTATATCTTCCCATAGTATCTTTGGAAGTTTGGCTCTAGGGTGAGGTAGCTCATTGAAGGTGATTCCTTCGAGTGAGTGTTGCATGTACAAATTCAAGGGATGTAGCTCTAAGAGGGATGATTCTTTAGAGTGACTGCAATATATCAACAGGATCCTCCCATAGTAGCTCTAAAAGGTTGATACTAGAATAAGGTAGCTTGTTGAAATTTGATATATATATATGTGTTGTTGCCTACCTTAGCTCTAGGAGGGTGTTTTCACCAGAGTGAGGATGTTGATATGGTGAGATCAGTTTTAGTTGATGTGAGCTGAGGGTGATGGTTATAGGTTTGATGAATTGGAGGTCTTGTTGCTTTTTTTTGGTTTAGATATTAATGAATATAGTTATTTTGTTTGAATGATTATGGGTTGTGATGATATTGCAATAGGATAATGATTGTGGTATCCAGTAATTGTAATTGCTAAAGTGGTTTGCATTGAATGGATCAACATGTTTGGAGAACTATCCTACTGTAGTTGACATATTTGATTTTATTGCATACATATGTGTGGACTTAACCTAAATCACCCATTGTGAGAATCTTTTGAGCTTGTAGCTCACCCAAAACTCTTTCATGAAAATAGGTGAACTAGAGAGGTCTTTACATCTGCATGATAAGAGTTTAGGGGTCGATTCTATAGACATTTGAGCACGTGGTTGTTTGTCTATTTAGTCTAGATTTTTATCATATTGCATCACCTTACTGGGTTTTGACTTTGATATTTATGTGAGATTATTTGAGATACCTATTGTGTAATGTATTACT